>CM076735.1:11936749-12646560 GCA_038501795.1 Pseudopleuronectes americanus
AGACTTGCGCGCCACTTGACGACTCATCTCAGAGAGAGATTGTGTATGGTGACTACTCCAGCACACAACGGAAGCGCCCTCTTCCCACTCACTCCTTCGCCTACAAGTGCGCGCGTCTTTATCAGATCTCATCAACCAGCACAGCTCTGTCTACCTCGGGTTGTGGCCTTGACACATTTGGTGTCTGAGGTCAAATGTCACTTCTTGGTTTTTTATAAACAAGAATCACCTTAAATTCAGAAAACACACCTGTTACAGAGACCTTACTACTTCACACACTGATAGGTCCCTGATGTGTTGCTTTTCTTTTATTTATTATATACTTTATACTTTTTGGGGGGCATCAGCTGATCTTGAGGAGAAAATCGAAAGAGCGAATCAACGGAGGCCTTGTGTCCTGAGTCGTCTTTGTGCGGCGGCGACAGACACTATCCTTAAGAGGAGGGAGGTGGAGAAGATGGTGTGAGCTGTAATTATATTTATGTTGCGCCCCATTCAATCTGTCACAGTAAATTTTGCCTGACTTGTCATATTGCAAATCATTACAGCGGATTAAATGCCGGTTATGAACTCAAAGGGCCGGGGAGAAGGCTTCCCTTTGAACGTTGTAGTTGTGTGTTTTTTTGACGAACTGGAGTTGTGATGATATTAGCCCGTACAGCGTTTCCTGGATGTTTTCAATAAATTTTAATTGGGATGAGAAACGGGTAATGTCACTGGCGTTGGCTTTGAAGGAAAACCCCCTTTTCAAAGGAGCGGGCAGCCTTCCAAGACTGGAAGAATGCCTGTGAAAGCCTTCATGTCCCGCAAGCCGTCCTCCACCTTTTGTTTTCTCGCTTGTCGGGGATCAAACGCGGGCGATGAGCAGCGATGGAAAAGTTTCTGGCGACTGGCTTCTTTAAAAGAAAAGAAAAAAGAAATCCCTTTGAATCATCTCAATCAGCTGCCCGGTGCTGAAGCAGGAGAGGCTGGCGGTGGCTGATGAAAACGGGAATCGATCGCTTCTCACACGCTTGCTGTCCAAAGCACCGCTCAGCTGACAAGGTGTTATCCACAAATGTCCTGATTATTAATTCAGCCCCTGATTTGTTAGTGAGCTGCATGAATCGCAATTTTTCTAAAAAGATTAGTTCGGAGTGGATGAACTAATGACACTTCCACATGCTCTCAGTCAACAACAACGCTATTGTCCTTTTCTTTTTTCAGCATGTGAATAAACTTATGGCGGTGAGTTGTCGCACATGCTTTTCTGCCACCTTGAACACAAAGACTGATCCACTCGTGTCGGAGCAGTTGCTTCATTTGTCTACACAATCACTGTTTGGAGAAGCCCCTGAATGTTGCAGCCTGCGATTTGTATGCGGATCACATCAGCCCAAATAAAGCCGGGCAAAATTTCCCTAATGTTCACTGCAGCGAAATCACATTTCAGCCTTATTTATGCTACTGTCTACACCTGCAGACATCAGTTCACCCTTAATCTTTTATAGACACTCTAACTCGCTATATATTATGGATTTTAACACGCCACGAGCTCTAAAAGGGGGGGAAAAGAATGAATTATTTGTGTCATTACTTTTGCTCCTGATAGGAAATGTTTTGCATAATAAACAGCCGAGACAACAAGTGAAAAATTAATGAGCAATATTTTTCAAAGATATAGTTTATGTTGCTTGCTGTGTGATGTTTGCTGATGACTTAAAGGAGGGGGAAAAAAGGAAACACTTTTCTCCTTGGGATGATTGTCAAGCATCAAATTTCATAATGTCCCCGTTCAGCTGCTGAGTGTTTGTTTCCATTAATCTCCGCAGTTTGTCGTGTTAATTTACTCGCTGCCGTCTGGAAAATTCGAGAACAATGAGGATGAGAGGCGAAGGATCGTTTTCGGCGGAGATGAGTTATGGTCTCCCCACTTTGCTGAACTCCCAGAGCTTCTTTTTATTTTAATATTTAGCTACTGCCGGATAAAATCAAAAAGTTTCTCATTTTCTCTGAAGCTCAGAGAAAGAGAGTAGGAGAGGAGGAGAAACTGCTCCACGGGTGAAAGCCCTCAAACATGAATATTTAATGGTTGCATTTTAACCGGCGTCATAAAATCCAAGAGGATGTGGCTGAAAAGAGAGCAGTGAGGAGAGCTCAAAGTAGGCTGCATTGTTTCTTTAAAGTCTGAGCTGGATGCCTGGATGTCATGTAATTCCTCCTTCTTCTTCGGGCTGCACACGAATCAAATGTGTGGATTGTGTGAGTCTGGATAATTTAATGCTCCGGCCATGTCTAGCAATGTGTCGCGGCCCGTTTTTGCAAGGTAAGCACTAAGCAGCTTGTTCTACAGGGTTGAAGAAATCCTGGACTTTAAGGGGCAAAACTGATTTCTTTTTCCTTTTGACACTTCCTCAATGTGCACTCAGGAAAAAAAAGAAGGGGGGATTTGATTCACTTAATCCATTTGGCCAGTTGACCAAATTCAGAGGCAGCCTCTATTCAATAAACATCCATTTTAGCTTAATGGAGTTAAAGAAGCAGAAAAAACGACAAACATATTAAATATATGTGGATATTTAATATGCATCCTCTTCTTCTTCTTCTTATCCTCGTCTGTTCGGCCCTACGCTGAGCAAGACTTGCAGCAGACAGACAGTAAGCTGATTGTTAAGTTTGATAAAGTGTGTTTGTGCGTGCCGGGGGTTATTTTCGTGTATATAAGCTTTACTCCACCAAGGTAATCATTTGTCATCCAATATTGAATCAAGTCAAACGGTCTCGTAAATTGCGATCATTTACTGTTACGTTTAATATTGCTTTGTGGAAAAGGTCAGCTGGCAGTGGATCAGGTTCCAGCCACACAGATAATTCAGCTGCTTCTTATGGGTGTTTTTTTTATTTATAAAACAAAAAATCCGCCCGGCGCAGTGACTGGACAGTATTTAATCCAGCAGCCGCAGCAGCAAAGGAAACGCAGCGGCTACTGTTTATGTTTTCTGACCTTAGATATGCTTAATGCAGTGTTTAAAGTGTGTGTGTGTGGTTGGCAGGTTGCAGATAAACCACAGCGGATGCCCTTAAGGGAAACACAATAAAAGGCTTTCCCCACTGAAAGGTCCAAAGTGCAGTTGTCCACTCTGCGCAGCAACAATGGAGCGGTTGTGCAAACGGAGCCATCAGCGGCGCTGGCACGCCTGGCACACCAGCTTATCGTGGGGTAATGACGGGGGTAAGAAGAGGTTAGAGTGCATGTGTGGGTGTAAGTGTGTGTGTGGCTTTTTAGTGGAACACAACCTCAGTTCATTTGGGAGCTGGGTTGCAGAGACACAGCTGGGCGGTGCAATAAGCACAGGCCCGTTGTGTTCCCACTTTACCAACCACTCTGTTTAATATATGTACTTACACCAGCGGGCACTCGCAAAACTGCAGCTGAAACTATGAAGTCTGACTGTTTGGATGGCAAAAACATAATTGACCATATAGGGCAACACACCCAAGGGACCACAGGCAACAGGCCGACAATGTAACAATATGTAAATTTACAAAGATTTGAAACAAGGAAAAATTGTAAATCGTTACATTTGAGAAACTGGAACCACAAAGAGATTTTCTGATACTTGGCTATTTAGTTACATTTAGCAGAAAAGGTATTGCTGGAGAACTATCCCCACATGAACATGACATAAAGTCTGAGGTAAACAATACCAGAATTTACCACGTGAGGAGGGGCTGGGTTTATGGATCACCAGAGTAATACTGAAGTGACCAGTGACCAACAACAAGCAAGGATTCTGATAATCTATTCATAACTAAATTGTTTTTTCGCCCCAAAAGTGCTAAACCTGGTTTTAAGCTTCACGTTTTAGAGAAGGAGCTCCATGACAGGAGTTCTGTGAGGAGCCAGTCAGTTCCAGCCCTAATACCAAATATCTCTCCTCACCTGGAATAATACTGAGCAGATGTTAAAGGGCTATAACTGGATATGCATGGAGGGTACTATCAAAGTGTCAATATTTACATTTCATAGCCCATCTCGGTCACACATTTACTACTCTCTGCTTTTTCCGGTGTTAGAAAAAAACAACTGCGCAATGCAAAACCAAATGTTTGTCTCTCACGTCGGAGCGACACTGATTTTGAGCAGAAACAGTTTGTCGGTGGCAGTTAGTTTTTCAGTTTCTCTTTATCCCTCTGAGCCGTTTGAGGTGTTGGAGGAATTTTTTGCGCGCTCAGAGAGTTTGCTCACATGCGAGGTAGTCTGTGGTGCTTTCACAACATTTCTTTTGGGACACAACACTTCAGGGGGGGCGGGGGGGGGGGGAGTCTCAAGGTGCCTGTGTTAGGCTTTAGATGTGACTCAGGGTTGGTAAATATTTAGAGAGCAAACATTTTGATACCAGCAGGGATTATAGTTTGAGGGAAAACATGTTTTTTAAAGAATGTAAATGTCAGCATATTGCAAGGCGTAATGCTACAATTTCCACTTTTTGCCAGACTCTCTCTCAAAAAAAAAAAAAAGATACCAGCAGTTTAGTAACTCAAATCCCACAGAGGAAATCCAGTCCAGCTCATTTTGATTTAGCTCGCCATAAAACTCATTCTCTTTGTTCAAAAAGCATCGACTCATCAGGGGGGGGGGGGGGGTTGGGACGACGACGATGCTGCTGCCGCCCCCCCACTTCATAAAATAAATATCAACAATAATTAAAGATTTTTAATTATCACCTGATTAATAACCCCAATACCTCTCACAATAAAAACCAATTACTACAATTATAAAAACTATTTTATCAATTATACCTCACCCTTAAATATTCCTTCCTCCCTATATCTTTATCTCTTCAAAATACTATATACCTCTCAAAAAAAAAAAACTAAATAAATTCATCCAATTTTTAACCATCCCTTCAATCCCAATAAAAATTAACCAAATTATTCATCTTTTAATATATCACACTATATCTTTAATTATTTCCTCTACAATCTTTCTTCTCTTCCTCCTTTCTTCCTATATATTTTTTTTAATTTACACCAAAAAAATCTACCATACAAACACACTTCCCATTTCATTAATAATCTTTCAAAATAAAAAATTAGAGAAGTTGATTCATCTTATATTAATGATTAGTTGTTTTAATATTTTAATTTAATATTTTGTTTATGGTAATATGAGAAGGATGTCAATTATAGATATCACTCCTCCTGCTCTTTCACATTTTTAGTGATTAATTATTATTGTGGTCGGCAGTTCGCTCGTTGCTAACCTTGTACATTTTTATATTCGGATTTGTGTTATTTATAAAGGTGGTGTGTGTGTTTCTCGCTCCTCTTCTTCTACACTAAACATAGACTCTCCTCGCACTCTCTCGCTCTCTCGCGCATCGATATCTATCAGAGTGAGATGAGAATTGTTTCCCTTGTCCTCCCCCCGCCCTGATCGACGTGATATCTATGTTGTACTTATTCAAAATCTATTCTGACGACTGCTATTTGAATAAATGTGTCCACGAGTGTGTGTGTTGTTAACAACCTCGAACACGATGATCGCGTCAGGTAGTGAGCGGGAGTGAGTGTGTTCATAGACTTGTGATGTGTGGTGTATGTGGTCTCGTTGAGTGTGTGCGATGAGTTGGTTGGGGTAAGATATATGATAGAGTGGGGTTGCGGTTTTAGTTGTTTGCTGGGGATTTGTTGATATCATCACACATGAGGGATTTGCACCCTTAAACAATATAATAAAGAGCGCGCATGTGACTGGGGTGGGTTCTGTGTGATGTGGAGGGACTGCGCTCTCGTGTCTGTCTGGCGGTGTAGTCCGGCTGGTGCGTGCAGTGGGGTGTGTAGGGTAAGATGAAGGTTGGGGTGTGGTGTTGGGGGATGGAGGAGTGTTGAGGGGTGCATGGTGAGAGAGATGGGGAGGGTGTGCCGGGCGGGCAGGGGTGATGTGTTACGGGAGTAGAAGTCTCGGGTTGTCTGTGAGGCTCGTACGGTGAGAGAGGGCTCTTCTGTTTTTTAATAGTGCTGTGAGGAGGGGTGGGTTTTATTCTGTGTGAGTCGTCATCGCATCTCTCTCACAGCTAGTTTAATGGGCGCTCGCTCTTGCGCTATCGCAGCGCGCTCTCTCTCGCTCTCTCTACTACGCGGAGGTAGTGGGGAGTATTTGGAGAGATATCCATATCACCATTTCCACAGGCTCTTGAACTGACTGGAGTTTATGATGCTTTGTGGCCCACTCCATAAGAGTAAGTTAAACCAGTTACTAAATATCTAACACAAGCTACCCAATAAGGAGGCTTGCAATGTATAAAAGATTAGCTATACTGGCTCCACCTATAACAACACTGCACAGTAAGACGCTGATGCTTTGAGTAACTTATTTTTTCATCTCATAATATAGTTGCTCTTATCCCAGATATCAGCGCTTGGGTGTGATATGGCAAACATTCTATAATTGAAGATAGTGATCAAACAAGTCGTTCATCAATACGATTACACTTATTTTTAAAACTTGGTAAAGTTGTCGTTTCATGCAGTCACTTTTAACATGTGTATGGGAGTGGCAGCCTGCAGCGCGTTCGTTATGGGCGCGCGCATTTGATGATGTTGACGTGTTGACTGTTATACCATTCGATGAGGGGAGCAGTACCGCGTGGAGGATAGATAGAGAGAGAGATAAGCATCATGCTGAGAGCGCAGAGATGTGCAGTGTTGTGAGGGCGCTCTAGATCGATAGAGTGCAGCGGTAGAAGTAATGCCCTGTGACTGGAGATGCATCGGCGCTAAGTAGATGATGAGTCAGGGGATCATATTTAGACTCGTCCATTCTATGCTATCTCGGCGATGCAATGATGCAGTGTAGAGGTGCTAGTTGGTCTCCACCTTCCCCTGGTGATGTTATCTTCTCTCTATTATTCTGCTAAATCTAGAAATAGGAATCATGAATGAAACATGTATCAAAGTTGAATAAATCTATTGTGTGAATTCACAAAGTATTTATGAAGTATGTTTTATATACAATTTCGAGTGCTGTGGCTAAGTAGACTAAACTTATATTTGCATAAACCTACTTGTTTGCTATCAACCTTTGTAAATATGAGAGGAGGAGAAGATACAGCTGGAATGCAGCGTCTAAATCCTGATACACGAGTCTCTGGCTGCTGCAGAGGGAATTTCATCTCCTGTCATCTCGCTGTTGATTAGTATTGATTGGTCGGTCTGAATTGGCCTCTTGAATGCACGTTACATCAAATAATCCCTCATTCTAGTTTCCCAAAACCCATTGTGAGTGCTGGGGAACGATTGCATCAGTGGCTTCCAGCGAGCTTAAACATTTCCTGCGGGGGTCAGGAAAAACGAGTTTTCTAGCCCCAGTGTTTTACCTCTTAATGAGACTGGGGGAAAGTTGACCTACTGAGTAATTGTGACAAACATAGCCGAGGGGGAGCTGAGCGTTGCCCTGCCCCCTTTTTCACTGTGGCGGTTTAGAAGAAAAAAGAACTCACTGCACCTGTGGTTTGTATCGACATGAATCTCTCCCCTGACAAAACCAGGAATTCACTGCAGCTTGGACGAGTCTCCCCGCAGTGCACGGGTGACACGGTCCTCTGTGCCGGTTGGCTGTGATGGCGGCCGCTTGAGTGTAATGATGAAATGGAAAAGTTCCAGCGCAGTGAACACTTGCACGCACACAAGGTAATTGGAGATTGCCGCCACAGAAGAACTCTGCACGATAGGCTTTCAATTCCCACTCCACGGAGAGACAGACCACAAAGTTTGATTATGTTTGCTGTTAGCCAAGCGCCCGCCGTAGTGGAGCGAAATGGGATCCTGTTCAGACGAGGGGCGCGAGGTGGCAAAGTGAGAAAGGCAGCTCTGGAAATATTTGAATCGGATTCAATCTCTCGTTTTCTCCCAACACGAGGGACGCAGGAGTCAGCAGAAATGGTCTCCGGCATCTTATTCCAGATTTATGAGGCCTGAGTGTCGTGTTTGAAATGACGGACGGGCTTGGGATTGCCCGGGATCCCCACATTAGCGTAGCATTGTTGATCACTTGGAGAGCAGGTGTTCCAGGCTCATGTTCGCCTCATTTAATTACGGAAGGACTTGAGACGGGCGGCTCTTCAGCCACTTCATGTCTGATTTGACACCGGAGGATCAGGGCGCGTTCAATGGAAAGCAGATAAATGATTGATAAGAGAAGCAAAGCCAGTTCAAGTCCTGCTCTGAGGACATAAATAATGAAGGACGCTTTGAGCTCCTCAGTGACACGGGGAAGACACGAGGTTTCATCACATCCTGGATCCAGCTCTCTCATTTTATGCTTTTGTATCTTGTCAGTTTTGTGTTATTATTCATTTGATTTCATTGTTGCTACAAAAAAAAATTCAGGGTTGGTATTGCATAAAACTAATCACTAGAATAACATCATTTGTTTTGTTTTGAAACTAAATTGTTGTTTTTGCTGCTCCAGTTGATCTCTGTCTGTTAAATATGAAGTATACAGATACTTTTAAAATGGCAGTTCTTCCTTTTTCATTTAGATCAATCTAATTAGATAGAATCAGCTCCAGACAAAGGTGCAATTACTGTTGGATGGAGCGAGACTAGCTGTTTCCCCCGTTTCAGCTCTTGATGCTACGCTAGGCTAAGTGTCTGCTGGTTTTAACTTTATATTTAACAGAATGAGAGCATTTGATCATCTTGGAAAGAGAGCAAGTAAATGTTCTTCCCCAAACTGTTTAATTAATACTGATTTTGTAATTCTCCCATTCTCTTGTTTGTCTAATTTGTTACTAAAGCTATTTGATGAGATTCACATTTTGTAAATACCAGAACGTTGAGTCTCAGACACCACGTGTTGTCGGCAGCGACTCGTTTCCCTCCACAAGGTTGTGCTCATGGCGACACTCGAAGTTTGACTGTTCACTTCAGAGTTATGAGTGCCAGAGGTGCCAAAACACATAAAAGCTGCTGGAAGGGGGAAAAGGAAGACGAGGAGCTGTGTTTTGGCAGCGTAGTTGCTCTGTGAAGCTGCCTCTCCTGTCTGTAGCGCAGATCCTGCTGCTCTGTGTGTGTCTGTCAGGCTCCATGTCATCCTGCCATTGTTCAGGCTCGAAAATCAGCACAGGCTCCCATTGTTCTGCACTCAGATCTGCAGCTGCAGCCCACTCTGCCCAGTATCTCTGCACTTTTGTCATGTCTGTAAAATAGTGTCATCTCTCAGCGATGATGAGAGGCTGCCACAGTTACCGTCTCTTTGTGGTTTTGGAAGTTGCGGCAACATTGAATCCTTCAAACTTGCCGTAATTAGTTAACACTTTCATCTCTTCTTTTTTCGGGCTTGGAAGTGCCACTGTGGCAAAATCCATTTTCTCTGGATTTGCCACAGAATGGATGCGCCGGGCGTCTCCCCTCTCCTGCTGCACTGTAAAAAAGAAAAAGTTGAGAAAACGTAAAATATCAAGGCAACATGATGCAAGAGATTTTTGAGTTTTCTCAACTTTTGCCTGCTGTTGTTGACTTAACTAAGGTTTTCAAGTTCTGCAAAGAGTTCTGCCAACTTGGATCTTCTTGTTCACCTAATTAGGATAATCATGTGAGACTAATAAAGAAATTCTTGCTTGAATGCCATGTATTTCTACCTTCACCAAACGCAGATTTTTTTGTTGAATTAATAAACAATTATGCTCCTCAATGTCATGCATTTGTACCTCCTTTAAACGTAGGTATTCTTTTTGAATAAACGTACAATTATCCCTTCAATGGCATATATTCCTAGATGCACCAAACACAAATATTCTTGTTGAATAAACATACATTTTATCTGTATAAATCAAGAAAAATGTATGTTGCTGTAATTTTATTATTATAAAATGCTAAACAGATAATAAATAAAACACAGTACAGCTGAATGTTATCTGAAATATTTCTTTATTTCTTTAGCGCTCCAGGTGTTTTAAATACACAAACACAGTCTGTATGAATGCAAGGCCAGTGTGCACCTTGTCCGTGATGAAGCCGCAAATGCTTGAGAAGAGTCTCTTGGCTGGAGCTTTCAAATTTGCAAAATTTACAGTGCATGAAATCCACCTCTGAAACACAAGAGACACATATAACACAAAGTCAGTTTTGCTACAATCACTTTCACAACAGTCTCTGTAATTTATAACACAACTACAGATGTCAAACTTGAATCCTTTTAGGGATTCAAATCTTTCTGAGTCACTAAACAGATCCAGATCTTACGAGTCATTTGTCCATAAGCATATAAATTCTACCAGTGAAACAGAGCCCGTCTGTCTTAGACTATAAACAGGATAAATACATTCAAATTTGAGAGCTAGGCTATTATACGAGGAGGGCAGTCTGATGTTTGTGCATTTGAAATTTTGATGCAGGAAATAAAACTTTGCATTTTCATCTTATTAAAAATTCTCTGACATTAATTATGAGGCTGTTAGTAGTTCACAATGTTTTTATTTAGCTGCATTATATTCAACAGACACAAATACAGTATTATATTCTCATAACTCACAGTCAGCATCACTCATTCAACTGTAAATACAGTATATGACATCATAGAAATGTGGAAATATAACTCCATAATTATTGACCGATTCTGATAACACATAATGCTGCAGAGAATAAAATGCACCTCTGTGTTTAGTCTGTATTAGCCTCTAAAGTTTATTAACACTTAATTGTGTTAAGTCAAGTGCAGCGAGACCGCGAGATCCCGCGATAAACTGTGTGTATAAAGGAAACGACAACAAACAAACAGTTTGAGACCTTTGATCGATTGAATGTTGACCTGGTGCCACCGGTCATGACGTAATGTTGATGTGAAGTTGTGTCAAGCTACATGAACTACGTATTGTGCTTTATTTTGAAAGGGGGCGGAAGTTTATTTTGTTGATTCTGTGTCGGACTTCCGGCGCTGGTGCGATCTGCTCTGTTGAAATTGACGCGGATCAGCAGCGGCTCCTGCAAAAATAGAAGTGCAACGGAAAGCGAGCGCAAGCCGCTGCTGAGCCGCATCTGGGACGCTGCTGAGACGTTCCGCAGCGCGCCTGGTGGGCGCACTCTCATTGACTAGAGTGGCGGCTATCTGCAACGGCGACCGCAGCGGAGACGTTCCGCTGCTGTTCCGCGTTCAGTGGAATCTGGCCTTGACGCCGGGATTCCACCGGGCGCGGAACTGCAGCGGAACGGCAGGGCCGCGGTCGCCGTTGCAGATAGCCGCCACTCTAGATCCTTTCTTATCAAACAAAACCGACAGAACTTTTCAACAGTAAAACTTTCTTGAAAGCCTGCAAGACCATGTGCACCAAGGTTATCAGCACAAGGTTATCAGTTCATTTCGGAGCGCTGCGCCGCTCCGAAATGAACGTAGGGGAAACACTGATATATATATATATTTGATCCTCCGAGCTTCGCTTTATATGTCTGCCCCATGAAAGCGTATGCATGACCACTCGCGTTTGCATGGGCAAAATACAAAACGGGTTATCTTAACAAATTTAACCACAGCAGAAGTGCTATAAACATGCCAGTCTATGCCAGAACTAACGTAATTTAATGTGATGAAAGTAAAAACGCACTTACCATACCTTCTTGAGCAAAATTGTTGTGGGCTCCACGTCGTTGTCCATCCAGAAAATGTCTGTCGCTCAGGTTCAGCAGAGAGCCGTTAAAACCGGTTTAAACTGGAATCTACTGAGTTGGCCCAACTTAACTCAAAAATCTGCTCAAAAATTTACAAATCCTTGTTGTGCTGATTTAAAATAGTAGTTAGGACAACAATGAGAGAAAATTGCTGGACAGACAAGATTTTATAGATTGCATATTGCAAAGCCTTATTTTTGAGTCAGTTTAATTTGAAAACTCTTATGAGATCAACAATTACTAGTTACCATTTTTACAGTGTGTAAACCCTCACAGGCTCTCGACAGTAAAGGAAGACATGCCTCAAAGTGGATCAAAGTAATTCCTCCCTCCCCCCTGTCTAAACGGAGGAGCACGTTGACATGGTCCCAGTCACAAGCTCGGTCGTTTGTGGAGGAGTGCAGCGGCGGAGGATTCCTCTGGCTCGTTTGGAAAGACGTCCTGACATTAGTTTTTTTTCTCCAAACAGTGGCTTCACGTTAAGGCCATGGAGGATCCTAGTTTTTTTTCCTGTCGCACGGGTGGTGCTGATGTAGCCCGACTCCTCTGATGTGAGCTGCCTGTATGAGCTCCCTTTCATGTGGTGTTACTTTGTGAGCTACCTAACTAAACACTTTCACTTTGCCGCTCCATCTCTTTAGCCCGGCAAGGCTGTGTGTCCCATTCAAAGGCTATGCAGCACGGCTCCTCGACAGGCTACAGAATGTAACCTTTACTTCAGAGGGGGTGTGGGGGGGAAATCATTTTTCTCACCACGACATTCACGCCGATGCCACATATACTTTTTGACCCTGGCGATATCCCCCCCCACACACACCGCCGCTGTGAAGAGCTTTCACGTTTGTTGTCTGAATGTAGTCCGGACTCACACGCGTGATGAAGGACTTGTTATTTATGGTGTCCAAGGTTGTGAGGAGTGAAAGTCTGATCTTTTTCTCCATAGGGCAAAGCTGTGTGAGTGGCAGTCGAAACTTGGAAACATTCCTGGTTGAAGCAGCGGTGATGAACAGCTTGTTAGAAAACATCTTGTTCTCTGACAGGGGGTCAAATGTGCGAGCCTGTGTACATAGGAATTAGGAAGAGAAGTCAGTGATAACTCCCGGGGAAACATTTCACAAGAAACATCTTATCGCAGGGTTTAAAGTTCTGTAGCGCCGCCCGCTGAAAGGCGAGCTGCAAGCTTTCATTAGAGCCACAGTAGCGGTTATTTTTTATTTATGCATCCAGCAGACACGGAGCATCTTGATGAATTTGAGTGGAGTGTTGAGCAATAAGCAAAGTTCGATATTCACAATCTTTTAACCGTTTTTGGCTCGCCTCATATAAGGACATATGAGCCTTTTTAACTGTTCATTAGATTGTTGTTAGCTTTTTCTCTCTGCTGTTTCGTGCAGGCAGCATAAAGGACACATTTGCATGGAAACCAATATTTCAATATTAACCCAATTAGGATAAAAGTCTGAATAAGACACTACCATGTAAACTGCATTTTTCTGATTACCTTCACCCAGATAAGGTCAAACTCAAAATTAGCAATAATCAAATTAAGACATGTAGAATATTCTGACCTTAGTCATATTATGTAGACATGTATACACCTTAATCACATTTAAATCTAATTGGACACAGAATTTTGCAACATCGACATGTTTGGCAGTTACCACCGGCTTAACGACGGCTGGCCTGGGTTCAGGTGTTTAAACCAAATGGAAAGATAATGAAGAAGAAGAGAACGCCCTAAAGTGTTTTTTAAAATCCCCCACCAGTAATATTGGACTTGTGACCTAGTGGACATACAGTGAAGTTATTTCAGACAATGAACTGTAACATGTAAATGGAATATTCTATTTAGCAACTCATATAAACATCATAATGTAAATAATGTTCAATAGTCAGACTGGAGTCATTAGATGGTTGGTGGTTGGGGTTCACCCACAGTCTGCCCTTCACACATGCACAACACAGCAGGAGGTTTTCCAGACAGCACCAAATCCTCTGCATTCTTCAAGCAAGAGGTGGAGCATCCGGGTGCAGCAGGCGGAGGCAGGAAGTGACGTATTAACCCCGCTGCTTAGATCACTTGATCGCTAAAAGCAGCTTATGATATTCTGCATTAGTATGTCATATTTGCACAAAGCATATGTGTGTGTTTTGGTCTTTAACACCCTTATAATTCATGATTGAATTCTACTGATTGAACTCTTAATTTTTGCTCGATACTGCAGTGTGAGGGGACACACGGCTCTGCTGTCTGTAATTGGCTGTCAGGCTGTCAATTGGCTGTGGGCTCTGCTATGACACACGGAGAGACCGCAGATGAGAATCACCTGTCTGTGGTGAGCCCCGGGATGCAGAGCCCATCTTCTCTCTCAAGGCGGGTTGTCACCGCAGCTATTAAGACTAATAGCAGCAGCCCTGTGATAAGCACTGTTAGCTGAATTCATGACCCGAGCGGCCGCCGCGGCAAGATCATTTCCACTTGTGTGTTTTTTCTGCTGATGTTAAATTTTGATCCTGTCCGGTGCTGTGACATGAGAGGGGGAAGAGAGAGGGGAATGGAAAGGGAGGGACGGAGCCTTGGGTGAAATATTGATCCGTACAATTCAGTGTGAAAGCACTGCAGCAACAGAGGTACATTAAACTCTCTCATATAGCACAAATAAAGTCCTCTGTGTGGTGATGATGAAGCTTGAATCCATCTCTTAACATCACTGATGAAGCTCATCCAGATCCCTGGTGTAAAAATCCCCCAAATTACAGGATGGTTTTGACTTTCTTGGCTCAGGTTCTGAGAAATACTGAGAAACTGAGAATAATTCACACATCCAGCTGTGAAAACCTCACAGGAACTATTTTCAAGTAAGGAAATAGTCCCTCTAGACCCCTTTTTTACCCAAATAGGAAAACACGTCTGCCATGTCTTGAGCCCAGCAGGTGCATGCTGGTCCTGGTGTAAACCCTGAATACTGACGGCGGATCCTTCAGCGTTCACTAGCACCACTAGTGAGCTGTTAACCATCTAGAGCAGATCCTAGAGGATCTTGCAGTGCACAAGACTATTGACAAACTGATCGTTGCAGCTCACCATGAGCAATAACTAGCATTTTATCTGTTTGTCGCCTGCAGCTTCCGTCTAGTTAAATATACATGTCTGGATTTTCTGCTGCTCTATTCAGCTGTTAATTCCTTCGTGGAAATTGCAGCTCTTTGATTTGTGTAGCGTAATTCTGCCACATAAAGTCTATGGACCCCCATTGCGGTCTAATTATCCGTTCTATGCAAAGAGCATGACTGGAATCTATGATTTGCTTTATGATTCTCACCTGGGAACTATGTGTATTTTACTCAACATCTTCCCTTTAATGCTTTTGTCCAAGTAAATGTTTTTGAAAAATATATTTGATCCTTTATTTGAGGAAACAGGCAGAGAGAAAGGGAGGTGTGACGTGCAGACATATGTGCAAGGAATTCTACTTCTATTTTGATTACAAAACCTTTACTTGAGAACAGTTTTGCGGTTTTTCTAGATATGACAGACTCCTACCCGTTTCCTCCTTTTCCCTCGTTCTTGTTTCCCCCTCGCCGTCCCCCACGCTGCCACCACATGGCTGGCATTAAACCGATTTCCTGGGGATCACTGGAGGATGCCGTCGGAGCATGCTCCTCTCTCTCCCTCTCATTTGCTCTGCGGCGAATGCTTAATGCATTGTAATGGTTGACCATTATTTACGCAGGGGATAAACAAAGAGGAGCGAGGAATTGATGGAGTAATCCACTCTCGCAGTCATTAGGCATTGAGATGGAGGAGCTGGTGGGAGCAGCCTCCTCCTCGTGCCTCTCGAGTCGAGCAGCTAATGGAAATGGGACTCATTAAGACACCTTATACTCTGGCGCACCCAAGATCATGAGCAATTGCTAATTGATTGTCGTTAGCGCTCTCGCAATGAGACGCTCTGCCTGTTTTTCGCATTTGTTATGAACAGCTTTGTTTCCCCCCCCCCATCTCCTTCACTTCATTATTGATGTTGCTGTTTTTTTCCTTGCTCTTCTCCCCTTTTTGCCTCGAGAGTCGCCTGCAACTGAGTCATCGCTACACTATTACACCTGGTTAGCTGCAACAGTCGCAGTCGCAACAATTCCCACATTTCACAGTATTGTGTCAAAGCTGTAGTATCGCCTGCGAATACACGGGAGCAAAATCAATATTCTAGATCCGCTAATGGCCGCATGTGCAAGGAACACGCATGCCATAGGCGAGTGTAACAGGGCGGATGTAGAGGAAATGTGCTTCAGCCAGCATGGTCATGGTTGAATAGCAGGGAGAGGCAGGTCCTCCCTGTGATGCTTCGCCTTATTGGCTCTTGGAAATTCTTCCCTCTTTCCTCTGGAACCAGCCGATTGTGTTCATCTCAGCCTTTAATCATTTTCTCCCTCCCAATAGTAATGTGCTCTCTTTCCCCCTCCCTGGATTCTTCTGTGTGTATGTCTAACCCCCCCCACATCCCTTTCTTCCCTCTCATTGCTTTTTCTCTTTCCTTATTACGAGAAGGAGGAAGAACTGATAAGGGGAGGGAGGTGAAGAGAAGGGTTGAAAAATGCAAATACAGGTCCTTGGTTATTTCTCGTGACAAATCAGGCCTCATTACACTCCCCCACCCCTACTTTGAAATTGGCTGGAAGATCTGAACCTCTGTTTCTGTGTCGAGCTTGTCTCCATTACAATACGAAGTCTTTCACCTCCAGTAAAGCCTCCTCTTGTTCGAGGGGCCGGTGGATCAGCCAGGTGACCGGGGAGGAATCTCTGGCTGCAGGGCATGTGATTTGCTTTGCAGATGAAGCAGGACAGAGCAGGGGGAGTTGAGGCAGGGGGCATCATTTTTATGTCGGTGGTCAGATGGCGCAGCAGCTCTCTGCGGCTCCGCGGCTCTGCCAGCAGCCTACACCTTCTCTCTTTCTCTCCGTTTCCCTCGTGGGAGCCGCTACCACCTTCTCGCTCCGACAGGGAAAGACCGGAAACAAAGGAAGCAGAACACAGACGCCCTCTCAGGCTGCTCTCACTTTTGAAACAAGATACACTGTAGAGAGCGGAGGAGGAGAAATAATATTGAAGCCATTCATTCATGTGAGTAAGACATAAGCATCAGCTGCCTGTGTTGAACTAGAAACAAATCCCAGAGACATTGTGTGAAATCCAGTTTCATACAATTATGCCCTAATCTTCATGATTATGGACATCATTCATGTAATGTAAGGAGTTAGCTGAGCTAGCTTCTTTTCCCACTAATATTTATTATTGGATGATATAACAATCCTTAAAGCAAACTCAAGTGGGCACTTTATTTTGTTGAGTCAGTGTTATTATAACTGACACAAACAACTGCCTGAACTAGGAAATAATAGACAAAACTAGGACATCATAGGAAATCAAATGGCCAAACAAAACAATCGTTGTAATAACCTTAAAATCTAACCAGATTTAATTGTTCCACTTGTTTAGGTTCATCCTCAACACATCCAACTGCTGCTGGAGGGCAAACACGCGGGGAAGTGATGCTCAGCAGGAAGTAAATTACCTGCATTTGCATAAATAAGACACACAAACTGGTAGTTGCTGTGATGTTGATCTGGTGGCTCACAGTTGTGCACCACTGCACCATTTTGCACAAAGTGTATTTGCCTGTGTGTGTGTTGTATAGGTAAGTGAGGCTCCACATAATTACAGCAGTGGTGTTTAACCAGGCGCCGGCGTTTGTGTTAATCAGTTTGGAGGGTGGAGATTGGGCAGCTAACTGAGCTGGTGTCTCATGCTCTCTTATGTATCACATTAAAAGCCATTATCTCTAAACCTGTAATCATCACTGCAGTGATACACTTCATGTTTATGGCCGTGGCCCACAACATGATCATCCAGTGTAATCACTGCATACGGATGTCCTCTGAGATCTGCTGCATGTGTGTCAGGAAAATGCTAAGTCCCTACCCTGTTAACCTGGATCCTCAGTATATAAAGTATATACAGGCATCATAAACCTTCTGCAGTACATTAGCTTAATATTTATTAAAAGGTAACTAATCTATGGGTAATTTCTTTGTTACATTGTTTACATTGGATCCAGTTAGTTAGATAGATAGATAGATAGATAGATAGATAGATATTTCCTTTAATAGTCCCACAGTGGGGAAATTTGAGGGTTTACACAGCAGCGCAGGTAATGCAATATAATAAGAAACAACAATGAGCAAAAAAATAGTAAATAGTAAATAAATAAATTATTATAAGTAGTAGTTATGGTTTCATATTGGAATTTCGGGGCAGCAGACTTAAGACTTTTGTGTAACACACGTACATCTACGTAACACAATCATTTTGTTGTTCAGGTGCAGTACTTGACACTACTTAGAATGCCCCAAATGAACATCCTGGTTGTTCAAACATTGTTTTCTGGCTATGACTTATACTTCTTCTTCTTCATCTATTGTTCAATGCTGTCTCAACTCCTGCAATAAGTCTGAAAGTCCTCACTACCCCAAAAAAGTGTTGTTGTGGACCAAACTGTGATGGTGCATATTGTTTGTGCTTTGCAGGTCAAAATGCATTTGGGTTAAAACCAGACAAAACATTTAATGTCAATAGTATTCTAATGGCACTGTTTACATGTGTTGTTATGACCTACTTTACAGTGGAATGTGCAGTCACTGAATTACAATTCAAATGTTAATTTATAGTGAAATTAATAATTTGTTGCACTTCTAATACAATCTACAAAACACGCCATTTGAAAGATTGATGAGTTATCAACCTTTTTAAGTTGTTGTCACTAAAACAACCCAATTAAACTCGACAGTTGCAGAAGTCAGAGTATTCCCTTAATTAATTTGTGTATAATCACATTATTAGTGAACATGTAAACAGAGGCACGATGATTACCAGCGTGTTTCCACTCAATCCCCTTTTCATCTTCCGATAAATGAAAACCAGCTTCTCTGCTGAGAATCGTTACGAGCGAACAGGCTCCCCATTCCTACATTAGCTGTTCCAGCCTCCCTCCTTTTGACTTCAAGTGTCTTTGTCGGGCGTCTCTTGAAACGCAGAGATGCGTATCTCTTGTGGATCTTGCATGTCTTGAGCATATCAACAACAGGAAGCAGCCCGGAGGAAGAGTTGGGATTTCTGTGCCAAGGTAACATGAAGTGGAAGTGGAGCACTACTGAGGGAGGTGAATGGGAGGTCAGGAGTTTCGGCGCTGGTTTTTACTAAGAACACGATGGTGTGATTAAAACTTCCTTTTCACACAGTTCTCCGGTTCTAATCAAATACTATGTGGTTAAAAAAACAAACAAGGAAAACTTCCAACGATTATTGAAGTATCATCCTGTCATTATTAATTTAACTGCATATTCATCAGCTCATAGTAATTCTTGTTTACCTCAGCACATTGTTTCCCTGTTCTCGCATGATTCATGTCTATGTGCATACTATACTTACCAGTTAAAATGCAAATGTGCCCCAGTGGGACTAATATCCCCTCTGAGGCAGGCTGGGTGAATGGACAACCTGTGGTTCTCAAGAGCTTTTCCCTTTCCAGCGTTGAGCGCCGAGCCAGGTTTCTCCCCAAGTGGCTTTCTCCTGTCATTGTCCAGGGTCAGCAGGTGGTGTCCAGCTCCCGCCGCCCGTCTCACCCACCAGCAACCTCCATGGCCACTTTGCACAGGATGAGCTCAGTGAAACCTGGTGCTGATGGAGGAGGAATGCTCCCCCGTGCTCCAGCTTCAGTGGCTAAATGTAGAGAACCGACATTTTTCAGACTCGGTTAAACCCGACAGTTGTGATATCTGCGTGAAATCCAATTGAGCCGATGTGTGAATAGAGTCGGTAATTACCCGCAGTTAGTGAGTGAGGGTGTTGAAGACGTTTCATGTCTGCTGCGTCCTCTTCCCCCAAGCGCCGTCCTTCACCTGAACCCAAACCAAACATATTTCCAGTGTAGGTGAGAACACACTGGACAATCCCTTGTTGTGTCCTGCTGTGTGTGAAAGGGCAACTCCGCACAATGTCCCGACCTGATTCCCTGCACATTGTCCAGAGTTCACATGTGAAAACGGCTCATGAGGATCCAATTAAACCTGAAAGTGCCCCCGTGAAGGAACAATAACAATGATAAATGCACCTCCTCCCTGGCCGGGTTAAAAGAGGAAAGGGAGAAGATGTTTTATTGTGCCGTTCTGTTTTGACACAACTTACTCCAGGATCCTGACATTTTTTTGCAGCGTCAGGAGATTTCAAATTTCACCTTGTGAATGTTTTTTAGTCTTTGAGAAGCGTGGTGTTATCTTTTTAAACATTCTGATGACTTGGCTTTTCTGCAGCATCAAACCCACTCTGCATGTGCTTTGAATTGGGTTAGGATGTAGTGACACTTTGCCAAAGGCACAAATAAGGTGTGTGTGTGTGTGCGTGTGTTGTTTTATCAGTGAATTGGTCAATTTATCGGTAAATCAAATGTTGTCACTAATTATTAGTGGTGGTCTTGTGTGTTCAGGAGTTGTATCACTTTCTCTAACATTGTGAGAGGTGAGGGTGCTTTTAACATTTTCTCTGTTTTCCCATTGAATAATTGATGGATCTTGATCAGGCTCATTTCGGGACCTGATATCTACGACTGTGTGGAATTTGGTGCAGCTTGATTAGATTTAAGTGGAATGTTGGCGGAGGTATACCATTAGTTTAGTATCAGTGAATTAAATATTAAACAGCTGAGATTATTGTTTAGATAAAACCAGCAGTTCAAATGCTTCCTTTATGTTAAACCGATGGAAAACAAATATTGAATACAATTACTCAGAATAAGTTTGCCTTAGTAAAAATTCTGAAGATCTAACTGTTTTGTCTTTATTTGAGGTTTAGTGTTTCTTAAAGAACATATAGTCACTTGAGTGTGTGTGTTTTTTTTTCCTCTGTGGCAATTCAGAGAAAAACTCCTTTAATTAGATCACAGATTTCTGAAGCTCAGATTTGCACTTTGCCAGCAGTTTATCAATTACTGCTTGTGGTTACATGCTGCTAGTCAGTCTTTGTCTGGGCGCCTGAGCCTCCTCCTCACCGCGCTGCAGAGCCGTGTTATTGTACTTAAACAAATCAATTCTGTTGCAGTTGAGCTTTTTTTTTCTTCTTCTCCCTCCATCCCCCGTCATTATGAACTGTTTGCAGTGCAGAGCACATTGATTTTTCACAGCCCTGGAAAAGCTGTTGATGAATAGGACAGAGGTATCTGGGGAGAATCTGGCTTTAAAAAGGAGGCACCCAGCGTCAACCCCTCCTCCTCCTCCTCCTCCTTCTCCCTTTTCCTCTCCCTTTCCCTCTCCCTCCTTCTCCCTCCCCTCTCTCCCCCAGCCCATTGAGCCCCCAGCTCTCCTCCACTTTCTCTTTTCACAGAGCGGCACTTCCAAGAGGGGAGAAATGCTGCCTGAAAAATCCTGCAGTGATAAAAAAGAAAAGAAAAAGAGGATTAAAAAAGTGCAATGCACAGGGGACTGCCTTCTCCCGCTGAATGTGAAAATACACCTTATGGTTTTACAGTTTTTTATATATGGAGCATTAGCCTTGTCCTGTCAACCAAAGCATGAGGAGAAGCCAGAGGACAGAGTCGACTGGCGTGGTGTGTGTCACCCAGCAGACGCCTGACCAAAACGATACTAACAGGATACAGCCGGAGATGTTAAGGTGGCGATGATAAAGGAGGAGGATATTGTATTACTTACTCCTCACATATATTCACAGAGCGAGAGCAAACACCCCCGAAGACATTATTATTCTTTCTGTTCCTCCACCATCCAATTTAGCTGCTTGAAATTTCATAGTTAAACATTCGGGGAGTGGAAAAGAAAGAAAAGAAAAGAAAGCGTGCTGATGCCCTCCAACTTTTTCTCTGACTCCGTGAAAATTAGTGTCGCGCCCTCGGAACAAGAGGGAGCGAGTTAAGGGAGAAATTGAGTTCAGCAGAGGAGAGAAAGAGACCAATAGCTTGTTTTTTGCTCTTAACAGCTGCCCAGTGACCTGCTCCCCTAAAGATGAGGATCCAGAGCTGTTACTTTACCTTTTCCCTTAATTTAAAGAAGTTATTTTAAATGTGATGTTTAGGTAACTAACATTTACATAGTCTGACTTCACTCATGTCAATATTTCATCCAACAACTTGAACCCAGGGCATGCGTCATACTCCAATAGGAAGTTATACTAAGATTAAACCGTATACATGTCTACACATGACTTCATTCATTCATTTACGGAAGTCGTTGCTAATGAAACTACTCAAAGTACTTTCTTTTGTTTGTTTATCCTCTCTCACATGCCAGCAGAGGCTCATATTATTTATTGAAAGAATAACACAAGGCAGAATCCAGCCGATTTGTTATTAAGCTCGTGATTACGCTGATCGATTCATTAGGGAAATTAAACTCTTGCAGACAGACTGTAGATAAGACAAGATTGTTAACGGGAAGATAAATCCATATTTCTTTTATTCCAAGTCACGATTCAAGTATTTGTCTACACTCTCTTTTATATTCTGGGTGATCGTATTAAGTTCTTACCCGCTAATGCTTTTTCACACATTGGTTTTCACCTCTTGAACTAATGTGGTCATTGTGAAGGGGTCTGAATGTCACTGGGCACACGCACGAGCCCTGCCAGCCGAGCTAAGTGCTAAACTGCAGTGAAGGCCTCTCTTAATAGGCTTATCTGTCAATCGCGAGTGAATTGTGAATGTGCCACGACAGTGAACTTACTCTGCGGGGGATGTTTATGATGCCTTGCCGATCATGTGAAGTATCGGCTGCTCTTCTGATTCGTCCTTCATGGGCACGAGAGCGTGAAGGAGCTTATCCGTGCGGGGAAGAAGTACATCGCGTTGGGCGAGGTGCAGACGGAATCCACTCGGAGCCCAAAGCGAAACCACTGAGTGGGCCTGATTTTCAGTGGGAGGGGGAGATGCAAATGTAATAATTCAATGTTTGGAGATTGACGGATAACCCGGCGGTGATTGATGTGTTTTTCTTTTTCTCGTGTCATTTCTCACAGGGGCAGAAGACGTGAGGCGCTGGAGTGTTTCTCCGCCTGGTGTGTGGATGGGTGGGGGGGACATTCGTGGTGAAGAATCGAGGATTGACGCCAACATAGGTATGTCTATCATATGACGGAGTTCAGCAGATGGTTTCAAATGATACCTCACAAATTTGAAATTGACGCCCTCAACTGGCTGTTCCAGCTGCAGTGGGAACTGTGGTTGTTGTGGATTTAGAAGGTCCTCTGAAGGTCCCATTATCCCAGTTGGGAGCGTTCGACTTTAGGTTTCCAGTGTTTTAAATACCAGAATATTGTAAAAACATGGATATAGTAAACAAAATAAGCTGTATTTATGTGTTCAGAGCGTTTAAACAACACCTGGGCCCCCAAGTATTTGCTTGGTAAGTGAGTGGGACAGGCATATACACATTTTACAACATATTTGCATTAATCATAAAACGTCTGGTTAAAAGCTTTGGTGTCAGACACATGGGAGAGATGAGCATATAGTGTGTGTAACAAGTTGAGTTTAGAAGTTACTACTTAGAGCCAGGAACTCATTTTTATTCCGACACCACATGGACACACAATTTGCTGCTGTAGTTTGGTATTTGCTGTAAAAATAATGGAGTCAGCTAATAGGATAGATTTATCACAATTGACTAACGCTGATCAGATGTATCACAGGACTAGCCCTGCGAGTAGTTTGTCTGTTTTGCATGAACGCAAATAAGGAAAACAATATCGCTTACCTTTTTATATCCTGTAAATTTGAGAGCACGAGTGTCGAATTTGTCAACAAGAAGTAAATCATTTGCCAGCACAGATTAACTATCTGTGTGCACACATTCATTTAGTTTCTATTAAATCCCTGAGACGTCCCAGGCTATGAGGGGGACGCCTCCTAATTAACTGAGTTGTTGCTTTTTGCCTGAAATATTTCTGGAAGAGGTGTTGTGTCACAGCTGGATTCAAACAAAGCTTGTTACTGGAAACAGATATCGTCCTCCCCTGCCACCAAACACTGATTTAAACACTGCAGCTTTGTTTGCACGGCCACGCTCTGTCCTCCACTGCGCTCCAGTGTCTTTGGTAAACATGTGATGGCAGCAGTTTGTGTGCGGCCGGGGTCGGCTCACCTTGCAGAGCATGTTGATTTCATCAGGAGCTCCTCGGGGGCCTCTGAGTAACAAAGTGCTGAGATGTTCTGTTTGTTTCATGTTTTTTTTTGTTTTTTTTAAACCCATATGCAAGTACTGTACTGTATGTAGTCCGATGGATGTACACAGCAGGTCATGATGATCCGCCTCAACAGCAGTGTAGCAGTTTATCCTTATGCAATATGTAGTTTAGCGTACGAGCCACTAAAAGGGAGAATTATGTCGTGGAAAGGGAATGTAATTGGTTCGTCCACTGTATTATACAATACAGCTTTGGCGTCATGGATTAGGAATTGGGACAGCCAGCATCCACATACACACACACACACACACACACACACACACCCTGCATAGATAAGAGTGGTTAATCTTGATTAGAGCAATGTGAATCCTGAGGAATACAGTGCCCCGACAAAACATCTGCCCCTCCACACAGCCGAGTGGGATAAACCAAAGTGATTATTGTGGGAATGTCAGGCGAGGTTAGAGACAGTGAGAGCAAGTGACACGAGGTGGGATCTGACATGAACAGGGACGTGACACGAGAGCCTCACAGCCGGTTCTCTCCCGCTTTCAATGACAGATCTCTTCCCTCTCTCGCTGTCGATGTAAGGTTTGCCTTTTTGTGGAGGGTGTGATGAAAAGGCTTCAGTCAAAGGGAATGGCAAGTGTCAAGTAGAGGAACTGTAACCTCTGAGGTTGAGGAGCTTGTAGTAAAGTGTGGATACCCCCGACCTCTAAACCTGACAAGTCGGGCCATGTTTCAGACAAACGTTTTGAAATGATATTCCGATTTCGGTCGGTTTGGTCCCGTTAGCTGGAGTATATATGTTTTTTCTTATGTTGCACATGCCTGCAATTAGGGAAAACATGAGGCTCGGGTTGGGGTCGGACACAGAAACAGAATGCCTGTCGGGTTCAAGGCCACGTGGGCTAATTTTTCTCTCGGTCTCAGAGAGAAAATTATGACCCGAGTCGACTCTCCTATGTAGAACAGCGGTGTCGTTTGCTTTGTTGGAACAGCCGCCCGACATCAAAAGACAGACAGGCGATACAAATTACTCGAAACGACTGAAATCAAAACATTTTGTTAGATATACAACTACTCTGTTAATCAGCTAGCTTTCTGTATTTATTTGTGTTGGAGGCTGCCAGGTTGGTCTTTGGTTCTGTCGCACCAGCGTAGGCCCCGATGAATAATTGCCGTCCTCTGTGAAATGTGAGGGGTGCAGACATTCTGTTAACCTCGCTAGAGGAAAAAGGGGGAGGGAGGAGAGAAAAAAAAATCCCCTTCCTGTCAGTGGTCTCTCTCTTTCTCTCTGTTCTTGTGAGATCTGGAACTGATAAGTGTGAGGCCTCTGGTAACTGAACAGGAAGGATAAAGGGCCTGGCTCTGCACACATGTCCACCTCCCCTGTGCAGGCAAACAAAGAGAGCAGAGGCTGCCACTTCACTTCAGGTTTCATAACATTCAAGCCTATTACAGGGATTATGATCAATTGCTAACTCTTATCTGCTTGAAGGTGTTTCTGTTGAATAAAATTACAGAGACGTTTTTCTCGCACCTTGACACCCAGACACAATCACTGGTCCCTCATCCAACCCAGCCCTGTAAAGTCAAGTGGAAGTACTTTATTAAACAAGTAGATGGCAGAGCAGTGAGAGTTTATCACTCAACCCAAACACCCAGAGGCCTGAATGACAAGCTGTTAGACTGATAAGCAAGATTAGCGTCCGTACATGAGTGTTTCCTGGAGCAGGTGCTTAAAGGGGGAAAACTTCCAAACGCTTACTGAGACGTGGAATGAACTTCCAGACTCAAAATGTTGGAATAAGGTCAGCACAGGCTGAAAGATCAGTATTGATATGTGAGAATAGTGTTGGGTCCATTGGGCACTTTTACAGCTAAGATACTTGGTCCAGACATTCAAATATTTCAGTTCAGTCTGAACATAAATAATAGATGTGAAAGAGCCTTGGACCAACGTACCAAGTTTTAGTTTGGAGCTATTTGGTGTCGGTACATTTTGTTCCTGTAGTGAACTGGCCAAATTTACATGGCAGGATATTTTCAGTGCAGATATCATGGGTTGTGATTTTTCTTGTTGTTATCCAAACAATTAGTATCACAGTTGGGTCTCTGCGGTGAAGTAAAGAAAATAGCTATTTGAATTCCCCAAAAACTAAGAGAAAGTCATCTTTTTAGACTGAAATTGTTTTTTCTATATAAGCAGTAGCTTCAATAATTAAAGTGCAACGCTTTGCAGTTACAGTGTTAGAAAATTCCCACTGTGCTAATATCCAGCAGCTTGATGTGATAAGAACAGACTCAGTCTTAGAGAGTTCCAATAACATTCAGGAATACAGGAATTCACTTAACAGGATAACAATGACACAACTGGGTGGAATGAATAGAACAACACATATTGATGGTATCTCAGCGGTGGAGACAGGAAGTACGTGTTTTAACCTTGAAGCCTTTGACTCAAAGGTCCATCAGTGAAGTGCATCAGGGAGTATGGAGAGGATTTTCCTTTACACTAACTGAGCCTGGCAAGAAAGAACTTGAGGGAAGTTGCCTTCTTTGAAAAACTTCTCCATCTATGATCTTATCTTTTCCTCAGTACGTAACTCTCAGGAGGATTTTTCCATCTGATCCCAAGTTGTTTTCTTCACACTACCTTAAGTTGTAAACTAGCTTTGGGAATCTGTGGGCTGTATCTTATCCAGGGCTTGAGTCTGTGGCGAAGATGTTCCCGGGTGGTATTCTTCCCATGAGAAAGTATGAGATAATGTGCCAGGGTGACGGCGGAATTATCCGCCCATTAGTCACCGCAGAGAGAAAGATGTGAATGAACATGGCGTCCTTCAAGAAAGAGCCTCTTTTTAAGCAGATATCATTCTTAAACTGCCGCTCAGGACTCTTGTAGGTCCCTCCCCCTGATGTAGGAGCTTGAGGGTCAGGGAGCAGAGCCGGAGCCATTGCGGCGCTCTCTGCTGCTGCTGATGACCCGGTCGCCTGTCCTAGGAGCAGAGCAGCATAACACAGAGGCAGGACTCGGTGTACTGGACTAAAAATAGACATGGCGTCATCACCACTTTCCCGTAGACCCACACAATTGTCGATGCACACGCTCGGGCTTGTACGTGCACCCCGAGCCGGCGCAGGCACACGTCTTCACAAGGAGTCCCGGCTGCTGGTGGTAGTCGTCGGCGACGTGCCAGAAAGATGTTTGAGTGACAGGGTGACTGTGGTGGTACAAAGTGTCTGTGTGTTCTGGACAGATGTTCTCCACATCCCCGCCATGATGGTCTGAGTTGACTTACAGCAGGAGGAAGCCATTAAGCAGCACTGTCCTGTGACCCTGCTGATTCTCCAGGTCTCCTTTACGTCTCGTGTGTGTTTCTATAAGCTCCTCAAACAAAGACACTGTATAGAAAACGAATGGTACTGAGCAGCTGGAGTCGTGCTTACCTCCTTTTGCTTCCTTTTGAGAAATTAAAGCTGATGTCCCTTTGACATTCCATCCACGGACAACTTGTCAATTTCCTGTTCATGATGAATAGCAGCCAGCGGATTAATTAATGGCGTGGCGTAATATGTTTTAAGAACACTTGGCATTGAGATGCCGTTGGCTCGTGAATGGTCTATACCTCAATGCTGCGTCTTAAAATATGACCACATTAACCAGGCCTTTCTTCTGCCTAATGCTGCCACATTATTGCATTTCTCTTTGTCAGTGGAAGCAGCTACTGTGGTCTCATTACGTCGGTACATTACATTGTCGGTGTATAAGTATAACGAAGACCCAATGAGCTCGACTCCACGCAGCCCCCTGCTAAATGTTTCTATTTGTAAATGATGATAGCGACGGCTCCGCAGGGCCTTGAATTAGCACGTCGGCTGATCTGACTGCCATTCAAGTGGCCCGGTTTGAAGGTGAATAAACAGCAGTAGGCAAACACAAGCCCAGAGAGCTGCAGTTCATCAAGCTTCAGCTTCATATCCAACACATTGATATGTCTCACAAGCACATTAGCACATTTTATTTGTAAAGGCCATATTCACTTATAGCATCAGCGTCTTCTGCCCTTAACCCTTCAAGGAAAAACAACTTCAAACCCAGTAATGATTAATTAAAAGACATTTGTGTCTTGTGTAGAAAGAACTTGTTTTCATTGTCAACGTCCAGTGTCGCTCACTTCCGGTTGTGCGATTGTGTGTCTGTTGTGTGTCCTTTGCAGTCACGTTCATGATTTTTTACTCGGCTTGTGTACGACCAGCGTAATCATGAGATCTCCTCGTCTAACTCGGGCAAATTTGTGTTTTCCCAAAATATTAAAAACTTTTCCTTCAAAGTTAGCTCCACATCAACTGTCATAGATTACTTAAATAGCTTTAGTGAAAATATGCATGTCAAATATTTAATTACACCCGAGCACTTTAACATCAGTAAAAGGATCTGAAATTGATCCACAGCTCTTAGATATTTCGCGGTGGGGAATTAGTGAGAGCAGACTTTTCAGTATTTACCGCACTTTGCCACCTTGACAAACTGCGGAATTAATAATTTGTTCCTTTAGTTCTTTCAAAGGGCCTCGATATAAAATATGGTGAAAATTACAAATCAACCTCGAGCGCTGCGGCGTGATTGACTGTCGTACAATGAAGCCTGATCTTTGAGGACGCTCAGGAATCCGTGGCCGACAGCCTGATAGTCGTCAATTTCAGACTTGTTTGGCAATTTTTGGGATCAAAGGCGATGATGAGGATGGTGATACTGATGCTAATCCCACTGAAGGGGATGATTGAGTCATCAAGGCAAAACAGCTGTCTTATGTGCAGCACACACACACACACACAACTAATGGCTGATGATGACTGTAGCAGAGTGTAAGTGAGTGCAATTGACAGCGGAGTTTGTGCTTCCTCTGGGAGGAGGGAGAAAGGATGAATCTGAGCGGAGGGAAACAGGCAGCAGGGTGGCCATGAAACATTCATGCACCTGGGGACTCTTAGCATAAGGAGAGCAAGCTGAGCCAGTAATGAAGTAAAGAGCAGAGGACTTTTTAATGGCTCTGTTTGTCCTTTTATGAGATTAGCTTTAGTCTGGCTTCTTATATAAATTGCCTTAAAAGCCTAATTGCACACAGTGATTTAGCGACGACTTGTGCACACAAAGAGGCGGCTGCCTGCTGCAGTGCTTTGTAGAAACATATTATTTACTTTTGGAATAGTCTAATTGTGGTCGGCTGCGTGATAATTGGTGACCGTTGGTTACAGCTCAAAGCCGGAGAGCAGAAGAGGAGTTATTCCCAGCCGTCCGCCCGCTCCGCCTCGGACTTCTAACATGACAACGGCGTGCCAAATGTGGACGTCCCCGATCGCGCCGGCCGAACAGTTGCTCCTCAGCTCGCACAGCGACAGGAAAAGGCGAGAGAGCGGAGCCGAGGAATGGCAAGATGAAGAGGAGAAGAAGGGAGAAGTAATATTTAGACAGCTGCACGCGTAGGGTTGTGTATCGCTGTCAGTGGAAGGGAGGGGGTTAGAAGTGAAGAGCGTTATTTCGGTGCCCTCAGCGAGGCCTCAGACAAACTCCTGCTGCAGTATTGATGTCGCTGCACCCTCCTGACAGCAGGCTGTAAATCACAGGTCGCAGTCATCTATAGATTTACAAACACCTGCTACCCCTGCTCCTTCTATACCACGGCAGTATATTATCTCTCCGCACTGAATAAACTGAGAGAACTTGTTCAAACACGTTTCAGAAGTTAATCCGCCGGAGAAACCTATCCGGGAGCTTCGCCGTCAGTGTCTCTCTCCTGGTGAGACGGGCGTACAGTAACGGTGGTTGTGTGAGACAGCTGGTCACATGTCTGCTGCCCTGTGCTAGACTGGCCCCCCGTGCCTTGAGGTGCTGGACGGCAGCTGACTGCTCCGATTCACTGGGAATATGAGTTGTGCGTTGTGCGCCTCACAATGGACTGACTCATGGGGAGCAGACGTCGAGCTTGTTCAGCGTCCGTCTCTCAGCCGTTTTACTGGAACTCTGTTTGACTCCTTTTACTGCCTCTGTGCAGTGATGGAGACAGTGGCATTTTCTCGTGACTGTGAATGTTCCTGCATTGTTCCCTTCGGTGTCTCAGAGGAGTTTCCTGTCACTGCTAACTCACACTGTTGTCCCGGGGAGGATGTGGGCTGCCACTCGGGCGTTAGTAACTAGTCACCTGACATGCACCCGCATCCTGACCCCTCTCCGTACAGTTTCTTTCTTCACTGATCATCCCTCGATTGCTTCCCAGCGAAAACCAACCCAGCCAATAGTGTTTGGCTGCATTCAAAGCAATGAGATCATCCATTTTTAACTTTACCGGAAGGGAGAAGCATTCGATATCAAAATCCCTTAAATCAAAAGCCTTTAAATATTCAGTTATGCCACAGCTAATGGCAGAACAGCTCCTGTGGTTCGAGAAAAGAAGTCTCCAATGCAATTTGACCAAGATAACTAAAGTTAGATCAAACACTGATGATGCACACAGGCCAAGTAAAAATGTCCTACAATGGGATGCCTTGGTTCCAGAAAACATGGGTGCCAAAACTAGTGCCGGCCACCCGACAAATTCAAGTGAAAATAAAAGTTGCTTAATAAAATTAATTTGCTGTGGAAAGGGTGGAGTAATGAGAGAAGGGACCCAATGTTCAAAGATCTTGGTAATATTCGTTATACCGTGCTTCAACTTCAGCTGATGGTTCATAAAGGATATTACTTTGGTGCAGGGTTTTAAAGGTCGGGGAAATCTGTGGCTTTTCAGAGATTTGGAAGCTCTGAGAAGCTTTTAAAGCTTTTATTCGATATCGACTTTGTTATCAGGTTACAATGTAATCTATCAAGGATTTGCACTTGCACATGTTGTATTGGTCATTGCAATGTGTTTCCAGATGATGCATTGTACTGAGAAAAAAATTTAACCAGATGCTGCTTTTATTTGCATTTAGATTTTATAATATAAAGAAAGTAATGATATAAATATTTGTAACCCTGTTTCCTTTTGGAATTATTTTCTTATCCGATCACCTGTGAGTTCTCCAATAAGCGGTTTTGCTTGGCAACAGCATGTAGAAACATGGCGTTAAATCTCTACCTGCGGCACCTCTCACTCCCCGATCACATAACCACACGTGAAACACCCGCACAGTCACCACTAATTGCTGCTGGATATTAGATCGAGGTCCCTTAAGACACTGACCTTGCTTTGGCCAATCACAACAGAGCGTGTTACCAGGTTGAGCTTCTGATCAGACGAGTCCCTGCAGCGCTAACAGGAGGAATTCATTATTCAGACTGGCTGCTCGTACCTTTTTTGCTGGACACCACATTTAATGGCACCTCTAATGACATCTGTGCGAGAGATTAACCGTGATGTGCTTTTGTGCAGCGAACGCACAACAGAGTGCAGCCACACAGGTCGCTGCGTGTCGGGCACCAACACAAAGAGAGCGACGGCTGAGAGGCATTTGAAGACACATCTTTATTCAGACCTCGTCTCGTGTTCCGTGCAATCTGGAACATTTTGTTTCAAACTGACATGCGTGAATCTATGGTAATGAGATTCACTTAAATATTTATTATATGAGGAAGTGAAGAGGTAAGAGATTAGAGGCTTTGCTCAAAATATTTACATCTCTGCCACCGCTGTTTAGCTTCTACAGCTCGGGAAAAGGCCAAGTTTTATAATGATCAGTGGTCGTTTTTTCCGCTGACCTTTTCTACAGCACTTCTGTGGACTGGAAAAGTTTTTATGTTGGTTAAGAAAAGAGGAAGCTTAACATTTTAAGCCTTGGTGTCCTCTGTCTTCATCATTGTTCTGGATGACAACTCTAACTTAGTGGTCATTCAGCTGACAAAAAAACCAAACTGAATTGTCTATTTAATTATCACAAAAAGGTTTTTTCGGTAGGACTCTTATTCAGGCACAGCGAATCCTGTGGAAACAATTAAGCTGCTTTCAGACATGCACTGAACTCAGGGGCTGAATGGGGGAGTCAGTTGCTCCGGTCATTTTCCGTCAAATGTCCAATTCAGCAGGAGTATGACTGGAAAATTCCCAGAAAGCAAGTGGGATATTTGTATTTGTATATAGGTGGGCGCGTTGATGTTCCCCCTCTAACACACGACAGACACAAAAACGGGAGAATACAAATTTCCCAGGATGAAAACGAGGTGCCACACAAAAGAAAAAAAATGTAAACTTGGAAACACAACAAGATTCAACAGCTGTTGACGATTTCTGCAGCCGAACTGAAACGTGATGTTAAGATGTTTTTTCAGAGTTCACGTCTAAAGTTCAAGACCAATGAGTTTAAAACCCGAGTCAGAATTAACTGCCTGGACGTGTAAATGTTATCACTGAATTTAAGATGTAAAGCTTGGGTCCAATATACAGATCGCTTCAAACGTTAAAATCAATCATGCTTCACACAAGTTTGTCAGTTTCTAAGATAAATAGATAGTGCTAATAGCCATTCACAGTATAAACAGATGCATCAATGAAATGCTATTAGAGGAATGTAGTGAGAAAACACAAAGTCACTGCAGCTCTCACAGCTTTTGTGTTTATTTGCTGAGCAACAGTCGGGTTCCTGACTCTGGCTGCATCTGCATTATGCTAATGTGATGAGAGCAGGAAGCCCGCGGAGGCTAAAGTTGCACCGGATCGCTACGGGGACACAAGCGCAGGAGTGATCATGCAAATTAACAGGATGGCTGATTACTCCCCAAAAAACAACAGAGGTTTCAACAGGAGACGAGCGGCCACACTGACCATACAGACGGTCAGCCGGGGTTTTGATATTTCTCTCTAACCAAATGTTCTTATCGCGGCCCCCGGAGCAAACATGCAAACAATCCGGCCTGTGTGTTTCCAGTCACATGGGCCTGGAGTGCTGGAGAGTCGGCGTGTCCGTCCTGGTATTTCCTGAGGCTTCGTAAACATACAGGACTCGAACACACTCGTTCTCTCCCCGCCGCACACACACACACACACACACACACACATGCACGCACTTAGGAGGTATTTTTATTTAGAGAGTCATCGTGTAATGATAATCTTTATTTGTAGAGCAAGGCGAGGGTTGTACACGGCTGAAGCAAGTTAGAACTAGTTACTGGGAAACAAAGCAAGATGAAAAATTATCCGTAACACACTGTTGTTGCTGCATTTACTCAAAATGAAATTTAAATCTAAAGCATATTAAGAAGTATCCCTTTCTTCCTCTTTCTTTTTCTCTTTCTCTCTCTCTTTCTTTTTCTTTCTTTCTTATTTTCTTTCTTTCTTTCTTAATAAGACTCACCAAATCATTCACTAATTTTGTTGTGGTACAATTGTTTGACGAGTTTCCAACCTGTGGTTACACATCTCATAGAAAAAGAAATAAAGATGGATATGAGACTTTATTTTGAACGTCTCCATCTTCGTCAACCTCTGCTCACAACAAACTTTACTCTGAACTTTACACACAGGAGACAGAGCTTCTTATGCATCTACATCATTAAAATGTGTATTCATGGATGTGTGCGATTGTTGTGCTGGACTGCGCCAGAGGACGGCAATGTTTTAAATCATTATTCAGTTGAACAGGTGGAAGTGTAAGTGTGTGTGTTTCTGTGTGTGTGGTTCATCTAATTGATTCGGATTGTTAAGGTGCACTCCACTAAATGGTAAAGAATGATTGAAGGTGTCTCCAGCTTTTTCTTAAACTCAGAGCCTTGAGTGAATTCCTCTGTGTTTTCGATTTTGTCTATTGAAGGTGTTAATACTGTATTCAAATATTTATATACAGTGAAATGTAAATGTTTGGATCTCAATCTGTCAAGTTGGAATAAAATTAAATGAAGTGAAATCACGAGCTGTCGGCCCACATTTCAATCTCTGGATGTGTTAAGTGCTGTCAGCAGCTCTCGCCACTAATCTCCCCCTTTTACCCATTTAGTTGCCATCTAACACAATTTCATGGTGTTGATACAGAATCTGAAAATTCAATAGCCGAACATCTATGCCGGGATTATAATTCCGAGTCCCCGTGGGAGATGTAGGTCAGCTGAAAGACTCTATTTCCTCAAATATTGTAATCCCCATTGGTTCTGCTTTTTTTTTACCAGAAACACAGCTTTGAGCTCTTTGTCAGGCGACAATGCCCTGGGCAGTGTCTCCTCATGCCGTTTGTCCTCCCTCCACATGAGTCTTCCTCTTGTGTGGCAATTTGCGGTTTTTAATTTCTAAAATTTATATATTTGTCTTGCTCAACCCGAGGTGCCACTTTTCCAGCAATTTGGCCGGGGAAAAAAAACGCAGCCTGCTTCTGTTTTCCTTTTCTCTCAACTTGAACTTTTACTCTGACCACTGCGCCCTGCTGCGGTGAGCCAACCGAAGCAGGTCATGTTTATGGTTGAACTGGGGGAACGGGGTCGGCAGGATATACCCATTTAACCTTGCTGGAGACCTGCGAAGCACAGAGAAAGGAAGTCATTCATTTCGTCTCCAGCGATAAAGCCAGGACCCGGGTGAATAGTCAACCCTGTCTGCCTTTTCATTGATAAAAAATAAACTGATTTCACCATCACTCTCCCGACCAGCTCCACTTATTCAGGGTATTAGCAGCCACCCTGAGCCAAACTAATCTCGTGCCTGTTTCTATGGATTGGAGGAATAGTTTTGTGAAACCATGCATGAACGTGAAAAATTGATTTGTTTATATACCATTTCAGTATAATAGGTTTTTGCCCTGATTCAGTGACAAAAAAGCGTGATGTCTACCTCGTAGGAGAAAAGGGAGAGGGATTACTCGAATCGCTGGTGTGTTCATGTGCTTTCTACTGCGTTTTTCTAAACCTGATAACAAGTATGACTCAAGACAAGGTTGTCCATTGTGAAAACAGCATTTCCCCCCCCAAAAGCCATTATGCTGGATCAATGCTCCCCAGAGAAACACAGAGATGGAGGATTGCGTCAAAATATGTAAGAGCCCCGGGCGTCGTCTTGATGGTTCAGCAGGCCAAGGTACCAACCGCATACCTGCAATTATAAGGATGTTTTTATTTAGCTCACATAATTCATCTTATGCCTGTCACACCTTTTGCAAAAGTGACACGGAATTGGTTTTAATGGGTTGTGCACTTAAACATGTTTTTACACTTAACCCCCAGTGGTAATTCACATGTTTTAGGAAGGTGAATCCACAGCTAGATATCCTTCCAGAAACAATGTCAGGGGTTGTTCAGGATAATTGACAGACCTCAATGTCAAACACTTATCGGGACAATGTCTTCTCCGGTATGTTGTTCCAATTACAACAATTTAACGTGAGGTCTGTGGCAGCCGAAATTGTCATGTAGGATTTATCAAAACCAGGGAAGGTAGTCCATCTCTAAAAATACTGTGTAATTCTTATTATAATGAGATAATTTACTAACGCAGTTCCTTACCATTATTAGCATAACACACCCAGATCACCAGCCGAACTCGCAGTGGTCGAGTGGCATTGTGGGTAATGAAGGCACCAGATGGGAAGAGCAAGGAAGAAGAATATGTGGTGTATGTAGCCAACAGCATATTCATTACCTGAATATAACTAATATTGAGCTTCAAAAGGACAGACGCAGAACTAAAGAGACTTAGATTTTGCAGTAAATGTTTCCTAATATTGTCCCTCATTAATTCCCTGAGGGATGCTGAAGAAAGGCTCTTCTTCATTGAAGGTCCAGACAGGAAGAATTAACGATCAGTAATGAATGATCAATGAAACTGAAAATGTTTTAAATATAGATAATGGACAAATCTCACAATGAAGGCGCAAGCACCCCAGTGTCCTCCATCCATTAAATCATGTCTGCGGGCCCTGGCTATGTCATCAGCCTGCAGCCTGTCTGGGGCGGCTCCACATGACAGCAGCATGTGTATGTATGGACAGCACATTTAGCCTCTCTGTCTTCTCTGTCTCATCCTGAGCGTGTATACCCATGAGTCAAACAACGTCTCATTTAAAAAATAAAGTCAGGAGGTTGTGTTGGTGGGGGGGTGGGGGAGTGGGGTGGGGGGGGAAGAGTATTTCCACTGTTGGAGAGCACGGAGCTGGATGATCTGAAAAGTCTCTCTCAATCTGTCTGCATGACTGCATGGTACATGGGAGCTGTGTGGTGGTGGAGCCGCTCGAGGGGGTTGTAGAGGCGAGTTGGGTGGGGGGGGTGGGGGGAGCAGGAGAGGTGGCGGCGGTGGGGTGTTGCTGTAAATAGCCCACCCTGCATTAAGAAGCAGCATGCCGCTCGCTGCTCTCTGTGCAGTCCTGACCTCGCCAGCCGAGCCGCCGCTCACTTCCCCTCACAGCGCGGGAGGCCGAGGGAAGTCGGCGCCGAGCGGCTCTTCCACTTTATCCAGGTCAGGTCTGATCTACTCTCGCTGGTAAAGCACTGGCGCTCGTGACCCCGGCGGCCCCCCGCTCACTGCCAGCCAGTGTCAAAATAACACCAGGAGCTCAGTGGAGGGCCCCGGCCGCCGCTCCGCCTGCTGTTATGAAATCACACTGGCCTCATTTGGGGTTTGTAAGTATCCACACAATTTCAGATCAAAACAAAGTCTCGATTTGATTTTCCCTCTTTCTCCACATTAAGCTGTTGAGAGAGAGTTTGCCTCGCAGCCACTGTGCAGCAGATATGTGTATGTGCTCGAAAGTAGGTCATTGATTTGGAACTTGGACACTGATTATGTGCTGGCCTAGAAATGGGCTATAATCGGTGTCTCTCATACCAAAACAGCTTTTCATAAGTGGCAGCAATTTCAAGGTCGGGACAACAGTTGTCTCGTTGCTGCACACATACACACAGACGTCATTTATCTCATTCTCAGCATCAACAGATCGCTGTTCCTAGAATCTGTTCCATCCTGTGAGATTGCTCATTTTTAAGATACATTACCCGTGAAAAACAAATGCCAGAATGTGCCAAATCCGCAGACATGCCCTGGTCTGTCCTCGATGAGGGTTGGATGTGCTCATCTGATGCCATTTGAACCAATAATGTAAATATCCATGTTCTTTGAACAAGCTAAGACGTGATCTAATCTGTCTCTGACATAAATTCTCCAGCCCTTGGAATGTGTTTAAAAAAGGGGAGGGTTTCTTCATGGCCGTGTTGCAGTGGATCCTGCGCTCAAAGCTGGGAATTAACTGTCAGCCGGCATCATCACAACTGCCTCCCTCTCTCTGTTTCTCTTCATATAGCTGGAAGTGGACACTGTATTAGTTTCTGCAGTGGGTTTTTTCCTCAAACGCCCTCAGGATGAAGCCCTGATATTGTTTTTTGAATCGCAGCTCGGTATAGGTTGGGTTCTGTTTACAGTGTGAGCTGAGATTTGGCTTGAAGAAGTAGTTGTTCCCTCTGAATGGAGTTCGGTGGAGGTCAAAAGGGCACGATGGTGTGCTTCCTCTCCTCTCCCTTAATCTTAGCAGGGCAAGAATAAACATGGGAAGTGTGAATGAAGATCTATTTCTTGTGTCGTTGCACAGTCAAGGTGATTGTAATTTCACCCCGTGCATTTGTTTGTTTGTAAGCAAGGTTTACAATGCAATTTGATGGAAAGATGGAGTAACTGTCAGGAAATAATAAATGGGGAGTTTTGTAAAATTTTCACTGATTTCAAAGAGAATCATTTATGGATCTTGATTTAAAAAAAATGCATGTTTAGGGAACTGATATTTGTGATTCCGCTTATCCACTGGTACAACCCACTAACACCCATTGGCTTTGTCTGCAATGGGAATGGATACAATCGGCATTCAGTCGGTTTGGATCAGCGGTGATGGAAACACACACCCGGATGAACACACACACAGAGTGAGGTGAGAGAGTGGCTTAGTTTTTGGCACATTGGTGACGTTGAACATGATGCACTGGGGGGGGAAAAAACAAGAGAGGCAAATTGCTCTACCCACAATGGGAAAAGAGTTAATCACCTTTTAATCTGCTTTTAAAAAACCCTGCGTCAACCCGGGAATATTAGTGTAGAGGTATGAGTGTGTGCAATTTGGTGCAGCTTGATGGAATTTAAGGGGACTCGTAGGACCTGTCTGAGGAATGTAGCCTCTTGCCATTTCAGTTAAAGGAGCATCTTTTCAAAAATAATACTACGATGAATTCGACAGAACGATTCTTTGCATATTAATCTCCAGTTTGCGTGAGAGCAGAGGTGCAGCCGCTCGTCCTCTCCTCCCTGTCGCGCCCCACATGAAACAGTCCTCACGTCTGTTGCGTGTTAAATGAGCCCGTGTCGTGTTTGCGTTTGTTCAGACAGAGGCAGCAACCAACATGCAGGCACAGACAAAATCCAGCCCAAAAATGACATCAGCCACAACAGCTGCAGGCTGTGGCACTGGGAAATAGAGGAGGGAGAGAAAGAGGAAAAATGGAGGAGAGGAGAGGAGAAAGAGAGGGAGGGAGGGAGGAGAACAATTGACCAGAAGCGACACTGGAAAGAGAGGTGACCTGATTGCTCAGCTGGCCAAGAGCACGGGAAGGAAGCAGCAGGAAAGGCTGGTCCCCTCAGTCTGCCCTGGTTCGCTGCTGCTTCTGGTGGGTCCCACTGTGGCCTTCCTCCCCCCCCCTCCTCCTCCCCCTCCTCCTCCTCCTCCTCCTCCTCCTCCTCCTCCTCCTCCTCCTCCTCCTCCTCCTCCTCCTCCCGCCCTCCTTCCCGCACTGCTGCCTGTCACGGCTCACTACATCGGAACAAAATGATCAGCTCTCACCTCCTCATGAACACGGGTCATCATGGTAGTCATGCAAGGCCCGGGCCCTTTGTATTAGATAGGGATCACTGATATGTGGGAGGAGGAGGAGCTCTTGCAGAAGGATGGAGAAGTCAATATTGTTTTTTTTTGTTTTTTATATAGCACATGTATAAGGGCACTTAATTTTAATTATTTGATTTATTAGCTATGGGTTTGAGGTTGCCAGAAATTCTATCACCGCCGCTCTCGAGGAATTATTGGTCGCATGTGCCTTTTATGATTCCTCTCTCCGCAAAGAAGCATGTCAACTTTCACCGTTCCTGTAGCTCATAATGTAATTAATTCTAATCGCAATCATCGTAATAGCTTTTCAGATCAAATACCCAGAAGCGGTCCTAACAAAATAATCCATTCCTCAGAAAAACAAACACCCAAACTCTCTTGTTCTCTCTCACTCTCTCTCCCTCTCTCTCCCTCTCACCCTCCCTCTGTGTTTGGCTTTGGCTTGGAGAGGAGAGCAGTCAGTTGGATTGGGGGGGGGAGAACATCCGAAAACAGAAGGACCTGCACATTTGCATACCTTTTTAGCATGTGGCTGAGGGAGCCTTTATTAAATTCAACCCCCCTGTGGGGTGGGCCCGACTGGGAGGGGGGGAGGTGCACACAGGGCTGAGATTGGAGGGAGACGAGGGGTGGTCTGGTCTGGTCCTGGAGAAACTGGAGGCTCCATCTGAGCCAGAAGACAAACACTGTTTCCAGACCTGTGAACAAGGTGGCAGCAACGGCAAAGTGTTTCCCAGCAGACTGTCTGGTGTTTGAGGGGGGGCGGCTGCAGAGGCCACATCCTGAAACAGAAAATCTGTCTGAAGAATCGAGTCTCTTCAGGCACTAATGTGTGGCCAATTAATCACTCGGATAATATATAATTATTAAAGTCATCCATCAAGCAGACATTTGAGGGATTTCAGCATCTTCAGATTAAATCATTTCCACCTTTTCTCAGCTACAATTCTTAAAATTAAAATGTCTACAAAGTACTTGTTTACCTATGTGGTATATTTAGTTAAATTGGGTATTATCCAAAATGTTTCCAACAATGTTCATCCCAGAGATATCCCCAATTTGATTAATTCGCCTTTTAATTGTGTCCATCCACAATCATTGTGAGCACACTTTGGGGGGTTAAAATGCAGGCACCTCCACTTTGGGAAAACACCTTTTTACAAGTAATTCAAAAAGAGCACAGTGATGCCTTGTGTGTGTTTGTTAATGTATCTGAGGTAAAGTGGGGCAAAGCCGACAAGCTGCACGCATGTGTTCAAGCAGGCCGAGGCAGCTTGTGGTCTTGCTGTACCTGGGAAGAGGAGGAGGAGAAGGAGGAGGAAGAGGAAGAGGAAGAGGATGAGGAAGGGGCTGAGATAATGAACTAACGCGATGATGTGAGTCTTCTTCCTCCACCAGTGATGGATTGGGCTGTTAGCACGCTACGCTGGTTAGCCTCTTAGGTCCCTTAATAAGCTTCTTTACAAACAGCTAAACAGCACCACGCACGCCAGCACAAAATTACAGGTTATCCATAAGCAATCACCTGCGATAGCCTCTGCGCCTTTTGCCTTATTGATAACTGTTGTGTTTTTGGTGATTTTAAAGATTTTTACATGTTAGATAATGTGTTTTGAATCGATAAAGCAATATATTTAGTTTGCTTCCTCTGCCCAAAAATCCAAGACCACCGACATATTTTGCAGGGCGTGAAACAGAGGCTGTTTATTTTAATATATACCGTCTCTACTGAGAACTTCTTGGTCTAAACCACAACTTCTCAGTGACTTTAATATCAACAATAAAACAAATGTTACCTGATTTTTATTACAAGAAAAGTTTGATATCCAAAACCTCGAGGGGGCACATGGCCATCGGTGGAAGCAGCAAGCAGCAACAACTTGTGGTAACCCCCCCCACGTTTTTGTAAGCCCCACCTTAGCATTTGGCACACCCGAGGCAAGGGGGATGGGAGAAGGAGTATGAAGTGAAGAAATATCACAGATGTTAGTCTGCATGAACTCCTTCCCCTTTACAGCCTTCCTGTTTCAATCCGGCCTCTTTAGCCTCCTGTTATCCCCCCCCTCCCTCCCTCTCCACAAAAGACAAATGACTTCTTCTAGCCTCATTTCAGTTGCAGCGTGCGAGGGTCTGCCTCGACGCCGGCCAGTCAACTGTCGGCTTCATTTCTGCCCACAGTGTACGGATTGTCTATATAATATTTTTGCAAACAACTTATGTTTTGTCCGTGTGTGCGCTCCCTTATTCATGGACGATCAAGCCCTTTTGCTCCACATGCTGCAGGGCCAGTTGTCTGTTTGAAGAGTGCAATGGAAACAGCGGGGTTAGGGTTTCAACCTATGCTACAACCACAGCGTGTGCGTCTGGGTGGTGACTGCGACGGGGGGGGGGTCACAGTTGTGCGACATGCCAAACCCAGTGTGGCGGTGGCGACGGTGGTGCTGTCACTCATCCAAACCTCTCGTGCCGTCATCTGCAGAATGATCTCGCTCGCGTGTAATTCAGTTAACGCCGGGAAAGCCACCTTAACCTCATCACAGTCCAGAACCGGGCTTATGGAGAAGCTCTGGACTGATAAAGGGCAGGAAGTGGCGGAGTGTCTTTGATTATTTGGCCTTTCTCTATTTCCCCGGGGACATGTTGCTGCTTCAAGCCTGACAGAGTCTCTGCCATAACCAGGAGGGACCTTTGATTGGTTCCTGATGTGTGGACAGTGTCTCTGGGGTCCAAAGCAATTTATCCGGAGGATACTAAATGACTTAATGACCATATTATTTGCACAGAGCTAACCTGAAGTAATCTCTATGTGTTTGAACGGTGCTGAGATGCCTTGAGCCTCGGTTATGTGTCTTCACCATGCTGCTTTGAAAGCACACAGCTGGATTTTGAACGTTTTACTTGCATTTGGATGACCACACAGCAAAGTCTCCTGGGTTCATGTATATATGCACCGAGCAGCAGTGAGCGTGTGTGAGTTTGGCTTCAGGATGTCAAAGAGGCCTGAGAAGCTTCATAGTAAAAAAGTGAGCTGCATTGACGCCGGCCTCTCTCGGCTCTCCCTCTCTTCCCCCAACAGGAACTGGCTAATTTCCTGAACTTGATATACCATTTGGTCGACACACAGAGGGAAACATCTGAGAGAGAGAGAGAGAGGGAGAGGGGATCTTGGAGAATTCTCCACTTGAAAAAGCTTAATGAGTGTTCAAATCTTTGGGTCAAGGCTTTTTAACGTTTTACAGGTGGCGCAGAGTTTTTCCTCTCTTGACTTTGGAGGCACCTTAAAAGGAAAAAGTGAGCAGTCAGGAAATGTTGTGGATTGAAGAGGAGGGACAGTGTTGTTTTTTTAGGGGGGGGATTCTCTGGTTCCCCACATGCTCAGTCGTTGCCTCCTCGGCCGAGTCATTCACAGATTCCCTCTGACTGCGGATCACACGCGCAGCCTCCAGAGTGTAGTTTTCAGTGATTGCTTCAAAGAGCCTCATGTGAAAGTAACTGTATCTATTTCTCCGGCTGTGGAAGTGCTCCGTGTCAAAGGTCGCGACCTCAGCTGGAGGTCATCTCTCTGATTCGGCAAAATGACCCTCGTGCTCCTGATAGCCTGATCTGCTTCTTCCTCCTCCTCCTCCTCTCTCTTTCCCTTTCTGTTGATACTACAAAGTGGCTAACATGTGTAACTTCCTCCATTGATTCAGATAAACCCTTGACCACAGCGTGATCCGCCCGCACCGATCCCTCCAACAAGCGCAGAGCTCTCGCCCTCCTCCTCCGCGCTGCTGTTTCTTTAAACAGATCTTTTTGTTTTGCTTTCAAACGGCGGCTGCGGTGGTGCAATAAAAAGAGAAGGAATAATTTCCAGACAAAGCACTTGTCTGCCTCTGTACAGCTCAAGCATTAAACTTGTGCAGAGTATTACTCCAGCCTATTGATCGGAGTCCTCTGTCGTAGAGAGGGCAGTGTGCAAAATCAATGCTTCATTTTCTCCTAGGCTGGCTCCCTTTATGCTTGTTTTTTTTTGCCTGTGAAAATGAGAGGAAAACAAGTGAGAAACCATTTACTGCCTCTGGATGCCACGTTTTCCCCGCGACAATGTAGTGACTCATTTTGGCAAATTCAGCTCTGTTCCACGTCATCTCTTTGAATCTCCTTATCTCCATCGCATTCTCGAGCATGACTCTTGAGGGAAAGCAAACCCTCTTCATAGTGGTGCTGGCGGGGTGATGTCATGCTGGTTCATGCTGTGGTTTCACTGTAAGGTTATGTGTGTGGCTTTGTCATCCTGGTGAAGTCATTCATGCGTTTTAAACTTATCACAATATCATATGTTCTCATAAAGGCATGAAAAAGTTATTCATGTCGATTAAATCTTCGACATATCATCCTCCGTTGTGTATCCGTCCGAGGAGCAGCCCTGGTGGAGACGATGAGTCTGGGGGAGGAAACGCAAAAAGGGGATCAGCGAACAGGAACCCGGCCGGTGACAGGCTGCCTGCATGTGGGGTGGTTTTTTTTTCGCTAACGAGAAGCCATTGTGCCCTCGCTGAAGGTTGACTCTCTGATTCAGGGAGGCAGGAAGTGTTAGCTGCCTCCCCTGCACTTTTCCCATCCGCGGCCTCTGCCAAGCCTCAGCAGAACAATCCAGGCCCTGTGACTTAGAGGGAGGGAGGGAGGGAGGGAGGGAGGGAGGGAACAGAGTCAAAGACAGAGGAGGAGAAGAGGGGGGGGGGTTAAAACAAAAATTAAAGAGTCCAATTCTGCAGGGTAACATCAGGCTCCTCCGTTATGCAAGTGTTCCCCTTTTTGTTTGCCTCACCCGGGGTTTGATACAGATTGCATGGAACACGATGGTAATGCATAACATTAGCTCTGTCCCCTCTTCACCGAAACAGCCTCCATTTAAGGTAACACAGACATATTTCCCTCCACGATTGAAGCTGAAAAGTGGCCGGCTGTAGCCAGGTTCCGGCAAGTTTAAGCTCCGCACGCGCACGCCCACACACGCGCCACGAAATGGATATCACAAAATGCACCCAGAGACCAACTCCCACACAGAAAATAGATATCTCGAAAATACACACACACCTTAACACACGCTGGGAAAATAGATACCTCAGAATATGCACACACACACACACACACTTATAAGTCACAACACCTCATACCGAATCACCACTCGCATCTTTGTTAAATTATCCAGGAAACTGTTTGTGGTGCTTTGATAACACAGGTGTTTATATGGTAATAGCTTCTGGAGGCTGGATAAGAATGAAACAATAAAGTCATTAGGGTGTTACAAGAAGAAATGAAACCAGGTTCCTGCACACACTGAAACTCAAAACCCACACACACACAAACACTGTCTCAACCTGAAGAGGCTGAAGTCTTCCGCCCAGATTAATTTACAAAACATTTCTGTCAGCTGCCTTAATGACCCTGGATGTGTGTGAACCTGTGCCAAGCTGTCTCCATGGAAGTGCGATTTATTTCCACCAGTGCTGTGTTTATATCAAAGATAAAACACTGGATCTATTAAAATACGATACACAAGAACAGAGCGCATTTAAGATAGAAGAGATCAATCAAAAGAAGGCGGTCTGTTTGTTTCATCTGAGCTATTGAAACAGGTCCTCTTAAGGGCTTTCATGTTAAGTGTGATAGTCGCTAGTTTACATAAGTAATCACTGATCGGAAGCTATCGGGATCTTTCTGTTTTCTTATTGATATCAGGCTTATTATCAGCTCCGTCAACATTTCATATCCTCACTTGTCACTTTAAATTCGTTCCATTCTCAGAAGCAGCGACCTTTGAGGTCTCACTCTACTTTAAGGTTTTGAGATATTTCATATATTTAAACTGTTTAGTCCTTTTCATCCGTACACCGTCCAACATCAAACAGCAGCCAGACACAGCCAGCGATTAGCCGGTGAACTTAGCAGAGCATTTAGCAGGTTACGTGTCAGATATCTTTCTCCGGAGTGGGTGAAGACCAAAGCTGAGCTAAAAGAGGGTAAATATCAGAAACATGACTTTGAAAGAAACGCTAATGTCACGCCGTATGTTTTGGATCTTTATTCTCTACATCATGTTTTTAGAAAATGCTACTTCAAGTTCTGAACATTGTACTCTTCCTGTGGACTTAATACTTAATCCCAGAAGTAATTGTATGGCTCTCCCTGCCCAGTGACCTTTGCGTGTTGCGAATGACCACCAACTAATATTAGGGGCTCTGACACTTCTCTTAGCCACGTCACAGCAAGTCAAACCTCCTGATCTGACACAGTGACCATCTGGAAAGACCTAAATGTTGTGTACACTGATCCCAGCTTACTATGAATAGTAGCTACTTAGCTGGGAACTCCTGAAAGAAGTCACACAACTGTAACATGTTCCTGTCCAACGCTGGTCTGGAAAAACAGACCTATGATTTAGTATTGATGCATTTAGTCTGTTTAGTTCGGTTGAGGAGCGGTAAGAGGCGACCGGCGGTCAGGGTGTGAACAAAGATGTCTATCCACAAAGGTGCCCTCGCTCATCTGATCCCGACACATCTCTCCTACAAAGGCAGGGCTGTGCACAGCGTGCAGATGCTGCTAGCCTGCCTCTGTTGGTAAATAATGAATAGGTCACACCTGGTGGTCTCTTAGAGGCTCGCTGCAGCCTCTGTCTCAAAATTCTCCTGCAGTCTTCATTTTTTTTGTTGTGTTTTCTTTAACCTTTAGCTACACAGTGTCCTCTTGTGTCACACTCTCTAAAGTGCTTCAACGGTGTTTGCACTTTTAGCGAGTAGATCTGTGTGTGGGTGTGTGCTTGTGTGTGTGTGTGTGATTGTGCGATGCTGTGACATTGAGAGCCAATGAGAAGGATTAGCCAAGCGTCAGTGCTGGATACGACCATGTGATGATGCGTTCAGTGCCACTGAAAGACATGTGAAGCAGCTGGAAACTGCATTTAAACATGTCCAACAAGAAGGTGTCCATCATGAGGACGGATTTTTTTTATTATTAACACCACAAATGAAGATAAGCTAATTTGTGCTCACTTCAAAAAATTAAAAGGGAGTTGTAACAAAGATTTCACAAAAAACATCGTCTTTCAGGAATGCATGAAAAGCTTTCCATAAAAACGTGGCTCACTGCTTTACAGTCCGCAGGTAATGAGCTGCTACAGGCTAAAGTGTGTTTTCTACATTTCTTCCTCAGGAGAGACCGAGATTACAAATGACCATTATTTTCAGCATAGGTTCTTAATTTAGATGTATTGTTTCATATTAAGTCTATTCAATTATTAAAGAGCCCAAGAAATGTACATACAGAATATTTGTATGTCCAGCGCCTAAAGATATTAATTTCAAAGTGATGTAAAGCAGAGAATCCTCACATTTAAAAAGCTAATAATGATTGATGACTAACTGATTAATCAATTCTGATTATGTCTGAATCTGAGTTAGTGTCACTTGTGCCACTTGTGCCTCTGAAATCCACAGATCGCCTCAGCACCTAAAACCTGGTTTGTTTATTCAAGAAGAAAATCTTCCCGAAGTGGTAGATATGACTGGTTCAACCCGGCTTATCAGCAGCCCGGGCCGTGTGTGGGGGAGATAGCGTGCGGCGAGTGCGTCACAGAGAGCGTGTGATTGGAGCCGGATTCAGGAATCAAACAGTGTTTTATCTCTTGTATATCAATCATGGTGCGCGGTGGCCCTGTGCACCAGAGCTCGCTGCATTGTTTGTTGTAGCAACAAACTGGCTCTGAAGTGGTATTGTCCTGCCCTTGTTTTTATAAAGATATATCTATGTATTATAAAGGTTACTGTTGTGTTTCCAGAGAAGCGTGAGAACATCAGACTCACAAAGCTTCGACAAAAGCAAGAATAGGATTCATAGGAATTCCATCGACTACAGCGCCTGCAGTCAATATTGTGTTCAGGGTTTTTGTGTTCACACGGACGCCACACGTGGCAACAAGCTGCACGCCACTCTGCAAGATAAACTCTTGTCATCAAGGAATTAGAGTAACTATCTGCTTTGTGTGCTTCCCTCGCGAGTGAACACCACAACAAATCAAAAGAGTGTTTACTGGGCTGCAGAGGAGAAGAAGTGGAAGTGGAGAACAACACCATGTTTCCTGTCTGGTGATTTGTAAAACTCTTGAATTAATTTTGGCCTGGAGAGCTGGCTCCGCTTACAGGGAATTTTCCCTATAAACAGTGGAAAGGAGACTCCTGGCCCTTCAGTTCTTTCCATTCTCTCCACTGTGTGTGTGTATGTGTGTGTGTGTGTGTGCGTGTGTAATGCTCGCACATATGAACAGAATTACAAAAATGCATGTTTTTCCTTTTAAGGGTTGGACTTTATTCACAATTATAACAGAAACATTACTGCTTGTTTTGGACCGCAGTGATCAGACGGGCAAACCTTTTTCTTGAGAGGGCTTAAGCCTCCGTACTTTGGAAACCTGAGGTAACAATTTCACTATTCTCCATTTTTTGGGTTGGTTGGTTGGTTGGCTCATTGGCTCATTTGCTGGTTGATTGGTTGGTTGGTTGGTTGGTTGGCTCATTGGCTGGTTGATTGGTTGGTTGGTTGATTGGTTGGTTGAACTTGCTCGGCAGCAAAAGCTCATTAACAGATTTCCCCTCAACTTGGTTTCAGGATGGAACATGGATTGAGTAAGAACCCATTCAATCTTCGGGCAGTTCACGACATAGGATCCATGAATTTCCCTGGGAATCATTAATGGTTTGTTTAGAGGACTATTATTTAAGAGTGTGTCAAATCAGGAATCTTGTGGTTTCATAAGGGGACTGTTGATCCCTGGTGGAGGTTCATATACTGTATGTGCTCTCTTAGTGACATCTAGTTATTGTTAGGAATGATGGCTGTAACAGTGCTAATTAAGACCCAAGATTTGTGAAACTTGAGTACAAGAAAGTCAAAATATAACCAACAGGGTATTAGGGCAAGGCATTATTCATTGGCTTTCCTTCCTCATTCTTTTATGTTTTGCTTTTTGTGATCCAGATGCTAAATTCTTTGCCTGAGGCCGATCTCGATTTCGTGATGTTCCTCCCTTCAACACTGAGGTCCACCAGGGCCAGGAAGAAAAACATAACTTTCCCCGAGTTTAGTTGTTGAACACGATATTGAATCGTGAACGTCGGTATTGACTCATGTCCCGCCAGACCAATTTAATCTGTGATTCAGCTCATACAGTGCATCCAGCAGCAGGAATCATGTCATTAAGCTCCTTTAATGAAAAAGTCAGGATGGACTCTCCATATCATCTTGCACAAAAAAAAGCTCATCTAAATGGAAAACACATTGTCTTCATTATTTGCAAGTGTTGAATGAAGGCAGTTGCCATGGTTACAGCCATCGGAGGCTGAAGCCTGGTTTGAGGCCAGAGGGGCTACAGGAACAAAGTGGCTCCTAATGGTGAGATTGTACAAATGGCTCTCTGAGAGTTATACAGTAGATTGCTGGCATTTCCATGTTGGCCAACAGAGTCACGGCGGAACAAACGATCAGTTTCACATCATACCCTGTTGTCAGCGCTGGCTGTGGTTAATGAAATAAGATAAATCTCAACAATAGGTTTTTCTATTCTACAGCACAGACGGCTGAATATTCGTAGAAATACATTACTAAATGTCCTTTTCTGTGTTGTCTTCCAATGCATCGGCTTCTAAAGAGCCACGCGGAAACTTCCAGTGTACGCCAATCAAAATGCAGATTGTCGACACAGCATGGTGTCCACCCAGGAGGATTACGGCTGAATACTAAACAGGAGAAAGCTTGCCGTTCTGCGTTCTGACTGCTGTTTATGCTTTTGAGACAGAGAGAGAGAGGCAGAGGGGGAGAGAATTCATTTTCTTGCCGGAATATAGGTTAAATTTCCTTTAAATCCTGCATAGAATTGCACATTGCAGGTAAATGAGTCACTTTGCAGCCGATAAGCGGCGGCAAACACGGCGGAAAGCGAGGGACAGGGTGCCTCTTTTGCGGAAGAGAGAGAGAGAGACACCGACATGCCGCTATTAACGGAGGAAGTGGTCGTGTGGGACCTCTCTGCTCTCAGATTCATGTCAGATAATAATTGGTTTACCTGATAGGACGGCCTGTGTTTGGACGGAGACGGGGCAGCGGTCAAACAAATTACCAGGGAGCTGACCCTCGGTAGCACGGTGCTGACCCCAGCCCGGGAGGCCAGCTGACAGGAACAGCAACACACCTCAACCCCAGGCAGGCCCATCTGGATGTTAGTGCCAGTGATTTATTTCATAACAATAATAATATAACAATAATAATACAGTTGTTATTATTAATACATTACTGCGCTTATATGGTTATGATCATTTATAAATGAATAAATTTGTATTATTACTATGATGATGATGATGAGTATTGATAAATAAAATAACAAAAACCATAATAACAATAATAATTGTCTGAATTTAGATGACTACAGCTAAAAAAATACATACACGTATGTGGAAATTGGTTAACGTGCTTTCACAAAATTATGGTAGACTATGGTAGAAATAATTCAAGGATGTCTTTTACTGCTTTAATATTAATTCAATTCAAATTTAAGACATGTAAATATAATAAACACACATTCACACCACTAGATTTTTCTTTTAAATTATTTTTTTTAGATTTTCCTGCCGCTCCCGACATGCTGCACCAATCAGAGGCTAGACTTCATGTAGCCTGCCTGACGTAAAACAGGGAAATAACATTTTCAAAAGCCCGAGTTTATTGTGCGAATGCATGCTACCGAAGTGCGAGTTAATTAGTGTGTGAACTCCCCCTGAACCAAGTGTGTCATTCAGAGCAGGTTTCAATAGATGCAGCTGCAGATTTCAGGATCGTCAACAGCCATTTAAGAAAGCGGTTGAGTTTCGGTGTTTGCTGGATCTTAAAAGCTTCTCTTTGTGAAAAGTCTTGACTCTGCAGATGCATCGCAGTTCTGTGGCGGCTCGGCTCGTCTTGTTTGTGCAAGGTTTATTTCCCCCCCTCGCAAACAGGTTGTTCACTTGTTTGTAAAGAGCTCTGTTTGTGCTGCAGTTGGCCTTAAAGTCCCCGTTTCATGTCGCTTCATCTCAGAAAAGAGGAGTTTTCAACTCTCAACACTTGTTTGTCCTTCCCGGGCTCAGACTCTCATGCATTCATGGGATGAAAGAGATCTGGGGCTTTCGAGGGGCCTGACGTGACGCACACAATATCTACTTTTCTGTAGATCAAGACTAGATATGCATTTGAATTTAAATCCCAGAGAATCGTCTGCAGCCTGCAAGGCACGTAGCTCCATCTCAACCAGGCACCGCTCAATATTATAACACAATTTGTATGTTAAGAAGGTGGCCCCTGTTGTTTAGATGTGTTTCTAAGTGTGTATGTGTGTGTGTGTTTGTGTGCATATTGACCAGTGGAGGATGTGTCGCTGACAGGGCAGCCTCTCTGCCATTGTGTCGAGCCTGCTTGCTTTCAATCCATTATTGACTAATCTCATTAGGCGAGGATCCTAACGCTGAATGAGCCACAGAAACTGACTTTTCTCCCTCCCTCTCGTTGAAACGCACCAATCACGTGCGCGCACATAAACACATTCACATGCAAACATACATACGCACGCACATATTACAGCCCTCTGCCACAGGGAGGAGGGGGGTCGCTTGTAATTACAGGCAGCAGTTTTGAAAGAAGTTTTTTTTTATTGGCCTTAATGAATCATTTTAATTAAGTCACTGCCTATCCGTGCTTTCTGCAGGATTAGCTAATTATATGTTCAGCACTTTCTGTGTGTGTGTGTGTCTGTGTATGCACCTTTGTCCCGTGGCTGCTGCTTGTACTGTGTCACCATGACATCCTGTTTGTTTGTCTGCAGCTCACGGATCACGCTCACCTGTGTGTCTGTAGAAACATCTGCTTTGCATTGCAGCTCGCTCCTGACGGTGTCGTCTTTGCCGTCATGGAAAAGGGAGATGCAAAGTGTCCGTTTGATTTGCACAGAGATTTGGTAATATTCAGGGCGTCACCTCAGGTCTCCACTTGTGTGCGTTTGTTTGTTTTGCCGTCCAGGTGACCGAGGCCGATCACCTCTGCAGTACAGCAGCTCTGTGCGGGAGTGGGACCACTGCAGAGACAGATTCATGACCCAGCCAGCCTGTAATTGCTATAGTTTTCGGGGCTTAAACAGGAGGATACAGACTTTTTCTGCTTTGTGCCGCTTCCTCCAGAAAACATTTTCTCCTCTTTTTGATCCAGTGCGTCTTTCCTTCAGCGTCTCGCTGCCTATCACACCTCCCCTCTGTCTCACTGTGCATGTTTGTCTTTGGCTGTTTGTGTGTGTACGTGTGTGGGCATACATACACTTCTAGAAACGCTCCTGCAGGCAGTGTTGTTTATGTTTACCTGTCAAGCTACCTCAACTTCCCTGATGGATGATGTGCAACCGTGTTGTTTGCCAACAGCCAGAAACAGGTTGTAGCTAAATTACACCCATGAACATACATGATACAAATATTATTCTCAGCATGCGGCTGCTGTGGCTCAGGGGATAGAGCAGTCGTCCTCTAACCAGACGGCAGTTCGATGCCAGTCTTCCACGTTCCGCATTCCAAAGTGTTTTGGGCAAGATACTGAACCTAAAATTGCGCCTTCTCATAGAGAGAGTGCTGCACATAGATGCATTGTATGAATGTGTGTGTTTGAATGGGCAAATACTGTACTGTACAGACCACTTACCATGATACAGTTGGTAAAAGGAAATCCTCTCTCTAAAGCTTTCAGACATGAACTCAAGAAAATGTGTGTACATGTTCACAGAATTTATCTTTCGTATATTTATGAAGCAGCAGGAGATTCTCCGGGTTCATGTTTGAGTCTAGAACATAAAGGTGAGGGTCACCTGGGTCGAGCAGCAGGGGGCAGGACATGAAGTTTAAAGTTCACTCATACAATACTCTGTGCACATCAACACCTACATCGATTGCCAGAACCTTTCGAATCAGATTATCCTGAGTTCACTACTTGTCTTGAAGCAGCTAAAAAGTGACAAGAACTGGTGCTGAAATTATTAATCCACTAATTAGAAATAAAAAAAATGGCAAACATGCTGATTTCAGCTTTTAAAATGTGAAGAGGTTTCGCTGTTTGTGGTCTGGGGTTTGGACTCAAGCGTTTGCTATTGAATACTGTTTATTATCAATTTCGTTTCATAGACTAAATGGTAATAGAATAAAAACAATGCGATTAGAAGCAAAGTTAAGTATGAGAATAATCACCTATAATGCGAATCTAATTATTTCATATAATAGCAGGACTAATTAAACCTCATCACCTTTCCATTGATTTATTTATGCAGGTTTGAATGATGGAATAAGCTTCAAGAACCCATTGACCCCCACACAAGCGTATAAATAAGCAACCCCTCACATTATTGAGTTCAAGCTTTTTTTGTCATTCTTCTTCAGCATGTATAAAAAGAGATTAGGTGTGAACAGTGAGTGACGTTAGCGAGTGTGCATGTGTGAATTGCATAACGACTGCAAACAACCTCCTCTGTCCCTGCATTCAATATTCAGCTGATGCTATTTTTAGCTCCCTGTAAGATTATATAAAATGAGATGTACTGTTCTACAAACATGTGATCTGTGCTCTTTTGGTTTGATTTAAGGCAGTTTTCTTTTAAGTCGTAGTAACTTCACAAAGAGAGTCACATGAACTAGGATGGGTGTAATAATGCTAAAAATATACATTGAGTTAAATGATCCTCCACTAAAAGGGAAAGATGTGCACAAGAACTATTGAATAACTGTCTTGAGTGTTTGATTGAGGACTCTGCTGAGTCTGGAGAATCTCCTCTTCCTCCCCAGACACATTGGCATTCCTCACAACCGCACATGAGATGAGAGGCTTCCCGATTCATTTACACAAAGGCAATCAAAACATGGCAGCCTGCAATCTCTAGCAAATTAGAGTGCAAGCGGCGCGGCGCGGACCCAGGCAGAGGCCGAGCGCAGGGAGGTGGAGGTCTGTCTGTTGCGTGGGATTCATCACATGCCTGCGTCCCGACCCCCCCCCTTACAGCTTCATGAGGAAGATTTGTGACACAGATTTACAGCAGCCTGTGCTGCCTAACCTCTAAATCAGCTCCCCTCCCACAAAGCAGACCCCCCACCCCTCCTCCTTTACATACAGACACACTTGGACACAGACACACTGCGCCTGCATGGTCACGGAGGGGTTTGTAAGGATGGCGGTGACGTAGGGGGGGAAGGGGAGGCCAAAAGAGGCAGAAGCGCCGCAGTCCAAAAGCCTCTTCTTTGCGGATCAAGCATCCGCGTGTCTGGTAATGTGTTGTCATTGACCAATTAGGAAATCCAGATCAAACAGGCACAGGGATTGGCCCCTCGCTGCCCCTCTCTAAGCACTCTGCTCTTTTTAATTGAGCACATTTGTGGAACGAGAGGCTTCTCCCCGGAGGGACCGATGGCTACTGATACTAGCAAGCTGTTAACACAGGATCAGTCCGCTCAGTAAGGTCATCATAAAAAAAACACCCTGATGATATGAAAAAATATATCTGTAGGAGGCGTGCCAGTTACATGATCTAAATGCTCCCTGTGTTAAGAAGATGCAGTAGACCTGAAACAAACTGAAGGTTTATGCTTCATTATAATAATTTGTTTAAGATGAACTACATTAAGTTACAATTACTTAATATTAGTAAATGCTTAAGCACTGGGTCACAAATGTAAAGTATGATTGCACTGAATTGTATATGAATTACAGAAGACTGTGTCATTTCCTTTTTGAAAAGTGACATATTCTTATCTTATTCATATCCTATATATGAACCAAATAGGAAATATGAAGAAAATATGAGTATTTACTTAATAACATTAGAAACTGAGGTTAAAGGAATGATATACAATTGATCGAATAGCAGCTGTCAGTGTACCATTATGACAGAAATACACTACTATAAATATAAAACATTTATAAATACCAGATAACACTGATGAAGTCAAAGAGAAAATTGTGTACAAAGCACTGCAGCAGATCATGTATCACAGAGAATAAAAGCTGAATATTTAATATTGAAGCTTTTTCAAATGTGAGGATTCTACCCTTTTTTATTTTTTATTTTATCTTAAAGTTCACTGTGTGTTCAATCTTAATACCATCTGGCTTTGTAGCTTGTCACATATTGTTTTTGACATTGTCCTGATGAATAAAAGGATTGAATTAGACAGATTAATAAATTATGACAATAACCATTAGTTGCCGCCAAGATTCTCTGAGTATGAAATGTTAAAATGTTGGCGGGGTCACGGCGAGGTCTGGCACTTTGATGGCATGTCTTCACAGGCGTCTTCGGTGAAACAGAGAAAGCTCATGTTGCTGCTGTCCGTCAGCGTCTGGGCAGGTTGAGCTCATGCACTATTTAAAGTCTGCTCGCCCTCACTCTCTCCTCCCATTCACTCAAAGTCACAAAAGGCCAAAGGTCAGCGGCACAATGGAGACGAGGAGGGCCTCCATCCCCCTGCCCACACCAGTAGCCCCATCAAACACCCACACACAAGTCAAGAAACACACACAGCCACTCCTAACTTATCACCGCTTCCCTCACGTGAACCGCACACACTCGCGAGGCAACAAACACACAAACACCCTCATGTTCTGCTCTCAGCCTTCTTTGAATTCCTTCCCATGTATCTTGCAGCTCGCCTGTCACTCCTCCCCCCAGTGCTATCAGTCTCCCTCTCTCTCTCCCTCGCAGACCTCATAATGGCTCCTCCCGTGTAGCTGCTGCGTCTGCGGCTCCCGCTATTTCAAAGTTTTTTTGGTGGCCGGATTAAGCGTGGTATGTGGAAAATGAACAGCCACTCACAGGAGGGACACATGAGCTGAATGCATAATAAACCGAGCGACTGGCAGGGGGGAAATGGAGGAGAACATAAGAAAGGGAAGGAGGGAGGAAAAGGAAGAGAGCAAAAAAAAGAAAAACTCACTCACAAGTTGTCTGAAGCCGTGTCGGCACCTACACAGCAACGATATCAGTCACCAGAATGGAGGTAAAATGCCTCTTTGACTTTTCCTCTGTGCTTACAATCAAAGACCCTTCTTGAGACCAAGGGTTTCAAATACACCTCACATTGCAACAATAGCTGCAGGTTTGCACTTTGGCTGGATGGTTTCATCATCATCACCATCACCATCTTCAAATGCCTCCAACATTTTTTGGAGAATTCTGGGAGGGGAGAGGGGGGGGGAGGCTGACAGAGCGCCGCAGGAAGCCGCAGAGAACGTGAGGCTGGAGCCGGCACGCCTTCAGCTCCACGCCGCTCTGCATTTTCGCAGGCGACGAGCAGTCATGTGGCTCATCTGTGCAGCCTCTAGCAACCCCCCCGGGGGAATTGACATCCCCCCCCTCATCTCCACCTCCTCTGCTATTAGTGTAAGGGTGGAGGGAAATTAAAAGAGTGGCTGTTTTGGAGGAGGCGGTAGAGGGCAAACAGGAGAAGGCGGTGATGCTCCTCATGATTGCGTGTAGCTGGGACCATGTCTTCTCGCTTTTTTGCTTCGCCCCGCAGGAGCCAGGCTAGTTGCAGGGTGGGTGGGTGGGGGGGCCTGGTGGTGAAGAGACTGGCCCCAATCTGCCTTTGTCCCTTTTTTTTTGTATTGCAATCGGCCCCTGAGACTTGGTGAAACGTTACACTTGGTTAGAGAGCAGATATTGCCTAGGCCCCTCCATGATCCCCGACCCTCTGTTTTCTTCTTCTTTTGCTGCTGGGGTGGTGGTGGTGGTGGTGGTGGTGTTGGGGGGGGCTTCAGCAACCACCCCACCCTCCTGCATGCCGCCGCCACCATCATGCTCCCTTTGCTTTTCTAATCACGCTGCAGATGTGCCTGATGGCTGAACAATCTCTGTGTACTGATCGAGGGGCTCCCGTAGGAATCCAGGAGGCTTGCTTATGTGAGCTGTCATGAGGAAAAAAAAGAAAAAGTGAGAGGGCAGAAAGGGAAGGGGAGAGAGGAAGGGAAGGGAGGGAGGGAGGGAATGTGGGTCTGCGTGAGAGAGAGATGGAGTGGAGGGAGGGAGTTGGAGGGAGAATGGGAGATGGAGAAAGACAGAGGGGAAGAGGGAGAGATCAGTGAACAGCGACCAACGCAGCAGGGCTCCTTAGATTGAGTGTGTGTGAGTGTGTGTGAGTGTGTGAGTGTGTGTCACAACTGCAAGCCCGCCCTCTCTCACGGTTGCCGCTGGAGCTGCAGACCAAACCACATTAAATAAAAGAAATCCATTCCCAAGCCTGTTAAGGAGCCATGTGGGGAGGTGTGTGCGTGTGTGTGCACTTGAGTGGCAGTGTGTCCATATGTGTGTGCAGCAGAGAAATGGGGGAAGGGAGGAGGTGATGGAGCAGGGCTGAGGGGAGGGGAGGTATAGAGCAGGGAGGTGGGACAGGCAGGAGGCAGCTCATATTATCCTCCGTGCCAGCTCTGGATGGAGCCTGCCGGGGATTATGGCACATTCTGTAAGGCAACAATGGAAGCGGTGCCGATTCGTACACATTTCCATCCTCTCTGCTTTCTCCGCTGTCGAACAAACACAGCTTTGTCCTCGCTGCCTCGTCTGGCCACTTACCAGGCGCAGAACCAGGCAGACACCTGGAGTCCTGGAGCTGCCCTCTCCAAACCAAACACCCCTCCCCTCGCGGGTCGAGAAAACGGCGTCTCCCCACAATGCGGAGATAATTAAAGGGGGAGCTTTCACGCCGGCCTCGGCCGACAGTCGGAAGAAAACAAGACGTACACTATCTCGGAATCAAAGCTCATTAAAATCATGAGGGGTAAAGAGATGCTTCCTCCCCTCTCCTCCTCCTCCTCCTCCTCCTCCTCCTCCACCCTCCCTCCCTCCCTCATCTTTATCGCCCTTAAGCAAGTGCTGCAAACAGCCGAGCCCTTGTCAATGATGGCGCAGATTAGTCTTTTATTGCCTAATTCACCTACAATAGGCGACACGCGGGGACACGATCACCTTGAGCTGTGCGTCTTGATGTGTCCTCGCAAGGTGCGAGAGCGATGCCGATTTCCCCCGCTCAGGCCACCTTGTTCCATTTTAATAGTGTCAGCAATACTTAATGATTTCGATTAGTGAGGCATGGGTTTGTGTGTGAGTGAGTGTGTGTGTGTGTGTGTGTGTGTGTGTGTGTGTGTGTGTGTGTGTGTGTGTTAGTCGAGGGGGATGTTTCACACAGCTCTGTGGAGGTGTAACACCCTGCCTGTAGTGTTGTTGTAAAGCACATTAGGAATGACTGAGGGTGTTTGTTATGGTATCATGATGGCGGTCCAGCACTCAAGGGAAGGTGAGAAGATCTGTGTGTGTTAGCATGTGTATGTTTCTGCGTGTGTGTGTGTGTGTTTGTGTGTGTGTGTGTGTGGTCCAAACGGTGGCCAGCACAGCTTGCTGTCTTTCAGTTCTTGCAGAGTTCAGCTCCCGGCCTGTGTGTGTCCACGAATCCTTTGACTGAGACTTTTTTTCCAACTCTAAACATTCGTCTCGCCTTAATGCTCAAGTTTGAATCATTCAAAGTCCACTCAGACGTGTGTTCAGCTTATTGTGACTCAGTTGTTTGACCTTCAGAGTTTTGCACCTAAAGGTTGTTTCAACAATTATCTGCTGAAGGGGCGAAAAGTCTTTCTTGAAGCAAGATATTCTCTGATTTCATTGTTCAGTACGCAAATTACACCAGTGGGATGTAGGAACTTAACATTTCCAGTGTAATTTGAAAAAAGGAAGAGGAAGGCTTCTTAACTTAAAAAAAATATTTTCATAAAATGTTGATTTGTTTTAATGAGGGAAAAGAGCAACATAATATTTAAGATTGTTTTTATACTTTTTGTATTATACCATGTTAGGAGGGATATTTAAATTTAAATATTTAAAGCAAATCACCACTTTGCTTCTCGATAATAATGATACTGTGCTCACTAACTGCTGAGATCCAGGGGCACAGTGCTAATGTCGTACAGGTAATTAACTCCAGTTTAACCAAATTTATTACCTCTGCCAAGGAGGTTATGTTGTCACCCCTGTCCTCTGGTTGGTCGGCTGGTTTGATTTTTTTTTAAAGCAAGATTACACAGAAACAACTGGACAGATCTCCACCAGATTGTGGAAGGATGCATTGTGCGTCAGGGAAGAACCTATTAAAATGTTTGTCTGGATCAGGGGGCGGATCTTGAAATTGTGCTAATAATATAAGTCATGGATTTTGATGGAAACAATCGGGCCCATTTAGGGGACTGATATCTTTGAGTGTGTGAAATCGCTGTAGCTTGATTGAATTTACGTGGGGAATTCTGGCGGAGATGTGTTTTCCACTGAACTTCTAGTTTGGAAGAGTAAACAAAAGGGAACTACTCTACTTCCTCCTGCTGGTGTCATCTTTGTCGAGAAATTGGGGATTATTACTCACATTTTGGGTGTATTCAGTTATAATTTTACCTCTAGTGCTATGACTGAATAATCTAAGGCTCGTTAACTGTGCGCTTTATTGTCTGATTGTTAATTTCTTGACATGTTGGGCTTTGTTGTGTCGTTGTCCCAGATCTCAGCACAATGCCATCATAACCAATGAACAAGAGCCAAAAACCACCAAAATAAGAGCCAAGTTGTAATATCTGTAAACGAAAACCCAAGAGTAGCCTGACTGTTTTGGTTCACGAGCCATCTATATGAATAAATTAAATCTGTTTACCACTTCCTAGCGCCTTGACAGCTCAGCTGAGAGACTGTGTAAAGCGGCGAGGGTTCATGATCCATTTGTTCAGCTGTGATGGTGGGATAAAGCTAATCATTGTCTACTCTTCTCCCCCTCAGACGCTTTTTATCCCGCCGAGCGGAGGCACACAACTCATCTACGTTACATTAACAGGCTGGAAGCTCTCTTTGAAGATGCTGGGCTGGGATTCATGGCGTCTGAAATAATGTTTATATTCCAAACTGTGCGTTTGTGACAGTTCAAAAAGCGATCCCTCTTACTTACCGGAGGTATTGTTGCGCCTTTGTGTCTACATTCGACAATATTTAGCACCACCGTCTTCCAGTCCCCGCCGTGGCACTGGTTTGTCGTCTAATTAAATCCGCGGCCCTTTTCAAGGTACACTTATGTAACGTGAACACATAATGAGACAAACACGGACCCCGCCTGTTGGGAGATGGTCCTGTCCTCCGCGGGGGGGGCCGCGTGGAAACAAAGCTTTTAAAGTGGTGGTACAGGGGGGGAAGAAAAACATTGTTTTACCCCAGAGGTGGACTGATAGCTCTGTGAAAAGCCCATTTGAAGAGGTAGGCCTCATCTGTCACTGGGCTATGGAGGAGGCAGCCATGCAGAAGCCCCCTGATTATAAAGAGATAATTTCATCCAATCCTCCGGTGGTGCTCCATCGCCTTGCCGCCATACTCCACTGCCTTTCATATTTGTTCCCAGCCTGCATCTCCTCACCCGTTTCGTTTTATTACAGCTCCCACTCAATACATATATTTTAGCTCCCCCTTGAATAGGGAAGGCGAGCGGGTCTCCCTCCTCCTTCCCTCCCTCCCTCCCCCCGCCCAACTCCACTCCCCCCGTGTGCCTTTTGTTGTGCAGGAATCCGCAGCCCTCAACTTGTTGTGTAACGCCTGCCGCGCAATTTGCAGTAAATTAAGCTCAAGCAACGCACGTATATCTGCGCCGATCCCCCCCACCACCACCACACACACACACACATACACACACACACACATGCACACAGTTTTCTGGGGGTAACTAGCTGAATCAAAGCAGATAAGTTCACATAAGGTAATGGTGCAGGGAAGATAATAAATGATAACATCTGAATGATTAAAAAAAGAGCAAGTAAATAGGGGCAGGCTCATAATTGCATCTGCTGTCATCTCGCCACAGCATTGTGGGTTTAATCTTTAATTTGGCTCTTGTTAGTCATTAAGGCTTTAACAAAGGACTAGTGTTTGATTAGAACAAGTGCAATTCAATTAAATTACTCCAGATCTATGTCACGTCACACTTAAAATGATCTTTAACGTGTGTCGGCAGTGTGTGGAGGTCAGAAATACTGTGTGCTCAACAGAGGAGGTGAATGGCAGCCCAGCCTCTTTCTTTCCCCCTCATTTTAACTCACTGTTGGAGGCAAGAGAAATGACATCGGGGGAGAAAAAGAGGGAGAGAGAGAGCAAAGGGAAAGGAAGGGCAGGAGGGCGGAGAGCCGGGGAGAGAGCAGGTCGACTCGCTCATCAATAACCACAAGGTCAGACAGGCAGTGCCGGGCTGAGTGGGCCCTGTTAGGAAGCAGCAGCTGAGGATTTGTAGAGCTTGTAAAGGCTTAAAGCAACACCGCTCCGCCTTCTTTGTGCCACTAGCCAGGCCTTTGAAGGGCCAGGGAGACACCTGCTGGTGACTGAGGGGCACAGTGGAGCGGGGCCACCCACGCCAAGGACCAGCTCAGTATCCGCTGGCACAGGGAGCGGAGTGAGGGCAGTGCTACAGCTGCAAACATAAAGAGTCAGTATATTAATGCAGAGGATGAAGCTTTTTTCTGCTGTGTGACATGCAGGGCATCTTCAAGGGGAAGCTTGTGCTAGTAGTGTGAGTGTATGACCCAAGGAATAATGCATTATATTTTGGTACAGATCCAGGACTTTTTGCCAAAGGAATATTTCTTGTATCCTGATGAAAAATATCAGGCATGTTCTGGAGACTCCTTTTTAGGATTTTGTTTTATTTGAAGCAGAAACAGATACAAATCCAGATCTAGTTTCATTAAGGGACTGTGTGAACTCTCTGAGCGCCTTTCTAGTTTTTTCTTTATTAAATAATGACATCTACCACATCAACAAGATGATCAACTAGGGCTAGGGGGATAAAATAATACCAATAATTTTCACAATAAAGGTCCAATATATACATATCGATATAACTTAAATGGATCAAACTCAGATTTGTACTTTATGCTGTTTAATAAGTATTTGTCATTCTCACTCATTTGATTGATAATGCATCATTGATCATGATAATAATCGATATTGACTGTTACCTCAACCCACATTGAGTTTTCAAAGTTTTCCTTCGTGCGACACTTGAAAACACATCAACAAACATGCACGTCTCATCTGCAAAGAAAAACTCCTCCGACATCTCTCTCTCTCTCTCTCTCTCTCTCTCTTTTTTTTTAATGAGCTTTCTAATTTATGGAGAGGAATGCACTAGTGTGCCCTTCTCTCCACTCAAGTAACGGCATGAGCAGCTCCAATAGGTAGCATAAAAGCTCTTTAGCTGTCTAGTGGAGTAGATTACTGGCCCTGCCGTTAAATCCAGCTAGAGACCCCTAAGTGAGTATTATCAGTGTGGTGCAGCATGCTGCCTCCTCTCTCTCTCTCTCTCTCGCTCCCTCTCTCTTTTCCTCATCTCACCGGTACTTTGTGCAGTGAAATTTCTCACTGTGTAATGGTAATAGAGAAAGATGGCGTAGGGGTTGGAGGGGTCTGAGTGATGGGAAGGGGGGGGGCGGGTGAGACGAGGCGCTGCAGGAGGAGATGCCTTTGCAGTGTAGCGCAAAAAGGAAAGATTGAGACAGGATGAGATGGGGGGGGGGTGAAGATTGAGGGGTACGTCTCAAACCACCAACCGTACATGTGCCTATTAATTCACCCGCCCCCTTCACTTGGAGCTGCAGGTCACTGTGAGTTATAGCCCACTGGTATTTATTCGACGTCAAACGCAACATTAAATCAGGCCCCCGCGGGCAAAATTGATAACCTTTAATGTAGCTTGTAATACTTTTTAACTTGTGATAATGTTATGTAGTGTGTCACACCACAGCCCCATTGTTTGCCTTCCATGAAGAATTATACCTCCTCTGAAAAAAAAAGGAAAGAGGAGAGAAAGAGGTTTTCCATAAGATGCTGCTCCAAAATCAATAGTGCGATGTAAGGGGTTTTGTTCGAGGAACTCTGGTGTTGCTGGAGAGCAGTGGAAGGAGCAGGAAGGAGAAGGGAGGAGCAGGGAGGGGAGGAGGAGGAATGAAATGTGGAGCGTGTCTGGGCCCAGGGTTCAGATAATTGTTAACCAAAGATTACATAATTGCCAAGCAATGTAAACAGCCAATCCCATGCCAAGTGAATGTTCTCACAGGCCGGGGTGGAATCTTTTCACGTGGTTTTCTGAGGTAACGCTGACGAGACTAGGAGGTGTAACCCCCCCCCACCCCCATTCCTTTAAACCTGGTCAGACATCTTCTCTAAGTTGTCCATTGTGTCCTCTGTGAAGTGTGTGTGTGTGTGTGTCGCCGTTCAGGGCAACCGCCAGGGCTTGTTAAGGGTGTCAGAGGCGCTGAGAGAAATGTCATCCTTCGGGCTCTCTGAGGTGCTTGTCACCTGCCTCGACTCACAGCAACACACACACACACACACTCATATACACACACACACACACACACACACACACACACATGGACACACTAACTGCAATATCCTGGACGGTGATGGCATTGGCAGCTTCCCTGTGAAGAGTCGAGCTTTAACACGTGTCTGTGTTTCTGTTGCAGAGCGCTCCAGTTTAATGGCTGGCAGGTAGAGGCCAAAGAGGGACAATCATCATGAACTCTATACCGTCGATGGACAGACACATACAGCAGACAAATGACCGTCTGCTGTGTATCAAACAGGTGAGACTTTCTTACACCTTCTTTGTTGTTGGTTTACCAGGTATTTAACATTCATACTTGCCAGTTTATATAAGGGGTTGACATATAGTTTACTGAGCCTAACATATGTTATATAGTAAACACAGAGTTAAATGTATTGACACAGGCTTAATAAAGTGGATTTCTGTTTAACTATAGCATTGTAGCTTGACAATAATGTATTATGTATCATATATATTGTATTTAAAGTAAGAGAAAACTAGTAAGAAAATCCAAAAAGCTGACATTCGGTACAAATCTACATTGGAAAGTCACAGAATGATAGATGGATGTTGTCTGAACTGCCACACAGTACAATGACAAGTCTGATTCACCTGGAACAACTGAAGTACAATGTTAAAATGGAGCTTAAGGTCCCTTGACCATAGTATGCATGGGGACGTGAACACAGATTATTTACAGTGTTGATGTCTGGCATCAGTGCTCTGACCTCGTCACCCCCCAGCACAGCAGGATGTGATGATGGTAACTTGCCCCCAAGGAGAACACGGAGCTAACAGGTGGATGCTGGGGTGGAGAGGAAATGTGACATGAACAGCTGCAGCAGCAGTGGCAGCTTTCAGGTGACGGCTGTGGAAGTAGCCGAGGTATCACTGGAGAGAGAGAGCAGAGCAGCGGTGTGTTGTTGAGTGTACACGTGAGAGTAGCATTACTGCTTCAATGAGGTTAGTTCAAAGATATTAGTGCTGCATCCAATAGAAGGGTGGAGTTAGTGACCCTAACATTTTGATTTTGTTCCTAGTTTGTGTTTCTTCAGTAGGTTGCAAAGACAATTTGTGGTTTGTGGTTATTGATGTAATTTGACATTTCATGCAAGCGCCATTGCACCAATGCAAATTTGTGTCATTAGCATTTTTTTGAATGTAAAGTGTTGGAAAACAACATTGTGTTTCATTGTCCTGGTTTGTGCTTATGTACACACACAGACACACACACTAACACACAATCCTGGCCCTGAATGTGTCTACGTCTTCCTGTTTGACTAATCTGTTCGGTCCTATTATCAGGCCTGTGGTGTGACTCAGGTTTCTGACTGGGGTCAAAGAGCAGGGGCTCCCCTCCCTCCCCATTCATCACCCCTCTCTCTCCCACCACCGCTGCTGACTCCCTGTGAGTCCTTTTGTTCCCCTCTCGCCACCATTTACTGCAAGACCAATCTCTGGCAGAATTAAACAGACATACTTGCGTAACCCGGGGCTACAGGGCCTTGCCTTTGATCTCTCCTTCCTAACTGACGGCCCGTTTTGTTTCTGGGCTCCGCGCTGAGGTCCACCTCCTGAGAAGTACATCACAAGGCCTTAGGGAAAGTATACAGGGCCTTGCACTAAGACGCAAGTGTGGACGTGGCAAATTGTTTTACCCTCAGTTGGGAATTCCCTGCTATTACTGAGACAGAGACATGGTGAAGCCCATAGCCGAGTGTTTAGGGAGCAAACAGAGGAAAGCCTCTGTGTGGATACTTTGATGTTCTTCAGTAATAAGATGGAGACAGACAAAACGCTCCCTGACTTGTTACCTTCTTCACAGTTAATAACTAGAAGGGCACTCGGGGAGCGCATACCTCCGCCGTAGCTGATAGGCCACTTTATCACTGCATTGCAAACTGCTAACATTAAACACAGGGAAGATATCTAATCTGACATTGTTGAAAGGAATTTGTTACCAAACAGCAACTGAATGAAGATACCCCCCCCAGAAATATGTACATTTTAAGTCATAAAATCTGTATTATTATCTGAATCCACACAAATTTGTAACTGTTCATAGATATGTTGATTTTCGTTAAGATCTTTGCCTTATTTCTTGAGAAATACACAAAAAAGTATTGAAAAACATTTCCTGAATCTCTCCCCTTATCGAGATCCTCTCCGAAAGTTATTGAGTTCATCCGTGGCTCATATTCAAAACCTTTCCAGGTTTCAAGGTAATCGGTTAGGTGGTGTTTGCATAATCGTGCAGACAACCAGCATTGAAAACATAACCTACTTGACATCTTGTTAGTTATATGACTGTATTGCCAGTCGCTGATTGGTTATATTAAAGGAAGTTCACAGGACAAGAAAAGAGACCCAAAAGTTTAAACCCTTCAAATGTCGCAGGGTTAAACGTATTAACCCCACAAGGCAAAAATTTAAACAAACACATTCCAGTGTTAGCCATGGAGGGAGCAGCACATGGGTAAACATGGCAATTAGAGAGATCCATGGCATACAAGCAGGCCTCCAGTCCATCTAATAAATGGTTAAGCGTCGGGTCATCTCAAACCAACCAGTAAGAGCCAGCACCCTGCTAATAGAGGCAGCTTTGTGCCGCAGACAATCAGGGTTTGGAAGACCCGCATAATAAATACCATTTATGTCCTGCCAATTAGACTAGCAGTGAGCCCATTCTGCCGGCCGTCTATTCTCCTCCCCGCACACAAAGATGATCATCAGGGGAGATCAGAACAATTAACTCACTATCTTCTCCCCCCTGCTCCCCATTGTCCAATATCCAAGCCATTAAAATAATTAAGAAAATATTGTAAACCAATCCAGCTGTTTGCTTTAATTGAAAGTGTGCGCACGCTGAAATTTGGCATCTCAAAGGCGGCGTGGACATGGAGCAGGAATATAAATGAAGGCTCCTCCATTGTGTTGTTGTTTAGTGGGAGATGTGACATGTCTGTCTGAATACTCGCAGCCAGTGCGGCGGACAGGGGAACAAATTGATTTTGTTGCTCGAATGATAAATTACTGCTTAGCGCCATGATAGAGTGGAGGGAAATTGGAATCCGTCCGGCCTGATTGAATCACGGGTTAAAAGAATAAATCCGAAATCATTACGGTGGCGATTTTTAAATCACCGTCTCGTTGTGAAATAAGGGTAATGTGATTTTTAAACAATAACTTCACAAATCTCTTCATTACCTATGAAAAGGAGGTAATGTTTCACCCGAGTACACTTATGTCTGTGGAATGGCTATTTTGGGGTTCGGGGGCTGAAAAGTTACGGAACCTCGAGATTAGTTGATTAATCAATAATTAACCGACAATAATTAACATCATAATTTATCTTTTTAGTCATTTATGAAGCAAAATAGCTTCTGAAGTAGGACGATGTGTTGTTTTGTTGCTGTTTGTTGGCTCTGGGAACTTATTACACCGATATTTGGAAAAGGTAAACAATTCCAATAGCTGTTGTTTCCTTATGCCCTGTGGAGCTGCTGCTAAATACCTCAAGGAAAGACTTAGTATCTGTAAGCAAAATAGATACTTGTTTCACCTCCAAACAAAGATTTTCAAAGAGTGCTACATAAAAAAACTGTTATCTGATTTCACCCCCAGCACACAGCTCCTCAGTGGCAGTTTGTTTTCTGCTCGTGTCCTAGAATTGCACCGTTGTGAACACTTTGGGGAAGATGGGTTCTGTGATAGCGCTGGTATCTATTTCAGAGGCAGTATTTTTTCCTCTGAGTGCGGGGAAGCCAGTTCTCTGTCAGACCCTCAGCTTGCACTGATACGTACGTGGGCTCTGGCGGAAGCCGCAAACTCTCCTTTCGCTGCTGGAGCACTTCCTCAAACTGACAAAAGTGTCAATATTTCAAAAATAAACTGGAAGACAACTGCAATGTCTGTGCTCTCACACTGGATGTGCAGCTGTTTCTGTCTACCACTGCTCCTCTTCTGGGTTAATTGTCTCCATTAATATGTTTTCGTGGCTCTGGGGCGTCTGTGAATGTGGAACAACAGCGGCAGAGAAACCAGAAAGCTGTAGGAGAGGGAGTCTCTGCCAGATCGCGTGCGCTGTCACATTCAGTTTCTCTGCAGATGTGCAGATCAAGTTGTTTCCAGACGTGACTACACTAGATGATTGTATCTGAAGAAAGCTGTGTTCTCAGGACGCCGAAAGTCCCGTCCGCCTTTGTTTCCCTCAAACTGGGCCGAGCTTTAACTGGAGTGTAAATGTTGGAGGATCGCTCTCACCCGGGGGATGATGACAGGGGGTTGGGGGGGGCTCTCTTGGCCACTAGTTTAGGTTTGATTGGTGGGTTTTGGCCAGAGAAGGGTGAACATCTGTGGCATGACGGTGCCAAGCTCTCCCCGTGACAGCCACACTGGTGGGACCAATTGTTTTCCGAGTGCAAAGAACAGTAATCACTTCAAGCGCAAATGGTGGTGGTGTATTTTCTTTTTTATCTCCCCTCTTTATACTCTCCCTTTTGCCCCCCCTCCTTCGCATCCTCTGTGCACTGATTTTGTGTGTTGTCTCGCTTCCAGACTCGTCTAAATTTAGCATCTGTGGATGTCTGTGCTTCTCCAGGAGACTTTATCCACCAGTAGAATTTAAAAACGCTCAGCAGCGCCACCACGTCTCAACCCGAGTCTCCCCTAACAAAGACACGTCGAGCGGACGAGTGGGGAACAGTCTCGGACAGAGCATGAAATAAACAAGACTGGTTTCATCCGGCCCCTGTCAAACACTGGCTTTGTAAATTGATATGAAAGCTGCCTCGCCAAATCCTGACCTCTGCTGCCCCCTAAAGAGCGAACAGGAATAAAGCAGCGCGAGACAGCGACTGTGCAGCTGTCACTTCCTCTTCTCTTTTAATCTCTGACAGTGAAATCAAAGCACACAGATGTGTTGTTAAGAAGGCAGCCCCTTCACTTCAAGCTGACAAACCTCTCTGTTTACCTTTGAAGCCGTGGAGCGGGAGGCCATTTGTGCCTGGTTTACACAAGTGCACTACAAAGCCTCGTGTGCATAATCTCTCCGAAGGCAACAGATTACTGCAGAGTGGAGGTGGTGCGACCGCTCTGCAGAAATGACTCAGGTTCTGAAAGCTTTGAGAGAAGATCAGTGACCAGCAGCGAGCCGCAGAGCTCTATTTTCTGCTTTACTCCTGTGCTGCTCGACAGCGAGGTAGACAACCGGGTTAGTGAGTGGGCTGCTGGCTCCAGTCGGGGAATGAACGCCATAAACGGGTGCCTGTGGGTCAAGGAGGCTGTTGTCAGATAAAGTCACAGCACAGCTCAGGGCCGGCTGCTGAAATAAGGGCTTCCTCTGCTGTTCATGCCACCACACAAGGAGATTTATTGCACTCAGTGGCAATGCAGTGCTACTCAAACCTGGGGAGGGGGGGGAGGCACGAGACCAATGGGGGACATCACCCCTCAGCCCAGAGCATTAATACTTTAAAACTCCAGCAAAAGAAATCCGAAGTGTGATAAGTACGATTTTTCCAAATGTTGGTCGTAAAAATGCTGTTTTCTTTTAAGACACTCTGAGTGGTTTTAATTATTCATCATGTTGTTGCTGTGGCTCTTCTATTGGGGGAAAACTAATGTTTCCCATCACTTTCCATTCGTCTATTTTATATCACTTATCCGGATTACAGTAAAACTGAGCAGGCAGTCCAACCTTATCCTCCATAAATATTGAAAGGATCTAAAACATTTTTTTTAACCAGGTGTAAAACTTTCAATTCAAGGAAATTAAAAGTGAGGAGCAAATATATATTATTATTACTGTTAAGTTTATAATCGCTGTAGTAAATAAAAAAATAAATGAATAAATAGATAATAAATACACATCTCAGAATATCTCTGTTCTGTTTCTTCGTGACCTTTGAAAGTTTCCTGACTCTTAATCTTTTCCCTTCTCTTCCCTCCAGCACTTACAAAATCCAGCAAATTTCCAAACAGCAGCCACCGAGCTGCTGGACTGGTGCGGCGACCCCCGAGCCTTCCAGCGACCCTTTGAGCAAAGCCTGATGGGATGCCTAACGGTGAGTCGCCATCCACGACCCCCTCCCGCCCTCTCCCTCTCCGCAGCATCATACTCACAGGTTCAAGGACAAGGAGACGGCCGCTACAACAACTGCTGCCGCGGCTATTTTTCCGAAACTCCCTCAGGGATACAATAGAAGTGAAGTTTAGCAGCCTGATCTTCACTGAGGTCACTGGAAAACAAAAAGTATTCCAGTCGGCAGAAACTGCTGCGGTTTAGTCACCTTTTTAGAGACTTCGGTTACAGCTTCTGCTGTGGCTCATGAAACAGACTGGGACTTGAACAAAGGGACAAGTGCAATAACGTCCTCAAACCACAAAGCAATCAGTGCTCATGACTTTCAAAGCCTTTAATTCCCCAACTGAAATGTCTGGGGCCCTTTGATTAATTGAATAAGTAGTATCCCATGACATTCAAGAAAAAAGTGACTGTTTTCAGATGTCGACTGTAAACAAAGCAAAGATATTCTTTGGGGGGTGGGGGGGTGAGGGGGTCTGAAACTTGAGGAATTTCTCTCAATTCTGATTTTGGGCCAAAAACACAGAGCAGTCAGCCAGCAGCACAGTGAAAGGATGTGTCACTCACCTGTCACCCTGCACGGGCCAAACTTAACATGTCCATTGTCATATTGCCTCCAGCAGTAGATAAGAGACACATACAGCTGCTGCTGGGGGGGATTCGTTGCCCCCCCGGAGCAAGCGTGGCTACACCGGGCGCCGGGACCCGAGAGATTTGTGCTCGGGCACCTCGGTGAAACCACGGCAACGCGTCCCTCCAGTGATTGTTTGTGTTACTTCTTTAATGTGCAGCAGCAGGTGACTTCTCCTCCTTTCTGCCAATTCAATTTGTTTCCCGCTGTGAAAATCTCAAGCCTTTTCCCTTTTTTTGTGTAGAAGTGAGCCTGAACTGCCCCAACAGTGAGGTCAGAGCAGCTGTGTGTGTTTGTGAAATGATGACTTTAACACTTCAACCTGTTGCCTGCATGTTTCTATATCAGTGCTGCATCATTAATGGTATCAGAAAGGTTACACTGCAGAAGAATTATATATAAACAACCAGGTAGTTTTCCATCGAGAGATATTTCCTGTGATACCAAATTGAGCTGCAAAAATGGCAAATCAGCGCATCATAATTTGTTTGAATGTTGATTCGCAATAATAATATAAATTGTAATTATACTTCTTTCAAAGTTACTTGTCTTGACTATTCCTAATGAGGTGTTCGTTCTATTTGTATGCTAAGCTATAGCTAATAACTGATTAAATATAGATTTACATGAAGTCACATGAAGATGCCTCTATTTACCAAATATTTATAAGCCCATTACCTCCTAAATTAAGCCAAATAAAGCTTAATAAGTTGTCGAATAACATTTCTAACATGCTAACTGCATGGGTAACAATATCAGCTTTGGCTACACTGGCATTCTGAGTTTGCTCGTGTGCTAATATTAGGCCTAGGTTCAGCCTCTGATTGAGTTGTTATAGACTTGTTTTAAGGTCAGACAAGGTTTCATGGTGACCAAATTTTTATGCAAGTTTCATGAAATAGATATAATTTTCTTTTAAATTGTCAAAGATGTGCCTTTTGTTTTTGCTGAAAAATGAACAATTACAGTTTCAAAACGTTGTCGTGCACATTCAGACGATCGGATTCAACAAACGAATGAGAAGTTGAACGTAAAGACACATGTTTGCCTCCGCTGGCTGTGCACAATTTAAGTCCTGAAATTAGAACTCTGTGTTGTCCTTAGACTGGAATGACCATTTAGCAAAATATGCCTCACAAGTTTAGATTCTAATTAGGCAGCCTGTACTCGTATATCTTCCTCTTAATGGGGAATTCCTATAAATAAAGGCCAGCTATATACACACTCTGTTTTGGTGTCACGTCAAGACTATACTTACAGAAGATAATGATATGGTGCAGGCAGCCGTGTTCAGCCGTACCACCTCAGGGCTTGTCTTGAACTTCGGAGTATGACAGCAGGATCGCGGCTATGAAAAGCCAGGCAGGCAGAAGAGTCTGTGTGTAGCGTGGCCGGTTAGTCCACGCAGACTTCAGCATGTCCTGAAGGTCAAAACGATTTGAGGGGAGGGGGGGGTCTCTTTGAGCAGATAATGGCGATGGTAAATCAAAGCAGCGTGCGCCACATAAGGGTGATTTACATCGCCTCGTATGGCATGTGGACGTTTCTCTTAATGTTTCCTCTCAGTGGGCATCAATGCGCTGGAGGCCTTCGTTTTTCCTCTCATCTTTCTGTCCCAGACTCATATGGAAGTGATCAACTTGTAGCGACTCTGTCCTTTAAGTTGAAATGGATTTTGGCCGCTGCAAACCTTTACTTTAATGTAGCAGTCAGAAATAAAAAAAAAGAGAGTTCACCGTCCAAATTGTCTTCACCAAACTGACCGAGTCCTAAAGATCTAAAGCGATTTTTATATCCTTCAAGGAGGTCCGATATATATATATCTTAGCCCCATATTACAGAGTGATTTATGAACCAGCAGCTGGTAGCTGGTAACCACTGTAAAGAGGTTTACTTGCTCTAATGTTCAGGAAACACATCACTTCCCTCATACAGGCTGTGGCTGGAGCTCCTCTTTTCAGCCTCTGTCTGAAACACCTGGTTTTAGCTGTATTCTAGTTTACAATCAAATATAGTCACAAATCCTTAAAGCATCATTTCTTATAATAATATCCTCATTCAACACTACACTTAATTGAACTCTTGTCCTTATTATTGTCCTTTAATGTATAAGTCTTAAACTATTATGCACTATATGTGATGTCAGGTACAAAGATTTTGTGCAGTAGTGATTTCAGTGGAATCTGACGCTAACCTTGTTGTCGTTGTGTTCAGGTGGTCAGCCGTGTAGCAGCGCAGCAGGGATACGACTTGGACCTGGGCTACCGGCTCCTGGCTGTGTGCGCTGCCAACAGGGACAAGTTCACTCCAAAATCAGCAGGTAAGACCCTGACTTTTCTCCACCGCCATCTCAGGCCATCTGGCCATGCTGGCCCGTCCAGGCTCAAAGTTCCTGTCTTCATTTTTTGGCAGCTTTTCATGACACCCACCTATCGCCACTAGACTGTAGAAGATCCTGTTGCTCCAGAGAAGCAGACTCAACTGTTTTGGACGGCATGTCAAATGGTCACTGGCATGTTTGAATTCATGTCTTGTATTTTAACTTTCTTTGATTGCTCTCTCTAAATGATAAACAGTCCAACTCTATTCTATCTCTATTCTTTCTTGGTTTTCAGCAAAAAAATAACAATGCAAAAAAATACCTTCTCCTTTCTCAACATCACCGGACATCAAGCATCACCCTCTGAAATCTGCATAAACTTTCACTTCTTCATGTCACATCTCACGTCCAAACTTGTTCAATGTGAGAATTACATCTATAATTTCTTTCTCCAGAGATTTAGACAAAGGGAAGTCTATACAGCAGAACATTCCATTTGTCACACCCGACCAAATCTACTGCATCAGGGATGACGGGGTTCCTGTTTTCATACGTCTCCGTCATCTCTGTGCACTGCTAGATTATTGGGACAGATGTGGACGAGTAATGTTGTTATCGAGCTAGCGGGAAAAAGCCTGCTGCGGCGCGGTGAGAATGAAGACGTATAGCCTGTCAGCAGCTCGGAAGATAAGAGGAATATTTTGTGCTCTTCTCCAGTTTTTGATTGGTCGGTCTCCACCTGCCTTGGTTACGACCAAAGCGGGGGGGTTAGCGTAATTGCTTCTGTTTGCTCGGCCTCTCTCTCCGCTGAGCAGTCTTTAGTGGACGAGGACATGAAAGTCCATATTGTTTGAATTTGCACTTGTGTGTGCTTTTTCCTGATTTATGGAGTTCATGGGTTTCTATGTGGTTATATTAGCCTTCAAATCATGCCGTGTCAGTCTTGTGTCAGCCATGGGAGGGGAATCGTTCTCTTGCCTGCAATTAACTTACACCGCCAAATGTTCTAATTCTACTTAATCCTAAATCAAATCTCAGGCCCTACTTTATGGGCTTAGATAAGATTGCCAATTGATTCTCTGTCTGAATAATGTTCTTGTAACAGTAGTCATTTGGAAAGCGGCAAGTACTCGAGTCTAGGCAGCATCCCAAAGTGCATTTCATGGACAATTATGTACCTGCATATGCATAAATGTTATCAGAGGAGAGGCCTTTAAAGAGAGAGAGAGAGAGAGAGAGAGAGAGAGAGGCTCAGTGGAAACTACTGAAGGGGCATTCTCCTGTGAAACTCCCAGAAGCTCTCCAGAGTTGAGGAGGTTGTTAAGACGGGGAGAAAGCCCTTCTCTGGAGGCCTAGGGAGATGCCTCTTAAACGACACTCCCACCGGGCCCCAGGGGCACGACCTGCTCCTCGGCATCCAGCGGGGCTGTTGCCGAGCGACGGGGGAAGGGAGCAGGTCACATGATGGGGGCCAGAATGGCGGCAGCAAGTCAGCCATCTAACTCCAGAGAGAGAGAGAGACAGCTCTGTGTGTCTGGCTCTCACTGAGGAAAGAGCCCAAAACAAAAACTGAGATGCTAGATTCAGTAGAGTTTGATAGGCTTTTCTATTGTTGTGGATACAGACAGAAATATCATGTTGAACCTTATTATCTGCTCCTTCTCTTTGCTCACAGAGGGACAGAGGGAGAGCCCTGGTGGTGTGTGAGCGGCGCCACATGCCACACAGAGGACATGAGGTCAATAGATGAGCGCTAATAAGTAAATCAGATTTGGTGTCCCATTTTAACCAGGCCTTAACTTGTCTTGGCACTGACGCACGGCGCCGGCGGAACTACTACATTTCTGTTATGTCATCTGAATTCCTCAGTGGAACACGGGAGGAAAATTACAGGGGGGGTGGGATCAATGTTCACATTCAACTTACTGCTGAGACAGGATGTAGCTTTGACAGATTGATTCATCGTGAAATGCCTCAAACAGTTTAAAGTGTTAGTTTGTTCATAGAAAGAAAGGCTTAGAACGGCAAAAGAAGTAGATCCTGATCCTAATGAAACCACTAATGTGTATTTTTATTATTATTACCACCTATTGACTTTATCAGTCAGCAAACGTATGCATCTGTGTTTCTGCAAAGTGAGCAGTTTGGCAGTTTAGGTGTTTGTTGTGCATTAATGGTGTTGCAGTAAATTCTGAAACAGAAAACTCTACACACACACATTGTGAGTCAGTGAGTTGTACTACTGATCTCTCTTTAATTGATTTACTCAGGGGTTTGGCCAGTTGTAGTCCTCTTGGCTTCTTTTCCTAAGCGGCCCTCGCTGCTCAGGCAGACCTGAGGAGGGGGGGTGGGGCATCTGTCTGCCAGTAGTGACCTCTTTGTGAATGAGATTAGCCTGCTCTATTAATCTGAGATTACTTGGGACTGTCTTACCGCAGGGCAGAGCCACGCACATGCAGATCGTCAAAGCACAGGGGATCACACGCCCGGTGTGGATAAACTCAGCCCGGCGCTCTTCCACCAACACCTCCCTCTGTCCATCCCAGGGTAGAGAGCCCCGTAAGACCTGTTTCCATCAGTGTTGCACCCCTCCTGCTCCAGCAGTGGTCCAGTCTGGTTCTAGAGCAATCGACAAAATGCTTGATCATGATTCTTTTACTCCAAGAGGGTCAGAGGAGCACATTCCTAATTGTTTGCGCTTCGGCAAGCTCTTGGAATTCCTCAGCTCCAAAGAGAGAAAGGAAGCACTGACTAATAAAGAGAAGGGGGGGGGTGGGGGGGGTTACCAGTCACAGTTTTTCAGCTCCTCCAGTCGTTCAGTCTCTCGTGGAACAGACGCCTGGTAAACTAACTATTCAACAGATAATGAGTGGGGCTTGGGCTTCCGCTCTGTCAGCCCGGAGTTGTCTACACTTGTTTTACATGTGTAAAACTATTGTCAGAATTAATCAGCAGATGTTGTGGGTTGTGGTGAAGTGTCAACATGCTTAAAAACACTTAGGCAACAGTTTGTTGTGCTAAGTTTCATTGTGTTTAGTTGTTTTGATAACGGGAGTTTTACTTTTTTTTGTTGGTTTCTCTATTTTCTGATTAGTTCACGTATGAGGATGTATTTAGATATTTGATAACATTTCTCCCTTTGTGATACAGATTCAGATACCTGGACTTTCTGAATCTTTCACAGTTGTTTTCTACTTACCCCTCCAAACTCAAGTCTTACATACAATACATGTCGCTGTTCTACTCTGGCTCATGCTACTCGACCATAAATCACTTCTTCTTCTCCTTCGCTCTAAAACCAGTACTTGCCAGAGGCCGTAAGGTGCCACTGCTGTTTTTGAAGCGGCAAAGAGGAAGAAGCAATTTCTTCCATTAAATAACCTTCCTCATGATCCCAAAGATGGTGGTTATGTTTAAAAAACTATATTTTCTAGTTTGCTGTAACTTTAAATACTTTTGCAGTGAACTGGTTGAATTCTTTACGATGCTAAAGCGCAGATATAATACACATTTCCTCTATAAACTGTTGCCTGAAGTGCCGGTCATACACAGCAGCTTTTACCGAGTCCTTCCACTGAAGTGGTGCCGATGACGCAGAGGTCAGATATGTTGCCACTGAGCTGTGGAGAGGTCTCAGATTCTGTTACACAATACGCACACACATGCACACACACACACACACACACAGACCTGCAGGGCTGTAATTTCTCTTCCCAGAGCTTTCCACACCAAAATGTTTTGTCTCCTCTCTTGAACATATAGTTTAGCTGTGGCTTTTCCTAAATAGAGAATAACACAGACTCGAAAAACATTGTTGGTGGTCTGGACCGTGTGTGTGTGTGTGTGTGTGTGTGTGTGTGTGTGTGTGTGTGTGTGTGTGTGTGTGTGTGTGTGTGTGTGTGTGTGTGTGTGTGTGTGTGTGTGTGTGTGTGTTGTGTGTGTGTGTGTGTGTGTGTGTGTGTGTGTGTGTGTGTGTGTGTGTGTGGTGTGTGTGTGTGTGTGTGTGTGTGTGTGTGTGTGTGTGTGTGTGTGTGTGTGTGTGTGTGTGTGTGTGTGTGGTGTGTGTGTGTGTGTGTGTGTGTGTGTGTGTGTGTGTGTGTGTGTGTGTGTGTGTGTGTGTGTGTGTGTGTGTGTGTGTGTGTGTGTGTGTGGTGTGTGTGTGTGTGTGTGTGTGTGTGTGTGTGTGTGTGTGTGTGTGTGTGTGTGTGTGTGTGTGTGTGTGTGTGTGTGTGTGTGTGTGTGTGTGCGTCAGCAGTAGTTGGATTCAATTTAAAGACTGTATTTAAGAAATAAAATAGAATTAGATTCAATCAGATTTCAATTGAGATTTAGAACAAAAGTGGCTTTGGTTATTATTTCAGTCCAACCATGGAGAGTAGATCCATGCACATTGGGTCTGTATTGAGTCTCGAGTCTAAACCTTTACTTTTGGGTTGATTCCTGCTTAATGTTATAAATCAAAACATTTCCTGGATATTGTTTTTTATTCAAAAGCATTTTAAACCTCTTAAGTCTCTATAAACACAATCTGCATTTGAATGTGCAGAATCTGAACCCGTCGGCTCTCTGCTTTTTAATTTATCTCCATTCATATGCAAAATGTAGCTTGGACTTTAAACACCCACAAAAAGTATCACTGCTGATTTGTTTCTTTTTAATTATAATACAAGGTTTCCTCACGGTGTGGCATTGTAAGCTTAAGCGTAACATATTCAAACTCAGGCTCCTATGCTTTTATATGCATTTATATTTATAGTTACATGGATTTGAATGAATCTTGGCTGAGTTTCTGACCACAGCTTGAGGAGTTTAAAGCTTCTGATTTCTAGAAAGACAGAAGCTGCACCGTGTCCACTTTGGACGATTTCTCTGCTCTACACCATGTGAAGTCTTAAAGCCCGCCATGATGGATGCGTTAACTTGCAGTCTGGTTGCAGAGCTGAACCCCCCCCACGTGCACTCAGCTGATAGTAAATACCAGGAAAGCAAATACAGACAGGAAAGACCAGAGATAAGAGCTCATCTGTCCTTCCTCCTCCTCCTCTGGTTATTACGTCTGTGGCAGCGGGAGGTGATTGGTGGCATCTTCACTCGCCACGTGTGGCTCTGTGATTTACTGCGCAACACAATCTGATGTTTGCATATTAAAAATCAATTCACATTCCACCTTATGCCTCTAATTAAATGCCTATTGTTGTATTTTAGCCACAGATGAGTTGCACTAATTTAACACCTGAATTGACTCGCGGCTGCGGCTGCGGCTGCTGGTGAGTGTGTTTATTTGCAGATGACAATAGACGCTCCAGACTGCCTCAGGTGGTGTGTGTATACCCACAGTTTACATGTTTTATAGGTGTGTAATTATTTATCCAAAAGCTTTGCTCGGCCTCCTGTGTGCCGATAGACAAACGTGGTCTAATTGGCCCCTCCCTCTCTCCATCCCAACCCTCCGCCGTGCATCGAGGAGCCACAATACACCCCCTCCCTCCCTCCCTCCCTCCCTCCCTTCCCCCGTCCTCCATGCCCCTTAATTACAATGAGTAGTTTGATGGATTAAGTCGACTGTATGCAAAGACAAGGTTCGGGGGCTGAATGGCCATTTGATGCTTCCACCTGAGCGGTGTCACGTTCCTGCAGGACCCGCTCACCGTACATGTCACAGAACAAATGTAGCTTCTTCTTCTCTTCTTTTGAATGAATGAATGAATGGATTGATTTGAAGGCTTCCTTTTTTACTCGCCGCTCTGGAGCCAGGCCAAGATACAGGCTGTCTAGCACATTAGCCCCCCCCCCACCCACCCCCCCTGCAAGTTTGAAATGTGAGCTGCCTGCGTTTTCTCCCCTCCTCTCCTCCTCCTCTCCTCCCTTCTCCTCCACACCCGTCCCTCCCCTCCTCTCCCCTCCCCTCCCCTCTCTCTCTCTCTCTCTCCCTTCTGGCGAAGTGGCTGTGGCTGCTTCTGTGTGATGTGTGTATTGGGAGAGCAAGCAATGGATCACTAGACAGAAAAAGAAGATACATCAATAACAGCTGCATACATCCGAGGTGAGGAGATAAGCATTTGGTTCTCTCTCTCCCTCTCTCACTCTCCCTGCTCTGTCTCTCTCTATGCCTGTCCTCTCACCCACTCTCTCCCTCTCTCCCTCTCTGCTCCCCCCCTATCCCTCACCCCCCAACCCACCCCTCTCTCCGTCTTTTAACCCTATGCTGCTGCAGAAGCCGGCTCCCCAACATTGCTGAATTATTTGTGACTTAGAAACGTACCTTCCTTCCTCTCCCTCTTTGACCACAACCGTGTGTCCTTCCTCCTCCTTTTAACCCTCCTCATAGCTCCTGGTGCTGTATGAAGTTTCTTTCTCTCTCTCTAACAGCTTATCCCTGTTTTCCCTCTCATTGTCTCTGGGGTATTTGTTGCTTGAGTGCAAAGAAGCCGGTGGCAAGTACAGCAGGAGCCCATTAGCAATGACTCCATCTGTGATTGGTTTTTGCCTGCAAAACAGAGAGAGCAGTCATGAATAATTGATGCGTATTGTGCAGTCAGTCACTGGACACGCAGGGAGAGAGAGAGAGCAGAGGCAAACGGAGAGAGGAGCTGCTGCCCTGAGACACCGAGGGGATACGAGGGAGGTGGGGGGGGGGAGGAAGAATGTTAGAGAGAGGAGAGGAAGGTGGGAGGGAGAAAGAGAGAGAGAGAGAGAGAGAGAGACAGAGAAAGAGCTTTAAAATAGCTGCTGGCTCCGGTCGTGCAGAGATTAAGGCTGCCCTGTATCGCCTTTGTTCTGCTGTTGCAGATTCATGCACAAAAGTGTTTCTCGACACAAGTCCCCCCCCCCTTTTCCTTTTTTCCTCTGTGAAGTGAAGAGTGAGCAACGAGCAAGAACAGTGCCGGAGTTAGTCTGGTTGAAACGCGGGTGGCATTTCAGACACGGAGGGGGGAGTGTGTGCCACGGCGAATAGGATGGAGCTGCTGTTGGCTGTCAGAAGGAAGAGACAGGAGTTAAAGTGGATTGTGTTTGCAGGGGATGGATTCAGTGACAAGAGGGAAGGTGGCTCTGCTGCTGCTGCTGCTGCTGCTGCTGCTGCTGAGGGGAACTTCATATTATATCCTCCCCGGGGGGGTGGGGAGGGCAGACAGGGGGCTGACTCCTGCAGTGGTAGGTGCAGGCGGGCACCCTGCCACGTCTTAAACTAACAGAATGGGGTCTGACAGTATGACGAGTGCCTCGCAGTACCCCGGCGTGATAGAGCTGCAACAGCTGACTGCTGCGTTTGACCCACTTACAGCTCACACAGAAGGGGTCAAAATGGCCTTGATTATCTCTGCGAGTCGTGCTGACCTACTTGAGGCGGCATTTTCCGTGAGACTCTTGGCAGTTTATCGCACCCACTCCCCCTTTAGTGCCACACACTGCATGCAACCAGCCAGGCTCACTGCAGAGACACGCACAGACTTCCCCCATGTACAAGAACTCACCACTTTCAGTTCCGTGATTCTGTGTTTCTCATGGTCACCATGTCTTCTGCTGAGGTTTATTTTAAATCTGAGCTGCAGATTTAACTGTGGCTGCTCACAAGCACCTGTTCAGTCGATGCTGAGAGTCTTATCTGTCTGAATGCTTGCTCTCTCTTTCACAGCAGTTACATTAGATTTAACAATAATCAGATCATTGGATACATCCATAAAACAAACTGCAGCACAACCCAGTTCTCAATCCGTCTGCACTTCATAGCTTGGTAAATTAACCCTCCAGCACTCCCCCCCATTCAAGCACCCATTGTCAGACCATTGTAACGATAAAGGCCAACAATAGAGAAGTGCATTATGCTTTTTCTGTGGCTGTGATCCACTATTGATCCCAAGCCTCCTACAGCAAAAGGAGCAAAAGCTAGAACCTTTTCAGACACAGCTTCCAGCAGAAGACTCCTACTGACCTCATAGAGAATCATATTCTGGCATGTTTGCTCCCTTTAATATTCATTTTTCCTTCTCTTGTTATTGGGAATTGCTCTTTTGTCTGCCAAAGTCAGTCTGTCCACAGATATAACAAATCATTCCTGCCAGTTTGTCGTGTTCACTTAATTGCTTGACATCTTTAATGGAGTTTTTTTTTCAAATGCTTTGACCTTTTTTCTTAATTTATTTTTGAATAAGTCCCAAATCAGAATAATGGAGCAGTTGATGCCATCTGTGTACTTGCTGGACATGCAGCCTCTATCCACTCATCTATTAATTACAACACACTCCTCTTTTATGCACCTCTTGTGACATGGCCATTATCACCCAATTTAATCCAAAAGATGAAATATGAAAACATCATATTTAAAAATTAAAAAAAATTGTGATTGTAGTTTTGCACAGTCTATGTTCACATAGTATAAAAGCTGAAAGATTAATATAGCCACTCGATGGATATTCAAAAACTGAAAACTGCTTCAGTGGAAGTTGGTATGAAAGTCTAGTGTAGAAATTGTAGTGAAAGAAAAAATGTACCTGCTCCACATCCATGTATTAGTTGAACCAGTTTGTATCAAGTAATGCAATATGATCTCTGAGCATTTCAATGATCTGAGTTTAAAACTGGTTGATGGATAGTTCTCCTCACATCAAGGGAGACACACGCCTCCACCTACTTGCTTTTCTGAATGAACAACAAGAACAAACAACAGGAATCAAAAGGAGATGTCAGCTCTGTTGTTTGATCTTCATTTAAGATCAATACCGTCGGTGTAAAGTTGAGTTTTCTCCTCAGCTGTAGTGTAGAGCAATGGAAACGGCTTCATTTGATCTGAGAGCAAGTTACCTTCTGCAGAAAGGGAGTAAAGGTCTTAACAGGATCTTTGTACTTGTGTTGTTCAGTCTGAAAACAGTGAAAAGAGTATTTTAGAGATCTGTATATAAAGATGATGACATCATGGCTGCTCAAAAGTGGAGCCAAATGTTTGTTTACCCCCTGGTGGCTGGCTGCAGTATAGGTTTACAAACTCCGCCTCATTCATGGTAGAGGGTGGGACATGCGCCAAACTAAAAAGATAAAATATACATCCACTAAACTTTTCTCGAAGATTTTTCCAGTAAATCAATCATGACAGGGTGAAATGTTGTGATGATGACATCATATTGTGTCTTCTATTCTGGATAGTTGGAGGAAGTGGAGACGCGGCTTCCAGTCTACGGCTAAAACCTATTTACACAACATTTTATTTATGTTTAATAATCAGCAGGCCCCACACAAATAAATAACTGATAATAATACTGTCACTTTTTTTAACATTCTTCATAAGAACGCCACCTTGTGCCTGAAAAGACTGCATGTCATTAGCAGCGATTCACAATCCTTAATTTGTCGTCATTTTGCACGAGTGCAACAAGTTTTTTGGTGTCGATCCCATTATATCCATGATTTGAGTTCATTTGAGTGCAGTATAGTTCATTCTCACCTTTCTTTGTAGTTTTTTGTGTGTAAATTGATTTGTAGTTCTCACCCATCCAGTCGCCTCATAAACACGGGAGCAACTCCCCATCAATTGTCTGTTGTCACTCACTCAGTGTCTTAGAAATGTCTGTAAAGTGCAGTAAAATGTAAAATTTGAACCCTACAGAAACCAGCTGCTGCAGGAGGTGTCAGTCTGACTCAGGTACTTGTTGTGTGTCCAAGTGCTGCACAGGAAACTCATGAACACTGGCTGAATCCAACCCAACCATCCTCCATCACGTTCTGTCCTCACACCGAACCCGTGTCGACATGTACTGTGCGTGGAATGACATCAGATGTGCTTCTCGGTTGGTCATTTAGAAACAACCCAAAAAAAAGAACCAAGCTTACATGGCTGCTGCTGTTGTGTCGTCTGTTTGAGTTTTGCCGTGTGAAGCATGTCACACGTGTCGTCTCATTGTCTTGCCTGCGGTCATACTTCACGCCGATTGTCTCAGCTGTTCATCGGAGGCATTTTAAGCCTCAAGTTTATACCTCGCTCCCCCTGTCAATTTGCATGGTAACTACTCTCCACCACCACCACCACCACCACCACCATCTTTTCATTTCTGTGAACCAGCAGTTAATAGTAGGAGATGTGGAAGTAGCTTACATCGTCGTCAGGATAAAGTTGATGAAACTTCAGATGATCGTTGGAAGGAAAGTGGGACAACAAGCTTAACTGAGATTGTTGCAGATTGGTTGTTATTTACAGTAACAATGTGCAAGTATCAGTTTAAGTTTTAGTGCTTGGCGATTTTTAATAGAAAGGGAAAAAAAATATGGAATGTAATATATGTGTTGAGGGATTTTTTTTCATTAAAAAACATAGATTTTTATAGACAACTCACCAGCAAATTAGTAGAGACGATAAGAATATATAAAATAAAAACAAAAAAACACTTCAATAGACTTTTTCCAGTGATGCAGGATAAAAGAGACTTTAAAACTATGAAACATTACCAGAAATCCTATTGAAGGCAACAACAAGAACATTTAAATGTACACATCTGCAAACCACTAGGGTGTTTTTATGAAGTATGCACAGAAATACTCCGCATAAGGACGATCTCTGCTTGAAGAAGACAATAAAGTGTCATTGTCTCGATTCCGAGTGTCTATCCTGTGGAGTCTTTTTATTCAGATCCTGATCTGTTGCACATATGGATGAGTCTAATGAGGCTGGAGGGGTGCTGGGACCCGACCCGGGCTCCTCCAGTGTCTCTTTCTACTGTACTTCTAAAGGGAGGCTTTGACGCCAGGCCCACTGTGAGAAGGTCACAGGTGAATCAGCCGCCAGCGTCTGCCGTCGTGACACTTCCCCGGCCCTGCCCAGCACCCTGAGGTGGGCACTGGCGTGGGCACATCTGCTCTGTGGCTAATTAGTATCATTGTAGGCGAGGGCTTAAGGCCGGGCCTTCTTTAATAGCAGCCTGTTGCTCGAGGAAACAGTCTGGCTCCCATAAGCCGCTTCTTCTTCTGCTCATCTGATAATCTGGTTGCAGGAGTGGAGCCGGTGTGGCCGGCTTCACGGAGCGGTTGGCAGAGTGTCAGGCAGCTCAGTGTGGTCAGGTGAGGGGGTCATGAGTCACACACTCTGAAGTCACAGTTTACACACCGATTTATCTTGTCAGAGGTAAAAGACTTTACTTCGTAGCGAGCAATTAAAACGATTCCCCTGCCTGTTAGGACCGTCCCCGTGTGTAGTTTCTCTCTTCTCCTTACAAATCACGTATACCTTACAATTTAGCAGACTGGTTTCATTACCTTGAATACAATTGGGATTGGAAACATTTTGGATACATTTTGGATAATGTGAATAGCAACATATAGCTCTTGTCGTTTTGAGACAGTTTAATGGAGAATTGTTACATATTAAATCTTTTAATGTATCAAAAACAAGGGAAATCCTGTAAAGAAATGTTCTTCCTTTCTGAAGAAGGTTACTAGCTCTCAGATCCAAAAAAAGCAAAAAAAAATTGAAATGAAATTGAAAAATCTAGAACACGGTGGGACGGTATAACAAATGGTTAGCTGTCACGTTAAACGAGCTGAAACTTCGAGTACATGTGTTCTTAAACTTGACCTCGGACACTTTGACAAAATGGTGCCAGATTTCAGCTCCCGGATTCAGACATAAAGATGTAGGTTTGGAATGAGTGGAGTTCCCAATCCGCTTACTGTAGCAGGGGGAGCAACGTGCAGTAACAGATTGAAGACTAAATGTTGGTTGGGGGAGATGTTTGGCTTTAATACACAAGGAATTAATTCCCAGCAGGGGGTGAGATGCTATAGATTTCCACCTTTTGTGCTTCACACCGCCGCTGAACGACATGCTCTGTTTTTAATGAAGAGATTTGTTGCACGTGCCAGGAGAGATTATCTTTAAAAACACTGGGCTGCTTAGAGGCGAGGGCGGGTTCCTGTGTAACCATGACCAAGAAGTGACAGCTTGAGTGATGCGATCTGACAAAATCGTCTTGAGACTGTGGCATATATAAAGTGTATCTTGTTCCAGTTGGTATTCTGTTAGTGCCAAGAGAATTTCCACAAAGATACACAAGCTTATCTTCAACTTGAAATCTGGGAACACAGAATTTATTTGAGGATAAAGGTCTTATCTTTGACGTTTTCTTATTTACTCAGAAATCCTGCAATTTCTTTGTGTGTATACATAGAAATCTGCATCACAAAGTGGTGAGCTCGATATTTTAATACTGGAGGTATTATGACGGCAGAAGTGGGAAGTTGAGAGGAATAAGGGACGGATTTCATATCTTTCAGCCGCACAGCGTTTAGAGGTTTTTGGTTTTGCAACAAAGAACGCAGGACGTCAAAAGAGAAACCAAGAAACACTAAAACCCGTAGCGATTCCTTTTTCTCCTTGTGCCTCCACATGGCCACATGGGCTTGTGGTTTCCGTAAAACCTTTCTGGCACGAGTCCAACCGCCTCCCCCCTCCCATTGCTCCTCGCTGGATGGACATGGCACGGCATTGTGGCCATGTGGCCAGCAGGAGGCTGTATTTAAGCCGGGGCAGCTCTGAAATGGGCCATAAAACCTAGCCAGCAAGTCTGGCTCCCCATGAGGCAACGGGCCTAAGTACTCATTGACAAGACTCCAACATCACCGACTTCCCAGAGAGAGAGAGAGCGGCAGAGGAAATAATGCAAGGAGAGAAAAAACTGAAGCAGCAGACAAAGATGAGGTGCAGACAGGAGGCTGCCGTCTGGCCCAGATAGACGCTGTGTTTCATAACTGTTAGCGCTAATGCTTTCAGTCCAGACTATGTAGCTGCTAAATGCTTATTTTCATCTACCAATCCTAATTCCTAAAACGCCTCCCTGTCTGTCTCTCTGCTGAGCGCATATCTAGGGACCTCTGAAATACCCCACATCTCGACGGTAATAAAGCACATTCAGTTTCATTAGAAAATATAAAATCTTTATTGCAGATAAACCAGGTAGGATGAACTCAAAGTTTTCTAACTTCATACAGGCAAACATTAGGAAAGTAATAATTCTGTCCTGGCAGAGAAGGCCCGGTCGTCCCTGATATTACTGAGAAGTCTGGTTGTAATTAAAAAAGTAAAGGGGCACTTAACTTGTTTGTTTTACGTTTCTTTCAGCTAAAGTTTAATTTCTCTCAATGGATCGCAGCTTAATTTCATAGTCAATGGTCAACAGGGAAAATATGTCAGATTTGAGGCGACACTCGCATGTGGCCACTTCACACGTCCTTCTCACTTCATCAGCTTCTTTGGAAACATCACTCACCCTGAAATATGCCACGAAATGACTCACCTCACATTAAAATCTCAGTAACCGAGCTAATGAAGTCAGTTTACACACTCACTTTTACTACACCCAGTTGGCACATGCTTCCAGGCCCGAGGTGACGGAGAGTTGAGGGGGGGTGGCCGGGCGTGGTGAAATGTGCTCCATGTGTTTTGAGGCCGTTCACCTGCGAGCTTCCACCTAATTGTCCCGACTGGCAGGTTCCAGAACCTGTTATAACCTCGAATCACCGCGTGATGGACGAGTCTCTTTTCATTCCATTATCAAATTGGCGTCGATGAATAATTTGTTGCATCTGTGCAAAGACAAAGAGAGGTTCGATGGCTGCCAGGTGGGCACCCATGTGGAGAGTGTGGCTGAGAGCCGCGAGGCAGAGTGGGAGATGATTTACAATCCAGCCGATAGTTTACTCGTGCACGGGAGAGTTTGGCATCAGCCGGGCCTTTTATAAGAAATGTCATAGCAACCGGTTATAACCTCCACACAGGAAGTTGTGTTTTCACCCCTCTCTGTTTGTTGGTTTGTTTGTTTGCAGGATTACGAAAAAACTACTCAACCGATTTCAAGGAAATATTGTAGAGAGGAGGGGCATGACCCAAGGAAGAAGCCATTTAAATTTGATGTGACTCAAGGAATTCTTTAATATTACAAGATAGGGTGTTTTGTCAAAGTTTCAGTTGCCTTCTCACAGAACAAGTCACGGATTGGAAAAAACCCGGCATGTTAAGGGAACAGTTTGAATGTGCGGATCCAGATAAAACAATTATCTGGTGACTATTGGGCCTCGCTGGAGGTTTTCTTAGTTCATATATTATTTTATATTATGAGGTGAATCCCATTTTTCTTTTCAGTTCCCGGGAGGCCCACACAAGTAGGGAATTCTTTGGCTAAAGCTAAATGTGGCTGCTTTGCCTGGCCTCTCCGGAGCGTTCGGGTAACCAGGGATACTCGGGGCTCCCTACACCCGCTCTTATTTTAATTGACTTTGGCCTGCAGGAGGCTTGTGTCCATTCAAACCTTTCTGGCCACAGAGAGAGAGAGGGAAAGGGGGGGAGGGAGGAAGGGAGGGTTTGAAAGTGAATAGCGCTCCCTCAGTAACTAAGGAGTGCGGCCCACTGGAGACGTTCTTGTTAGTTTGCTCGTGGTCTTTGTTCTGCTTTCAGCCGCTTCGGGGTAAATGTCTTCAAACAAGCAGCTCGGTGGGGTCGTGATTGTTTTCGACAGGTTAACGGCAAAATATTTTGTTGTTGTGGTTTCGGTCTGAACGGGAATAGGCGAGGGAGCGCCGCCGATAACGCCGGCGTGCTGTGGTGACGGCATGTGCACTGTGTGTTTGCGTGAGCGTTAGAGGCCGAGCCATGTGGGACGATGCCAGGTGGGAGTCCAGTTGACAAGGGAGCAGGTGTCTATTATATAAAGAGCAGCCAGGGAGGGAGGGAAGGAGGGAGGTGGACGTAGAGGGGGGGAGCAGAGGAGCTCTTGGCATCTGGCTTACCTGCTGCCAGTAAACGGAGAGAAAGGCCATTCATGTCATGTTTTTAAGATTATCCTTTCCCCCAGTTTGTTTCCACACACGCACCTATTCATCATGGCTGAGGTTTCATACACAGCACATCCGTTTTAAAGACTCGGCTCGCCCACGTTACAGAAAAACATTTATTTGATTTCTGCCTCCCCCGCAGTGTAATGGAGGTGAAAGGAGGAATATTATTTGTCGTGGTCAGAGAATTGATAAATGTATCTTGAAACGGTGCCTCCCTTGCTTTTGGCTCAGCCGTACAACTCGCTGTCAGGTTTTATTGGGCCTGTTCCTGGGGTGAGATGGATTTATGGTCGACACGGGGGAATAATGGGAGTCTCTGCGTAGATATACTTGACGCACCTGTTGTGATATATCACCATCTCAATAACAGACAGATATATCGTTAACTGCCTCATATTCGTAGCAGTTTACATTCTTTCAGTCGGGCTGTTACATGAGTAATGTTCGGAAAGTTCACCTTGTTTCAGGGGAAGATGATTTAATACTCGACGTGTATTTCTGAATGTGGGAAGACTCCTGGGCCTTGTTTTACTCCTAACTGGCCAATCACAGTTCTTCTGGTCAACACTCAACCATACAATACCTTTAAAGCACCACTATGTAACTTTCACCGAGCAACAGCGCCCTCTGCAGCCACACGTTGTGATGATTCCATTCCGGCTCCGTATCTGAGCGATTATATGCTCTTCATGAAGACAAAACCCAAATCCTACAAAGCTCTGATTGTGTCGTCCCACTCATTGAACTGCAACGCAACTGACCGGTGGATATTACCCACGATCCCCGGCTTCCTGAACACAATACACCAAACTCTATTAAGAATTCTTGATATTTTGAGTTTCCTCACAGAATATTTGAGATGAACAAATTTTTTTTAATACCTTTAAGTCGTTTTAACTGATCTACAGTTCGGCATTATTTAAAATGCGACTATCAGATATTTACACACTTCTCACAGGAGATTGTAACTGAATGAAAGCAGCACCATTCTCCCTATTCAGTCAGTGACAGTGTGCCATCAAAACTGTTATTTTCAGTTAAAAAGTGCCTTTAAATAAATCTAATTTTGACCGGCACAAATACAAATCTACCCCATTGTATTTTTTTTGTGTAATTGGAATCTACTGACCCTTAAATCATGAGGTCCTGCTATTTTGGGAGAGCGGGAAAAGAAATCACCTTTTTTAATCAGCACAGTTTATCTCTGTGCCTTGTGTGTGCGTGTGTGTCTGTGTGCGTGTGGTGAAAGGTGAGGTGGGGGGGAGCATTATCATTGGAAAGCGCATTGAACAACTGTCAGGGATGCAGTCCATGTCATTTGTCATGTCCCCCTGGGCTTTATGACAGAGGGTGAAGCTGGAAGCTGCAGGGCCCAGCCATAACTGAGCCACCCATCTAGTCCCAGCAGATGCATTTACCGCCCTTCGCCATGACTGACCATCAGGCTGTGCAGCTGAGCACCAGAATATCAATATGGCTCAGACTCGGCCGGGCCCCTGGGACCATCCACAAGGCAAACAGAGAGGGCTCCTCTCCTTATGGAAGACAGAGACCAATCGCCACGAGGGATAACAGTGTAAACAGGGCGGCAGGATGCTCTGCGGCACCAAACGGCGCTTTGATTCACTTACTGAGTCGTAGGTGTCGTGATTTGGAGGACCTACACCTGAGACGCTTTATCTCTGGTTTTGGCTCTTCTCCGAGAGGGACAAGTCTACTGAAGGGGGAGAGCAGGAGAGGAGAAGCTGTAATCCTTTTGTGTTCGTCATCCACACTGTCCTGGGAGCCGTCTGGGCGAGGAGGAGGAGGAGGAGGGACAGACTGTGAGGTGTAACGTGTTGGCTCTTCCTCCTCCTGTCATATGAAACCTGAAGTTTATCCTCCGAGTCAATGACAGAGCGCCTCTCCTCTAAGCAGGTCGGCGCTCAGTGGAGGTGGTAATTTTGTGCGGCGATAAGCCCTTTATCTAATAGCAGAGCAGAATAATTCCTCCTCAAGTGGCAGCGCCCGGTGCCTCCCTCCCTTTATTGCCCCCGCTCTCTCACATATACAGTTCATATCGACGCTGTTGTTGTTTTCTGCCCCGGAGGCTGTTGATGTCGGCCTCAGCGTGAAGCGAGCACATCGTCCCCCCCCTTCGCCAGACTTACTCGCGGTGCCACGGCTGAGAGATAAATTGCGGCGACATGTTTATCAACATAGAAGAAGTACAAGTTACCCCTTGTTTGAAGAGAATAATGGGACCTAATTGAGCTGTAACGCGCTGGCTGGTCGCCAGGCCCTCGAATTGAGAAAACTCTCTCCATCAGAAGGGGGTCTGGGGAGAGGGAGGGGGCTGTTAAAACACTGCAGGATGCTCCAACACAAATGGGAAACTCTTAAACCTGTTATTCATGCTCGGACCCAGTTGTATTTTAGTTTAAACCCCAACCTGCAAATGTAGGCATCTGTAGGTAACATGGATGTGTGGGATTTTGTAGGAGAGGAGCACCTGAGAGGCCTTTTTCTGTCGAGCAAAAAGCACAGCCGTGGTAAAGTCAGATCAATCCTCCGGAGGAGCAGCAGCACAGCCTGTCTCCTGGCACCTGCTTGCCAAGAAGAAGAAGAGGAGGCGGTGGGGAGAGGAAAAAAAAAGAAAAGAGAGGAAAAGAGAGGGAGCATGAGCGGGTGGGAAGGAGGAAAAACCCAGCTGCCTCCGCGCCTGAGCCCCATGCTGCTTTTTAAAGGAGGGGGAGGGAGAGGGGAGAGGGGAGAGGAGAGGGGAGAGGAGAGGGGAGAGGAGAGGGAGACTGCTGGCACCATCTGTACATGTCTTTTGTATTCCAGCCCTCATCTTTACACAGAGCGAGGCTGGTGTGCTCAGTGTTCAAATGAAAAGAGAGGAGGTGCCTTTTGGGGTGCGATGCTCTGAGAGGGGAAGGTGTGTGTTTGTGTACCCATGCAGACATTTTGCTGTTTTGTCCTCGGAAAATTTGGCGCACTCGGAGGACACCTCGCGTCCTGTTTATGTTACCACTGTGTGTGTGTGCGTGCGTGTGTGTGTGTGTGTGTGTGTGTGTTTAAGCCAGTGTGGTGTTTTTCCTGACGTGCGTGTGTGTGAGTGTGTGTCAGTGGGCTCCTGCTCTGTTTGCAGGCACTTATGCGATGTGTGGTCAAATCTCTGGGTTGCCATGTTTGTGATGGGAGTCAGAAGCTTTTGTTTGTTCCTTCCTCCCATCAGCCCCATTAGCCTGATGTCTCCTCTCTCACTGACTCACTCAACCTTTTTCACTCCCTGTCTCTCTCTCTCTCTCTCTCTCTCCCCCTCCTTCCCTCCCTCTCTGTGTAATATGTGCGGTGGCAGGCCGTCCTTGCATGTGGCAGCAGGGTGGGTGAATCTGCCTGCGAGGACAGCCTGCACTGTCTGCTGTCATATTGACGTGGCTTTTCTGCACAAACTGCAGCTGAAATCACCCGGCGCTCTGTTTCACCCCGCTCCCCCTCCCTCCCTCCCTCCCTCCCTCCCTCCCTCAGACTAGAAGTGCTGTGAATCATAAGAGGAGGTGGCTGCCCCTGCTCTTTGATTGAATCCACATTCCCTTTCTCCTCTGACGCCGCAGAGAGAGCGGCTGGAAGGAGGCGGGGCGGAGAGGAAAAAGGAAGAGCCGAGTCTTTTGTAGCTGGCACAGTACAAAAACATACACTGCAGATGAAAAGCATCTGATTCGATCAAACGCTGGTCTGTGGTAGCTACCTGACTGAGAGGGAGGCAGGAGGGTGGAAGGGAGGGAAGGGCCAGGACTCATCTGCAGGACCAGAGTGAACCCTAGTGGCCGACAGCTGCAGTGGCACGCTGGATTGAGGCTCATCTTTTATATTGCAGCATTAAGGGGCCTCCTTTGGGGATTGAGCTTTTTATTTCCAAACTGTCCGTACTATAAAATGTGTTTGCATATAGAAATGTTGAAAGGTTTTTCCACTTGGCAAATAAATTAACTTTTATGGAAAAGCATCTTACAGGCTATTGACTGCTTTTTATTTTACATGGTGGGAGGAAGTTGTTTATCAACTCCTCGCTCAGCTGTTAATGCATTACGTCTAAGTTCACTAAAGAAAATGGTTGGAGAGAATTTTTATGGGTCGATAACTGGACAGATGAATATTACGAAGAACAGTTGGAGAGTGAAAGTAAAACGACTGCATCCAACAGGGAGACACCACAAAATATGATATTCTGATCGGTTAACTCGTAAAAGAAGAATCATATGGAGCAAGAACTTGTTGTTTACTAGATAAAAGAGGCATCAAGTAAATTTTTCATTATTTTTTCATTTTGAATCATTGACAGATGTTTTCCTGCTGTTATCACTTGACATTACTTCATTTCATCATGTCACTGTCTCAGTCTCTCATTTCACTCTGCCAGTGGAAATCATCCCATCATTTGCCAGTTAATAACCGTGAATTTATTCACGGAAAAGTGATGAACATAACAATATATATTTGTATTGCTTTATATTAACATGTATAGAATTACCTAATATTTTAGTATTTCTAGTAGTACTTATTTTATTCTTATCTTATCTCATAATGAAACTGACAGTAACCACACATGCATATAGTGTCGTTTTAAGTTATATGTAAAACCTCTTGTTACATTTGAAAAGTTTTTTTTTATGCTGTAGTTTGTCAGTCAGGTCCTTGCTTTTGAATTTTATTTCCAGTTTACCTCAGAAGCTTCTGGTCCTTAGTTCCACCTCCCTCCTGCTTTCACACTGTCACTTTGTGCAGTGCTTTGCAGAGGAGTGCTGTTTCCTCTGCAGCTCAGTCCCTCTGGAGTCCGACAGCACTGATTGACTCGTCCTCTTCTCTCTCCCCAGCTCTCCTGTCCTCGTGGTGTGAGGAACTCGGACGCCTCCTCCTCCTCCGTCACCAGAAGAACAGGCAGAACGAGCCTCCGGGAAAAGTGCCCATGCAGCCCCCCATGAGCTCCATGAAGCACGGCCTCTCGCACGGGTCAGTGTTCACACTGTTTCACTTTTTGGCATGTGTGCGAGGTGTGTTTGTGTGCGTGTTGGGTGTGTGAACAGACAGACTGGGCCCTCGGGGAAAGCCCTCACTCTCCACATGAAGCTCAGTGTTCCTCATGGATCAGTGGCCAGACTAACTGCTTGTAGCACAGTCAGTGGGGAACAAACAGATCCTCCCAGACCCTGAGTATGTGTTGTCAATAATTACAACAAAATGTACGAAGCACATGCTTTCATTTTATAATCCTTATGTCTTTCCATATCATCCAGGAAATGCACATGTACTTACTACCGCTGTGCTGCACAAATATTGGTCCATTGGCACAGGTCACGTTTTGTTTTGCTTACATGACACGTTTATTTCTCTGTCCCCTGCAGAGATGGGTCTTTTCCCTACGACTCCGTTCCCTGGCAACAGAACTCCAATCAGCCTCCAGGTTCGTTGTCCGTGGTGACCACCGTCTGGGGCGTGACCAACACCTCGCAGAGCCAGGTGAGATCTCCCAGCCACCTGTACGAGGGACTCAACAGGCATCTGAGTCGACTGTATTTCTGGAGTTTTAAAGTGTGGCTGCAGAATGGTGACATCACCTGGAGGCAGTAGAATAAGGGTCACATTTTATTTTCCCCAATCTGATATAACCCAATGCCATACACTAAAATATCAGTGGTGTCATTTGATTTCCACAACTCTGTGGTTTTAACTGCTATAAACCATTTTCGACTCTTGCTGAATTAAAGGAGTTTTTATGTTTGCCAGGAGGATATATCATCTCATCTCCTGATGACTCTCGTTCATCATGTCTCTGTGTCCAACAGGTGTTGGGGAATCACATGGCCGGCAACAACAATCCAATGAACCCTGGGGGAAACCCCATGGGCTCGGGGATGTCTGGTAACAACCAGGGGATGAACTCACCTCAATTCCCTGGTCCTCAGCAGCAGTTCCCCAACAAGGGCAACTCCAACCAGGGCTACATGCAGCAGGGCATGTACGGACGGCCCAACTACCCAGGAGGAGGAGGCTTCAGTGGAAAGTAAGTGGACAGTGGATTAGTGTTAGATAATTCTATGAATAAAATACATTCCAAAGAAGTAATTACAATTGTTGCCTCTTTACATAGTTACCCTGGAGGGCCCAATGCTGGACCTGGTGGAATGGGCATGCCTCAACACTCCCGTGCTCCTTCAGACTTCACCCAGCCGGCAGCTGCAGCCGCCGCCGCTGCAGTAGCTGCAGCCGCCGCCACGGCAACAGCCACCGCAACGGCAACTGTAGCTGCCATGCAGGAAACCCAGAACAAGGACATGAACCAATATGGGCCGGTAAGAAAACTGACAACACCTGTGTGATAGTGTCTGTATCTAACTGCATATATGTGCACGTCACACGTTATTAAGGTGTCTTTTGCTAGTTTTGTGTTTTTTGTTATTGCCTCAGTGATGGTTAACTGAATCGATCTTGTCTTCCAGATGAGTTCCTCTTTCCAGATGGGACCAAACCAGGCGTACAGCAGCCAGTTCATGAACCAGCCAGGACCCCGTGGTCCTCCGCCCCTCCCTGGGAACATGGGCACAGGCATGAGTGGATCCAACATGAGTGGGTCCCCCATGGGAATGAACCAGCCCAGGGTTCAAGGCGTGGGACCTTTCGTGGCTCACGGCCAAAGGATGCCCCAGCAAGGTTATGCAGGACCTCGGCCTCAGACCATGGGTATGCAGGGCATGAAAAGGCCGTACCCAGGGGAGGTGAGTGGACATGAATTCAAAATGTTTTCACTAATAAGATTTAGCTCCTTTGCTGCATGTTGAATACGTTTGTCACCTCTGCATGTACAGCCGAGCTATGGAGGACAGCAGTATGGACCAAACGGCCAGTTCCCTAGCCAGCAGGGGCAATACCCCCCACCCAACGCATCCAGGCCGCTGCCGTCCCCCAACTACCCCGGCCAAAGGATGCCAGGGCAGCAGCTACAGGGCCAGTACCCGCCACCCAGCGGTGCCATGGGCCAGTACTATAAGGTGCAGTAGGATTTTCATCTTTGGTTGTTTAGCATGGTCTTAGCAGCAGTATGGTAATAATAATTATGGTTGATTTGATCAAGAAAATAATGTGATGATTTTTTTTTAAATTGCAGCAAGAGCCACCGTTTAATGGCCAAACAAATAACTTCCCTGGAAGTGGTTATCAGTACAGCCAGGGGAATGTGAATGGGGTAAGTCAAATTTTTTTTCCAGTTTTGTTTTATCACATTATTCTACTCTTGGTTGTGTTAAAGTTTGATTTACTAATCGATTGTTTTCTCTATAGCCGCCCAGACCGGTGGGTAACTACCCCCACTCTCCAGTGCCAGGCAACCCCACCCCTCCGATGACCCCAGGAAGTAACATCCCTCCGTACCTGTCGCCAAACCAGGATGTGAAGCCCCCCTTCCCTCCTGACATCAAACCAAATATCACCGCTCTCCCTCCACCCCCAGGTCAGTAACCAAAAGACCTAGAATCTAGAAAAAACATGGTTTACTGCTTTGTGACTATTCACTGAAAAATTTTTTCTCCACCCAAACAGCCAACCACAATGAGGAGCTGCGCCTAACGTTCCCTGTACGAGATGGTGTCGTCCTAGAGCCTTTCCGGCTCGAGCATAACCTGGCTGTCAGCAACCACGTCTTCCACTTACGGCCCTCCGTAGCCCAGACGCTCATGTGGAGGTAAAACAATAACCACTGAATCAACGTTAAGTTTATTTTTAGAAAAGTCTACCACCTGTGAGAGCGTCATAAAACAGTAATTTTCTTTGTCCCTATTCCAGTGGCTTCTTTTTGAGCACTTCAGATTTAGGTTTTTAATGTATCTTGAAACTGTTGAGGTTTATTATTTTAAAGAAGTGGCTCAGCTGTGAAAATGTAGGAGCTTTTCCAAGAATACAAAAAGTAGTTTTCATCAAATTTAGGAAACATTTGGACACAAATCCATATAAGTAATATCCCCTTTACTCCCACAGGGCACTATTGTACGGTCCATACTTTTTTTCATATAATATGTTATTGTTGCTAAGACTTGGAGAAGATCCTGACTGGATTGCTGCTGTTCTCCTTTACGTGCCACAGACACACACTGACACCCCTTTGCTTGCTTTTTTCCAGATCCGACCTGGAGCTGCAGTTCAAGTGCTATCATCACGAGGACCGTCAGATGAACACCAACTGGCCGGCGTCGGTCCAGGTCAGCGTGAACGCCACACCGCTCACCATCGAGAGGGGCGACAACAAGACCTCCCACAAACCCCTGCACTTGAAACACGTATGCCATCCGGGGAGGAACACAATCCAGATCACAGTCACCGCCTGCTGCTGTGTGAGTACACACATCAACCAATATGAAGAGGTTTTTACAAATTCTGATGCACAACTCACACGCCTCAAGTTGTTGTTTGTAATAGTAACAGTGATGTTTCCCTCCACAGTCGCACTTGTTTGTCCTGCAGCTGGTCCACAGGCCCTCGGTCCGCTCTGTCCTCCAGGGCTTACTGAAGAAGAGGCTCCTGCCTGCAGAGCACTGCATCACCAAAGGTATTCACACCCGGACGCAGTCGCATGTTACTCTCTAAAGTCCCGATCATTCTCAGAGTTCCCCCTCACACACATTTCTCTCCTCCTGCTTTTCAGTTAAGAGGAACTTCAGTAGTGTAGCAGCATCATCGGGCAATGCCGTGCTCAACGGGGAGGACGGCGTGGAGCAGACGGCCATCAAGGTTTCCCTCAAATGTCCGATCACCTTCAGGCGAATACAACTTCCAGCGAGAGGCCACGACTGCAAACACGTTCAAGTAAGCTAACACACTCATACACAAGCCGATGCCTATAGGGAAAACAGTTTTTAATATGGATTATTAATAAATGACCGTCCTGTCTTATTTCTTCTTTCAGTGTTTTGATTTGGAATCATATTTACAACTAAACTGTGAGCGGGGGACATGGCGATGTCCTGTATGCAAGTAAGTTCATCCAGTTTAGACTACTGGCAGTATTTGTTGTTTAAAGTTGTTCAGTGTAACACACGTAACTGTTTGATTTAGCATTTTAAACCCTGTCGCTCTTCTCTCCTCAGTAAAACAGCGTTGCTAGAAGGACTTGAAGTGGACCAGTACATGTGGGGAATCTTGAATGCGATACAAAAGTAAGTTAAGACGAGAACCTTTTTTTATAATTGGATTATACGTATTGTATCTTAACCATTTGTCTTCATCTGTATTTCACCAGCTCGGAGTTTGAGGAGGTGACCATTGACCCGACGTGTAGTTGGCGGCCGGTCGCTATCAAATCTGACATCCACATCAAGGAGGATCCGGACGGACCACTGGCCAAGAGGTTCAAGATGATGAGTCCCAGTCAGATGATCATGCCCAATGTGATGGAGATGATAGCGCAGCTCGGCCCCGGACCCTCGCCGTACCCGCCGTCTCAGCAGGGGGGCAACAACAGCGAATATGGCGGCCAAGGTATTAAAACAGTTCAAATACAGAACACGTCAAAACTATACGAAAATGTACACAGATTTTTAATGTTCTTTATTTTTATATGCTAGGTAACAGTTACCACGGGAGCTTTGACTTCCCTCACGGCGCCCCTGGTGGCTCGTCGATGAATGACTTCATGCACGGTCCGCAGCTGTCTCACCCGCCTGACATGCCCAACAGCATGATGACCCAGGACAAGCCACTCTCCCACAACATGCCTGACTCGGTCAGTTCTGCCTTATTCATATTTCCCTTAGCCGTTTTGCAGATATAACAGAGTGCTAGCCTAACATATTGAAGGACCAATTTTGTAACAATAAAGTTGTAATATTGTTGTTGTCAAAGAGATTGGAATCTTTTTTGAATGTTGCGATGGGGATTTCTCACTTATTTTCATAGTTATTAGACATAATGATTCATATTAAAAATGGCTGATAGATTAATCAACAATCAAAAGTACCCTAGTCTGAATATTTCTCTCTCTCTGCAGTTACCTCACTCTGCCGGCAATGACCAATCGCATGGTCCACTGCAGCAGAGCTTACATTCGTCTCCACACCCTGGCAGCCAATCAGGGCAGCACCTACACCACAGCGGACCTCCCCTGCCCTCGCGACTAGGTCCGCCTTCTCAGCAGCAGCAGCAACAACAACAACAACAACAACAACAACAACAACAACACCAACAGCAACAACAACAGCAACAACAACAACAGCAGCAACAACAGCAACAACAACAGCAACAACAACAGCAACAACAACAGCAACAACAACAGCAACAACAACAGCAACAACAACAGCAGCAACAGCAGCAGCCCGGCCCTAACAACCATCCCCACGGCGACCTGAGCTTCAACCCCTCCAGCAGTTTGGACAGCCAGTCTGGGTCGGACATGCCCGAGCCATCTTTAGACGTGAGTCCTGATGAACTGCTGACATTTTGAAAAGCCAAAATCTTTGTGTTGTCTTGAAACTCAAAAGCTTTGCCCTTCTTCTCCACAGCTCCTCCCAGAACTCGCGAACCCAGACGAGCTGTTGTCGTACCTTGACCCCCCCCGACCTCCCCAGCAATAGCAACGACGACCTTCTATCGCTCTTCGAGAACAACTGAGGCGATTCAGACACACAAAAACTCTTCTGACCGTCCTGCAGTTTCCCTGGGAGCCCGGGGGGGCCGGTCGCTCAGTACTTGATGAACACAAAGATGCACTCCCTTTCTCTTCTTCCTCTTGTACAGTTTTCATTCGCCAGCGCAGATTTGACTGAAAGAGGCTCGAGCTCAAAGACACAGCGGGATGCTCACCCCGCGGCGACACCTTCTGAACTGTGCAGCTATACTCAGTTGATTTTTTTAAACGCCACACACAGGTTGTATGTGTGCACATTAGAAACGTGCTGTAGCATTTTTTTATCCATGTTTTGTTTCCTTTTGAGAAGAAAAAGGAATTAACTGTGAGGAAGAAACCCGGAAAAAGAACAGAAAAAGAACCCGGCGCTACTTGGCCAGTGTGCGTTCTGTCCATGTTGTTATTCCAATCGGAGAGGCCACAGCTTCCTGGTGTCACGGCTCCATTCCCTGTTTCGTCCGCCACACATCATTTAAAAGCACAAGAGGTTTTGGGCAATGCAAAAAAAACACACAATTATCAGTCTGTACAAAAAGAAGAAAAAAAGATCAGTTGGATCTGTGTAAATTTGTCTGTTTTTCTAAAAAAGAAACATTTTGCTCTTCAGCCAACATTTAAAAAAAAAGATTTTAAGAACGATCGGCTTCCACTTTGTCTACAAATTGTAATACATACATATTTTTGTCAAAAAGAGATATATCCACACTTTTCAGAAACTCTGAGGGTTAACAACTGGAACGGAGAAGAGTTTGGCCCCATTGACAAGAAGAAAATCAAAGTTTATATCAGCATACACATCCTTCTACATGTTGTATAGTCATCATCCTCCTGTACGGAGGAGTGATTTTTAATGGAAATGAAAGGTACAACGTGAGAGGTCTGGGTTCCTGTGACCATCCTGCTGCGTCCACTGCTTCCTGTTCTATCTCCTTCCATGCCCTTTGCTCTGCATGAGCCCCAGTGTTGCTCGGGTCAGCGTTTTTTGCAAAGTTGCATCTCTTCCCCTGTTAAATGATGTGCTGTTTAAGTATTCTACAAAAGTGCATGTGTGCCAAGCCCTTGTCTAGTGCTGTTCCAAGTGGTTTATGAAAAAAAGAAAAAAAAAGATAGTGTGGTTTTTATCAGTTGCTGTTTCCACAACTCTTTTGTTTGTACGTTTTGTTTTTGATTTCTGTCAGATTTAGTATGATTTATTTAACACTAACACTGAAGGGATAATGCTGATGTCAGCGATACATTTATCATGTATTTGCCGGATATTCTGTATAATATGTATTTTTATTTGTTTTTTCCTTGTTTTGTTTTTTTTTGTTGCTGCGTAATTAAAACTATCCGCAAATCTTTTGGGAAACTGCTTCAACATCACCAAAGTTGGAGGGATGAGAATGGAGACGTTTGTGTTTGCTCGGTCCTGTGCAGGTCTGCGGTGTGTGTGCGATGTGTGTGTGTGTGTGTGTGTGTGAAAGAAAGAGTGTGTGTGTGTGTGTTTGATGGGAGGTAATGTTGATTTCAAAGATATAGGAGAGGACAAATACAGTTTTATCCATCACTGCTGTTGAAGAAGTGGTTTTTAGAGGCAGTATTGGCGCCGACCTTTCGCCACGTGTTGTTTTCATTTTCACTTTCTGAGAAGAGTGCTGTCCAGTATGCAAATGTATTATTTTTTAAGAAATGCTATTGTACCTGTAAATATCATTGTGAATATTTTTGTATCATCTCGATAATATTTGTCCTTTTGATCATTAGTCGTCCAACGTAACCACATAGTGCTCCCCAGGCTCCCACCACTGACTTCTGTCTGTAACCAGCCCACGTCAGCTGTCTCGCCTCCTCGCCGTCGGGGGGGAGGCCAGTCCAAACGTCTCATAAGCTATTTCCTGCAGGTCGTTGTGCTTTCTCGTCACTTTCCCTCCCAGTGCACTCTGTCTCGCACCCGTCTGAACACGGACAGGTTCCCCCTCCCCGTCAGCCCAGGGTCATCGTGTCGCGTCCCTTTCCAGTTTTCACACCTTAACCTCTGTTTTGAAGCAATATTGTTCTTCCACGCTCTGATGTGTTTTAATTTGAAAAAATCCTCATGAACTTTGATGTTGACATCAGTGATACGGGCGCAGCAGTGGTTTCAGAGGATGTGGTGTCATCTGGCTTTCAGTGTAATTAGTGAGCTATGTGAATATGATAATTGTTGCTAATTGTCGATACACAGTGGTATTTTAAAGATATATCACAACCATATTTTAAAGAAAATTCATCATATTGTTTATATTTTTGTTATAGAAAAATGTGGCTTTTTAAAAAGCATGAGACCATATACATTTTTTTCGGGTAAATTATTTTGTACTGGTTTTCATATTAATCTGTAAGGCTAGAAATCCAATTTCTTTCAACTGTAGCATCGTGCTGATTCAACTGCCCTGGTTTTTGTCCAAACATGGTTTTAAATGTCATTTTAAGAAAATATTGTTTTGTTTGTTGAGTCTCACGCAGACGTCAAATCAAAAGTCTTGTAACAATTCATTGCTACGTTTTCATTTGTTCTGAATTGAAACTCTCCATCCATCCCACGGAAGCCATGGTTTGGTCTCGAGCGAGCCAGTTCGGTGTATTAGGCAGCACCCCCGAGTCTGTAGTTGCACAATCACAATAAAAGGCCATTTTCTGGGGGACGTTGTTTCGAAAAACAAAAGAAAACACAACACACAAAAAAGTACAGAGAGGAAAAGGGCACGTGCGTCGCTCTGGCCGGGAAAAGGATGTTGAGGCCGAGGCTGAGTCAAACGTCCCGAGAATGCCTGTATATATGTAAATGACTATAGAGACATGTGAACAGAAATGTATTCATTTTCCCTGGGAATGTGCATTGTTTCTTCAGAATAATAAAAAGCTTGCAACCCCCTCTACTGGAATTGGCTGAATATGGAAAATGAAAAACTTGCTAGCTAGTGTCTGTGGGTTATCTCAACATTTCGTTCCCTCTCTGTAATATACTTTCACCTTTTTTGTTCGGGGGAACCGCGACAGCTATGTTTTTTTTTATCTTTAGCCTACGTGTTCTAGTCGTATCACCTGCGTACTCTGAGTACTAAAGCTGAAAAAAACTACGAAAAAAACGCTGTTACAAAGACAAACGGTCAGTCGGGGAGGAGAGAGGCGGGGGGGGGCTCGGGGGTCCAGAAGATTGTAACCAAATCCATAGTTTGTACAATTTTTTGATATCATGAACAGTTGGAGAAATGATCCAACTGAAGGTGATTCATGCCACTTGTCTCTATGTTTGTACATTGTATGTACAATCATTTCATATTCTAAACTGGTCAGAAAATAAAGGAACTAATTGTGATTTTTAGTCTTGCAGAACTGTATGTAGTTAGATGATGTGACAACCTAATATTTATCTAATAAATATGTATTCAGATGATACCTGAACGGTCACTGTGGTCTTTTTCTTTTGTGCTCCTCGCACTGGGCCCGTCCACAACTCCCCACAGGCAGCGTGCAAATTGCCTCTAACTCCGAGCAGAAGGTGTAAATTACCGTCGTCAAATTTCATTCACATTTTGATTAACAGAGCTTAAAGGCAGCTCGGCCTTATGTGGGGATGTTAATTAACAACAACAGAATAAGGGGGATGAGGGTTGTAGACCTGCTCTTAGGAATTATGTTGAGCAGTCGGGATGCAATCTGTCAGAGGAAATGAGAAATTAGATGAATGGAAAGGAAATCAGAAGAATCTGTGTTTTGTTCCAGACTGCAATGGGACTCGGTGCAGTGATCCCAGCATCCTCCTGGGAGAATATCATCATTGTTAAACATTTAACTTTCAATCTAAAATGTTGTCTTCAACTATATATATTTACCTTTACATATCTTGCTTGATAAATGTAGCTTAAATGAAATAGTTGGGTGGTGCACTGGGAGGCCCTATCACCTCACAGCAAGAAGGCCCCCAGTTTTCACTCATCCAGCACTTTTTATTTTATTTATTTTAATTTAGCACCACACTCACACTGGATAGAGGCTCCTTTCTCTTTGGATTCCATAATGCTGGAAGCGTTCCTTTGGGATTTTGCCCCATTTCGAGGTCACCGATGTCTTTGTCATGTTCATGATTCTGTGACATGGTGCGTTAACACACTGGAAGTAGCCATTAGAAGATGGTAAACTGTGGCCGTGAAAGGATGCACGTGGCCCAAACTGTGGCGTTTAGACGACAACAGATTAGAATCAAAGGGCCCAGAGTGAGCCAAGAAAACAATCCCCTCCCTTTTTACACTGCCACCAACAGCCTGGACTGCTGACACAAGGGAGGCCGGGTCCGTGGATTCATGTTGTCGATGCCAGATCCTGACCCAGGCCATCTGTGAGCCTCAGTGAAAACCTCCAGATTCACCAGAGCAGCCTGTGTGTTTCAGAGTTCCACTCTCCAGTGACCTCTGCAGCCTCAGATTTCTGCTGTCGTCTGGCAGCCGGACTGAAACCTGACATGTTCCTCAGCTGCTGTTCATCTGCCTCGGTGATCAATATGTCCTGATGCTTTTCTGCTCGGCACAGATGTAACGACTGGTTATTTGAGTAATCACAGCCTTTCTGAATTCTATGAATCGTATAAAGATCAAACCATGGTCAAGGTTTCCCCCAAATACTTTTATTAGGGCCCGAGCACTGACAGGCACTGACAGACAGTGAGGCCCTATTGAAATTATTATGTTATATATGTCCCCTTATTTATAATAATGTCCTTTTAGTGTAAATTAAGTACACAATGTTATGTACAACATGTTCCCTGCATGTTTCAGCAGGATTTATACAATACCGTTTAATATTTATCCTTGCACTTCTTGGACTCTCCACTTCTTTGCACTATTGTTGTGTTACAATTCACAGTTCCTGTAGATAGTCATTCCTACTTGTACATAGTTTCTTTTCTTAGACCGTTGCGTCTGAGGTTGTGCTCACATGTGCGGATGTAGATGTTGTATCGGGTGAGGAGGCTGAAGATGTCGTCACAGAAGCTGATAAAGTGGTGCAGAACAGAACAGATCATTTATAAAGTAGATAGAAGTTTTATATAAAGAGTTAAAGCATGAAAATAACTATATTTTCTGGATTTCAACTTGAGAAATTTGTAAAGTTAGAGTTTAAATGTGTTATATCATCTTAAATAAAAACCTCTATTTAGTTCATGATCAGAATAACTCAACTTGGAGCTGTGTTATCGGGATTTGTTATGTTTCCTTCTCTTCCTTCATAATTACTGGATGCAGCAGTTTTTCAGAAGCACATGTTATGGCGATAAGAAATCACAAACCAAAATCACACTTTATGTAATATCACGTCAAATCCTTTATTTAGAATAGAGAAAAAGCACAAGTGTATTTACATTCACATCTACCGTGGTATACAATACAAAACAACTGTACTGCAGCCAGATGTCTGTCACAGTGTAAAGGTGATCACTCAACCGAGTCAGATGATGATAATTAGAAATAAGGATTGTTGTAGTTTTGATGGTGTAACAGTCTTTATATTCCTCACTGTGCAGGGCAGAAGGTGTGGATAGTTTCCAGTGATGAGAAACCACCACCAGTTTAAAGTCGCAAAGTCCTCCCAGCAGCGTGGATTGAGGAGATGCCCTCGTTTCTAAGCCCGGTCATCCATCAGAGAAGTTTGTAATGATGCAGCAGGTTTGTCTGTGTGGGGGGTGGAGCGTGCTCACTTCCTTGCATCCACCGTGTGCTTCAGCAAAAGGGAGAGCCTTGGTGCCCTCCTCCCTTTCTCTGCGAGGAACCCCAGCTGGTTGTAATAGGAGTCCATCAGCTCCCTGGAGGTGACCACCTCCAGGTCCTGCTGGATGAGCTGGAGGAGCTCACAGAGGCTCTCGAGAGACGGCCCGTCTCCGTTTTGCAGAAGCCTCCTGATGGCAGTGTGCATGGATTTCTCAGCCAGAACCTTTGAGAGGAACAGCTGCCCAATAAACCTGATGGTGTTGAGGGAGCGACAGGAGGGTTTGGCGTTGTTTCGCTCTTCCCTCAGCCGATCAATGACCCTCACGTCCCTGACTGGCTCTAGGCAGGACCCCCCCTTCCCAGAAATGTCCTCCCTGACAAAGTTCTTCCTAAACTCTGCCTGGCAGTGCTTGACCAGCAGAGACTTGAAGGAGACGCTGGCCGACCAGTCGGACAAGGATTGGAATTCCACCTGAAGAGAAGAAAACCAGAAGGAAATATTAACACAAATGCAACTCAGTATACTTCGGAAAACATTGTGATTATTTATGTGTAAAGAATCACTTTATACAGCAAACACAAAATGCAGTCAACAGTGATCAGTGTGTGCTGATTTTAATCCTCAACTCTAAATTAACTTATTATTTGATTAACCAAAGTGACGATTCCTTTCGATTCATTCAGTATTTCAGGTATTCCTCAATTAGCTTGTTTTTGATCATCACATATCCTTATTTAAATTTTTCCTTTCTTACTATTTGAAAAAAAAATACTTTTTGTATCGCTACCCTTCTAATTCACAACATGGGTAAAAATAACCTGTTTTAACTTCCTATATTATTCCATGCATGGCATGAGTGTTTATTTGCTATATCTCTGAAATCAATTTATTTCTTCATTTAATATTCCAGATAATCATTAGTTATCTTGTTTTTGATTAACACAAATCCTTTTTTTATTTTTTCCTTTCTAACCTTATGAGCAAATGTAAATTCTTATTAAGAGTTTCTTCACAATCCATTACAAGTGAGAAAGAATAATATGTCCAATACAAAATATATATTTGTTCATAAAGTAATAAAGGAAAAATAAAGATCAATATTTCTGGTAATCAAAAACAGGATATTTAATGAATACCTGGAATATTAAATGATATAATACATTTATCTCAAAGATATGACCCATGGTTTGCATAGCTTGTTTATCAAAGTGTTAAATGAATGTTACAATCTGCAAAAAAAGATAAACTTCTCAACTAAGTAAGAAACAGGATAAAAGTAGCTTCCAGTCATAGATGCATCACTTACTGTGGAGAGGCGCTGACACAGCTCGGCGTAGGACGGCCGCAGAGTCTGGCTTCTGCACGGCCCTCTTGAAGACGAGCTCCACCGTCTCCTGCAGGCTCTCCTCACCGTCCAACTCCTCGTGACTTATGAACGCTTGAAAGTTTTCAGTGACAAAGCTGCTGGACTCCTCAGCCCGGACCTGCTCCTTCCTCACCGCCTCTACAGAGGCAGCTGGAGCTTCCTGTCCTGTCTTCTCGGTCCTCTGGATGGATGGAACGCGACGCCACTTCTCGCCCCTCCGATCAGGTGGGGTCCATGGCTTCTTGGAGAAGGCAACAGCCTCCCTGTCACTGGGCCTCCGGAACATCTTCCTCTTCTCTCTCAGCTCAAAAGGAGTTGGCTTGGAAGTCAATTCCACGCTTTTCCTTCTGTTTCTGGATCTAATCGATTAAAATAAATCGTCGCTCTCCTCAATTCAAATCCAACGAAACGAGATGAAACAAACAAGTTCAGGTGGAAGAAGAGAGTTCAGGTGGAAGAAGAGAGTTCAGGTGCAACCAGCAGAGTAGCCAGACGAGAACTGAGCAAAAGTGAAAACTGACGGTTAAGTTACAGACTTCAAAGGTACGTCAGTCTTCAAAGGTTACCTGTGAAGACTGACGTCAGTAACCGTTGTGCTGTGCGGTTTATGGGGACCTGCAGTGCATCATTTGAAAATATGCACCGTTATCCCCAGGAAGACGAGACATAGTGCTTTTGAAAAGCACCTGCAAATTGTTGGGTGACAAATTAATAAAAATAAAACAAACTAAAAAGACTGCGTGAAATGTGTTTGAAGATCGAATTGTAAAGGTAAAGTTCCAAAGCTGGTTTTACCGTAATCAATTTGAAAAGATTCTCTGAATACAGTCGAGATGGCGATCTCTCTTTTGAAATTTTAGGGACACAACTGGTGCAACAGCTGTTTCGCCCTAATAAGGGGCGCAATTCCATGTAGAACCGCAACTGGTTGGCACTGTTTGTATTGTTTTGTGTTGTCATGTGTACTCTGTGTAAGCACACTGAGAGCCACTTCACCAAGTCAAATTCCTTGTTTGTGCAAACTTACTTGGCCAATAAAAACTGATTCTGATTCTGATTTGATGTATTACAATAATGTCACTTGATTGGCTGACAAGATAAGGAATACAGGAAGTGATCTGCGCTTGTGACACACCACGACTACAATTTGATTCCCGTTTCTTTAGCCCATACTTATTTTTGAAAGCAAAATAAGAACGCCGAAGTTTTTAATGTTACTTCTGCTTTGTGTTTAACTATTAAATTTACTGGAAAGATATCAGTAAATTGCGTGAATACGGAAGAAAACGACACAAATTTGCAGATTCTCAAGGAAGTTCTGAAGCGACTTATTCCTCTGACCTCTAAGCGGATTAATGGAGTTTTTTTTGTCCCGGAAACCGGATGTAGTTGATATAATAATTTATAACGGTATTTTTATCGATTTATTGTTCATATACTTACTCATATATCAATGTATATACACACAAATTCTTGAGCTACTTTGTGTGAACTCTCGCGAGATGTGGAGAAGACGTGGTTCCGGTTGTGTAAGGAAACACTTCCTGGTTCCCTGCATGTGAGCCTCGTCCTTGCCGCAGCAGCTGACCGGTGTCCCTCTCGCCATCACGATGCTTCTGTCCCGCAAAGTCAAGTTCTGTTCTCTGGCCTTCACCGCCGCCCGCCTGTGCAGCAGCGGGCCCGCGGCCGCCAACGCCAACCCCACGGTGTACTTCGACATCTCCGCGGACAACGAGCCGCTGGGGAGGGTCACCATGGAGGTGAGTGGACCAGTTAAACTCCCGCAGAGCTACTGGTGACCTGTTGGTGTGTTGGTGACCTCTGCTTCTTCTTCTCTCTGTGTCTCCATTCATTCATTCACTGTTTGTTCATTTCACTCTGCAGCTCAACGCCGATGTTGTGCCCAAAACCGCAGGTGAGTAAAACTAACGGAAACAGTTTGATTTAATATCTGCACAGGACAGCTTATATTTATATAAAGTCATATTTTCAATCTAGGAGCAGTATCAGTAGTTAAATAGTATTAGTATGCAATGATATCTATCTGTGCATCAATCTGTGCATATATCTATTTATCTATCTAAGATGAATCTTAAAGCTCACGTCAATACTGTCCCTGCAGAAACATGCTCAAATGTTAATGTACTGTTATTTATGATTATTAACTTAGCTTGTGCAGAAGTGTGGGTCCATTACCACGTGTGTAACCTGCCTTTTACCAGCTGTTTCTCATGGGGGTGGAGATAATCTGATTTATTATAGTGTGGAGGCCAAAACCAAACTCCACTGAACTATCTTCAGATTGCAAAGCAAACGGGCCAGTGACTGTTTGTTCCACTGAGCATGTTGTTGTGTGTTCACTGACCTGTGTGGATTCAATCTGACACACACTCTCCTGTCATAGAGAACTTCCGGGCGCTGTGCACGGGGGAGCAGGGGTTCGGTTACAAGGGGTCGATCTTCCACAGGGTGATTCCTCAGTTCATGTGCCAGGTAAGCTTCTCTTTCTCTCTCCTGTGTGTCTTTTTTAAATTGTCAAGCCTTTAATTCCAGTTGTGTGTTTCCAGGGCGGCGACTTCACAAACCACAATGGAACTGGAGGGAAATCAATCTACGGGCGGAAGTTTCCTGATGAGAACTTCAAACTGAAGCACACTGAAGCAGGTGATACATCCTCCCCCCACTGTCCCCACTCTCTGACTGGGAGAAGCAGCCTGGTCTGTTTATTCCAGCATTTCCGTTACTTGTGGACTTTTCAGGAAAAGATGATTATTTGAAAGAGGAATTTTCCAGATGTGAACAGTCTGGGAAACTACAGGGTCTGGAGAATTTAACAGAACCAAACTGGGAGGTTATTATCACACAATGTATTTTCCAAACGTGAATCGTACGTTCAAGCCGAGGCAGCTTCAGACAGGTATATATGAAAGGTCGTCAGGGCCCCGGGGACAGGGCAGGGCACAGCACAGTGTGATTCCCTCCTTCACTGTGCAGGGTTTAAAACCAGTCCAGTGAAAATTTGATCCATGAATAAGAACATGGCAGCAAATGGAAAACTACATACTGTGGATATGTTGTTTAATAGAAGTATTAGAACATCATTTAAGTATTTACAGCACTTTATTGTATTGCATGAATGATCCGTTGTACATACCCCATATTTTCTCCTACTCACTCCTACCAGCAGGTGGCAGCATTGTGTAAATAGAGTACAAGTAACACCTCAGTAGTGAACAATGTGGTTCAAATGATAACAGATGTTTCCCTAAGTTGATTCTTGTAATTTACTAAAAGTTAAAAATCACTTCATTCTCTTGTGAATCTGTGGCCTTGCAGGGATCTTGTCCATGGCCAACGCTGGACCCAACACCAACGGATCCCAGTTCTTCATCTGCACCGCTAAGACCGAATGGTGCGTACCGACAAGTACTCATAGATTATAGAGTGAGAAGTGTATTATAGTTCAGTGGTTCTCAGACTCTTCAAGTCCCCAGCCAACAGTATCATCGGGTTGGTGCCACATTTCTCACCATATGATTATTTTTTTTATGTGCTTTCTCACTTTAAATGCAAATGAGTCTCAAGGAACATGAAGAATGTTTTCTCTCATTTCACTTCCACTGAGCTGCCTCACGTGAAGCATGAAGCCAATTTCATAAAATCAGTCTCTCTCATTCAATCACATCCATTTTGAAGCAGCTCTCCTCAGTGATGCAGGGAAATGTTTTATTTCTTTCTGAACAACCATCTCTCAAGTTGAGAATCACTTTTCTTCTTGTCCTCAAACAGTGTTTAAATTCATCTATGTGTCACTGTCTTCACAAAACGGTGTCAGGCACAATTATACTCAACTTAAAATACACAACATTGTTGTGAAATTAAAATTCTCCTTTTTGACTCTGTGCCACTTTTATCAAATGACAATTTTCTCACATTTCTGAGGTCTGTTCCTCCAAAACGTGCACAACACATGTGGAGGCTTCGGCAGATTAAAATCACAACCAACACTGTTGCTTCTGGCAGATTCACACATTAAATCACTTGTAGGACTTACACAGAAACACAAAACATCACGAACAGAACCACAATACTGAGGAACTTCAAGGATTTGAGTGAACAAGGAGGAATTCCTGTGATTTTCTTCTGTGACCAGGAAAAGTAACTTGGTGGTGGCAGCGTGCCGCTCGCAGACTGAGTCTCAGACCACATGGAAAAAGATAATAGCTACCCTGATGCACTTTTCATATATTTAAGGTTGAGTAACAGGGATCTGAAAAGAAAAGCACTTAAATCCGCTGCCAGAGGCTTTTACATGTATCAGCAAGTAACCGTGGTTCATGTCAGAGTCTCCTCGCTCACACTCACATGCTTATGAAGAGAATAGTAAAAGTATTAAAGGGTCCCAGAGCACTTTTCCCAAAAGGGTTTCAACATCTGCTACTTTTAGCATGCTTGTTATTTTAATGTTTTTTTTAATAGTGTCCACTTATTGGTAAAATGCTGTTTCGGATGTTTTCTCACTGTCTTGGTGGCACCAGTGAATTCTCCTGTAGCAGCAGATTTTTAATAACACCTAAAAATAGCACCACAGTCGCAGAAATCGTGGCATCAGCCAACAAACGGCCTCGGCTCAGACCCGGCTGGGTGCATCGCGGATGGTCTCGCTGCATGGGGCCCTGATAATAAACTCTCTGTTTCTTCATTCAGGCTGGACGGCATGCATGTTGTGTTTGGCAGCGTGAAGGAGGGACTGGACGTGGTCAGGAAAATGGAGACTCTGGGTTCACGGAATGGGCGAACCTCCAAGAAGATCACTATCACAGACTGCGGGGAGCTCAAGTAGACGACGTGTGAGCGGCGGACATGGCCCCCCGGCCCCCAGTCTCATCTCCTGTCTTTTCAATGTGAGGGTCCGAGTGAAACGGGCCCAGTCGTGGCTCATGGTGCTGCTCCTCTTTGCTGATAATATATGATATGAGTTTTACCTTAACTCGGATGCACTTACTGTGTCTCGCTATAAAATGTGAACTTGTATTATAGAATGCAGGGATCTGCTGTTTATCCAGAGGAAGATTTTCATTAATTAACTGTATCGGAAAAAAGCCATTTGTTTGCAACAAAAAAAATAAAAGAACAAATTTTTTCTTAATGTGTGAGCTTGTTCTCTTCATCTGTTTGGACACAGCGTGAACCAGATGTTTTAACATCAGAAAAACACCCACAGGAAAAACTTGACACTTGGCTGAGTTTATGAATGAAAGCTGTGCCCGTTTATTGGGTGAAGGGCGAATGTTTTATATCAGCAGCTGTAGAATGAGATCAGCGTTTAGTCTTTTTATTTTTTTCTTCCTCCTGCGGTTCTCATCAGCTTCAGTCGACTCGTGATCTTATTCCACTAAGTTTTATTCTAGTGAGGTCTGTCTGGAAAAATGAAGGTCTTGAGAGGTCAGATTGCAACCGCACAGGAAAGTGTTCTGTACGTTCTGTCACTCGTTAAATATAGATATTTATATTTAAATAGATATCTGTAAGTGTGTTTCATTATGTATTATATATATATATGTATACACAAGCATATATAGAATTCAGAACACAGGAAAGCACACTATGTTCTGTTAGTCATGATAACGTAGGTGTATATTTATATTATTTAAATGTTATAAGAAGATCAGAGCATGTTCCATCTGAATTTGTTGTTAATGTTATTCACATAATCTCTCAGCTCCCCAACAACAGATGGTTTAAAATCTGACTTGGGATCTTTTCAGAAACACAAAGTCAACATGTTTAAATGCATTTTAATACAAAAACATTTGAAGAGCTCCATCTCATGGGTTACTCACATTAAGGCACATTAAACAGCGTGTCACATCCCAAAACAGTTATAATCAACTGATGGTTCTTTTCCATTTAATTATCATTAATTTGAAATACAAAAAACCTCTGAAGCAACATGCACATGGAACTTTCCACTTAATCCTTCATGATCTTTGGCACATTCTGATTTTTATTCCTCTTTTTTTTGTCTCTTGTTACATACGAGACATTACAACCTATGACCTGTACAAAAAAAAAGCACTTTGCTGAGTCTCTGTTAGCACCGGGTGCCAAAATATAAATGTGCTGTAATTTATTCTATTTGTCAGGAAATACATTGTTCCTGAAATATTGCATTTGTTAACAACTTTGGAATAAAAGGACCCATGAGGAGTTTTAACTGTAGTCACATAGTATATAAAGATTAAATGTTAGTTGGCTGATATATTCCTTCATTAATAAGAAACAAAACTAATGGCTTTAAAAATATCTCCCAATAATTATGTACCCTCCAGTACTGAAAAAACAGATACACACTAATACTGCATATCCTTCTGAGAAAAAGACTTGTTGCATATTTTATACAGAAAACATAATTTTAAGTTATTGCTGGAATATACAAACATGTGGAAAAGAGTCTTCATTTGGAAACTTCACTCGGGACTTTAGCTCCAACACGAGTGAAGTCAGACGCTGAGCTAAAGTTTCTGAATTCACAGTTAAGGTAAGATTCTGGCTTCATAGTTCCGACTTCAAATGAATATTCACATATTGATAACTGAGTTACTCACAAGCACCCAGCAAAGGCAAAGTACTCGTCTCCACTGAGAGATACTGCAGAAGGCTTCCATCGCGACGAGCCTCTCACAGCGAGAGTCCCAGTGTCAGAGAATAAACCGATAAAGTGTATTACCTTGTGTTTTTAGTTATTAAAGTAGAATCATCCCGTTGTGGACTAAACCAGGGAAGTCGAGCAGAGGGAGTTATTGCACACGGCGGCAGTAGTAGCCAAGGACTTTGCATTTTTCACACAGGTGCTGGGGATGCTCTTTACTCTGGTCCGACACGTCCAGCCCGTCCGGTTTCTCCAGAGGTCGCTTGGGAAAAATTGTATTCATTCATTTAATTGTTTTTTTAATGTTCGGTATATCAGAATTTAGCTCTTTCTGTCAAAAAATGTAGATAAATAATACACTTTTTTATAGCTTCTTTTTCACTGGGTGAGTCGATATGTCTGATGGTTGCAGTAGATACATCAGACGCAATCTAGACAACACAATAACCTCATAGCCGCACCATTCTCTAAATTCCAATTTTCTACCACACTTTAATTAATGTGGTTATTAATTTAATAATGTTGGAATTCTTACAAAAAAAAATTAATGCTTTGAAATATGTACAGAGCTACATCCAACGTTCAAGAGGTTAAAGGTTTGCAGGATCTGATTTAACAGAGCTGATATTTATCATCTCCAGTACATTTGGCTGCAAATGACAGGCTCCTATGAGAGTTTGATAACCACTGATGCATTTGATAATAACTGGTTGAATTCATAGTAAAACCTTTGCCAGTGAATCTCACTTTTTCCTGAGCCACTGAAACTTAGAAGAGATCAGGAACTTTCTAAGATATTCTGTTATTTAAAATAAACTAAAAAGACAAGCAAAAGGATTCACCAGTCTGTGATTTGAATGGGCTGTTACCTGTTTATGAGGGTAGACGTTGATGTGGCACTTGATGCACTCTTGCCCCATGTTGGCCCAGGAGTTCCCGCTCATCCACTTCCTCTTGCATTTAGGGCATTTGTACTCCCCGAAACACCTCTTCTTTCCCTGATACGGAGTCAGGCCTTCACCTTTGGGTCGAGCCTGAACACAGAGTCAGAAATAGATTCTACATCGTCAACCCACTTTCGGTTCACTTCACATCTTTAAATGACACGTTTCCAAATGTGTGGACCTCAGCAGCTTTGCAAAGATTACGTTTTTTGCCTCTCAACACGTTTGATGAATGGTTTCTCTGGTCGGCAAAGACTGAGCGGCCACAGGGGGAGCACGTTGGAAAGAGACACACATGGGAAAGACACCGAGCAGAAAGCGCTGTAAAGTTAAATTTGACTTTTGTGAGTTTATGTTGACGACTAAAAAGATGCTGAAAAGCAACATGATCGTCTCTGGCTGTGTGTTGGAGACTCTGTCGCCAAACTCAGGCCGGGTAGCCATCTGGCCTGACCTGCTGCGGCCTCCCTCTGGAGAGCCTCCAGCCGCCGCCTGCTCCCTGTACGTGTCCATGAACTCCTCCGCCTGCAGGTCCTCATCTCTGGCTGCGTGGAGCCTCACGCTGGGTCCCACTGTGGCAGACGACCATGCCACCGGGGTCTGCCACACACAGCCAGAGACCAACAAGCTGCTTCTCACCAGCTTTTGATGCTTCAACATTAATTCAGAAAAGTCAAACTAAACTTGCCAGCACTTTCTGCTCAGTGTCTCTATCTGAGTTAGAAGACAGATTATTTGAAAGAACAAAAATTCAATTAAACTACAAAGTAAATGATGGAATAGGAACTATAGAGAATCTTTGTATTATTGAAGAAACTAAAAAGTTTTAATACTTTTAATGGTTTATTCCAAGAAAGATGCCTTATTTTGTAATTTTGTGGTGTAATTTATTTGTTGGCAAGAAAAGTAGGAGTCTCAGCTTTCCCATTAAAAATGAACTCACTCCCTCCAGCTGTGTTCCCAGGGGACCATAAAGGAGGCCCCGGCCTGTGTGGGGACCAATGGGAGAGGCCTCCCCTCTATAGGACAAATACCTCAGGCTCTCAGTCATCCCACCCAGCTGCTCCCAACCCACCAACCAGGACACAAAGATCTTAGCGCGGAGGAAATAAAACCCAGATGAACCCTGCACTTGTATAACATGACAAAATCCAAAACCCATCACAAAGAAATCGTCTCGACAAGACTGGTTCGAATTAAAAGTGCCTCGTCTGAAAAAGTAGGGCAAGTTCAAATTAAGACGGAGTCCACCCCACCGGAGGAGTTCACATCAAATCTTGTTTTGATTTCACAGCAGAAACACATGTCAGGTTCAAAAGCTCCAGCAGATCATTCTCTTCATTTCCAGGACTACATCTGTTAAAAAACAACAACAGCAGCCAAGTCCCTGACTGTTAAGACCACTGAGTAGCGTTTCGAGGCCTGTGTTTGCATCACTCAGCCACCGTGAGGCACTGTGGGAGGTCACCTCTGATGGCAGCGCCCACAGGGAGCGCAGGGAGAGCATCATCTTCCTGAGGGAGGAAGCAGCTTTCACTCCAAAGAGCAAGCAAAACAAACTCTGCCTGAAGTCTGGAGCCCACAGGGCAGCAAAGGGCACGCCGCACTCCACTGTTTCCACTGAACCCATCAAAGATGTGACACCGATAAACAGGACCAGTGAAAATCACACTTTTGACCTGACTACGACTCCACGGCAGGAAAGTTTGAGCAACGGCAGAAAAATGTCTGTCATCAATCTTCCTGCATGCACGACAAGTCAAGTTACTAAGAAGGATTTTCATTCTTTTACTAAGAGATGCACTTGGTTAGAACTTTCATATATAGAGAAAAGTTTTGGACAAAAAGCATTTTTCAAACCATGAATATCAATTGATCCAAGCTGATAAACAAATAACATAATCTATATTACTTAAAAACACAAGTAACTCCAAATGTCTCAAACCCAAATAAAACTGGATCAAACCACACAGACGTGACATGTTAGCTTCTCCCTGGATTTAGAGTAATAGGCTGTTTTGTTCATTTTTTGTTTCTCAGGAAAACAATACGTAATCTCGTTAATTCAGAGACACAGCAGATGTTGTGAATCCAAAACGCTTCCGTATGATTGGAGTTTGTTCTTAGAATGATTTTTTTCATTTTTAGCCCACGCTCTCCCAAAACAGATTTGGGTTTTGATTGAAGATCTTTGCAGCTTCAAACCATGTGTGAGAAGTGGTTTAGCTTTCAAGACAAATACGTCCCCCCCCCGTCCTGATTTATTCAGACTCACCCTAACCCATGTACTTCAAGTTGTGCAACTTGAAGCAGAGCCAGAGTCCATGGAGCGATGTGAAGCCCGATTCAGGGGCTGCAGCAGATAAGGCAGATCCTTGCAGCCTGGTGAGAGAGGCCCAGAAGGTTGGCTGCCTCCTTCTGCCATCATCTGGAATCCATCAGGATAAACAATGGACTTCTCCAAAATCCTCAATCACCTTTCTCCTTGCTCTCCCCCTCATTCACTCTCTCCCCCCACGCCCATACCCCCATGAGACATCCTGGAGAACGCAGCAACACCAGGCCTGTTGGAAACCATGTGGTCAATTACTCCACACTAACAAACCCAGGGCGCTCTCATCCCTTTCGCTGGGTTTAATTTCTCTCAGACCCCCGGAGCATCGGGGAGCAGACCATCTGTTACCAGAGCAAAACAACATATTACTCACTGCAACAGGTCTCCTAAGTCTTAAAGACTTAAGTGATGCTTTGAAACATCTTGTGAAATCACTTAACGCAGCAGCGTCAAAAAGCAACAAGCAGAGCATGACTCTTCATTTTCAATAAAATGGTTAAATTAGTAGATGCTAAGACGTATTTTAGGATGATAATAATTTAAAAAAAAACATAATTATATCCTGAGACAGGTTAAATATAACTGGGTACAATAATCAATTATTTGTATGCTGCTCACTTGAGAGCAATAACAGTTTCATTTCATTGTTAAGTTAATGTCTTAGGGTTTTGGAGAAAGATTAAGGTGACACCATGAAAAGGAATACTTTTTGTCCAATATCCTAATATTATTTAAAATGTATGGATTTTTTAAGTGTTCAAAAAGGACTATTTCTATAGAAGACTATCTTTGTAATAACATTTATATAAAATAATCTCTTGAATGTGTTTTGTAATGAAGAGAAGTAAATAAAATTTTAATTGGTAATGAAAAAGTCATTTTCTTTACCAATTCTGGTGTTCCTACATATAATCATTTCCTCTCTTTAAATAGTTGACTTAATAGCTTCTTTGTCATTATCTTATGTATCTTTTAATACACTATGAAAAAAATACAATGATACTTACTGTGTATAAGGCGGATGTGTGCCAAGCTACTCTTACTGTGTTATTAGTGCTGAACTCAACATTCCTCCACATTTAAACACATGTTTAAATGCATGTTTAAATGTGCACTAAGCTTCTCTACAGACCTCAGCACAGTGATAAGCACGAACCCCAGAGCTGTGATTCAAGGAAACAAGATACAAGACGGTCCCTGGCCAGTGGCAGCAAAACCTATGTCCTGTTTTACACAATGGTGCTTCCTTTTTTCTTCCAGGATTTATCAGGGGCAAATGTTCCACTTGTAGAAACATGCAGATATCAAATGAGTCCTTCAGCAGCGTGAGGCTGTAATCCTTCCACAAGGCCTTTCTGCAAAGCTCATCTGACACACAGAGAGGATTAACCTCCCCGTCCTCAAACAAAATAAATGTGATTAGGTGTAAACAACTGCAGGCCAAAGAGCAGATGATTGGTTTTCTGTTTTCCTATACGTGACTCTGGATTTTCACTCCTCCATCAAGTCCCATTGATCAGAGCCTATAGGACCTTTAAACTCAGCAGAATTATACTCGCACACAAATTCACAGACATTATAGCCTCTCACCATCCATTTAACACAGAGTGCTGCTTTCATACGGGTAAACTTTACCAACACATTGAGTTCCAGTTGGCTGTGGTCAAGTTGATGACATATGCAGCTGTAAACTGGCTTTACATTTCACAGCGTGGGGAATGACAGGAGCGGGAGGGGGGGGGGCAGACAAACACGAAATGCAACACAGAGACACAACAGAGCCAGATTCAGCAGGCTCCCAGGAGGCCAGGACCAAGCCAGAGGTAAATGTAATCCCATACCTAATGTGCAGTGATGGCTGCAGTTATACTCAGTTTTACACTGCTGGATTAATCTCACTGTAACAGAAACCGCACATTTTGAAGTAGCTGTCCAGAGAAATCGATTTTACAGTCGCTATGACAACAATCCACAGCATCTGTTAATGTGCCTCAACTTTTACACACTTCATGTCATGGTTCAGAGCAACATGTTTTTTCCAAATTGCAACTTCAAAGTACCTGAAAACACAGAAGGAGGAACAATGAGGGAAGTTGGGACTTTCCTTGGAGCACATGTGTGTGCATAGACAGGTTTATATGACTATGTAGATGAAGAAAGAACAAAAATAAGAAGAGGATAGAGGCTGGACTACAAGAGACGGAAATAATGTGGCAGAAAACAGAGGTGACTGGGTAAAGTGGAGCAGATGAGCAGATGAGTGTGGGAGTCAGATGGATGAATGGGCGATGGCAGAAGAATGCAGTGAGAGTGGTTAGCTTGAGATTACAGATTCTAGGGGGAGTGAAGTCTGGTTTACTCTTCAAAGTGCATACCCAACCTTTCCTTATCCCTATACCCTATAAATGCCTATACTCCAGAGTCTCTGTTTACCAAGCGAGAAGTGGCTGAGGTGCAAAGCCGATCAAATTGCATACAGGGGCAGAGGAAGTCCATACGACACTTCATACCACCCCCACCTCCTCAACTACTCTATCTACTCCCAGATTCCAGGGTTTCCTCTATCTTGCTCATCCTCCTCTGCAGATGATCCGGCCAAAAACAACAGACAGCAAACTGAGGACAGATAAGACATTTAGCAGCAGTGAAAACAAGAGGATAAAAGCAGCAGTTTAACCGGACAGCTCGGTCTGAGATTCACCAGTTACACATTGGGCTGTGAGCCGAATCGCTGCACCTGGACAGAAGTACAGTGTCTGGTCCTACATCAACACGGACAACATTATCGGTATTTGGAATGAGATATCAGCATAAACAAATTATGCTCACTTAGCCATGGAGGAATCATTTCCTCCATGGCTATGGCTGCTTTGAGTATGAAAAAAAAAGCCCACAGGATATTTGCTTCATGTTATTTAGTCAGTGATTCAGTAATGCTTTTGTTCTGCACGGCGGTATACATCCTAAAGTGTGAATACCATAACCGAGATAGAAACATATGGCCCGCTTCACTATCTAGTACATTCAGGAACAGTCTATTCAATATAATCAAGGCTAGGTTTACTTTCTGATATTGTGGGAAATGTACTTATTCACCTTCTGTCTATGAAGTAAATAAGAAGCTACGTACGGAGCAAGCTAACTTAGCTTAGCACAAAGGCTCAAAATGGGAAAACATATAGCTTTGCTCTGTCTGGACCAAACAAAATCATTCTACCAGTTCTAAACTCACTGATTGACATGGTGAAGCTTATTTGTTTCACACAAAAAAAGAGGTGTCGATAAAACAGGGTTGTGTGTCAAGAGTTTGTTCTTTGAAAAGTCTCAAACATTAGAGGCAACATAATTCAGTTAAAGACAATGAATGCTGATATTAAATACTATTTAAACCTCAAAGAACTAAAAATATCACTTTCATCCATCTAAGGGACGAAATACAATAAAAGCATTCCCTCTGAAAGTGTTGCAACTATCAATACTTCCACTTTCCAGACCATAGATCCATACTAATTATCAAAGCAGATCTTGTCCCTCCACTCAAACATGATTCAACTGCAGCTGTAGAGACCGGTACACCCACTTCCTGTGCTACCCACTGTTTCCAAAGCCATGGTTTTGATTTGGACATCTCTGTGCCGCTCACTGCTCACTGGCCCTTTGTCCATCCAATCGCCGCTTCTCTGCAGACGGGCAGACGGATGGAGAGAGATGGAGTCGACTGCAGCCAAGCCAAGCAGAGCTGAGCGAACAATACGGCCCTGACTTATTGACCTTTGGTTCCACAGGCCCTCTGCAGAAACAATGCTCTCCTTATTTAGCCCAGGCCCTTCCCACCATACACCCATTTACTGTCAGCACACTGTCACTTGTGTATTCTCTTTACAGTAACCTGGTTCAGCTACTTAATTGGCAAAGGTCGTTGAAATGTTGTGACCCGGGGGTTCAGGGATGAAGGGCAATTAGGTAATTTGGCATCATCTTAACACACAAATTTAATAACAAGTTAATTGTCTTCAACCCAAAACATCCTCAGTGTACCGAAGGTGTTTATTTCATTTATCTACAGCTAAAAATACATCAGATTCCAGTGAACAAAAACTAAATGCAGTTCTGCTCAAGAGGCCTTTTGTCATGACGACGGTTTACGTAATCATAACCTCAACCCTGAAATATTAGCAACACATGATAGAATCTGACATCATCGCTTTCTTGAAGCAGAGCAGCAGAGCGCCAGCCAGCAGAAATGGTTTCCAGATTTTTTTAATACTATAAAAGGGGTGTGGCCACTCTGGAGAATTATAAAATATCTCAGCTCGGGGGTAATCCTTTGACGTCTTAACCTCCTGGTGAAGCAAGTAACCCAACCCTCCACTCTGCTGTCAACGGGATGCTTAGCGCTGACATGCCGAGCACAGCATGGATAGGATATCTCGTCCCGATGAGCAGGGCCGCAAACAAAACTTCATGGTCTTTTTTTCATTGTTTTTCATCACCTAAGGATTCGTCTTGAAGGGCCATGTGTTTCTTTATCAAAGAAGCAGACTTTTCTAGTTGACATGGGCCCCATTCCACCCAGAGAGAGGCTGTTAAAGGCCCCACACACCCACTTCCTGTGCCCTTCTTCTCTCATCTTACTGAGCCGTGACATTCTTTGATTCCTGAGCTCCCTTCAGCTATGGAAACATGCAACCAGAGAGTCAATGCTGCTAATAATCCATAAGAACAAGTCATTTTACATTGCTTTGATTAATGCCTGGCACATTAACCCGTGTGGATCATTGGTGGGAATTCGTATAGAGATGTATATTTTTGCGACTGATTAACAGACGGTCATATCTGCCTCTTGCAGTTAAGTGAAAAAGTTGAGAGCTATAAACTCACTGCATTTCATTTTCTCGGCATTCCTCACTTTGCTCCACTAATTCTGTTCATGGCTGAGCTGCACCGATCTCCTCCGAGTCGGCAGTGATGGAGGTGAGCTCTCAGGGAAGTGGTATTTTGGGGAGACATTGTTATTTTCTCTCTAGCTTTGAGTTAGATGAGAAGATAGCGGTCCAACGTCTGCCGGCTAGCTGGAGCCAGCAGTTTGTTGAATCTGGACAAAAGTGTAAACCCAACTTTTGAACATTTTACATGGAGTTTGGACAGTTGGACAGAGCCAAGCTAGCTGTTTTCTAGTTTTCCTGTCTTTCTGCTAAGCTACGCTAACTAGCTGCTTATGTTTACCGTACAGAAAGTAATCTAGAGTGGCCTTCAGACATGCACTGAAGTCTAGATACAAGAGAGGCTAGATGTGAGAATGCAAATGTCAAAGTCAGTTGTCCAGACCAAATCTTCTGGAACCAGCTCATGTCTGAAAACAGCTGCACTTTCAGCAAGACATAAATGTAACTCCCAAAATGTGCAACCATGGCTTTAAGCCCACACACAGCAGGATGCCAACACACGCCAATAAATGACATGATAACTATTAAATCTCTTGCACCAACTTCAGTTAAAGATTTTCCCATCTCTTAAAAAACTTTATATGAGTGGCCTCTTATTCCTACATTTTATAAACCGACAAACATTTAGTAAAGGTTCTTGTAGAAAGTGTTAAATTGCTACAGATAACACTTAGTTTTATGATCTGTGGAACTATCATGTTGCAGCTTTGACAGAATCTTCTTTCTCCCTGACAAAATGAATGGATTCAACTTTATAAGCTTCTTGATATAATCGACCTGTAAAAGTAAACCAGCTTTTCCCTTTTTGCTACCTCGCTTCTCGGACCCACCCTGTCAATTAGTAATTTGATTATTTCCATTACACCTAACAAATGTCAGGCATTTCCCTCTGAACATGATCAATGGGGAACCGCAGCTGCAAACGAGCCAGCGGTAATACGTCTTTCGTGTTTGGAGTAGAGGTCGTGCCTCGTTCCACAGGAAAACCTATCAGCTTTCATTAAGACCAGCTCCGAGAGCCAATCGGGCATCTGCTGCTCATTACCAAAAACTAACTCAAAAATATGCTGAGGAATCTATCTCACACTGAAAATAAGGAATACAAAGATATTATTCTTGGGTTTTAATATCTTTAAACAAAAAGAGCAGTGAATATGCCTGAAACTGTGATGAAGCAGGTGGATTTGAGCCAAGAATCAGATCAAATCAGATCCAATATGTCATGTTATGAATTCTCTTTTTCAGACGGCACTTCTTATATTGATATCCACAACACGTAGAATCATCTGGCAGATGGCTCAAATGGCTCACACACTGCACAGCTGTTTCCCCCGGCATTGAGGACATGCACCTGACTGAGGTGCAGCATCCCTGACTGGCTCACCTGAGGGCAGTCTTTGATGTAGTGCCCTTTGTTGAAGCAGAGGTGGCACAGGTAGTTGGGCGGCGGCCGTTTGCTGTGTTTGCGCGTCTCGGGGGACAGGGAGAGGTCGGAGAAATGGTCCGCGAGAGAGCTCAGGCCGTCCACGATATTGTTGAGGGACCCGTAGGGCGAGGAGCTCTTGTAGAAATTGTTGTTCAAGGCCTGTCGGTGAAAAACATGGAGCAAGGTGAGATATCTGTGGCAATGGAACCATGTGGATGTGAGGTTGAAATATACAAATATACAGTAGATGCATTGATACACTTAAGCAGGGCTGCAGATGATTATCAATCGTATAACCTCTACCTAGGAGTTTTCACTGCCCTGTTTTTTCTAGTTGATTTTTGTATTTGTGAACACAATTACACAAAAACAATTGGAGGAGTTTTTATTTTGATGTGGATCTGTTTAAAAATGGTTAAATACGCAGTTTTCCACACTCTCATTGATTTCTCAGAGAAAGACAAATGGATCTTGATGATAAAAATCTGCCAAGTTTGTGCAATTTGGGTCAGATCTAAAAAGAAATCTGGATCTATGAATTCAAATGAAGTTTCAGAGTGGGACATTTGGGCCTTGCAGGAGCTGAGGTATTGTTCATTCATCCTTCTAACCTGTTGATGAATCACGTAACTCTTTATGTAGCCTGAAAACTTTTCAGAGACTTCTAAAGCTCTTCACAATTTTCCAAAGACCAAAGGCTTGTCCTACAAATAGATTATTTTGTTCAACCAACAATCTAAACCCAGAGATGCCCTGTTTACAATGATATGCACCAAAAAACTGCATATTGTCACATGGAGATGGATAAATTACTTTAACTATATTAAGCTTGATACATTTTTCCATAGATCTACTAATAGATTAATGGACTAATCTTTGTATCGCTGCACAAAAGTATCCCTCATTTCCAACCAGGACACAGAGGAACATTGTTGTGACTGGCCAATGAAAGAGCACTTCAGCCAGCATGTCAGTCCATCACCCTGATGGCTGCTCCTGTTTGTCTCTCTGACAGAAGCCGACTTTATTTCATTTCTGCAGATGCGCTGCCTTTACCGCATTTACTCTGCGCGCCAATGGTGTCCGTTTCCTCGCCCGGGACAAAATGTCTTTGTCGTGTATTATTCCGACCGGTCCTATATTGGCACCACACAATCAGCATCATTGTGTCTCTGGAGGAGACGGGTGCTATGGCACCGCAGGGCAAACATGAAGAACAGCCTGCAGACACTGGCTGTTTACTCTGAAGGCATCACAGACAACTAATTGTAATCAGATGCACATGTACAATCCAGAGTACATGTTCTGCATGACATATATCAACCCACTGCATGTCTGTGGCATGGGTGCAGCTACAGTACATCATTCCATCCGCCAAGGAGGTTAAATGGTTTGTTAGCAAGCAAAACTACTGGACAGATTATGATCAAACTTGGTGAAGGGGTGCAGTGTGGGTCAGGAAAGAACCTATGAGTGTTTGCAATTTGGTGGATATCCAAATAAACATCTGGATCAAGAGAATTCAATTGTGGTTTCTTCAGAAGACTGTTGGGCACTGGCCTTATACTCCTCTGGTTTGAGTTCTTCCAGTTTTAATGTGAACGGGTATATTTAGGTTTTAAGTTCTGGTGACTTTTGAAGCCAACATGTAAACAGAAAACACAGTCATTGTTATTTGTTCTACTTTTCTTGAACGGGTCAGTGTTGAATCAAGCAACACCAAGTTCCACTGAGTCAAGGCTGCACACATCTCTGACCAAGCCAGAGGCCGGCCAGGGTGAACTCTCACACTTTTAAAAAACCCTGTGAGAGGTTGTTTTTTCTTCTTTCCTCAACCTGCCATTCCACCAGCAGCTGCACACTGACACCAGAAAACAGACTGAACACACTCAGGCACTATACCAGGGTACAAAACACATATTCATATGCTAAGCCACTCGCCACAGTGCGAACCCAAGGAAGGCATGCAGGTGAGGTTTACAAAAATAACCCAGGGTGAAATATGTCCAGGGACACACTATATGAGAGATGTATGTATCAGAGGATGCAAGTTTTCAACAGAGTCACAGTGGCCATGCACGGAGTTAGTCACATCACAGCAGCAGTTGTGTACCTCACTCCTCAGATGGAAGAAGTTGTTGAGATAGTTGGAGCTCAGATCCGCTGCGCTGCGCTTGGAGTTGTTCATGTCCTGGAGGGAAGAGTCCGCCTCGGCTTTGAAGGCATCGAACGTGCTGCTCTGGGAGTCCTGCAGGGACATGTAGACCCAGTTGAGCAGCTGTGCAGGTTGGTACACGGCGGTACCATTCTCTATAGCGGACATCATTCTGTCGTTGGCTGGAGGAGGGGACGACCGCTGCGCCTCTTTGGGGTGAAAGCACCGTCACAACCGCCGGGTTTTCTGGATCACCCAACTTCTCTGAGTCATCCCCCTGCTCCGGCCGGGTGGGTGTGGACCTGTGGTTCACCTGGGGGAGCCCTGGAGGAGCCCGGTCACAGGACAGCGGTGGCTCGGGGAGGGCGCAGTGGAAGCATTAAGCGCACAGAGGGCTGAGCAGCGGGTTGGAGCGCGGAGCAGCAGGACTGTGGGGTGCGTCACAGAGGACAGGAGGTCCAATCAGCGTGCATCTCTCTGCTCAACTTTTCTAAAAGTTCAGGAGCATGGAAAACTAAAAGCAAGAGATATAATGAAGGAGAAAGGGTTAACGTTATTATAGGTTCCTGTGTGGTTTAGTTTGGAATGAGGCCCATTCGTGTGTTTTAAATATGCATAAAAATACATACAAACATAACAGTTTAAATTCCTAATTAGACATCAGTGATCCAGTTAAAATTTCTTATGACTATGTTGTTTGTTGAAAATATTAATGTTGCATAATGTTTAATGTAATTGTTTATAGGCACCAAGTCGACTGTTAGAGCAATGACTGTTTATATAATATTAAGAAAAACTGACGTTTGATAAGTCATGTTTTGTTCTTTCTGTTTATTTGTTAATTTAGGCAAATCGATCAATGTTTGGTTTTTATTGTTTTCACACATGAGAGGCAAAGTCAGAAGTTTTAGACTAAGCGTTCATCACATAGGCTGAAGTCACATAAAAGCATTTAAAAACATAAAAGCATTTAAAGAATCACTTCACTGTTAAACCAACAACTAACCACCCAGTGCTTACTCAGTTTAAACTGATTTGACTTAAAGGCCTCAGATTGAATAAAGTCTCCAATACATGTCTTTACCACAAATAGAATGCTGCCATCTAGTGATGTAAACTGATACTGAAGATAGTATTTCAGTTGTTATCATGCTTTGAGTCCAGGATCGTGTTAAAATACCATGGATAACAATAAGCTGTAGTTTTTTGATTATGAAACTTGTGTTCCGGCCTCATCATTTACTCGATAGAGAGAATTTAAGGATCCACAGTATTGACAATAATTGAAGAGTGGAGTAGAGTTTTAAAACCTTAGAAAGCAACAATGTTTGTCGCTTCACAGATTCAGTGACGAAGAGTTCCCTCTTCATCACAGTTTGGAAGAGAATGTGCCCATTTGAGAACCAGATTTCTGGGACTCATCATTCATTATTGTAAAAAATGATCAAACATAAGAGGAAAGTCAGAGAAGGGTGATACCCAGGTCTGCTTTACAGAGTAATCTTGATCTTATGCGTAGTTTCTCACCAAAACTGACCAAACTGTGTGGCCTAGTTGGTAGAGTGGTCCCTCCCTACCTACAGGGTTGCCGGTTCGCATCCCCCCTCACCTATCTTTGGCAAAACTACAACTGCCTATATCTTGCACAATGTCTTAAACTATGTAAATTTAAATAAATTAAATATAAAAAAAACAATTTGAATTTAAATTAAATTAATATAAAAAAAAGATAAGATGATTTTTTTAAATTTAATTCGATTTAACTTTGTTTCATTTAATTTGATTTAAAGTCCTCTTTTTTGAACATGTGTGTTTAAGGGAGCTTCCAGTGCTGGGACATGTGTGAAGGAAGTAAACAAACCCTACATGTGTTCTCTAGTTACCATGTAAACTGAATGACTTGCAGACTTTCCAGTGTCTGTGGGAACAGTGAGTCAACACCCCCCCCCTCTCGCTCTCTTTCCTGAACAATACCCGAGCAGCAGGGCGGAAACCAGCCGGAGGACCCACCCACCTCCAGCCCGCACCGTCTCTTCCTGGATCAACCACCGAGTCCGCAAAGTAAGTCGATTTTAACCTGTTTCTCTCGTGTCTTCTAATCAGAAACATTCACCCCACGCTGCGTTAAATGCTACCACGCAGCCGATCGGTGCGTTTCACACCGAACAGGAAGTGAGCATCGTCCGATTGAACGGACTCGGCCGCCGTGGGGCTTTTTTAACGGTACTTCAGAGCCGGACTTCCTCCATTTTAGACTCTAATAGTTTCATCTCCATCTGTCAAACACACCATCGTCTCTCGTGATGCGTGTTGATGCTTCATGCTACATGCTAAACTTCGTCTTTAAGTTTTAGTCAACATTAACGGAGGACAGGGGCAGTGACGCTCCGGGACATTTAACGGGGAGACGAGGCGACACTTTAAACTCGAGAGTGTTACACGTAACCTCGTTATATTGTAGACCTGTAGAAAATTGAAGTTTTTGTTAAATAATAGCTTGTTAGCTAGTTGGCTATTTGAGCGTTTTCAGGCCTAGCGATGCTCTAAGATTCTTCGCTGATGCGTTCTCGTGCTGATTTCAGAATTGTAAAAGTCACAACCGGAGGTGTAAATAAACACACACTCGTAGTGTTGTCATAAAAGTGTAAAAACAACGATAGGTTACATTAGCAGGCTGTTTTTGGTGTGTATTCTGGGTTAGGAATCAACACATCTGAGGCTAGCAATAATTACAAAGTCCATTGCGCAATGTAGTCGTTATATTGTTATAAAATAGACAGTGACGCCGTAATATTTTATATATTTTTCGCAATGTTTTAATGTTCAAACTAAAATTGACTTTTTTTACTCCCAGTTATCACATCTTCAGGTTGTAAATATACGGTGGTATGTAAATTATGGGATTTCCCCGATAACCCGTAGACGCCTCACCTGTATTTAAAAGGGTCCAAAGGAGCAGCAGGGGAGTGTCACCCACTAGGAAGTCACCTTTAACCCACTGGGTTTTGATCTGCTGACAATGGTGCATCTCTGAAACCAGAACACTGAAGTCCAAACTCAGTTAGTCCGAGTTTTTACAGCCGAACTGCCTCTGATTGACTAACTCTATGATAAAGTCATTATATTAGGCAGTAAGCTATCTGTGAAGTTTACACAATATCGCTCAATTCCCCCAGTGCCTGGTTCTTTGTTTGCATGTAAACAAAGTGAAGTTGGCTTGATAATCACTCACCACTACTGACCGGCCTGGAGCTCTAGTGAGTATTATGCTTAGCTGTGGAAGCATACAGCCGTGTAATTCCCAAAACAACTCCTCACATAAGTGGGTTCTCATCAGAAGGATCTTTAGTAGAGTTTTTTGGGTGGTCTGATTGGTTCTAAGAAGAGGGAAGGAACACAATAACTCAGCTGAGTTCACTTTAAAAAAAATAAAAACTAGATTCATATGAAATCATAAAAACGTGTTAAAGGCAGTTCTGAGTTTGTAACATCATGATGTAATTGAATTTTAAACAATTTAATATTGGTTCTAGCTGGGAGAAGGAAATGATAGGTTTTTGTTTTAGCCGCTGCTGAGTTGGTCATTTAATTAGAAGGGAACCAGATGAGTACAGGGGGAGGGGCTGGGCACCTGTTTGCATTATTTTTACATCCCTGAAAACCTCAATCTGAGACAACGACAGTCATCATATTTTTGCTGTTTTAATGAATCTATATCAGCGGATTGCACTTGAGCAGCTAAACAGAACCCAAGGAGCAGGAGCATCTTAGGCGACAGGGAGTCCCATGCAATACATGCAGACCTGAATTTCCCCAGCAGAAAGTCAAGTATCATTATTAGTAACAAGCAATAACTTCATGTCACCTCCAGGTTTTGAAAAATGAGTTACCCAGGATACCCTCAACAGCCCGGTGGTTACCCACCACAGACTGGGGGCTACCCACCTCAACAAGGAGCATATCCACCTCAAGCAGGCGGCTACCCTCCTGCAGCAGGCGGCTACCCTCCTGCAGCAGGGGGATACCCACCAGCAGCAGGAGGTTACCCTCCGGCAGCAGGAGGCTACCCCCCACAGGCAGGCGGATACCCACCCCAAGCTGGAGGATACCCACCCCAAGCTGGCGGCTACCCACCCGCAGCGGGAGGTTACCCACCCGCAGCGGGAGGTTACCCTCAAGCAGCAGGGGGCTACCCTCCCCAGGCAGGCGGCTACCCTGCCGCAGCTGGAGGCTTCCCTCCTCAGGCCGGAGGATACCCACAGCAGCCTGGAGCAGGAGGCTACCCTGCCATGCCTCCAGCAGGTGAGGTTGCACGCTGTTATTTGAATCCTGACGATTTACAGGCAACTCCACCAAAAATATACATAAAGAACATTATGTCTAACAAATGAATGGAATTCTGATTGGTCTGTCAATGTTTTCTTTGCAGGTGGAGGCTGGGGTGCGGCACCAGGCGGTTATGGCGCGGTACATAACTTCTTATGTCACTCTTTACGTCTGCAGAACATTATCTCGAATAGCATATGGACTGACTTAAGCTAAAGCTCTTGTTTGCTTAAATCACCTTATCTTCACCAGCCTTACTAAACCGTATTTGTTCTACATGAAGTTTGTCACCACATTCCTAGCACTCACAACTGTCCTTTGTTTGCAGCCAGGAGGAGCTCAGCAGGGATACCAAGGAGGCCCTGCCCCAGGCCAACAAATGCCAAATTACCCTGGGGCCCCAGCCACAAACCCCTCAATGCCTGGATATGGAAGTGGAGTTCCATCGAATCCTAAAATTCCTGTACGATGCATCTTCATTTTCGGATCTCTCTACTCTGATGTCTGATCTATTTGCCAATGCCACTAAAAACATGCACCTATATTATCTTCTAATATTAGTTTTCTCTTGTTTATTTTTAATTTACAGAAAGGCTACAGGGGTTCTATTAAAGACTGTCCAGGCGCTGATCCACTGAGGGACGTTGAAGTTCTTCGCAAGGCCATGAAGGGTTTTGGTAAGCTCATCTAATGAACCCTCATTAAAAATGAATGATCACTTTATGGGCCAATTTCCTTTTTTTTAACATTGATTGGAAAAACATGGGTCTTGAATAGGCACTGATGAAAGCGCCATTCTGGAACTTCTGGGAAGTCGCACCAGCAAGCAGCGCGTGCCAATGGTGGCTGCTTACAAAACGACCTATGGAAAAGTAGGTTTTACTATCTATTTTGTTTAACTTTCTTTTGTATTTTTTAATTTCCTGCCCCCCATGTGACCCTGCTCTCGTGTCTATTTTTCCCCTCCCAGGATTTATTCCACGATCTGAAGTCTGAGCTCACTGGAAACTTTGAGAAACTGGTTGTTGCCATGATGTTGAGTCCCTCGCACTTTGACGCCCATGAACTCAGAGAGGCTATAAAGGTTGGAGGCCTCAGTTATTTACTCAGCAGATGCTTCATTTGTGGTTTTGTAGTTAGAGCCACAGTGTGTGACTCATTGTGCAATAGGAAAATAAGAAGAAAACAAACATCCCTTTTGTACAATGCAATGTCAGACCAAGGTTCCATGTCCATTTTTACTTTTTGATTCGTGTTTGTTTGTGAGCATGTTTTTGTATAATTTTTTCAGGGCGCAGGAACCGATGAAGCTTGTCTGATTGAGATTCTGTCATCACGCTCCAATGCAGAGATTCGTCAAATCACCACTATCTACAAATCTGGTGAGTTCTGATGGTGACCTTCCTACTTTTGATAAAAATGTATTAAAAGAAAAGTATGGGAGAATAATGTTTTAATTTGATGCTAAAGTTTGAATGTTTCAAAATAATCTTCCTATAATAGTCCTCACATTCAGGCTGGATTTTATTTTATTTATATTATAAATATTATAAATTGAATCGACTTAGAGCCATTTGGTTTTAACTTGGATAATGGATTTTTGAAGGAGGTGCCAGCAAATGCAAATATTAGGCAAATGAGTGTATTTTACTGAAAAGGCCCCACTGTCTTCCTAGAGTACGGGAAGACCCTGGAAGACGCCATCAACAGCGACACCTCTGGTCACTTCCGCAGGCTCCTGGTCTCTCTCAGTCAGGTAGATGCTGCTTTTTAATGAAGAGAGACAAAATATTCAAGTATTGATAACATGTTAGTCAATACGTCCTCCTCTTACTCCATCTAGGGCAACCGTGACGAAAGGGAGACTGTTGACATCTCTCTGGCTAAACAGGATGCTCAGGTACTGGTTTGTATGTGACTCAGGGTTGTAACATTCTTGTCAGCAATTAGCAAGCCATATCATGTTCCTCTTTTTTAATGTGTGTGTACGTGTGTTACAGAAACTTTATGCTGCCGGAGAGAACAAAGTGGGAACGGATGAGTCTCAGTTTAATGCCATACTGTGTGCTCGCAGCAAGCCTCACCTCAGAGCAGGTGTGTTATTGCAAAATCCCTTTTTTTCCTCTCTTCAAGCTCCGAATATAAACCCTGCTTCTGTGTTTTCCAGTGTCATAGCCGCTGCACACACTGACCTTTTCATTCATATGTTTGCAAATATTTAGATTTTAACTCTCTCGCGTGTGTCTCTTCTCTTTGATAGTTTTCCAGGAGTACCAGCAGATGACTGGGAGAGAGCTCGAGAAGAGTATCTGCAGGGAAATGTCTGGCAATGTGGAGGATGGCATGGTGGCTGTGGGTACGTTTTAGGCTCACGTCTTTTTTTTTCTTAAAACCTCAACCAGAGTGAAGAGCCATCCCAACAACATTTTAAGGCTCTAAGTATACATTTAAGTCATCTGTCAAGATGTTGTTCTCCGAAGCTTTCCTGGAAGGACAAAAATATCTTTCAAGCTTTGACCTACCTTTTTTAAATCTTGAAATGTGATCGATCTAAAGAAAATGACGGACTGTGACGAAGTGCAAGCGGCTGGCTGAATTGTTTGCGGCCCTCCCTCCGACAGTCATATATTATAAAACATACAGCACAGTTGCTTTTAGTCCATAATTTCATCTTTAAACAATCAGCCTTTTGACTTGTCTCTCCATCTTGTCTTTGTGGAGAGTTGGTCCGATCTTGCAGATTCAGACCCGTTAATTTATTTGACTTAACATTCAATATCTGCTCCTGTTTTCTAGTGAAGTGCATCAAGAACACCTCTGCATACTTTGCAGAGAGGCTCCACAAGGCCATGCAGGTACTTTGATTTTTCTCATTTACTTCTCTTAATCACAAACCAAGAAGGTTACCTGCTTTGATGTGATCTTGTGGGACAGAGGAGAAGATTTCACTGCTGCAGTCAATGAACATTGTGATCCATTTGCAGGGTGCAGGGACCAAGGACACCACCCTCATTCGGATCATGGTGTCCCGCTCTGAGGTTGACATGCTGGACATTAGAAAGGACTATATGAAGGCCTATGGGAAATCCCTCTACACTCATATCTCAGTAAGTCCCGTCTGTCGTGTTACTGTGACAAACACATTTTCTGATCTTTTTCAGCCATCTTTACGTTATGCATATTTCTTTGTTTCTCAGGGTGACACCTCTGGAGATTACAAGAAGCTTCTACTGAAGCTGTGCGGGGGTAGCGACTAAAAAGAAAAGAAGCTAAACCCTCCAACGGACAGTATATGTACGTCCACACTGAAACAATGTTATAGGACTCAATATCACCTCTGATGCATGCAGTTAATAATAGATTTCCTGAAACGATGGTAAATTAACATTAGTTTTATATTCTCTTCAATGGTATAGATACCACTTTATGATTGCCAAATACTAAATATATATTAATATGAAGAGTTATAAAGACACAGTAGATAGATTCATCTTTATTTGATGAGAGGTGGATGGGAAAACAAAAATGAAACTTATTATTCTACTAACAATATTATATAGTAGTCCAACAATCTGCAGCCAAACTCAGTTTGTGATCATTAAAAGTTTTAAAAGAAAACGTTTTATGATCACAAACTTGATGAAGAGAGTTTAATGAAGTAAGATAAAAAGATGAAGGCAAGCGGCTCAAATATATCATTTCAGGCTTTTTGGGGCAAAATTTACTGCACTGCCAATCATTTTATGTGTGCAAAGTTATAAAGTTATAAAATAAAAAGCTATATGTATGTTTCCTCAAAATGATTCTTGTAAAGAATCCTCTGTTGCTTCTTTAACAAGTGACAGATCAATCCAGGTTATTGTTTGAATGTAACGAAATAAAGATCTGCAAAGTGCATGTTCGTGCTAACTGACTTTAAAGTCTATTAAAGATTTTTATTTATAGCAGCTCTAAAAAAAACTCAAATGTTTAGCTCCTTAAATGTACAACTTTCCAATCATTGCTCTGCATTTACAGACGGAGTTGCCTTTCTCTGAACATTGAAAAGCCAAAGCATAAAGACATATCATTTTGTGCCTTTTGTCAGGGCTGCCGAGTGCAGAGATATTTGATGTTTCACTGTGCAAACCATCCATTACCATACATGTGCTGTTGCAGAAATGTAAACTTTATATTGTTTGGTTTTTAATACTTTGCTTACACATTCTGTCATAGTGTCCTGTACTGGTTTATTATGCCAGTAGAGGGCTCTTGGCTCACATGAAGAGCCGTTGCTAATGTCTGTGGTTCTGTTGCTTCCTAAATGGGAGTTTGGCATCGAGCTGAATATCTAATGCACTAACTCTACTTTAAAATCATCCTTAAAACATGATAATGATTGGAACTGAATGCCTTGTATTGTTCTAACATTTCACGATTTGATAGTTCCAGCATTGCGAGCAGCCACTTGTCATTTCAATAAAAAAATGTTTGGCATATCTGGATTGTATTTGTGAACTGAGTGTTTTGCATGAAACGTGGCTCGTGGATTTTCTCTGAGCCGGCACACAAAGAGCAATTTGCATTTCAAAGACGGTCTCATTTTCAGCACCTCGGTCTGTATTACAATCCCTCCCCATCTCCATCCTAAGAGCATCAGGAGCTGTGTGTTGTGTTAAAAGGTGCGAGTAATGTGGCTTACGTAAGTCTTGTCTGTGTGCGTGTGCTGTATAATCGGAGAGGGGGAGAGAATGCTCAGGTTGGCTCTGCAGCTCGAGTGATATGGCACAGAGAGCCCTTTTTTCGAGGCTATAAATAGTGTCCATATTGGAGACATGGTTGTCCTAAAGTCGTCTTTCTGTTGTGCTCACTCGCCTCAAAGTGCCGCCTCAGAGGAACTGGGATGGGGAGACAAATGGCTTCACTGAGCCTCGCCTCTTCTAACCCTTCCTTACTTCTCATACACACTCAAAGTGAAAAGCTCCCACCAGCTGGAGGACAAAGTGGGATGAATATTTGATGTCGGTATTTGTGTATTTTCTCTCCACTGGAGCCAGTTTGCCACGATACCCCCTGAAATATATAGGTCAAAAGCTTGGGGGGGGGGACCTTTTCCTCGCTTTAACTTTTAGAGACAAAACAGAATACTTCTCTGATTTCCAGACAAAGTGCTTTAATTATTAACACATGGACTTCAGGATGCTGCACTTCTGGGACTCGGTTACACTTTAAAACACGCACACAGGGTTACACTGCTTTACTGGACAGTGCAGATGGGAGTCTTGTCAGGTAAAAGTATCTGTGCACGTCATCAGTCCCAGTCAGACAGCGGGGTCAGTGATGAGGTCGTTACCTTTGCGTTTCCCATCACACCTCCAGAGCTTCCTTTCTTCTTTGGTGACAATTTAAACGATTCTGATTTGAATTTGGGGAGATCCATCCATGCATTACTGAAAACTCTACAAAACATATCACTCAGAAATGAAATCAAATATTGATTTCAGTTTATAATTTAATACCTGTTCAAAGACAGTATTTTTTTCCTCCAAAAATCGAAATACACATTTTGAATGTAAATATGGTTTCATAAGGGGACTGTTGGGCCTTGGCTCTGTCATTTTAGTTGATGTTTTTAAATCTTTGAATGTTAAATAATTCATATCTGAAGAAAAACTCTTACAGACAAAGGGAAAAGAGGAAAATACCAAAATAAAGTGACAAAAGGCTTAAACATTTAATCAAATTGTAGGTTTGGGTCACAGGCTTATTAAACATAATTTGGAAAATAAATCCATTTCAGTGAGTCCACTGAGTCTAGCCACCGCTTTTACCTTAATTCACATCCCCATCACAATCCTCTAATATTAATACTGTCTCATGGACAATCAGTAAAAGTAAGTATTGACCTAATAGTTGATTTGCAGTGGATTTTCTGCAGCCGTCCAATAAGGAATGTGTGGTTGAGGGACATTTGGTTGCCAGGGACATAATCCTGCTTTAAACTTCATGAGTGCATATGAGCAAATTACAAACCCGAGGATTAGATCAACAACACATAATGAGATGTTGCAGCAGATATAACTATAGCCCCCCCCCGTCTGCAGAGCTGCAACCTGCACAGTTTGAGGCTCATCCTCTGATATTTGGCAAAATAAGAGAATAAAACCTGTTCAACCTGCTCCCTTCACTCGTCTATATACGTCCATCTAAAGAGGCTTTGCAGAAGAGCCTCTTGGAAAAGAAGACATTTAAGGGTGTCCCATTTCAATCTAGAATTTACATAGTTCCTACTCATCTCGTTTTCTTGGTGAGCTCCAGATGGATTTTTCCCTGCAGGGAAAATAAATTAGTGGAGTTTGTTATATAACCACTTAGATTGTTAAAGCTGTTTTAAACTCAAGTGAAGAAATGTATAGGCACAGTGTGTACCGTATTAAGCCCTAAAGCCAAGCTCTGCCTCGCTCCAGAGGAGAGTCACAGTCCTCATAAAGCCAATACACTGAAATCCTTTAATCATATAGAGCAGTGTCAGAAATGAAGGTAAATATTTGGTAAATTTCGACATTGAGCATTTTGTGAGGTCATGCATGTGAGGCTATACAGACGAGAATGTATGGATTTCCTTACACATGATTTCATCCCTGAGTTGACTTCATTTGTTTCTGAGGATTTTCCGTGTTCTGTGAAGACCGCCTCCTTTGAGATCTGATGGATTATGTGGAGCAGAAGAAAGCTCACGGAGCGGGGCAGATGTGTCAGGGGACAATCCAGATGAGTAACGGGCCACTCTATATGATCCGGAGGTACATATACAATCTGCCCTGAAAAGAGATCAAGACATCAGACATGATGGCTGTTAGAGTTTCCCTAAAACGAAATTACACATGATTCAAAGATGCATAATGCATGTGCAGCATCAATAACTGGATACCCAAAACAGGTCAAACTATGGAAAGCAAAGCACAAATCAATAAACACATTATATTCGATGCTGTAAAATTTACACAACTGAATAACGTAAAAGATTTAAGCCAGATTACCAGAATTTTTTTTACAAAAACAAACAAACTATATTGTACGGTACCACTTGACTGTTAAATACAATGCTCCTTCAACACACTGTATAACAACAACCAACAACCACAGATTGAGACATTTAGTTTCCCCACCACAACATAAGTAAGTCCCGATAGAGCGATAGGAGATTTAGGGAGATTACAATGTCATTAAGCTTCTGTACAACAAAAAGACAGAAATGACAAAGAAGATTATTTTGTGATTTTAGGGCAGTATTTGACCAACATTTTGTATATATGTGTGTGTGTGTGTTGTATTGGGAACCACAGGATTACAGCTGCACATGGAGTTACAATTAAAAGTCACTCAATATAGCATATTCTATACTGTACTAGATATATGTGTCAGTAGAAATATCTCTCCGGCCCACATCCTCAAGGAAAATCGAAAGGGTTTGTCATCAAGTTTATGTAGTTTAGTATATTATTCATAAACTATAATATATATTTATAAGCTATATATGGTAAATAGTGGGACACAACTCTTAATCATCGAATTCAGCTGTTTCATTCAGTCCCATTGCCATCGGTTGGACGAGGCCCCTCAGTTCCAGTGAAGGGAACTCTTGATGTTTTAGTTGTATTGGATTTGGCTGCAACACTGTTTCCCCATGAAACTCCAAAAAGTGTTTTGGGGACTCTAACACTTCACCCACGCCTCTATCGGCAAAGTGGTGAGCAGATAATGAGTGAAGTTTTCAGTTTTGGGTGAACTGTCCCTTTAAAGGTTCAGTGTGTATAATTTAGTGAGCTCTAGTTGTGAAGTTGCATGTTGCAGCTGAATAACCCTCACCTCACCTTCCTCTTCCAAACATAGGGGAGATCCTGTAGTAGCCTTCAGTTGTCATAAAAATGCAAAAGATGATAAGTTTGTCCAGTTTGGGCTCCTGTAAAAAACATGGCGGCCTCCGTAGAGTGGATCCCTCTCCCCATGTAAATTAAATATTTAAATATAAAGGCAGAGTTCTAGAATAAAGAAAACAACAATTGGTGAAAACACATAAGGTTTATTTTTTGTATTCAATTTCTGTCAATAGTTCCCTTTCGCACTGGACCTTTAATGAGGGAACACAACTATGGAAATGTTATATTATATTGTTAAAACCACAGTTCCACACTTGATTTAATAGCAGGACACATTCACAAGTTTGTAAAACATCCATTTTCAGCTGCAGCCCTTTGTACTTCTCACGCTCCACCACCGACCGAACACAACAAACCCCTCCATGAAATGACCCGATGACTTTTGCATCATTTATAACAACAGTGTCACGTGATCACTTCTTCGCAGCGACGAGGGGGGAGGCGGTGGAACCAGGTGAAAGCGAAGCCCCGCCCTCTTTTACCTTAAAAGTCCACGGCGGGGTCGATGATTGGCAGATCGCTACAGCTGCTGCCGCCCGGACGCAGGGAGACATGGCGGAGTTTGTAGTTTCCCAGAGAAGCGCCGCTCAGGAGTTTCTACACTTTTCAACATGTCCGCACGACTTCAGCTCGGCGCCCTAATGTCCGCGTAGCGCGTGTGGAGCGGAGCGGAGCGGAGCGGAGCGGGACGGGACGAGGCACCGACGTCTTTTTTGGCTCTTGTTTTTCGTTCCCGGGGAAGGACGGAGGGAGCAGCGGCGGCGGCGGCGGCAGGAGCGGCCGCGGTCGGGGGAAAATGTGTTGTCATCTCCGCGCAGTCAACAGCCTTGGGCAACAAATATGGCTACTTCTGGTGTATCCCTCAGTTCGGGTCGATAACCGTCCCCAGCCGGGCCGAGCCGGGTAGTTCCTCCAGCGGGGTCAGGGGTTACTTCTAGTCCGGGGGGTTGGAAGTTGACTACCAGAACAGATTAAGACGCTGGATTTGTCCCCGGAGCTGGTTTGGTTGAAGCGAAGGAGTTGGAGGGAGGGAGGAGGGGAGCGAAACTGAAGAAGAAGAAAGAGAGGAGGAGGAAGAAGAAGGAGAGATGGATCCCAGGAATAAAGAGTTACTGGAGACGTGCTACCAGAACTTGGTGGAGTCCATAACGGACGCGGACCGGGTCGTGGAGGTGCTGGCTCACTGCGGGAGCCTCAGCCCGGCGGAGCGCTTCGAGCTGGGGCACAGCTGCGCCTCCGACCCGGAGAAAGTGGAGCTTCTCCTGAAGATCCTGATGAGCAAGGACCGAGACCATTTCTCTGAGTTGTGCTCGGCTCTGGAGAAGACGCACCCTCACCTGCACTCGGTGCTGCTCAACGGCACCGGACCAGTGGACCACACGATCGGTGAGCAGCCGCCGCAGGGTTCGATACCTCATGTAGATTGGCTGGTGGTTTTGTTTTAAACCATGCATAAAAGTAGATTAGTGTGGAGGTATGTGCAGCTTTATCACACTTATGGGTTGTTGTGATCCAGCCCGGTCTGAATGTGGATCTGACCAACATTAGGGAGTATTGACCATATGACAAGTTGATGAAGGGCACGACTCTAACCCTGGGCAAGTATAAAGAGTGTGTGTGTGAGAGAGACAGAGAGAGGGCTGCACAATCATGGGACCTGATGCTTATTTACACACACACACACACACACACACACAGAGACACACACAGACACACACACATACACACTACTGTGCTTGTTTCCCTTGCCCTGTCACTGAAAGCACAGCCTGCCAGCCCTTTGTGAAAGTATTTAATGGACCCAAAAATACTTAAACAATCAATGTAGTGACCAGTTGTGTGTGTGTGTCTGAGTGTGGGTGAGAATCAATACCCCATTGTCAAAGTCAAATAAATGAGGTAAGAATTGAGTGTGTTAATGCACACAGTTCAGTATTGATTAGGTGAGCTTACCCTACATTGTGCACCATTTTCAGTTATATAAACTTAACACAAATTCGACCTTCATGCCCCTTTTTGTTTCAGCCTCGTATGAACTACCTGATAACAACTTTTGTTTCTTTACATATTGTTGCTTGCAGATGATGCAGTGATACAATGGAACAGATCTCAGCCACCTCTCTAATCGTGTGGGGATGTTATTACTCTTCTCTGAAGCGCATTCAGTGTCATATGAGGTTAATGTTATCCTGTGCATTCACAGAAATACTCCATTTCCCACTTAATCACACCCCCTATTCTGGAGCTACACATATACTCGACTATAATAATGCTTGCTCAGCACTTCTACTGCATGTATGCACTTCAAAAACAGTATTTGCATTTGTAGTTAATTCTCTGACTCTCAGCTATTGTATCATACTCGCTCAGCTGGATGCGCGGTATTATTAATTAAGCATGCATTTATTCTCTCCTAATTATTTATAAGAGGAGCGAAGCTGCAGAGTGAGATCATTTTTCTACTTTTTTTTACGTTTTCTCAGACGCTCTAGGCCGGTCGCAGCAGTTTGTTGTAGTGTGCAGCTTCTTGTTTGCAGTCACACGGGCCACAAATGGGCTGAGCCGCTGTTTGCTACTGGGCGGACAGGTTCCTCCACTGCACGGCCAAAAGAAGGGCCTTTCCCCAGGAAAACAGTGGCTTGTTACAGTCTGTTTCTTAAATAATATGCACTGTCAGCAGCCTGATCTAGTTACTCCCCAGACACCTAGTATCCCACAGGGAGAAGGACCCAGATCACCGTTTGAAATCAAAACAATGTGTACGCTTCCTCATATAACCCCAGCAAATGCTCTAAAATCAATTGCCAGTGGTCTAGCTTATTAAGATCATCCGAGCTGCGTAAGATGCATGTTTATACAGTGCTTAAAAAGGTGTGTTTCTCCTGCTTTTCTTTTTTTTAATGATTAAAGATATTCTGTAGTTGTTGCATAACCATATCTTCAGGGCTTTGACAGGAGAGACCTTTCTGTTTACATATTGTTCTCGTCTTAAGGGACAATAACATGATGGCAGCGTATCACAAGGGCGTGTATCGTGGCTGACGTGTTCACTTGGATCACCTGTGCCACGGCTAAATAAGACTGATCTTTAGTAGGAGAGTAAAAAGCTGGATTTCACTGGTTTGGCTTATCTACTTCTATTTCCAGTGGGTATGTTTTACGGGGAAGGAAATGCAGTTAATAAGTTTGGTAGACTTTAAGGATAGATACAATAAGTTTTGCTGAGTAACACTTACTGTGTACATAACATTAGTTGTAGTTGACTAGACAAAATATGAATTTAAGCCTCACGTTTACCACGATTGATGGGTGCTTTTCACAAGTGACTGAACTGGTTGCTGAATTTGTATTCTGAGAAAATGTTAGGTCTTATTTTTAACTTCAGTTTACCCTGAGATGAGAGATTACATTTAACTTCTTGCAAAGCTGTCAGATCTGAGTCAAACCATGTGACTGTCCTTATAAAGCGCTCAGTGTTTCTTACCCCACTCCACACTGATAGAGTATCAGATGTGATTTTAGAAGATATCAGCACTCAGTGTCTGTGCTTCTGTTTTCAGCTCTGAAAAACACGACAGCTCTCCAACTGTCTCCCCCCCCCTTTTCCATCTTGTTCTCATGAACGTTTTAGGTAGATTAGAAAACCTCCAAAGGGCACAGAGTAGCTAAGAAATCAGCCTAAATGAGACACTTGAGCGCTGAGGGTCAGACCACAGCAAGGTCCAGGTCACATGACTTTCACGGAGCAGAAAAGTGAGTGAGCTATGACACAGTGAACCTTGCCCATTGAGACACTCTTTGCTCAAACAGAGTCATGGGAAACTTAAGCTAGAGCGAGAACAAAGAGAGCTTGATCCATGGGATGCCACGGTTCCTGAGGCACATCAGTCTTTTTTTTTCTCTCTCTCTCTCTCTCTTTCAGTCCTTTGCTGGGAAAAAAGAGGGCTGAGCCATGTTCGCTGGGCTCCTTCCAGTCTTAATCAAACTCACGGTCTCCTTTAGCTAGTGGGAACTCGGCCAACCAGGGATTGATTTAGAGGACTAGGACGTGGGTAAATAGAATCGTTTGTCATGCTCCTGCTAGTTTACATCAGGGGTGGAAGTGGCTGATTTAACTGAACCTATAAGCTTCTCATCCTTCGGCCAAATTGGATCACAGTACAACGTGCACCTCTGGCTTTTTGATCTAGATTTGTGCAGCTTGTTGGACATCTCAAGCATGATTACAATTCATTACTGTCTGAAACTCTTCAAGTTACAACATTTTACGGTAAATGTTGTGATCGATGTGTTGAAACAATTCCGTTGACAAAATATGACTTAATAATCTCATCATTTAGTCAAGATCCGATCAAACATTGGTGGGTTCTAGGACCTCAAATGTAAGGATGTGCAGTTTTTTAGTTTTAAATGATTGTTAGTTAAATATATTAGATTTTTGCTGTTGATTAGAAAAGAAGCCCCATAGCCAAATTTGTCAGATTTTTGTGGCCAGTATCAATAGTTGAGACTTGAATAAATCTAATAATGGTGTATCAGTAAGTTATAATTTCGTTTGACATGGATACATTGTAACAAACGCCCTTTAATGTTTTTAAAAGAAGAATTATGATATTGATGTATCCGGAGTGGGATACTTTTCCAGTTGAAAACTAAAGTTAGTGCTCTCTGGTGTATAAACCCTGTAATGTAGACACTGTTTCTAAATGACTTAAAGATCTGTGGAGTTTCTGAGCCACAGTTTTGTGTTACTTATTGGCGGAGATACTGTACATGGGGATAAATCTGCAAGACGCAGCATTTTGGAGAATGGCTCTCAGCAGTATCAAAAACCCAGTGGCAGAGATAACTGCTCATTACAGTCCTTAAGGCATCAGGGTACTCTGTCTGAAGAGCTAGACGGAGAGTTGAATAGCTTCAGAAACAAAGACTGGCAATGTCTGTTATTATTTAAAACAAACAACCCGACATTGACACCTCAACAATTACCAACTCTTTGTTATTCTGCCTTAACGTGACACCAGTGGCATGTTTTAATCTCCACATTTGTGCAACTTTTTGATTTGATTGCCAGGTTATACAACACGTTAGTTCGCTGTGTATCAACTGGGAACCTTCTCGTTACAGGGCATGCTGCTATAATTAAGATATTTAATACTCTAAGCACAGAATTTAAACCCATATCATCTAGCTCTGAGATTTTTACCACAAGAACCTCAATAACAGCCCTCTCAACCCGGGTAATCAACCCACCACGTTTACGTTCAAATAAACGTTTTGCTATGTTTTGACCGAGCTGAACACGGCCAAGTTTTACACTATTAAAAAATGTTTCTACAGAAACGTATGCAATCAAAATAACAAGGCTGTAACTTTGTCTACACAAAGTCTCTACCCAGATAATAACGTTTTTAAGGGAAAAACAGTTTTTAGTCGCAGCCTCTCTGATCCTCTTTAAAAAAAAACACAATTCTTTTGGTTTTTCAAATAACACCATCTCCTCCATAATACTTAGTGTTGTACTGAGGCTTCCTTTCTGTACAGTTAATTATGGATCACTGTAGGCTATAAAAGACGGGGCTTTCACAGGGGGGACTGTGTGAGATGTTGTCAGAGGAGATAAAAGAAGCAGCTCGGAGGCTGCAGCCTCTTTGGGGCCCTGGCTCGTCAGTATTCAAGCTCCCTGACCAACTGATAATTAGCCACACTCTGCTGTCAGCCCACAGGCCCGTCATCCCAAGTTGGGGAAAGTCCCACCTTATTATGCCTCCAGCTGGCCTTTTTTCAGTGAAGGCCCCTGAATGTAACCCAAGCTGCAGAGCCTTGATGTACCATACAATGCTGGAGATAATCATCCAGCTATAATGCAGACATGCTCGAGTACACTCGGAGCTGACTTTAATGTTTTTGTTCGGCTCTGCAGGGTCCACTTACAGCGTCTTGTCCACCATGCCGTCGGACTCGGAAAGCAGCAGCTCTCTCAGCAGCTTAGGTGAGTGTGGTGCTCATGGCGACGTTCAGGTGTTTAGTGCAGACCTATCATAAGAAGATATTTTCTCCCTGGTTTACGATAACAACAATGAGCATGCTCTAAAGAACCAACCAGTTTTATAAACAAGCTGTTGGTTGTCACTCATTTGGTGACCGCCTGTTTAGACTCTGAGCACATGCAAGTGATTACACAGATGTGAGAAGGATTTAGAACCCCCCCACACACCCACATACACACACACACACACACACACACACACACACACTCACACATAGACCTGTTTCATTTAGTCATTCTCTGTGTGAGAGAGGATTTGACTGGTTCATGTCACTGAAAGGGAAACTTTGATTTGTATCAGTGGGGGATTTTCTTTGTGATATATTTACAAGCAGTGAGGTTAATGGTTAAAACAGTGGTAGGTAGAATATTAAACAGATTTTAGTTTTTTTGTAAAAGCAAGCATTGAGGTCCTTGTTTTCCTTTTCGCAATATCCTCCAAGGTTTAAGTAAAACACTTTAAATAAAGAAAAGCATTTGTGAAATACATCAGTTAAACCCCTTTGACATTATCAACTGAATGAGCATCTTAAACAAATGATGCCGTTGCTCTAAAATCCCCCATCACTTGAGTTCTGTGAACGGCACATGCCTCCAGTGACATGCTGACTCTCACAGGTACGCCCGCTCAAGCCTCCTCCCCGCCGCCCGCCCACATGGACAGCCACCCGGTCAACGAGAAGATGGAGACGGTTCTTTTCCAGCTCCGACACGTGACCCGCGAGAGGGACGAGCTACGCAAACGTCTGGCACTCTCATCGCCTGGAACCACCTTCGATGACTGCAGGTACTGTTCTAATCTCGCACACTTGTTTTCCAGAACAAACATTTACAAAAAGGAGCTGTGTACCTCGTGTACCTGCACTCTGTGAATCAAGGCATTTTGCCATGTTCTGCTTTTCAGAGCAACGAAAACACAACATTGTTTTTTAAATATGCTCAACAACTGATGAGCATGCAGTTTTAAACGCGCCTGTCATCTGTTGGCTCTCTTAAGCGCAAAGTTTGTTTGATGGTTTTCTCAGTTATTCTTCTGTCATCCTCCCATGTGGCATCTTAAAACTTAACTCTGATGCATTTTTTTTTGTCTCCCTTCTTCACTCTCGTTGAAATAGACCAAACTCAAAAGCAGGTCATGACTACGAGCGTCTGAAGCTGCAGTGCATGAAGGCGATGGCAGACCTGCAATCCCTGCAGAACCAGCACAGCACCACCCTGAAGAGGTGTGAGGAGGCTGTGAAGAAGGCAGACTTCTACTAGTGAGTTGAAAGCTTACTACAGGGCCCTTTGTAAATGTTTTAACAGCCGCTGCATTTGTGGTGTATCTGTTCACGCACAGCCTGCAGGGTTTTAGCTGATGTTCAGTTCCTCCTCTGACATATTCACAGCAGATTGCATCGAACGGATTTTATTTTATTTAGACCAATATGGATGGAGTCCAAAAGCAGATGACTTAGCCTTGAATCCCTTCATCAATTTCATTTCATCTTTGAGATTCTTTAAAAAAAAGTTTTATCATGTTCATAGCAGCATAAATCCAGTCCTGTTTTCAGACCGATGATATCGACTGCAAACTGAGTTACTTCTATAAGTAATGCCCTCTCTTGAAGAGTTCATGCCAAAGCATGCTCTGTAATCATCATCCGCACCCTATAGGCACGCCACGACATCTGTGCCATGAGGATAATGATGTGAACAGAGCATTTGTTGTCCCGTGCAATAAGCTGTGCCGAGTTGACGTAAAGGGGAGGCTGGTCCATTTGTGTGATTTAATGATGCCATACTGTCTCCAAAGTGAAGGGAACCGACATCTGGCCCAAACGCAACCAGACAGATGAAGGATTATTGTCATGTTTAAGCCTCTCCTTCTCAGCCCTGTTCGCACATCAGAGAAAGTCTTTACTTGTTATTGTCCTGTCTGCCTCTGCTCTTATCCATTGACACTAAACGCTGTCCTCGGTGAATGAGAAATTGCATTCATGCCTGCCTGGTGATTTCTAGTTAAATCAATACGTCAATTGGCCCATGCATTACACATCGCTCTAAGCAGTCATGGGAGGGTTTTATTTGGCCTCTTGGTGATTCATGTATGTACAGTTACCAGAGAAGCAGTATTACATAAGAGGCTGTTTCACTGTATACAAGGAACTCATAAGTGGCATGACGGCCTGAACGATAAGGCTTTAAGTAATATTACTATAATACTAATTATTCTACAGTACCTAATAACCAAGAGTTTTTTTTTCTTCTAGCGTTTCCCATGATTTTTATTCAAGGTATAAAATAAACCTGTAAATGGATGCAGTTTGTATTACAGAAATTTCTGTAATCAAAAGCAATTTAAAAAAACTGTTTAAGTAGTTTAACAAGCAGAATCCAAAATATTCTTTGCTTTCAGTTATCTACTTTTTTATTTCTTTGTTAATTTAATATTTTGATCATACAGTTAAGCAAATTGGAAAAAATGTGCTTTAAGCTTGAATTTGTTCATGTAGCAGAAACAATCAAAACTTTTTAAAAGATCATCAGTTGAGCATCTGTTGTGTGTAGCTCATGAGTTATAACTTTACTTCGGCTATAATGCTAATTTTAAGCTCGGCTGGCAGTGCTTACAGTTTGACGGTACTTGCTGTGTTTTCTCCTCAGTACGCTGCACAGCCGTCTGGCGAGCGAGCACGCCCAGCTGAAGGACGAGCAGGAGGCGGTGAGACAGGACAACATCCAGCTGGTCAGGGAGCACAACCACGTGAAGCAGGCCTGCGAGGAGCTGAGGAGACTGCATGATGACGACCAGCGAGAGGTTGCTGACATGAGGATGCTGCACCAACAGGTACCTTGTAATGGTCCCAGCTGCATTACAGATTGTACAAATACAGTTGCAATAATACAGATATATGAACTGGTGTCAAACTTAGAAACGTTGAGATTCACTCTTTTGGATCTTGATTTGAGACTGAAATCAATTTATTTGTCTGTCAGTTACCATTCCTTCCAGGAGGACATCATCCAGAGAAACAGACAGTCAGTCCTCCAGTGCCTCTATCCATCAGAACATACTTTCAGATCAGACAAATTACTTAACCTTAGGTCTTTACTGTTTCACTGTATATTCAGCCTCTCTGCAGCCAGAAGGTCGGATCATTAAATTTGAGTATTACCTTACATAACCATGGAGGAGGAGTAATGTATTTAATTGGCTCTTTGGTAGCATGCTTCACTGTTGGCAATGTTTATGTCATTATAAGGGGAAACAACTACTCAGTCAAATTTGGAATAAAATTATTTTTCTGACCTCCGTCCGAAAATAAACTTGGGAGGGATGTGAGACATGGTGAAGCTTCCTTTGATTATCACATGATTAATAAAAAGTAATTGGAGTATTTAATATCATGAATATCACATGCTGTCTGTCATACTCTGGTTAATATAAGAAGCTCCATAAGTGTTTTAAAAACACTAGTGCAGTGCCCCGTTCTCAACATGCCTGTATGGAATTAGCTGTTTTCTTGGCCTGTGGTGATGCTGATTGCAGCTTTCTTTCTGAAACTGTGAAATTTACCTGCAGTAATCAAGCCAAGACCGGTAAAGATCTGCTGTGGGTCTCAGTGTGCAGAACCCTGACGCAGAGCCACCGCTGCTCCACAAAGAGTGGTTCACTCCTTTATTCAAACTTCACTCGGGACACAGAACCCAGAGCTGGCAAATCAGTTGTCTTGAAAGTGTTGTTGTGATCGATAACAGTAAAGCTTCAGCACACAGAAACTGTTCAAGTCCTGGTCTGGTCTGCTAACTCAGTCTGCAGTGAATCGCCTATTAAAATTGAATTAATTACATAAAAGCTGAAGTTACTTTTCTTTGCCAAGACAGGACTGGATAATTTACATTAAACTTACCTGAATGCAGATGTAAGTAATGTCAAGGTGAGTCATGATGCCTGATGTCATTTCCAGGTGATGAGGGAGGGGTCGCCGGATGTCCTCAACAAGCTGTACGACACAGCCTTGGACAAGCTAGAGGCCATGAAGGGCGACTACGAGGGTCTGAGGAAGCGCTACAACGAGAACACTGCCAGTCACAACGTAGACCTGAGTCGTCTGGAGCAGGCGGAGGAGGAGAACCACCGGCTGCAGAATCAGCTGGACATGCTGCTGAAGCAGAGGGATGCTGCCATCCACTACCAGCAACAGTACTCCTCGTCTATAAGAAGGTAAAGCTGGAAATATCATGGACACAGAAAACCAGCAGCACTATTATTTGCACACTCAGGAACTTTAAAAAGTCTAAAGATTTAGAGCTTCCCAGTACTTAAAACATTCTTAATCCAGATGGACAGACGCTTTCCAATGTTAACTTTTCCTCTATGATTATAAGACTTAAAGCTTGGTTTCTGGCTTTCCCTGTTTTTACAAATTCTTTTGTTTCTGCACCAAAAATCCTAGCCGATACATTTCCTATTTGCTGCAGGTTTGACAGCACGCAGCAGGAACTGTCCAAGGCCGCATCCCAGAACAAGGAGCTGCAGCGAGAGATGGAGCGGCTGCAGTCAGAAACCACGCGGCTCAAGACCCAGCAACTCAAGGCATCGAAGGACAGTGAGAAATACAAGGATGAGCGCGACTCGGTGATCAGCGAATATCGTTTGATCATGAGCGAGCGGGACCAAGTGATCAAGGAGGTGGACCGGCTTCAGACTGGGCTGGAGATGGCAGAGGCCAAACTGAAGAACACTTCCTGTGAGAGACGGGTGGCCAATGAGGAGCTGGAGGCATTGCGACAGGTAACGGCTAGAACAATGGGGGGGGGGATTTGGTGCTGCTTTATCCAATGGAACTGTTAAATGCCTTTTTGTGGAGGTAGGTGCTCCACTTTCTTTATTGTAGGTTAAATCAGGTCCTGCATTTTACACTGAGAACAGGCTTTCCTAAATGATATTTCTAAAGAAACAGATGTATTACCATTGCTTAAACTTTAAAAATGACTTTACTGCAGTTATACTGGTTAGAATTACTGCTGTCATTGTTTGTTATGGCTACACCCAGAGTTTCATAATGTGTGCCAAAAAGTAATCATATGTCATTATTGGTTTTATTATGATACAGTTCAGGGTGAATTGTCCAGTAACAATGAAAAACCATAATTGCTATTTAAAAAAGCTCTTCCCCTAATATGAAGTGTGTTTTTAGTGTCGCCTTTTGTTCAATGAGATGAGATTGTATTGATCCCAGAGGCAGAAATTCCAGCATGGCTCCTGCACATTAAACAAGGAAGTAGGTACAAAGTAGCAGAAGAGACGGCACTAAATAGAAATGCCCTTGTCATGAAATGACAAATGAATGGCTTTAAAATTAAATTCAGACTGTTATGAGTATTCATCTTTAATCTCTCACTCACTGTTGATTTGTTTTTTGTGACATGAAGGAGTTGGCATCCGCGCTGGTGGACAGGGACCGGGCCATCTGCGAAAAGAACGAGCTGCTGGAGAAATACTGCCACGAGGTGAAGGACAAGGCCGAGGCCCAGAAAGAGCTCAGCCAGGCCAGCAAGGACATCGAGACGGTGCGCGAGGAGCGGGACGTGGCCCGCAAGGAGAGGACGGAGGCCATCGTCCAGAGGGACCAGCTGCTGCGAGAGTATTACCAGGCTAGACAGGTAGTCAGACAGACGGGAGACTCATCATTACAAATGGAGGGATTGATTTATTCCTCTGACAATAATCCCTTCATCCCATCTCATACAGTAGGAAATGCTTATTTTTTTTTGCTGCTGGCGGGTTTCAACACATTGATTTAGTTGAGAGACCTGTTATCGGACTAATTGCGATTAAAGTCCTGATATTCCTGCATTAGAAAATTACCAGTAATTACAGGGTAAAGCTTCTCTCTGACTTTGAAGAGCACAATGAAACTGTGCTGCAACAAAAATGGATAATTAACCGTAACAACAGTGCACTCAATTCTAAAAGATTTAATTAAGCCATGGACTTGATTAATTATGGTGAAATGTCCACATTAGCGAGTAAAAAAAACAAATGCAACTAAATATGTAGAATTTTAATTAAGTATAAACAAGTATTCTTCCGTAAAAATGATCTTGCTGTGAGGCGATGATGTGACGGTGCTGACACAGCACATGCTAATTGGGGTTAGATTACTGGAGACTCTAAATTGTCCATAGGTGTGGATGGTTGTTCGTCTCTGTCTGTATGATTGCTTGTATGACTTGTCCAGGATGAACTTTTGCCTCTTGCCCAATGTCAGAAGGGATTGGTTCCAGCCCCCCATGACCTTCCAAAGGATAAGCGATATAGATTATGGATGGATGGATGATGAAAAAACATGTCATCGTGAAATTACTTGAGTCTCTCATTTGGGAGGAATCTCTTTCTCTAAACTACCCATGTGTACTTCTGTAAATTCTCATGCACAGTGATCACAAGGTTATCACTCAGGCCATAAATAATCTATGAGGAATATCTGTGTTTGCATATATTTGATTTGCAAACTTCGGTCCGCCTGATGATGTCACCATGTGTTTATGAAAAAGTTGAGTGGTGTTGAACTTCTTGCCTGAGCTTGTGTATCGGGACCTGATGAGCAAAATTATTTCTCATCTTATAGATTCTAAATAATCAAGTTAATCAAAATCCCACACAATGTGTCTATTATACAATTAAGGAAAATATACGATTCAAAGCCTGTATCTGCCTGCACCAGTCTAACACTGATGACCATTATCTTACATGTTCTTCATCTCCTCCAGAAACAAGACTCTGCCACTATGGACATGGAACGGGCCACCAAGGAGATCGAAATGCTGAGGAAGCAGTACGAGGCCATCTCTCAGGAGCTGAAGGAGGCGCTGCAGGAGGCCGAGGTCGCCAAGTGCAGACGCGACTGGGCCTTTCAGGAGAGGGACAAGATAGTGGCTGAGAGGGAGAGCATTCGGTGAGGAGCTGGTTTTCGAAGCATCAAGTTTGTAATACCTGGAATTGTAATACCCACAATACTCGCTCCCAGAGCTGGCTTTCATTGTATCTGCCTCGTGTTAAGACCAACTTGGGGAAGACAGCTTTCTGTTATAAAGCTCCCTACATTTGGAATGAGGTCCAAAAATCTTTAAAGTTGCGCTCATTTGTTTCATTGACGGAGTTCTCGAGTCTGGTCTCATGTACAGCTGACTTCTCCTGCAATGACTGTAACTGCTAGTTGACTTGGCCATAGTATTTTATTGACAAATTGTTTTATACCTTGTATTACTGTGTATATATATATATGCATATTTATTTCATTCCTATTTATTCAATGTATTAACTTTTAATGTATCAACTTTTTTATTGTACCCTCGGCACCATTGTAAATGAGGGTCTTATCCCTCAATGTGTCTTCCGAGGCTTAAATAAATATTCAATCAATACGTTTTTAATGCAGAGTGGTAGGAGAGTCGCGGCCTAAAATAGATCTGTTTACATTTTGTATGAAAATCTGTTCATCTGTCAGCACACTGTGTGACAACCTGAGGCGAGAGAGGGACCGAGCTGTGAGCGATCTGGCAGATGCTCTGAGGAATCTGGATGACATGAGGAAACAGAAGAACGACGCTGCGCGGGAACTCAAAGAACTAAAGTGAGTCATTCCTGCATATTTTTTATTTAATTTTCTTTCAGGCTTATGGCATCTGCACTGTACTTGGGTTTAAAACATGGATTTAATTCTTTAAGTTTCTCATGTGAATGGATCCGTGTGACCCCCTTGTTTGTGGATCCAGGAAGTAGATTTCTAACCTGATCTTTGGTGACACCCGGTGGAGAAATCATGTCACTCACTGAGCAGAGTTCAGATAACTCCTCCAGGTGATAGAATTTATTTAACAGCCTCAGATTGTATGTTTCCTGCAGAGAAAAGGTGGAGGACCAGATGGAGGAGGAAGCGAGGTTTCGTCAGTTGATGGCTCACAGTTCACATGATTCAGCCATCGACACAGACTCCATGGAGTGGGAGACGGAGGTTGTTGAAATTGAGAAGCACAGAGTAAGATCCACTATAATATCAACAATTCCTCTGTATCTTTAGAAAATTACCTTAGAATAAATGAATGTACAATTAAACCATCTTTTTTTTAGGACATGGATTTGAAAGCACTTGGGTTTGATATCGCTGAAGGGGTAAATGATCCCTATTTACCAGGAGACTGTGGCATATTTGTCAGTAAGGTGGATAAAGGAGGTATTGCTGAAGGAAGATTAAGGTAAATATCTGTTTCGCTGCCCCTATTAATAAAGCAAATCCCTTTTATCAATGGGGTATCATATTACTTTTGATATATCTGTGCCAATAGATCACTTGAGGTTTTATTCGGATACCAAAACAGTATTTTCTGATAATTAGTTTGCTAAATTTTATAATTACTATGTTATTATACCTCTGTAACAAAGCAAAACACACAATGTGCTTCCCTTCATATCCTTATTTTCTTTGAGAGCTTGATAAATCAAATCTTCCCTTTGTTCTTCTCTGTGCAGGGTTAACGACTGGTTGTTGAAAATTAATGATGTGGACCTGACTAATAAGGACAGGAAGCAGGTGATCAGAGCAGTGCTGAGCGGAGAGGGGGTGATCAATATGGTTGTCCGCAGAAGGAAGTCGCTCGGAGGACGGATTGTGACTCCGATCCAGATAAACCTCACTGGACACAAAGGTCATCTTCAAGCTTAAATCGACAGTAATTTATCTCTATATTTGCTTGTTATTTTTGATGATTATCATACATATGATTCCTCACTGTCTCTGTCTTCCCTCTCAGACAGCGGCATTGGTCTGGAGAGTGGAGTGTTTGTTGCCACCCTGGCTCCAGGAAGTCCAGCAGCGAGAGACTGTGCTCTCACTATTGGTGACAGACTTTTAGCTGTGAGTATGCTGATGAAAAAGCTTGTTTGTTATATAGAAATTATTTATTATCATTTGAAACCATGAGACAACTTAAGGGTGTTGACTCTGGGATCTGGTGCCCTCTACTGATCTTTTTAACTCAATACACCCTTTAGAACTGTTGGCCAAATGTACATAACGCAAACACTATGTGCTTATCTTCACAGAATATTATTTTAGTTAGAATTCGGGGAAACTATGTATAACATCCTTATTTATACTAATAGTAAATGACACAAGGCATTAGTCAAAGATTGACCTGAGATGATTTGATAATTTATAATTTTTGGTTTCTCATATGTTTTTAAAAGCTCTTTCACCACATTACATCCACAATAAGTTTCAATGGTTTATATTTGTGTGAGCCTCTGCTCCCCCAACTCAGCAGGACGGTTGTAACCATGGAGACTACACTACATCTTTTCTTGTCCTTGAAACTTAATACATTATTATGAAAATGGGAGACAGCTATTGCCGCCTTCAAATGCAAATATGTTTTAGATCACAATGATCTGAAATTTGTGATTTTATGATTCTTATTCACAGGCCTTGTGAGGGTGGATTATTTTTCATATATTGTGTTGTAATCTTTTGGCATCTTATTACATTTGCTCCACAGATCGATGGAATTGCTCTCGATAACAAGTCGCTCTCCGAATGCGAGTCTCTGCTGAGAAACTGCCGCGATTCTCTCAACATCTCCCTCATGAAGGTGAACCTCTCAGATATATGATACACACACACACACACACACACACACACACACACACACACACACACACACACACAGCCACTGATTCCATTCAAGGTACTGTGGCAAAGCCCCATGAAAGTACATGGAGAAGATTTGAAGTTCTCTCTCTTAAAAATGTATATGCAAGTTATATTTCTCTCTTGGAACGAGCCAAAAAGGAGATTGAGTCACTGTGTCCTTTTTATTAATGGACAATATTTAATGCTTAAACACAAATTAGGTATAAAAAAAGTGTGACTGGTGAATAGTCTGTGGAAAACCTTTGATACAAGGATTATCTGAAGCTTTTTTGTGGTAAACTTGAAACTTCAGTCTCACATCCCACTGTGAGTCACTGAGGTTCTCTTTGCAAATATGATTTGAGTGTAGTAGTGTAACGAGTGTAGTTAAAATGTATTAATTTGCCCTCCTTCCTCTTCAGTTCCTCCCACAGAGCTGTTCTGGTCAGAGTTTATATGAAAGTTCAAAAGACTCAGAAAAGGTCTCCCGGCTGCAGTCCTGTGACGTCCACACCAGGAACTGCAGACACTACAAGCACAACTGCTCCAAGCACAACTGCTCAACACAGACAGACATTTGCAGCTGTGACTCGGGCGGCAGGGGGGAGATGTGTAAGGACACAGGGGACTCTCTGGACAGCAGCGGCAGTAGCACTCATTCCCACCACAAGCCCTATTCCAACAGCTCCGTGCACTCCCGCTCCCTCTCCACCTCGCACACTCCCTCAGATCCCCACCCAGACTTCGTTTACAGGAGGCAGGAGATCCACCATCATCCCTTCACCCCTGTGCTCTCCGACTGCAGCTCGCCGCAGACCCCTGTGGACCGAGTGAAGAACTCTGCAGCCAAGCCAAGTGGAGGCACTTGGCCTAAAGTGTTGGTGGGAGCTGCGATTCCAGAGTACGCCCAACTGTCCATCTACAAAAAACCCAAACAGAGGAAGTCCATCTTTGACGTGAATGCTTTCAGGAGACCCGAGGCACCCACAAAACTGGACTACATGTCGGTTACCCAGTTGCCCAGCCACTCGCCACAGAGCTCAATATCCGAGTCCGCACAGACTCCTCCCACGCCGCCCGCCAGAAGCGACTCGTTCAGGTTCAAACATCGGCAGCAGAACAGCTCTGCGTCGGACTCTACCATCACCACAGGGACTCCACCTGCTTCCCCGGCTCAAGCTACAAGCACACAGGATAAGGGGGAGACAGGAAACCAGTTCTATTACGATGCTTCCCCAGGAGAGACGAAGAGCACCGTCAAGAAACCTGCAGAGGAAGAGAAGACTCGACACCGAGCAGTGGGGCAGGAAAAGAGGAGATACCGGCCCAAATCAGCACCGGCACTGAGGAGGAATGTAACTCCATTACACATCCCAGTTCCCATGCAGGTAACTGAGAGACTGAAACCCATTAGTATTTGTGATGGGAAGCTTCTCGTTGATTAATGAGGACCTATTTTCAGTTCCATCCCTCGACTGATTGGCTGATTGGTCTTTTGCAGGTACAGAGTTTCTCTAATGATGAGCACTCCCCAGAGCCGGTGGACTTGTTACGCTTCTCTCCTATGAGAACGAATCGGTACAGCATGCCCTTTGCCCCGCCCAGCTACGGCAGCATTGCAGCACGTAAGACATCTGAACAAGTCACCAGTAAACCAAGAAGTTTGTGATCTTCATAATTAATCTGCACGTCATTGTTAAACACTTTATTTTTCTACCAGATGCAGCACAGCGAGGTTTAGCCCCATGTCCGGCTGTGACGGCTGTGATGAGGAACCCGGTCTATACTGCCTGGAGCCAGGAGATCCAGAGCAACAACTGTCCTCCAGCTCCCGCCTCAGGAGTTCACTCACACTCACACACAAGGTGTTTACATGATAACTACTAATCTTATGGACTTTAATTTGCTCCTTTGTTCTATTCACGTGTCTCAGTAAGTCATGCCAGTGTGACGAGTCAGCACTCGCAGTACACAATTCAGCCATCTTTAATTATTTACATCTTATATAAAACTATGCTTTTCCATTGTGGCTTTTCAAATTGTGGTTAATTTGGGATTTGAACTGTGTTTACCCTGCCCTAGATCTCATGAACAGATGGCATGTAGCTAATAACATCTTTCTCTGAGTTAAATAATTGACCACTCAGAGACTTATTGAGGCAATTTCGTCCACTTTTAGCCCCCAGCATCAAGGTCGCCTCAGCCTGGACCTCAGCCACAAGCGGCCCGGAGAATCGACCGACATGAAGTGCAGCCAGCCACCGCACAGCACCAACTCCCTGCCCTCCAGCGCCAGACTCGGTACGTATGGAGTCCTAGACTCAGACAAATTCTGATTAATAACGCGTCTTATAAATGAGCTGTTGTATTAAACTAAATTACAATGTAGCTTTGGTTTGATTTTTTCTTTGTTTTGAAATCTCAAACTCAATCCTGGTGACTTGATTGAACAGTTTTATTAGGGATTATTTCATTTTTAGAGTACCAATTAACCGAGGCATTGTTTTTGTATTCAATTTAATAGTCAAAACTACAAGTAGGCTTATGATAAAATGGAAAAATGTAGTGACCAAGATTTGACAACTGACATAACTGGGAAAGAGATTACTTCTTTCATACGGAGACATAAATTGACATAAATAACGTTTTTTTATTTATTTGCTGATTTTGAGTTCGAAAATCAGTGCGGACCTTCCTGAGTAACTGATAAATTTCTTTGTTTTTGTAAAATAAAACATCACCCATTAGTGGACAAAAGGGGGAAGCAGCCCAGCTGCATGTCGTATAGCACAGGGCATGCAATTAATTAGTGTTCGTGCCGCCATCCAACAACTAAACTGACCGAGCGACAAGGTGCAACAGGATCTCTCTGACTCAGCTCAGGTGATGACAGTGACTAACATTTGCGTCGTGGTAATTATTCAGAGTAGCAAATCACCCAATCAGGAAAGGAACAGCTTATCACTCTTGCTTAGCAACTTCCTAGAGGGGGAAGTCCTGTATCTGCACAGCTAAACAACTTGGAAAGTATGAGTGTTTGTTTTGGTGTAATTTGGGTGAACTGACCTTTTTCACGATTTTCTCTTTTTGTTTTCTTTAGGCTCCCTGAGTACTTTACAGTTCCGAGCAGAGCGACTTAAGATCCCACCCACTCGTTATCCTCGCTCCACTGGATCTGACAGAGGTACAGTTGAATACAGCTGCTCCATTGTCTGATACTTAACGTTAAATCTGTGAGTTTAAATTCAGAGCTTTCTCTTTGGCCTCTCCAGGTTCTCTCACACATTCAGAGTGCAGCAGCCCGACACCTCCGATGTCCCCTGTCAACCTGGATACAACGTCTTTCACCAGTAGCCAATCACAGAGCTCCATCTCCACCCAGCCCAGGATATCAGTCAGCCCCGCTTCTGTCGGTGACAGGAGGAAGGATGGGTAAGCCAGCCCCTTGTCCTGGTCGTTGCACTGCCATCTTTCAGCAGAACACGACGTGTTTCCACCATTTGTCTGTGCTTCTGTCAGGTTCATTGTGATTAAATGCTTGTTAAGCGGTAAACAAAGCCGTGAGATTCCATCTCAGACTGTTCAAACGCTGACTCACCATCTATCATCTTACCCTCATCTCTTTCCTGTCTGTCGCTCTTCATCATAACCTGGAATCTTTCTCTGCTGCTTTGTGGGATCACGTGAGCTCTTTCCTCTCTTCATCTCCTTCTCAGATTTGTCTCTTTTAACACTTCCTCTGTCAGACTTCCACTGGCAGTAAAGCACAAGTTCTTCTCTTTAAGGAGCTTGAGGTTTGTCTTGTGTTTGTAAAGAACAAAGTTAATGCACTAAGACTTTAAGAGCACTTTTTTCTTTTTATACAAGATTCCTTTATGCTTTCTCAGACTGGCTCTGCTAAGCAGCAGTGGATTTATGTGACTGTTGAATAGTTTAATGAAAACTAATGGATGTGTATCCTTTTGAGTAATCGCCTTTTGTCTGCTTGTTATTTATTCAGAATGCTGATGAATTTTATATGACAGCATGACCATGGGTTGGAATCCGAGAAGCACCCGGCATGCGACGCAGATTATTTTCTCATTTAAACCCCTTCAAAGTCTAGTGCGTCTTTCATTTAAAGTAATAGTTGGACACAAATCACTGTGGAGAATAATGTTGAAACATTAGATCCCAATCTTGTTTTAATCGAAGCTTATAATCCTTTAAAACTGCATGTTACATCCTGCTAAGAGTCTTCATCGTTTCTCTCGCACGTCAGTGCATCAGTCGTAAAAAATATTTTCCTTCTCTCCCCTGAAGGCCATACTTGGAGGAGCCGCGCAATGTAACGGTACAGAAAGGAGCTGAACCTCTGGGCATCTCCATCGTGAGCGGTGACAACGGAGGAGTATTTGTGTCCAAAGTGACCGGAGGCAGCATCGCACACCAAGCTCGATTAGCGTACGGGGACCAGCTCCTTGAGGTACAGCTGCCGTAACATTCAACCCTTAAGTATCTTCAGGATGTGGTTTATCGTTTCTTTCTGTTTTCTAATGAATCACTGCCTTTTTCCAGTTTAATGGAATCAACCTTCGCAATGCCAACGAGCAGCAGGCGCGGCTGGTAATCGGGCAGCAGTGTGACACTGTGACCATTCTGGCTCAGTACAATCCTCACATGTTTCAGCTGGGCAACCACTCTCGCTCAGGGTAAGATGATGATGATGAGGAGGGAGGGAGGGGGAAGAGGACCATAACGGTGATTTACACAGATTGGGATTATGACTTTTGGATGAATTAATTAAACAGTCTGAAAAATAAATCAGGGGTACCAGTTGTTTTCACTATAATGTTCGTTCTGATACATTCAGTTACTGTAGGAATTATGTGCACATAGGTTGTGTACTTGTAAGGTAGTATTTTTTAATTTAACCACAGTGCCAAAACATCAATGGATAAAAATGTATGGGTTGTAGAACTGAGCTCACTCGACGATTTAAAGGATTAAAAAGAATGCAAATCAAAAAAATGAACTATAGAAGTAAGAGTACATGTTTCATCATTCAACTTTTTTAATTTGAATATAACTTTTTTTTTAATCTGCGTCTGCTCTCTCCTAGTTCTCGAATGGAGTCCATCAGCAACCAACCGACACCTCGAGGCAGCGGAGCCACAACCCCAGACAATCCCTCCGCCGTCGACAACCTGAGTGAGCAGGACGAGGGCACCATGACGCCGCCGTCCAAACAGACCACTCCGGCCACCAGTCCACACAACTCCTTCCGGTATGATTGGAAACTATTACCCTTATTTTCAATGTCCTTGATTATTTTCTGTCTTGTGGCTATTATTATGTGGGCTGTTGATTAAAACAAACTATCGTGACTGTGTTTTTTTTTCTCAGTATTCCGGGCTCAGGTTCACGCAGGGCTGCGGAGCCTCGACTGGTGCGGTTGAAGAGGATCCAGGTGGAGCTGGGGGTTCAGATCTGTGGAGGAAACATTTATGGCGTCTTTGTAGAGAGTCTGGATGACGACAGCCCAGCTAAGACTCCTGATGGCCTGCTGCCTGGAGACTTGCTACTGGAGGTACCTGCAGTGTTTTAATCAGCTTTATCCACTAGAATATGATTTATGTAACACAAATTACTTGGGCAATTAACGCATTATTGGACATAATTGAGTAAGGAGAGCCCCTTTTTGTGCAGGGACACATTCAGTGTTATCGAACTTCTCCATTTTAGGAGATTTAGTAGCATCATAAACTGGAAAGTACAACTGAAGTCCTTCAATATGACTTTAATGCATTGTTTCACTTGCTTTTACTGGAAACGATGAATCATTCTGTGTTTGCTGCCAGGCTGAAGTGTCCCTAAACTGTGCAATTGATGTTTTCAAACAGTACAATGGCATCAGCATGAAGAATAAAACTAAAGAAGAAGCTTACTTGGAAATGTTGAAACCAGCTGAAACAATCACGTTCAAGGTCCAGAACTGTGTGGACAACCTCGCTGCGATCAAAGAATCCCCAGGAGATGGATTTTTCATTAGGTAACCGAAATATTTACCATATCAAACCATCCAAACGGTGGATGTTGGTAAAAAATGTTTTTTTATATTCTCTCATTCCTCTGTTATGATCCTTCTATACCAACTGCTTTATTGTTCATCTCTTTGTCAGAGCACTTTATGAGAGGGTGGCCGAGGTGGAGCAGGAACTAAGCTTTAAGAAGGACGACATCCTGTTTGTGGAAGATACGCTGCCAAATGGCAATTTTGGCTACTGGATGGCCTGGCAACTTGATGAAAAAGCACAGAAGCTGGAGAAAGGCCAGATTCCGAGTAAATACATGTAAGTCCAGTCCATAAAGTATGTGTTTTCAAATTGGAGTAAATATGATTACTGCACATGTAACCATCTAGTCCGTTCTTATTATCTTCCTAAATTTAATGTGTTTAAGAAAGTAGTGTGATTCTAATTGTGTTCATGTGATCACGCAGGATGGACCAGGAGTTCTGCAGGCGACACAGCATGGCCGACATGAAGGACGACAACAACAAGACCCTGTCAGCTGCTGCACGGAGGTCCTTCTTCCGTCGGAAGCTGAAGCACAAACGCAGCGGATCCAAGGACGGAAAGGATCTGACGGCTCTGGACGCCATAAGCACCGATTCTTTCCCCTTCCCAGAGGGTAAGAAATTACCCTAACCCCATTAACCTTAGTGTAAGGGGTTTCGGCTATTCCTAATCTAAAGAAGGAAGGGATACCAGAAGGGATACTCCCATTCATGGCTGTGGTTATTAAACAGCCTATATATCTCTGTGGTCCTGCTGAATGTTGGAATCAATTGTACACCTGTGTTTTCTGCTCAGACGGAGGGAACCTGATGTACCAGCGGGTTCAGAAGGTCGAGTACTCGTTCCCCAGACCAGTGCTGGTCATGGGGCCGTTAGTGGAAGCCTGTAAGGACATGCTGGAGAAGGAGGCTCCTACAACGTTCTGTCGCTGTCTGCCTGGTGAGCTCATTTTACATACATTCACAAGTCTAAAAATTCAAGGTGATGGGTTTGTATCATTGATGTCATACTGTAGAGAGAAGTGTTACTGAGAGCTAATTAAAAAGGGAATTAATTTTGCTTGCAGAGATTATGAAGGCCTCTCAGCAGGCAATAGAACGAGGGGTGAAGGACTGCGTGTTCATCGACTACAAACGGAGGAGCGGCCATTTTGATGTGACAACTGTTGCCTCAATAAAGGAAATCACAGAGAAGGTAAGGTCATCTCATCGATAGTCTTTTTTTGTTGTTGTTGTTTTTTATGCTGTATTAAACATCACATGTCGGTAAGATATCATGTTTGTATGTAAAAGGGTGTCAAATTGGTTTTTGGTTATGGGGTTTAACACCAACTTCAATTTTAGATGTGTATCCAATACCATTGCAAAACCTGGAAAACGAAACTCAATGTTTTTTTGCAACATTTTGCTTGAACCATCCTCCATTTCTCATGCAGCCTCTTGCTATTTTCTCTCATAGGACTGCCACTGTTTACTTGACATCGCCCCTCACGCCATCGAACGTCTTCACAGCGTTCACATCTACCCAATCGTCATATTCATTCGCTACAAAAATGCCAAGCAGATAAAGTGAGTAATCTTTCAAAGAAAAAAAAGAATTTGTTTCACTTAGTTATTTTGATTTCTAGCCTGATGACATTTCCTACCTTCTGTTGTGTTTTGGTGCCGTTGCTGTTTATCCAATTTCATTTCGAGGTCACACTCTGAAAATCACTCATCCGAGACTTTTGGCTCTGGAAGCGGTTTATGAGAATGTAATGATCAGAACATGCATGGTGTCTTTATATGCTTTTACTTGAAAGGCCAATTTTTGGTCGAAAAGATGGGCATTAGAATGACTCGGCTGGAAAACAACACCCTCATCCACTTTGATGCATGACCTGTTTCCAGGAAATATAATTCTTAATTACTCTTAATTATCTTTTTGTTGGAGAGGCTTCCCAGGAAATTGACATCTACAGATTTGTTGCTGACTTTGTAATCACGTTCATCCTGCAGACGCGGCTTAAGCTAATTAATCAACCTGATTTGATCAGTGTCATTAGTTCAGGAACCACAGCCTCCCCTGCCTCACCACCGGCTGGGTTCTGATGGGATGATGGTGATATGTCAAAGATCCCTCCACTGGTTCATTTGTAGTCGCACGGGAAGATTAAATCGGCTCAAACCTCAGACTTGTATTTTATGCAGACAAACGCAAAGACACACTCGGGTCTGGCAGAAACCGGCTTTCTCTGCCTCACATGTCCAAATCCAACGCCTACAAATCTATGAAGTGGTGCAGCAGGCAAACATGATGGAGATTGATTCTTGCTAAGCCGTCGCTGTCATCAGCTGAGTGCCAGCTGTCCAGGGAGAGCTCGCAGGGCCTGTGGCTCTGCTTCATGGCGTGGGTGGCTAAAACACTCCATCAGCAGTGGCCGCCACGAACACACCTCCCACTGCCTGCCTGCTGCAGCGACAGAAGCTTGAGCTTTGTCATGGATTTTTTTTTATCCTCTGGGAGGCATCAGCAGACCAATGTGCTGAGTGCCAGGGAGAGAGGGGAGAGTGCTTGTAGTTTGGGTCAAAGGCGCCCAGTGGATGAAGACTGAGGACTCGCAACTTATTCTCAAGTCTTTGTAACGATATCGCGTGAACCTGTGAGCTGGGAAAAGTTTTTATATTTTAAACTCCTGCTGTAGGTTAGTATCCATAGACTGTATATAAAGATGGATGACATGACTGCTCCCTCTAAAGTAAAGCCTAAGTGTCTTGATCATCGGCTGTTGGCAGGCTGCAGTACAGGTCATAAACCTCGCCTCCTCCATCTTAGTGGATATTGGATGGCACATGCAGCAAATTAAAAAGTCAAAAAACTTTTCAAAATTGGCTTTAATTACTTATTTGATGCTGTACAACAGGGTTAAACTTCATGATTGACAGCTGAGACAGACTCACGATTGGTCAAATACGTTTATGGGTGTGACTTTGGATCCGTGGCTCCATCCGCACTCGCTACCACACAGACATTAGCTCCAAGTGGGCAAGATGGCAGTGTTCATATCTGGGATATTTTGACTTCATTTCTAGTTAGTTGAAGATGGGGAAAGGTGTCGTCCATCTGTACATACAGTCAGTGTTGTAGTACCTGATAGATTTGTGCAAACATTTTCCATTTTCTTGTTCTTTTTTTCTATTTAATGTCATGACAACAGGTTTTATTCATTTCACTTACCTTTTTTTGCAGTAAACAAAAATATGATCCCAAGAGTCAAATCTTAAACTTGTGTAGAGCTCTCAAACCACCTCTTGCCGTATTGGCTTATTGTTCCATGTTGTGAATCTGTAAAGCAAACTGTGCAATGAGATGTTGTGAAGACGCTGTTGACAGATGTTGTGTTGTCTCACCAGGGAGCAGAAGGACCCTCTGTACCTGCGGGATAAACTCTCACAGAAACATTCCAAGGAGCAGTTTGAGGCGGCTCAGAAAATAGAGCAGGAGTACAGCCGCTTCTTCACAGGTTGGTGGAAGTCACTTGCTTTAACTCTTATGTACAAAAGCTGGTGTTGATACAGTGATTACATAATGGCAACAATAATTTTGAGTTGTGAGACAGATCAGTGTACAGATTCGTTCTAAATATACAAAAGAGATACTTAATGAGTGTATAGAGAATAATTGACATATTGTTGCAGAACTCAACACCGGTTTATCTCTTTGATTAATGCGACCTCAGTTCAAGTAACTCTAAGTAACATTTCTAAAGTCACCTCTAGTTATATCTCCTCATGCAGACTCTTTTATTTAATTTTATGTTTCTGTTGCTTTAGCATTGAGAAAAACAAACCAGCAGTTAGATTGTATTGTTGTTATACTTTCAACTCCTGCTGTTGCATAATGGAGGTATTACGCATTCAGCAGTGAGTAATACTGTCTGTTGGGACCAACGTGACGCGCAAAAAAACTCTTTAACATGCTTGACTTTCTGTTGAGACCCTTTTCAAGTCCTACACACACAGAATTTGTCATCCTTAACTGTGACAGGCTGCAGGACGTGAGATATTGTTACTAGATGCTTTCAACATGACAAATATTGGAGGATGTGAATGTTATGAATCTGTTATCAAACTGACATCCTGTGTTATTTTTGTTGTATTGAACTCATATTTGAAAAATCAGTCTGTAACAGCACTGGAGGTAATCTGAGGTTTTTGGAGCACAGCATCTCTCTGGTCTCTAGCAGATCTTAGTCAAGTCCCTGTTTCTGTATCTGGAGCAGCGACCTGTCTGAGACTCCCGACTGTCCAGCTGATGAATGACTCTATAAAAAGAGGCCATTTATGAGGGAGGGCTTTGGAAATGAACACCACAGTAGATCCTTCTCTAACAGGGAGACGTGTCTGGCCAGCTCCTGCACACAGGCCACGACGATGGGAACTGTATTTATAAATAAGTTATAAATCTGAGTTTTGGGAGGCAGACGTCGTGAAGTGAGGCTGATCACGTCCCTGCAGGAGTGTGTGTGTGTGTGTCTGCAAATAAACTGGCTGCACAGTCCTGATTGTTCAGGAGAATCTGAGGATGTTTATAAAACTGTTAAGACTAGAAGATAATCTAAAAAGGTGCTCAATGAGAATTTAATGATTTTTTTGTTTTATATTGTTGAGATTTGAATAACTAATCTAGTTGTTTTTAAGTAAGTAACTTTCTTCCCCCCTCCCCCCCACTGTGCTGCAGGTGTTGTCCAGGGAGGCAGCGTCTCCTTAATTTGCACTCAGATCATCACCATCGTGGAGCAGGAACAGAGTAAAGTGCTGTGGATTCCAGACGGAGCTCCATAGACCCGTCGCCCCTCACCTCACGTCCCTCAGAAACATTAGAGGATTCTTTTTTTTTATTATCATGGGATACGCAGCGAATCGGTACAACTGACAGACGCCACGGTTAATGCCACAATCCACCAATGATGATGATGATCATGTTATATTCCCACTACAATAGTGATGTACTGTACTACAGCTAGATTTGTTTACACTAGTATTTAATACTTGAATGTTTTATTGTCCCTTTATATCTAGTAGCACTCCTTTAATCCCACTTTGTCCCATGAACATGTCGGACCACAGGAAGTCTGCGCAGATGCAAACTGAAGACTTTATTCTTGATATGAAGATGGAACGGAGCACTGTGTTCCCTTGTCTATATTTATATGTATTCTCCTGCCATTTAATTTATCTAATCAAATCAAAGATGTTGCTTATGAACTTTTTGTCATACAAATGTAGCTGTCTAGTCAATAGGAAGGAGGTTATTTTCCAGGTAACGTTCTTATTTATAGAGGAGAAAATTGGGGCAAATTTGCTTCCTTCACATTGTCTATTTTATTATCTGATGCCGCCACTTTTTATCTCTCTGTTGACATCATGTCAGTACTAAACCTAATAACTGTGCCAAGCTAAAAACATTTGTTAATCACTCTCCATTCTTGAATTAATTAACACGACTCTCGAGATGATGCATAGCACAGGCATGTCTGTTGAAACCAGTTGGTCCAGATCGTCTGTTCTTCTGTTTTTTTTTGTCAATGCTGTTTCTTTTATTTTTTTATTCTTTTGTCAAGTGCGTTTTTAAAGAAGGGATATTTTATGTCTGGGTCGTGGTTGGCATGGCGACACATTTACACGCACCTCTTGGATTTTTTTTCTAGACTCACGGTGTCAACATTTCATCTTCCCACGTTTCTCGCAATGAAGGTTCATATTTCTACAAAATATTAAAAAAACACCAGTTACATTTGATGGAATTCATGTGTTTGTTTTTTCTTTCGAAATTTGGATTGAATATCCTCAGGCACATTCTGTTCTAATGCCACAAGCTGGACCTCAACGATCAATGTAGTTTTTGTCCACTAGGTGGAGTAAACCACCACTGGAGGTGAGGGATGGCCAGATTTCTCATTTCTGCACTTTTCATGGAATCAAATTCTCACAGCTGCTTGTTATATTTATATGAAATATTAATGTTCATTCATATCAATCCGCATTTAGTAGGTTGGATGAGCTTCTTTTAAATACACGGAAGGGGTGAAATGTTTTGATACCTCAGTTAATACTTTTGAATTTATAAACTCTTCAAACTTGGATAAATGTTAATGACAAAGTTCAAATCAGTTGCTCATTGAGATCATAAATCATCTAGAACAAATACAACTAACAATTAAGCCTTATCATATCCATAATAAACACTTCTCTTGTTAGAAGTACATTTAGAATTTGGTATCAGAGCGTGGAAGTCAATGGTTTATAAAATCTACTTCAGTTTCATCGTACAACCAGGGCATGAACCACAAAGTTGCCATCATGAAGAATTAATGAAGCGGTCACTATAAATAACCAAACATCCAGATAAGCATCGACGTATGCCACCGATGGCTCCTCCCCGCCCCCCCACCCGCTACCTGTAAATCTGCGGGGCCATCTTCCCCAACAAATGGATGTGACAGGCGGCTCCGGGAGCGAGGATCCCTCCGAATAAAAAACCAGGGCTCCACCCGACACACCGTCGAGTTCCATCCCTGTTTTTAACGCGACGTCTCCCGGGAGGAAGAGAGAGAGAGAGAGAGAGGATCGATATGACGCACGAGCCTCCGAGGCGAGCGGCGCATTCAACAGTGCGCGGAGCAGCCGAGAAGCTGTGGAACAAGGTGGAGGAGTGAAGCATCCATCCGTCCATCCGTGCACCGCCTCCTCTCCTCTCCTTCCACGACCGCACCTTCCACTCTCTCCTCGGCGGGGATCGTGACTTAAAGTGTAGGGGTTAAGTTTTTCGCGATCAATTTGTAATTTTTTGATTTTTACGCACAGAATCGGACCAACGCAGCCATGGCCGCGCATCGCTGAGGCGCATACACTGAGTCTCCATTTCAGAGGAAGTTTTTTTTTATTTTTTTTTATGACTGTGCACCTGCCGTCGATTCAACTTGCTGGTCCCAGTCGCTCCCAGTGAAGCCAGATGCGAGGGGCCGAGGGGCGGGCGGCGCTTTGACTCGACATGGCTCAGCCTCGGGGGCATCAGGGGGCGCTGGCCGGAGCTCCCCAGGGCGCCTGAAGCCCACTTGAGTTGCTGGTTTTCGTGTTTTGGGGGTATAGTGGGTGGGTTGTTGGGTTGGAGCTGGCAGGCGACTACCGGGCGATAATGCCGAAGAACCGGGAGCGATTCACGCCGGACCCGTCCATCCACATGTCCAAGATGAGCGTGATCATCCCCTTCTCTCCAGATGTGCCCTGTGACAGCCACGGGCAGCGGATGTGGTGGGCTTTCCTCGCCTCCTCCATGGTCACCTTCTTCGGGGGTCTCTTCATCATCCTGCTGTGGAGGACCCTCAAGTACCTGTGGACCGTGTGCTGCCACTGTAACGCCAAGAAGAAGAAGAAGGTACGTCAGGGTCTTTACGCATAAACCACCACCACTACCCCTCGGATGAAAAATGACTCCTGTGTAATCTGTGTGACAGCCAGTGCGTGACAGCCAGCAACTTGTCCAGCCGGTTTCATTTAATAAATCCCAACTAAATGTGTGTTCGAGGCTCCATCCTTAGAGAGCAAGCCAAGAGCAGCATCGTTTGTGTTTCTCTTTCGATAAACAATTCCTCAATGACAACCATTGTCTTAAAACGAACCAAGACACAGGGTGAGGTGAAGGTGTGTCAGGTTTCGGTACCTTCAGATTCTTTTATTCACATTATTAGATCTCTCTATGAGATTTCTGCCCTCCATTATTTCCTGCTGAAACAATGGAGAAAACTAAAATAAACCTTCAGAGTCCCTCCAGAACTGATGTTCAGCATAATCCACAGAACTCCCTGTGTTCAAGTAGAACTACTTTCTGTTGGGGAATAAGTCCGTATGAAAACAGTTCTGTGGAGTAATCAGAGAAACACAGGGAGGTAGTATAACAATTCATATTCAAGTCTAAATAAACTGTGTCAATACCTCCTCATATATATATATATATATATATATTTTATATTTGAACGCCTATGTTGCTATAGTGGTATTCCTTTATTTCATAGCCCAACAGGTGAGCGTCACTAACAAAATTAAATTTGCTACCATTTGATAGGAAAGGAGGATTTCGGTGACACCATCCGTAAAAATGTTAACGCACGGAGAAAAGCAGACATTAACAAAAGCAAAACAAAGGTTTGAAAAAAATGCTGAACAATCAGATTCCTGATTAAAGCATTTTGTCAAATGTAATTACAGGAAGTGGTTTCCTTGGAGTCGCCTAAAAACGTCCCCCCTCAGTGGAGTCTTTCGTAATTTATGTTCCTATCAACGTAGTCTGAGGTCATTATTATTTACTGCTTGAAAGCCTCCGCCGTTTGTTTTGAGTCCAGAAGTCAGGAATGGCTGTCACACACAGACACACACAGACACACAGACACACAGACACACACACACACACACACACACACACACACACACACACACACACACACACACACACACACACACACACACACACACACACACACACACACACACACACACACACACACACACACACACACACACACACACACACACACACACACACACACACACACACACACACACACACACACACACACACAGACACACACACACACAGACACACACAGCCAGGCCATCTCATTGGTGTATCTGAGGTTAAATCTGTGTCATCCCCACAAATAATTTCCCCAACATGTCAGGGAGACTGGGACGAGTTGTCCTGCTCCACAAATTGTTACGACACCATCTGCACGAGGCCGGATGCAGTCGAACCAAAATAATAAAAACATGGTGCAGTTGTGTGTTTTTACAGATTAAGTTTGCATCCTTCCTTATATGATGAAGGACACAGATGGCCTACAGGTGATGAAGGTGCCCAGGTTGGAGCAGTTTTATCTTTCCACCTAATGTGTGCATTCATCTCCCAGACAGGCAGCGTGGAAGGGGGAGAAATGGCAAAGGCTGCACGCAGGGTGGTGTTGACCTTTCCGAGGGAGACATCTGTATCGTTACTCCATGCTTTGGTCGTCGGCGGTTACAATTAGGGCTGCGGCTAATGAGCACTTTCATCAGCTCTTAATCTGCTGATATGTGTTGGGTTATTTAATTAACCGCATCGCTCCCAGAGCCCGAGGTGATGTCTTCAAATGGTGTGAAGCAGCAAATAGTCACGTTAAATGTAGAAATATGCACAGTGGTGAAGTGTAAAGGGAATATTTTCCTCTTAAATGGCTTAAATAAAAGACAACATTTTAATAGATATATATATATATATTTGTAGGAATGGAAAATAATCTGTTAGAATAAGATCAGTCCGCAGTCAAACGCTGCTCCTGTGTGGATACAAGAGAGCAGCCTGTGTGTTTTTTTGTTGTTCACATTTTGCCAAGTGAAGCTGGTGGAGCTCTACCAACCTGTTGTGCTCTGTGGGAGTCAGCCGGGGACGGGTCAGCCTTTCACTTCCAATCTTCGCCTCTCTGCCTTTTCACTCTCCTCACATCGATTTCATAACTCCTGCCCTGTTTTCTCCTCGCACCTCTCTCTCTCCCTCGCCTTCTCCGTCTCTCTCAACCCAGAATCAGCCCTCCTCAAAGTATCAGAAATGCAGTGTCAGGCGCACACGGCATGTGCCATATGAATCAGTGTTTTTGTTGCTAAGCAACTAGCAAGCAAAGGATTTCATTATAAGGCTAAATCTCGGTGTTTGTGCAGTTGTCTGGGCTGTGAGATGTGTCAGGTTGTTGGAGGAACACCTCCCCACCCCCTCCCAGTCTGTGCATGTCATTAGCAGCTCAAAAATGGAGCTCTCGGAGCATTGTTCATGGAGGGAGATTATAATCTGTTTCCTCCTCCTCCTGGTTATCAGTTTGTTTTTCCCCTCTGAGGGGCGTTCGCTGCCCGGCTCGGTTCTGACAGCTCTGAAACTGAGCCTCTGTCTTCCCAGGCTCATGATCAGTGAAACGCCGTGTTTGTGAAGTCCTGATGAATGGCAGATATGATCTGTCTGGTAGGAAGAAGCCACACATCCAACAGTGGACTGACATTCAAAAGGATATGTGTCATTGGCCTGTTCCAGATACTGACAGCAGGCTCTATCCAGTGGCAATGAATGGACATGTAATCTAATGAATGGACATATAATCTAATTAAATGTCAGTTGAGTGATTTAGACCAAACAACTATTGGCTGTGAACTTTGGAGCAAACGTCCATTATACCGACAGGATGCTAATGTCACATTCAAATTAAAAGTCAAAGAACAGAATTTCCGATGCTAATGAAAAAGTTGCTAATGGATTCAAGTTGGAATTTTGAATCAGAAGTTCGGAGGAACCTCATCAAACCAGACTTCGAAATCCAAATGGCCCCTGCGTACATCAACAGTAGGGAAAGTTGTAGTTGTTGCTCTTTATTAGCACTTCTGCCATTTAATGTGTCGTACACACAGTACAGTCCAATTACTGTCTGTGGACGTTTTACTACGGTGTTAGTGTACATGAAATGCAGGGTAATGCGTTATTAATTGTTTTAGCTAACAATGGCTAGCTGGCTAACATAAACATTGACGTCATTCTGAGGGCCGAGCTCCAAGATGTAGTGGAACGGGGCATAATATCCTAACTTCTCCTTTAGCGCCACCATCAGGTTGACAGTCTGTGACCAAATATCAACAAAACTATGTCACTTTCCTGTCAACCTCTGCTGTTTTGCGTTTGACCCAATTCGCAAATTCTACTTCGCCAAAGTGTATAAAGTTAGCATTAAACACAGCATCAGAGCTGGGATCATCAAAAAGGAGTGAGAAGTACAAACTTATTTAATCTCTATTTAAGTCATTAATTGATAACTATCTTATACTAAACCAGCTTCCTTTATATTTATATATATACATTTTGTTTATATATATATATTATAAAATATATGTATTAATACAATATAAATAATGAAATAAGGACATATATATTTATTCATTTATCCTATAAAGACATAATTGATGTTATAACAACCGTGTTCCACCATTTTGTAGTTTACATAACACTTATAAGTGTTGGCAGGAGAAGCTTTAGTTTTAAAAATACATTAATAAACACCGGCATCTTACATATTATAGAACTGGGTATTGTATACCTTTAAATACATATTTATATAAGTGTGGGTTTTGAGGTAGAGTGTTTAATAACATTAAGATGATTTTGGTTATATGAAGCGTGTCTAAAAAAGGCCGGTTCTGCGCAGCCAGGGTGGCGTGAGCATCTTCTGGCCGTGACTCAGAGGCCTCCGATGTGTCAGGTGCACGGCGTGGGTGGGGGTTGGTGGAGAGAGAGTGAGGGTGGGGGGGGAGATGTAATTTGAGGATTCAGATGAAGAGTCGCTCCTGTGATGCTTTTAAGTGCCTTTTGAAATATTGTCAGAATGAGACGAGGGCTCGTGCTGTGAAAGTCGGAGCTCCCGAGTGATCCAGGCGAAACACACACAGACACACAAAATGTCAACAAGTCAAGCAGAGAGCAGGATAATTAAGAATCAATTACATCAGTGTTCATGGAATATTATTGAAAATTAACAACATTCGCAGATTTTAAAAAACAAACTTGCCATCTGCTGCAGAATTTTGTGTATATAACACAATATCCTGATTTAGTTAGTGTGCATTCAATTTTCTACCCGTAACCAGTAGTGCTCTATTGCATCAGACGTTGCAGCATGTGAAGGCGGCGTCGTCTCCTCAGCCTCTCACCCCCGAGATCCTCTCACTGGTGTGGTCGTCAGTCTTCTTTTGAAAGAAAGCGTATATTCCTGGTGATATCAGTTTAATCGGCCTTGGGGTTAGTCAGGCAAGTGTTGGTTGTTCACTTTGTACAATGTAAACAGCCTGTTGCTGCTTGGCTGTTGTTGAACCACCTGGGATCCAACAGGTCTCCGATTAACACAAATGTTAAACATCTCTGCCGTGCCAGAGCCTGTTGGTTAGGATAACAAAAGATTAAATTAAGTTATGAAGCTAAACAATCCCCTGATTTATGTGAATTCCTTTAATCTGTGTTTTTCACTAAGTTTTTACTGTAGTTTTGACATTAATAACTCTACTAGTGTCAAATTGTAACTTCTGATCCCACATAATATTCATGTCTGATTCATGTTCTCACTGATATGCATTTAGCCTCTTTACAACCTTTCTTTTCGATACATTTACACAGATATCAACCAAATAATCTGTCCATTCATTCAGTGATTCATTAATTGGAAGAACATGAGGCCAAGTGCCGTGTGTGAAAGTCTCTCTTCACACAGCTGAGGGGAAATAGATCAGTAATGTGACTTGGATACTTCAGGAAGTTTCTCTCCTCCTCTGAGAATGTCTCGATTCATTATTAACGTGATTTATATTAATGTATTTTTCAATTATTAATTCGCTTTTGAAGAAATTGTGTCACGAGCCTAGTGTTCTATTCTGGTTTAATGTACTCGGCCTTTGACAAATGGTTGCGGCGGATCATGAGAATGGGCTTAGAGTGTTGATCAATGACCCGCACTGTCAGTGGAACTGGATTCCGGAGAGAGAGAGAGAGTGAAACCTAAATTTGGAGGCAATCGATCAAAGTGACAGAGAGGAGATGTGCTTCCTTAGTGGCTTTAATGACCACATGTACTGATATCTGGTGTCTGCTGCGATTAAACATGTATCTCATCTATTTCCATTTCGTTAAAGCTGCTATATGTACGTTTTTCCTTTTGCTACACATCTGGTTACTAAGTTCTTCGTTGGATGAAAGATATTGAAAATTGAACCTGTCGAGTATTTTCAATAACTTAGGGAAATGTTCACATTGCCAACGGCTTCTCACATTGTGACCACAAGCTCACATTCTGTTTGAAGGTAACAACTACAGCATCCTCTCAGTGGACATAAGAAATGAAAAGTGGTGCCATCAAGAGGGTTATGGACATTAGAACTTCGTGATTAGGCTATAAAGGACTCTATATTTTTCATGTGGGAATATATTAGAGATTTAAATGTCTAAAAAGCCGCTTTCCCTTTTTGTCTTTTTTCAATTGAAGGTGTCTTCCTGCGTGTGACCTTAAGATGAAATAAAATGTCTGAGCCTTTCCAGAAATAATTGGATAGAGGCATGTCAGGAGTCACAAATGATTAATCTTTAAACTCTGCCATTACGGGCGTTAAAAATATCATCATTTTAGATTTGGTCATTGAAGTGCTGAGGGGTGCCAGCGTGACGCCAATTAAGTCTGCTTAACGGCCGGCTCTTCATTCGATACAGCCCGTGTCCCCTCCACAGGTTGATATCAGGCCAAGTGTTTCATTGAGATGGAAGACGTGAACTGTGGCATTTATTTCAAAGGGTTTTTAGAGGGAAAACAAAGAATCAAAAACAGTTCTCTCACATGACGATGCTTAATTCTTCAGAACCCCATTCTACAAAGGTGTTATATAAACACACACTATATAGGGATAGTGATTTCATCTGAATCCCAGACGACACACGTGTGAAAGTCGCAGCATTATCGTCTCTTACACTGCGTTGATCCCCATGAAACCTGTAGCCTTCCTGTTCCTTAACAGATTAACACTTTATTCAACAAGCTGTTGACTGACGAGGCACATGGCACCTTCTTTTCAGTTTCACTCTCCAACCCACACTCTGATCCACTCGCCCTGATCCCCATAAAGGGATTCAAATGTGAGGTTTGCCTTCAGGCTCAGTTTCAGGGCCAGCCTGATAAGATTTTTTCCAAAAGAAAGAAAAGAACTGATGATGTAACCTCGGAGAGCCCTATTGGTTTGGTTCACGATGTACCATAAATGCTGTAAAGGAGACTCCACCTATTTAATGGCAACGCACTTCATGAATTAGAACTACACTGAGGGCAGTTCACAGCTTCATAATGGAAACCCCCTCTGCCTGAAAACACTTAATCTCTTATTTGTACATCGCTGTTTCAAAGAAATGTCCCCTCCTGTATGTCCTTGGCTGCGTTCGCTCCAAAGTGAACTAGACACGTTATTATAGTGTTATCAGATTAGAGCTGCAGGGCTGTGGAGACGCTGGTGGAAGTGTTACATGGTCTGCTTGTTTCTGACTAATGGACCTGAACCTGATTGAATTTATTTGTGCAGACAGCTATTTATTAATAATAATAACAATAATAATAATACAAATAATAATAATGATGATGATGTTTGAAATCCAGGGCGAATGGGTTGGCAAGAGCTATTTTTCGTTAAATAACAAGGTGATAAAATGGGTGATTGTACCAATTCCTTAGAAACTGTTGAACCTTAAATATCACCATGTTTAACTGATAGTTGTTAAATGCGAAAATGGTTTATTTTAATTGAAAAATATGTTTTGAGCTCAACAGAATCCTCAAAGATGTTAATGAATATATTGCTGTGTTGTCCACAGACGATGTCGGTTTTATCTTCAACACTTCAGCGGATACAGACGTTCATTGAAGCTTGTCAGTTAATTAAATGTTCTCCGCTTGCCAGGTTTCCTCTTTCAAACGTGGCCTTGCATTCCAGCTTGGCTCTGTTTGAATTTCACCCTTTTCTTGATACTTAAAAGAATAAATCTGGAAACTAAATTACTTCTGATAAATTTTACAAGAATTTCCTGGAACATTCAAAGCCTGATTTACAGTAACTTCTTTCCCTCTGTCATATCAGCTGCTGTCAAAAAGCTATTTAAGTTATCAGGTTGAGCCTCCACTGAACATGGACACTGTTTATTTTGAGTCAATCCCATATTAACGGGCTTGATGCCTTAAATACCAACTTGTACACCGAATCTGAAAATAGTCAATAGCACATAGACTAACACGTGCAACTGAAAAGATGCTGGTTAACAATATGTTTTACACAATGAAGCGATACTGTATTTATGGGTTGTTTTCATAGTGGTACGGTCCTGAGAGGAGGGGAAGGTGTGGAAACAGACTAATGCATTATTTGTAAGAATATATTACCAGGCTTCTCCTTTAAATTTCACTCATTCATTCAGTATTTCAGAAAGTGCTGCTCCCTCCTCCAGCTCTGCAGAGATTTATGGTGGAGTGGAAGCACAGCACATGTTGCATAGTTGCATACCAGGAGTTCTTTGAAGCTGGCATTGCGATCACATTGACACACCACACAGTCCATCCTGCATCTGGAGAATGTGGCATGTGTCGGATCCATGGGCATAAGCACCAGAACAAAAGGAACCAGTGTAAACAGCGATGAGTTATCGGAACTATGCACACACAATGCATCAAGCTAATTCTGCAAGAGGAGTTGAGCGGAGGGAGAGAGGCTTCAGAGAGATTGATGCTTGACACCATTAAGGTGGAGGGGGAGAAGGATGTCACAGGGTAAAGAGTCCTGGTCGTGTTAGCCTGGAGGGGAACTTGGCTAACCTGCATCCTGTCATGATTTCAGACAGACAGACAGAGACACAGACAGGCAGGCAGATAGACAGACAGACAGGCAGATAGACAGGCAGCCCACTCACTCAGTGGAGCAGAAACACCAGGAGCTCAGCGGCTGCCATGGATACAGTCCTGGAGTCTCTGCCTCTCTCCCTCTGTATGTTTACTGTATGCATGTGCGTGGGTTTATTTTGAAAAGCCTTGAGCCTGGTCACTATATTAAGAAGGAAGCTTTTGAGCTCTTGAAGTGGAGGATGTGTTTTTGTGTGTTTTTGCACGGCCGTCAATCCCAGAACCGAAGTGACACGTGTATATAAAAACTTCAGCTTTCTGCAGGTGCTGCTCGCTCATGTTTACCAATCAATACTTTTTCTCTTATTAAGGAGAAGTGAGAAGAGACAAACCCAGTATCACTGGACACTTCCCCTCAGTGTTTCAACATCTTTCAGAAGCTCAGAAAAATCCCTCCCCAGGACCAAAGAACAAACCGATCAGGCCAGAAACCTGATGATAAACATGTTGATCATTTAGCAGCAACACAATGTTCTCACGATGCTCCGTGGCCACTTTGCCTATGAGGTTATTCTTAGCGTTTGCTGCTTGTTGTGTTGGAAACAAGCAGATACATATTACAGTTATTTACAAATCTACAAATTGTATGTAAAATGTAAATTATGAATTTACACACAGGCTACAAAACAAGATTAGACTTGCAAAACAACACCGTCACAGTCAAATGTTTTCTTGCTGTAAACAAAACATAACATTATCACTAACACTACTCTGTAGCTCTCTTTGTTGGCTTCCTCGTGCCGTGACAAATTATGATTGCTAAATAATGCAACTGCAAAACATGTCTCTCCCAGTGCTAACTTTACTGAAAACTGTATTTTATTTAGTTTGAATGTGGATGTGATTCCTGAACGTATCGTTTACTGTTCACAGGTCGAGCGTTTTATTCACCGGTACTTTCTGCATCTTTCAGGAGGTCCATCGGATCATCACGGTCGATGGCGTCAAACTCAAGGACGACGTGGCTGCCAGCGAGGTGGGCTGGATGACCTCCGTCAAAGACTGGGCCGGAGTCATGATATCCGCTCAGACACTAACGGGAAGAGTCCTGGTGAGTTCCCAACACATTCATCCTCCCATGGTTTAATCTTTGATTGACACCCGGAGCTACTTTAACCTACGTGGAGCAGGCTGCTGGTGAGGACATCAGTGAGATGAAGCGTGACAGCTGATCATGATCATCCCTGATGATCTTCGTGACAGCTCGGCATTCGGCTTGAACTCCCTCATGGGGGCGCCGTCATGAAAAACATCTACTCTTATAGAACAAGCCAGAAACCGTGGTCAGGAGGGGCTTGCATCTGAAAACACACGAATGGGGAACGCTTGAATGCTCCTTGGATATATTTCTGTATGTCTGAAGCATAAATACACAGTTTTGAAGGGGAGGCTCTAACAAAGTCGATAGGGCAACGAAAAGGAGAGATTTAAATAGTGTATTAAGGTCAGACGTCCCATAATGCCCTAGCAGGGAGACACGGATCCAGAAGGGAGGGGGGGGAGGGACCTATACAATTTACCCATCGCGTGTGGTCTTCTGAAGTGGTTGCTATGGCGCTTGGTGTATCTGTTGACATTGTCTCACATGGAGATCACATGACCACTCTGATCACATGTGACCATGTCTGTATTGCACGTCAGGATCAGAAGAGGGCTTGAGAGATTGCTGTGAGAGGTCATCGAGTCAAAGACAATTTATGTACAGGGAAGATTTTTATTTTACGAGATAGTTTGACGGGACCGAGGAGGGGCGCAATGAAATGGCATGAGATGCCATGCCAAGGCTTGCCGCAGTGCTCGGGGCTTGATCCCACTTTCACTCAGCCCCCTAAATGTGGTGCAGCATTTCCAGCTGGCTCAGCGTGTGGAGGTTGTTAATCAAGAATACTGGGTTGGGCGACCACACTCAAGCATTATGGTTTGACGTGGGATATTAGCTACTTCATTGTGAGCGCTTCTTTCATAAATCTGTAGCCGTAATGATTTATCTATAAGGAATTTTGACAAACGCCTCGTGTCAGGGTGTGTTGGTCGGAACATGTGTATCGTTTCTATGTTTTGTTGAATGCAGTCATTTAAAACCTTGTGAAGTGAAGCATTTGTTGTTGTTTTGAGATGATGTGCGGAGCTGTGAGCTTCTGTAAGCCGGTGATTAATACCAGGGGCAAAACACTTTTTTCTTTTTTTTAACTCCCAGTTTGGGCTAAAAACAGTCCATGTTCTCCATCTTCCTCCAAATGTCACATGAACCCCTGATGACTCAGGCTGAGCTGAGGTTGTCCCCAAGGCACCTTCTATCCAATCATCCTGAGCACAGACGCTGAAGTGACGGCGAGCGGTGGCAGCAACATATCGCTAAACGGAGCGTGACATCGGCTCCACTGCCATTCTGTGTTTCCCTGTTTTTCACTCTGAACCATCCCCACTCAACTCATGTGTGTGTGTGTGTGTGTGCGTGTGTGTGTAGCTCAACTGCTCGGTCTCAATGATGGCTTGACACACAACTGTTGAGCGAGCGCTCGTCTGTAACCGTGGCAACTGCAGCTTACCTAGACACAGCAGATGTGTGCGTTTTTCTGCGTCGGCCTGTTCGGGGCACATTAAAGCCTATTTCCCGGCCAGCTGAGAGGCTTGTGATGGCTTAAATGAGAGGGGGGGGGGCGGGGGTGTATTTGTTTTATTCTTCTATCTGTCTTTGTTTAAGTGAGGAGTGAGCTCTTATTGCCACATCTTCACCCATGTCATCTTTTATATTTTATTTAAAAAAAACTGATTTTGCAAAGCAGCCTGTTTTCTCCTGCAGGGCTTCTGACTGATGGGGGATAAACATGATATAGAGATATAAAAATATTCATATCGGTCTTATCACAATAAATGTCACATTATCATTTATTTTATTTAGTTTGTGGTTTTAAATTCTTCTTTATGATTCAATATGTGTTAAACCTCCTCACCATTATATCACTATACATTGGACCTTTGTGACATTTCTATAGATTAAAATGATATTGTGACAACTATTGATATTCTTTGTATCGCCAAGTTCTCTTAAAATATTCTGAAGCAGTGTCTTACTCTGGATGTTCTTCCTCATACTTCTTTAATGAAAGCCACTGGGGGGGAATCGACTGTATTCAACTGTTCTTTACCAAGTGGTAGAAATTACAGCTCTTCTCCCAGATACACTTACTGGTGCATGTAAATCTAAGTGTAGTACTAGTCCGGTAATTGATTTAACCAAATTATTTCTGCTTAAATAATTAAGTAGATATCTGGATGCAGTCGAGGAAAGAACACAACGGAGACAGAGGCTCGGCTGCAGAGTGCCTGAAGAAGTTTGCAATTTTGATGTAGGTTTATGGATCTTGGTCCAAAGAACATTTGTTGATCTCTCCACGGAGTCAATTACTTTTATAGTTTTTTCTTCTGCTCAAAACATTGGTTTACAGAGGGGAGCAAAAAGGAAAGAGAGAATGAATAAGAAACCAAATTACCGGAAAGAATAGATACAAAAGTTTGAAATCGTGAGATCAAGAAATTGAAGTGTTAATATGTCCTGGTTATTGCCTCCTGTGATGGTGGTTAAACACACATTAGATGCTGCGTGACACATTTGGACCCAGTGTGACGGGCTGCACGCTGATCCTGTCTGCAGTCTGAGCCCAGTGTTTGCTCCTCACGGTGGATGTTGAGTGATAAGCAGGTGCAGGCTGCCCTGTGGAAGCCCCGGAGGCCCGATCTCCCTCTGCCCGAACGGCCTCAACTCTCTGCAGATTGTAAAAGATCAAACCGTGCCCTCCGGGCTATTTGATTAGCAGGGAGGACACTTCCTGGTGACCTTTCAGTCGTCTGTAAAGGTTTATCTGCTCCAGATCAAGCACTCAACTCTTCATGCACTAAAAAAAAACAACAACAGGAGTGGCGATGCTTGGTGTTTAGTAGCCAAGTACAGTTCAGCAGTTATCCCCCAGATTGTGTGTGTGTGTGTGTGTGTGTGTATGGGGGGGAGGTCCCATCTGTCAGTTAATGAATTGTTGTGTTTCCCCTCCAGTCGATTTTCACCTCATACGAGACCACCAGTGATCACAAATGTCATCACGGGTTTGTGTGTGTCGCTCCAAACAAACACAACTCTCTTCAGGGGCTGAACAGGTGGTGGCTGCTCGTACCTGTGCCAACACCCCCACCCCACCCCCCCCCCACCCCAGCGGGTCTCCTGTAATGTCATGCATCTATTTCCACTTTCCCCTGAGAACCTCATCCAGGAGAACCTGTACGATATGGAAACACGTGACAGAGTGAGCATCCGAGGTTGGTTGGTGTATTCAGGAGTGATGGCTCCTAAATGATGCGACCCTGCTGAGTGACATTTAGCCATTTTTCTAGAAGTCTGTGTGTGTGTGTGTCTGGAGGTGAGTGGGTGCCGGTGGGGAGAGCTATTATTCTGGCCACAGAAAGGTTTTCTATTATTGGAAGCACAGAGCTGCCCTCTGGCACAAATCAGTTTGAATCGCTAACTCCAGTTGGAGTCTCAGGTGGAACACACTCAGTGGCATTACAATCAGAGTTGGATGAATTGGCTCCTGTTGTTTAACATTGCTGGTGAACAGGCTGTTTTTGCTGGTAATTGCCTCTTAGATAGGATGAATAGTAATTGCATGTGTTGTGGAGCATGTACTGATACCGTCAGGATAAGTTATTCTACTTAGAAATACTACTGTTTGCAAGTGGATGGTGTTATACACGTTTGTGTACTTTTTTCGTTTTTTAAATGTAAAACGTAAAATGCCACCATCTAGGATTACCAGGTCAAAATGTTCAGGAAGTCGACTATTGGACGCCCGGGTGAAGGAGTTGTCCTGTCTATTTACTGCTGTCGTCTGGATTTGATGTCACCTGGGAGCAGCTGCGGGGGGAAAACAGAGCTCAGGACAAAATTATAGCTGGGCCAGAAAAGGGCAATTTCATCAGGCAGACTCACCTCCTCTTCCTCCTCCTCCTCCTCTTCCTCCCCCACCTCCTCTGAGAGAGGCTGGGTGAGCGGCGGCAATTGTACCACTACATGAAAAAGCTTTTTGTCTGATGAGAGTGAAAGAAGCAGAGGAGAGGAGAGAGGGAGAGAGCGAACACCTTTCTGGGGACTGGCTCTCTTCTCTCAGATGCCCCTCTCATTCTTTACATGACTGGGAATTCAGCTCAGAGCTGCTTAATGGTCACATTTTCCACAGTATTCAACTCGGGCCTGAAAGGATCCAAACGGCTTCTACTGCGAGCGCCCTTTTCCTGACATTTCCAGTTGACTTTTGACTTCAGATCAGGACGTCAGCGTTGTTATGTAACCAATATTCTATAATATCCCGAGGCCTTGTGGCAACGCCGGGCAGGGTGTTTGCCACCTGTGGCTTCTGGTGCCAGCACAGTTGTGTGTCACTTTCACCGCACCCAGTGCAGGACAGGGAACAATGTGCCAGTGTCACTCGGCTCTCTGCCGGCCTAAGTCTGTCGCTATTTTGGGGCGACGGCAGCTGCCAGGCCTGTTTTGTCAGGACCCTCCTGCAGAAAACAATGTGAGACTAAAGTTAACCTTACGATAAGTACTCATAGTACGACTAATAACAAGGTGACTCAGGGAAATGATCTTACTGCACTGGACATGAAACGGGTTGAAAGAGAGAACAAAGAAAAGACATTGGATTTGACAGCGATTTGACTTGTTCAAGAATTCATGTTTTTTGATTGAAAAAAACACAAATATATGATATTTATTAATGTGTGAAATGTGGTGCAGATCCAACTAAATATCTGAAACTAGTGAATTCAGCGAAGTTTCATCAGGAGACTGTTGGGCCTCGGTGGATGTAGGTGCTCGAATGAGTGCCCTTCTAGTTTCTTTCAGTTTTGCTCTTCAATATTAATTAAAAGAATCAACTTAGAGCTGAAAATGTCACAAGTGCAGTAACCTATTCAAGAAATGTGACAATAAATTCAACATCTATATTTTTCATTTACGTTTTGGCCTTCCCCATCACGTTCAGAAATCATCTTTGGTCTTTTCTTCTTCTACGCGGATCATAGATTATATATAAAGATTGAAAACACATCTCCACCTCCTCCCATTATCCAGAAATCAAGCCAAAGTCTCCCGTACATGAACGCTGCTGTCTTGTGCCAGTGACATCATTTGGCGGCAGAATTAATCTCAGTTGTCAATCATGATGTTTCATCCTGTTTTTGTAGCATCAAATATTTAAATCCAAACATTAACTAGAAATTTGACACACACGACAGTGTGATAAGAACCACCTGGAATGACAGAAACCATCTCCGAGACAAAAAGTATTTGACGTGGATTTTGTTTAGTTTCCCATCCACTGACTTGAAGGAGGTTTGATTTATGACCTATGATACAGCCAGCGACTAGGCGGCGCTCGCTTTCCTCCATTTTTATATCCACAAGGTTCATATCAAAGATCACTACTTGTTATCGAATGACTTTTCAATAACTCAAAGTTGTGAGAAAAGTTTTTAAATAATTAACCTTATATAAAGAGTATTTAAAAACTTGCTATGTCTAGCAGCAGGATTCATACAAAGTCTTAATTGTTATGCAAAGGATGAAGCTGTCTGGTTTGCTGGTTTGCTTTCCATGATGTCTGGGGTCTTATAGACACATAAAATGATTAATGTTTGCCCCTCGGTGCAGCACACAGACACATCCGCTCGCTGCCTCGACACGTTTAATTGAGGTTCTCCTGACCTGCGGCGGTCTGTGTCTGCAGAGTCACACAGACTGAGAGCTGCTTGATCCTCTGCTCTCTCTGCTACTGGGGCCAAACTCTTCTAGTGGTCTTACTGTTAGTTTTCGGAGACCAGCGAGTATTAGGTTCGATAATTACTGTGTCCCCAGGGGGGCGGGGGGGGAAGGAGGCGTTTCTAATTCGGAGCTTCCTTGGCACAAGCGCCCAGTGTTTTATAATTAGTTTGGTGGAGAAGCAAGGTAGTGAGAGAGCAGGGGAAAGAGGAGGGCTGCACATTCTGCCCAATCCTCAAAGTCTCATACCTGAGCCACTTTGTGATAAGAAACTCACAACCACCAGTTTGACTCTGCAGATTTCAACAAAACCTTCCCTCTCACAGGAAAAGGCAGATATGACAGAGGAAACTCTTCCATTTCTGCAGCCGGCACTTTTGCACCAAACAGGCTTTTTTCCTTGGCAAGTTGAGTTTCTGAATAATTTCCAACGGCCACTTAGAGAAAATGAATGTTTGGAGATTAATAGACATTGCTGCATAATGATCAGAGGGGCTATAACTTTGAAAGCTGGTGGTAAGTTCACCCCCTCGCTCTGTGCGCTGAATCGGACTGTCCCCATCTTCAGAGCATGAATCCAGTCATTTGCATTAATGCCCCAGGGCGCTGCCGCTGTTCTCACACCTCATGCATCCTGCGTCCACTCCAACTTTAAAAATGCATGCGGCTGCCACAGTTGCAGTTTGTCCAACTTCCAATATAGAAAGCGTGATTTGCATTTTAGCACACGCCATGAGTTTCCATCTCCATTGTTAGCGCAGGGCAGAGATGGCTGCAGCTCCTCTGTGAAGCTCTGCCAGCGGGGGTGACTCACTGCTCTTAACTCCGATCGAACTCTTTCAATGAGATTTCTCCTCACACGTCATTAGACATCAGAGGTTTTGTTCCTTTGACCAAGATATATGTTTGTTGCCGCTTTCCATTCATTAGCTGCTTTCTCTTATTTCCAACACTCGCACAGAGGCAAGTGAATTACAAACTCATAATTCAGCTGAGACAGACCCAGGGACCGGCCTGGGGTGGACTCTTCCATCCCCTCCCATCCTAAGCTCTTTACGCCTCACTGTGAGTGGTTGGGCTGCTTCCAGGAAGGCTTAAATCATGGCTAAGCCACTGTGGGATTTGGGGTTGGACGCTGCCTGTTTTGATTACGGGTATTTTAATGTCTGAATAATGGCTCAAGCTGTGGTAGAGTAAGTTTAAGTCTTTTATTCATAACGCAGCAGAACATGCTGTTTTGGGCTCAATCTTGAAAGAGTTTATAAAAAGCAAAGTCGATCCCATCGGAGCTTCAAGCTGTTTAACCAGCATGACAAAGAGAGGGACGATCCACAGAGCTGGACCCTGAATATTCAGCGGCGGCAGTGTTGTTTTCACAACTCAGAGACAAAGTCATCAGATCAGATCGCTCACTATGTGCGGGGACCAGTGTCGGTTTTCAGGCTCTGGGTAGTTACAGTGCAACCTATACAGCGTGAAACACAAACTGAGCACTGAGCCAAGTGGTTCAAAGCAGGATCCAGTTTCTAAGTGCTTTAATTTCCAGTATTCTTTTAATATCTCTCTGCAATATGGCTAATGGACTGAAGCCAAGCCACTTACTTACTGCTTTAAAGCACGCAACCACTGTTTGGATCTTTAGTTATAAAACACATAAACTACTACCACTACTAATATGGCAGTTATATAACTCTGATTATACCGCAGATGTACTTCAAATAATTAAAATTACATAAGAAAGGATGGGGAATGAGCAAAAACTAAATAATAAGGATAAATGAATTGTTGGTAGAGATAAAAGTAAACCTTCAAAGAATGAATAGAGGAGGATTAAAATCGGTGGATTATATTAAAGCCCAGATTCAAACATAGGTTAATATATACCAAACACTAGAAGGCCACTCAGACGGCAGATACCTATACCAAATTTCATAAAGTCAGATATATGAAAATGAAGGTTTAATGCTCAGCTGAGTTACATGAGGTAAAAGTGTAGAAAACGGAACAACTGGCCAGTTTTAACATATCTTTGGATGTAAAGTAAGGATTTGCTACCTCTTCATTGGGTGTTCAGTTGCTTTATGGAAACTTTAAAAAATAGTGTATGTTTTGAAAAGTTGCTGCACCTGGGGGAGGAACTTGTCCATGATATTTTACATAAGAGAGGAGAGCGTCGGTGCAGCAACCTGTCATTTTCCACATCGTTTTAATTTCCTGCTCACTGCGACAGTGGCCTTGTGCATGAATATGTATTTTTCTCCGACCTCTCTACGCAGCAGAGCCAAAGCAACGTGATGAAAGTAGTCGGTATGTAGAAGGCTCGTCATATATTATCTTATGTTTGCACAACCATAAATATCTGTAGGATTTTTTCAAAAGACAAAAGTATTGTCAGAGGGAAGTTTTGTAAAAAAATATCGTCAATCAAATTTTATTGCTACAGCCCATATTGACAAATCACACTTTGCCCCACTGGGCTGAACCTGTACAAAAAGCACGCTCCTCCTCGACCAACATGCTTTTCATCCCTTTGTTAATGACCGAGCTTCTGAGCTGATAACATCCAAGCAGTTACAGTATTTCCTCATAGATAAACATCCTCTGTTGGAACAAATACACAAAGTTTTAATTCAACCAGTATTTCAAGTTGAGCAGGAGCAAAAAACTTTTTTTCTTACAGAAAAGTAAAGGATCACAAGCTGCTGGAAGTCATTTGCTTTGGTTTCCTTATAATTTGTGGTCGTATTGGTAAAAAGCCAAATATTCCTTTAAGTCCTCTTTTATGCTTTTTGCATTTCGATATTGACCGAACAAGCCTTTATTTATACAGCGACTGACTCAGGAACTCTTCATCCTTCTTCAAACAGTTGCTAACCACAGTTTTCAGTCAGATTTCCTCTCCACTGATACTTTGACCATAGATTGTGGCCGTAAAGCACAATCTGTGACTCACTCCTTTCTGCTTTATTGCTTCCCTTTCTCTTTATGCTCCATCGGTGCAGCAGGCGTGTTCTTTACTCATCACCTGGCTGATGAACATCGCTGTCTAAGAGATAAACATTTATTTTATGACTCAAACACCTCTGAGCCCACTCCTCTTTTTTTCTCCTTGCTCAAACTGGATTTTCTTTACCTGCAGTCAACTCCACGCTGAGTTTCTACTGGGGTTCAGGGAGCGGCACAGATCAGAGCTCAGTGTTTTGATGTCGGGTTATGAGTGAATCAGGAAGCGTGAGTCGCCGTGGACGCCCTGCAGGCTGTAACCCCGGGCTGTAACCCCGGGCAAACCCCAATTCTCTGGACTCATACTTCATCACACTTTCAAAAGCAGCCACTCTGTTCCCTTCACTGCACCAGCAGCGAAAGGAACACGGTTAGATTCTTATGTTGTTGTTTTTACATTTAAAAAAGAAGATGTACGATTGTAACTTTGCAGATTTCCATAAAATTGCACGACAGATTCAGAGAAGCTGAATCATAAATCCATGTGCGTCAGGCCGTCTCTTTTTTTTAATTGTGGCGCAATTAAAAAAACCTGCTCGGTGAGGAGAGCAGGTTTTTTTCCGACCTGCTCTCCTCACCGAAATCAACATACGTTATCTCTGATGACGTGTGAGAGAGAATGTGATGGTGCCCACAACCCCAACTAATGGATGATTATATGTCTTTTAAAACACTTAACTCATTCAATCTTATAATATTTGCTCAAGTAAAAGGTTCTGAAAACCACGACGGAGCTACTCTGCAAACCTTAACCAAACAAACAGTCCTTCCTGTTGTACAGGTGTTTTATTATGGTCATAAGTGTGAAAGCACCTCCATTAAATATGAAACTGACAAAGGCTTATTTGTCCTGGGTACAAAATGACAACTTCATTTGACCGTTCAATTAGATTGTTTGTTATTGTTTGAGTTTGGGATTTTTGACAATGTTCATTATCTTTGGGTTAGTGCCCGGTAGCTCCACCTAAAGACATGGCAAATATGTAATTTGCACTTCATCTTGACTGGAAGTGAAGTGATAACGTCAGCGGTTGATCCATTCCTTTAAACTGTGACATAGTTGGTACACCGTGTGACATTCCAGTTCACACCACAGGAACCGGAACGTCTGGGTTCAGGCTGAGGAAGGGAGTGGAAGAGTGCTGATGTCTATGAACAGGTGGAATTTGATGCAGATCTAGATAATTATCTGGATTTTTCCTAATCTAAATAAACTTATTTAAGGGCCTGATCTGGAGTAACTTCCCTTTATGGTCACAAATTCTTCTTTCAGCTAAATCAGAGAATATTTGGCCTTGTTACAGCTTGAGCAGTTAGCAGATAATTCTTTAAACGAGGCAAATGTATCAGATCTTAATATATGTATATGCAATATCAGTAATATAGTATAGCATGTATAATACCGATATCAATCAGCCTTGGCAGAGGTTAAAGTTTCTCAAATGTCAGACGATACAAGAACTACAAACAAAAACGTGTGTGTGTGCACGCAACAGATTATATAATATGTAAACATACAGCACATGTTCATTGCTGTAGTGACTCCTGTGAATTCTGCCGTCTCCTCCCTGTTTGGGAATTATGACGTTCCCATTGAAGAGCGGGTCTATCCCTCTGGAAACGTTGTAATGCCGGGCAGGGATCCCTGTTGATGTGGAAGCAGCTGCTCTTGGCTGCACGGGAAGCCTGCATGACAAAGGAATAATCTGCTTTATGGAAAAGATGAGCGAGAAATCCCTTAAACCCACCGGTTCTACTGTCGAGTGTGAGAGTCGCAGGCACAGGAGAGAAGCCTCATCCCCTGGAAACATTCTGAAGGATGCAGTACAACAGTGAATCTTATATTCAGCCGCTCCAGACACCCACTGGGTCTGTAAGCGTTTCCAGGGAGTCCCAGCAGAAAGAGGGGAGGGTTGCTGTTCTGTTCACACTGTACTCCAGAATCTCATTGTAACCACTATATTTAATGAAATCCTGATTTATTATATATATGGCTCTCTGGGCTGCTCATCTGAAATACAGAGTTATGATATGAGAATCAGTCTGACATGCGTTGTTGAAGAAACCACAGGAAGTTGGTTTTTGTCTTGTTTGGCCACTTTTCAGCAGGGTCAGCAGGTGAATAATACAAAATATTAAAATCCTTTATTGCCCCAATGCTTTATTTCTCATCAGAAATCTTTGCTCATATTTGTATCACAGGCATGATACAAATATGAGTCAGATTACAAATATTTTTCTGTGGTTTTAATAAAAAGCCTCACCTTAATGCTTACTGAATACTCTATTCTCTTTTTTTGCACTTAAAAAAGACATCAAACAGTTTTTGGTTCATGATGCTTAAAACGAAAGTTAAACATTATCCTTATGTCTTCACCTGAGGTTTTAGGTGTTCTTTTCTCCCAGCACATTTGAACTACACTTATAAACCACTACGACTCTGGTTCTTCGTTCAGCTGCTCCTCTATCTGCTGCCCTTCATAACCTGGAGGAAGGACCCTGACAGGGTCAGTGATCCGGCAGCGAGCGGCCTGACACCGACTCAGCTCGGTGTCCTTCAGCTTAGCCTCGGTCGTGAATCACCAACAGATTGTCAAAGCTTGCTCGGGTGTGATCGGAGAGTGACACACAATGAGCACACGTGTGGGGACTGTATACTATTTATCATCCTTCTGCTGCTGTGTTCAGTGACTGCCGCCCTTTATGAACACTCATTGTTGTATCGGCGGATGATGAGTAATGTCGCACTTTCTCCTGAGCTGAGACTTCAATTTATTGCGTTCATGTAGTGTATCTCAATACAGTTCTGTGAATGAAGCTGCATCTTATGAAGGAGACAGTAAATAGTTCTTCAACTTTTTGATGAGCCAACAACAATAATTCTGAATGACAGTCATTAACTCAAATTTAACAATATAATTATAGTTCATTGTACGTGCACACATTGGTTCCTGCCGCTTTAAACTCCGAGAGCTTCCTGTTTTTCGCGAAAGATTAAATGAGAGCTGAAATCAAGTCAATCATAAACCTGGGATTTTCTTGAAATCATATCCTAATAAAAGGAAAATTAAACGATTAGACACATGTATTTCGGAATATTTTAAATACATATTATAAAAAGTGGTGTTAAATTACTGATGCTGTTTCTGAGTATCCTCGTTTTGACCTTTAAACTATAAGTGCCGGTCTTTCTGTGACCTTGAAGGACACAACACAGAAAAGAGTGAGGCTGTGATGGGAACTGGTTAAATCACAACTTCTCCGACGAGGCTGTGGACTGTTTACGAAACACATGCTGCAGAGGTTATATTAAGATCATGCTTGAGGAGGGTGCCAGGCTTTAGTAGAACCATCCAAAACCCCATTAGTATGCATGTTGTGGTTTCGCCTGTCGCCAGGAGCACGGTTCACACGCAGCCACAGCCAGTGAACGCAGGTCTGAGCTGAACAGGGAAGCAGATGTGTCGTAAAGGATCAATCTGTCTCTTTTGTGAGCCGATCATTTAATTTTACAGGTTGAGCCGAGATTTGCAGGTGTAATTGTACAGTTTGAGTCATTTATGAGGAGGTTGACGTTACATTTTGATGCTGTAAATGTACCTTTAAACAGCGTCAGTCAATATAACCTGGATTTTGCTGCCGTCTGGTCTCTGTGCATCATATATTAAAAGGCATGAAATTATTAAAAGACATGTCAATCAGTCTCCCAGCCCTAAGAGAATATCTGGCTTTTTGGTTTTTGGTGATGGACAGCCCTGATGTATAGGAGCTGATTTTGCCCCTGAGATATTCTCTTTGTCTCCGTCACAGAATTATTAACAGTCTAAGACGTATAAGTACTATTGTAGATAAGATTATAGATAAGAAGCTGGAAGTCAGTATCTAGATGTTTTTGGGTGCTTCCTGAAGTCCTTATTTGTCTCCCTACTTCCTTCCTTCCTTCCCAGGTTACTTATTTACTAAAGGTCAGAATAAGGACAGTGGGATTCATCATCGACAGTCAGTGCCCGTCAACTGTCGAACTGATGCAACAATAGCTCAGTGTTGGCGGAGCTGAAGTTGTGAAGCACCTGCAGTTCAACACCAACGACACCGTAAATGTCTCGGGTGTTCGTTCGGTGTCTGTGTGTTTTGTCTGATGTGTTTTGTCTGATGTAGTGAAGATGTTAATTTGCTTCCATCACCCCAGGCGAAGGATAGACTGTGCAAGAGCCATGAACACAGAGGCGAGTGGGACAGTGACAATTTAGACAGTGACGCCTACGATCAAAGGTTATTACCGAGGTATTTTTACTGCCCTACCTAATCTATTCCAGACATCCATAATAAAAAATGAAAACGAAACTCATTAAATGATTGTGGGGTGATTTTAATGGATGGGTTGATTGCAGGGTGTAACAGCCTGTCAAAAGAGGAACTGGATTAAAATACAAAGAGCTGTCAGTCAGAGCGCATGCCTCTGCTAAAAAAATAACATTTGCATATTGGGAAAATCTTTTGATCAAATTGAGCTGACCTACAAAAACTAAATAAATGGTGAATTCCTCTACACAACTGCAGAGTATATCTTTGCTCCTCCGTTGTGCACATTAAGATGACTTGTTAATCAATGTGGCCTTTGAGGACGGACAGATGGGCTGGCTGGAATTCACCAGGACAGACCTCAGGGTCATTTTATTTTGGAAAGCAGCTCCCTGTTCCTGGGGGAATCTGCTGCGGGTCAGAGAGTCAGCCGTGAGGAACACCGTGTCAGGGACTTACACTCCGTTGGACATTTTAAGTTCAATTGAGAGATGCCACGATCTGGATGTGACACAGGGGATAACAGAGCTCAGACCGGGCACCGGACAAAGACGGTCAGGCCACTGCACACACGAATCCCTGGCATCCCACCGCTGACAGCTCTGATCCCACAGTGAGCGCAGGCTTTCAGGGAATATGGAACAAACTGACCCCGGCTTCTTCTGAATCCTGTTTTTAGATGCTCACAGCTCACGGAGCAAAACAACCACCCACTGCAAGAGTCTCAAAAAAACATGTTTCTACCTTAACTGAATATCAATGAGGCTGAGTTTATTTAGCTGAGCCTCTGCAGCACTGGCACATTATGATCACTGTAATCTCACTAAACTAACAATGTCAATCTTCTTTTACCTGTATTAATTTATTTTAGAATCTTAAGAACTGTTCTTCATCGCTACGAAAAAACCTTTGTTCCCTCGGGTTATTTTCAAATATAATAATCCACAAAAAGAGAATAATTCTGATCTGTAATATCAGGGAGTTTGAGTAGAAGTGCTTTTTGAGCCCAGGTGAATTTGCTGTTTCTTTGTCAGTTTTTTCACACTGATGGACGGTGAGTCACTCTTCAGGAAGAGTGGAGGAGCATGAGTGGGTTTTCTGATGTTCGCTGGTCGACTCATGAAAGCTTCAGACCTGTTGGAGAAGGCAACCTCATGCTGTACGGGATCAACAAGAATGTTAGCAGCTCTTGTGAAAGTGGACCTACAGGAAGTCTGAGAAAAGGGTTGCCTCAGGTTTAGTGATTTTAAAAAAAAGAAGTGACTTCCGATCATTTGACTATAACTTGACACCTTACAGATTTATTTCATGAATTAAAAGCAAATCTGTTCTACATCTATGCTTCGGTTCCTCAAGTTTTGACCTGAAAATTCCTCTAGCAATAAAAAACGAAATATCAGACTATGTCGTACAGTTAAAACATAGTCTGGACCTATCTTGATATGACCTGACAGACTCCACAATTGACTTGGAGTTATCTTAGAATGACTTAAGGCTTGTTTAAGAAAATCTTAAGGCTTGAGACTTGACTTGGAATTATTTTAAGTTACTTAAAACTTGCTCAGTCTGGCTTGAAACGCAACTTATTTCAGGAAACTTTGGACTTGAACCGTGACTTAGTTTTAAAGACTTGATATTAATACCTGGAATTACCTCAAATGACTCGAGACTTGATTCTGACTTGTCTTGAATAGGTTTAGACTTCTTGAGAAGGACATGTTTTCAAATCATTTGAGACTTGCTCTGACGACCCAGGAACTTTCATCTCAGACAGCTTTATACGTTTTTCTTAAACACAGTCATTTCATCAGTCCCTTTGAATCAGCCTGAAGTGAAGGGTAAATGCCCGTGACAATTAAAGAGCGTCTCACAGATCTCTCGTGAGCGACTCGTGTCGTGGTCATTGTCTCCGTGTCTCTGTGTGTGCAGAGCCATGAACAGCAGCTGACTGAATGTGAAGGTACGGATGTGATGCATCGTTCTCCTGTGACGGAGATGAATGATGAGCGCTGGCGTCTGCTCATCGACAAACAGAGTCATGAGCGCCCCCCCTCTTTGTTCCAGCCAGCTTGTTTTATTTACTGCCATCGCTGAATCTTCCTCTGCAGGCGACATTTGCATTTTTCCAGTGTTGCACCAACATTGGTCCCAGTGTCTAACCCAGTTTGGTCAGAGGCATTAGGAGATTTCCTGCCGTTCAAAGAGGATCCCTCGATTAAAAATGCATGCGAGTGCTTTGTGTCATTACGGAGCCATCGGTGGTCGCAGGTTGACAATACGATTTCACATCATGGAAATGAATTGGGTTGAGCTCATTCATTATGGATGGCGTATGGTTTCTTGTTCAGGGGCGGCCATTGTGTCATTTCTGAGCAGATAAGCAAACCTGCTGGTGTGTATCACGATGTAAAACATTGTCTGTCTTAAAACCTCTCTCCTCGAGCTCTCGTCTCCATTAGCTTCGGCTTTTAAAAGACAAAATTAGGGCGCTCATTTCACAACGGCATTAATGAGCCGCTGTGCTTTTGGACTCCTAACTATCAATGGACGATAATGTACAATTACTCTTAAGTTGTTAGAATAAAAAAAGATCTAGGTCTTTTCTCACCCAAATGGCAAAAAGTATGTTTTGTAACAGCTGCCCTGCAAAATGTGAAATATAAACTCACGTGGCTTAGTTTAACCTACTTTGTAAAGAGAAGTGTGCTCTATTAAGGTCACAGAGATTTGCATCCTCTGTCCTCCATTTCTGCAAAAATCTTCCAGCTCCATCTCGGCTTTGTGGAACTCAGAGTGAAATGCTCCCCATGCTGATTTCCTCTGTTTGTATTTACACTTCAGTCTGATTTGCTGGGGCATTAGCGGCATTGATTAAGTTTCACCCCAGCTCTCTCGGTGTCAGAGCTGTCAGCCGACGAGTCTTTGCTTTGTGCGCCAACACGCCCGGATCTCATGTTTTATTGTCCCGCAGCCTGCCCCACCCCACCTCCTGTCACCTCGCCCACTCCCCCACCCCCCCACCCCCCCAACTGCCAATTTACACGCGGGGCTGAGCTGAGTGTGTTTGTTTAGGTGTAGATTTACAGTAACTGTGACACCGCCGCTCCACAGTGGGAACAGACTGACAGGACGTACCCAGGTCTATAATTGCTCATTAATAGACATTAAACATTGGCCACACGCCATGAAACACAATTCAGACGTTCATCAGCTGCAGAACAACAGATTTAGAGCTGTGTTCCATTGATTTATCTATAGATTAATCTGTCAAATCAATTAATGTATTAATTCTACAAATAGGATGATGTCTGCTTAAAAATACGATTTACTGGATTATTAACTGTTGCGGTTTGGCTTTCTGAATTTGTATTTTATAAAACCATCATCCTGTGTTTCTCTGTACATTTATCGATTTTCATTTTTCTTATATGCTTAATATTTTATTATTTCCCTTTAATGCACTTTTCTTACATTATGTTCACTTTGTTACTTGAATTATATTAAAAATCGTCTTTCTTTGTTTTTCCTCTTTTACAGGTGGTCCTCGTATTTGCTCTCAGCATTGGAGCGCTTGTAATATACTTCATAGATTCCTCTGAGTAAGTAACATTTTTACTAACTTATTAGTGAAATCATTGTGATGCTATTATGTGATGCTCATAGTTTCCAAACTAGCACCTTTTTCTGCAGTGGACTTACTTTCTTGGCAAAGGTAACAACAGATCTGTAGATGGATGAAAGTGAGGATTTGAAATGTCCTGTCCGAGTCCTCTGAGACGTTTAGCTTAAAGTCTACAGTACTTTTATTAAAAAGAATAAGCTATTATAATTAATGAATGTAAAAAATAAAAAAGGTAGTAATTACGCCACTGGATGCTTTATTCCAGGTGAACGGCTCTTTCCTTATAGCCATTGATGAAACGTGCGTATTCTGTGTAATGAAGGGATCAGGCGCTCACACAGGCAGGAAAGACCAAAGTTCCTGTCCAACACAATCACCATCGCTCATCAAATTAGAGGAAGCGGAAGACCCTTTAGCTCCGTGTGCCACAGTGGGCTGTTACTGCAGCCTGCTGCTGTTTGGACAGGATATGCCATTAAAAAACGTGGGGTGAAAAAACACCGCCGGGATAAAAGCTTTTATCAAACCCCAAAGGGAGTCAAGAGATGGGAAAATGGGCCATAAACTGGTGTAATCTGGCCTCGTGGTCCTGGCGGTAAGCGCTCAGGTTATTTCATAAGACCGCATCCAGCTGAGGGCTCGGCAAGCTCTGATGTGGTTTGCGAGCATGATCTCATTTCATTATCTGGACAAGCTCAGGTAGAGTTACAGCCCCGCCGCCGCTGCCATCTGTGGCCTCCTGTTCTCAAAAACATGCTCATCACAGCGCCTGATACCTAGTCACCTGATGAAGGACGACCTTTGACCCCTCTCTTTAACCTTTCCACACACAAGGCAGGGAATCGTTACGCTTCCGGGGATGATTCCACAGCTGCCGTTCACCCTGATCTTCACATTCATCCCCTCGCTATTATTCGAACAGGATTTTCTCACTACCTGTCGGCCCCAACAAGCTCAGTACTCAAAGCCAAAGAGCAGTTAGCGGCTCACTGGTGTCCCTGTAAGTGGCAGCCGACTGTAAGAGATCCAGCCCTTCTTGTAATTAGTCCCGTGGGGCTGCCGAGGTGGTTCTGTGACGGGCAGGCCGACCCGGTTCAAAGCAACAGAGAGAAAGAGAGAGAGAGAGACATCAACACATTCACTGATCTACGAGCTGCCCAGTGATGATGAGACGTCCTCGGGGACTTCTGTTGTGTGCTGTTATTTGTAAGTGAGGATGAACATGGAGCGCACCACACTCCTCTTTGCTTCATCAGCATTAAAGCAGAGCTGAGAGTCAGGATTCATGAGTTGGGTCTGCCGCACCAAATATTTAAAGCTGATTTGAAAGATTATTCCAAAAATATATTGTTATTTTTCCCACTAGGGGGCAGAAATCACCACAACAAGCTAACAACAACAACAAACTTACATTCTGTCTATATAATCATCTAAAACCTATAACTGACTTTTTAAAACTTTGACATATCACCATCTCTTCTGTTGATATTATGAATGTATTTTTACACATGCACCTTTAACATAACAACAGAACTAAGTAAAGACGATGCTGATTGGCCACTTAAGTATTATAAATAATTTGTGGAAAACTCTTTCTGGTCTTAAAACATTAAAACTTTAAGAATGATTGAGAATAATAAACCTGACGCTGTAAATGAGCTGGTCGATCCTGTTTGGTGTGACTCTGAAACAAATGAGGAGGAGAGACAGCGGTGCTACTGTGGACCAGAGCAGGTCTGTGATCCATAACAGGCTTAGCTCCTCCAAACCAGACCCACTGGAACTTCATTATGAGGCTCTGCAGGTCTGTCTCCGCTCGGTCACCCTGCTGTGACGGGGACTTACAGAGCTGAGGTCTCATCACGGTGAATGAGGGCAGAACTAACCAACGCTCCACGACTATTTTTAGAGGTGACACAAAGAAGACTGGTTAAGATTTTCTGTTCCTCACCTTTATTTTTATTAAGCAGATTAAAGAAAGATGAATGTGATAATTTAATGAAAAGTGTGTGGATGTTAAACAAAAACGATCTGATGCAACCATTCGCACGGTCAATTTAGAAAAAGGAAGCCGACCAAAACCAAACAAATCAGCCGCTGTGGTTTGGAAAAGCTTTTTCCAAAACAAGACAACCTCCTCTTCGTGAATAATAGTTTCCTTCTTCCTATGAGCCGGATCTAAAAAGTCCAGGTCCTTTTTAGTTTGTATGTATTGATTTTTGTTTAGCACTTTCTAAACCATCCTTATCTAACACACGTCATTTCCAGCACAAACTTATCTAGGATATATTCTTATCTATAAATCGAACATTTCTTTTTCTTTTATATGCAGTATATAAAGCTACCAGGAAACTAAATCAAAGAAAAACACAAGGAGCCTTTAATAATGCACAAATCTTTCAGTTTAGTCCAAGGTAGAAAAATATATTATTTATGATTTATACACACAAATAGAGCAGAATAGTGTAAGAAATAAAACTATAGTAATATAAAATACAGTCTTTCTACATGTAAACGTCTATTCCAACCTTTTCTTGTTCCTTTGTCATTGAAAGTCTACGTAACTCAGTAAATTGCCCCAAAATATTGATAATCCACCTTTAAAGTTCCCTTTAAGAAACTGAGATGTGTTCAATCTCCACATATTTATATGATATAATAAAGTAATGTTTGTTTGAATGATGCTTTTACCGATTAAAACATGGAGTCGTGACCCGACACCGCTGCTGTGCATCACATTCAGAATAATCCTAAGTATTTTAATGTCACCTCGTGAACTTCACCAGGACAGAATTTTATCAAAGGGAGTTATTTTTTTTAATTTTTTTTACATAACAAAAGCAATTTGCTTTTAATCTGAGTGGTATTAAACAGCACAGGGGAGATTGTAGCTGCTGAGTGTTGTTGTGTGCATCAGTGAAGCTGTTGAAGGGATCGTACAGGTGGAATAAAACTAACACTGCAGAGGGAAAACAAACAAGTTGAGAGTGACGTGCAACATTAACACGCTGCAGAGAAACAGGAAGAAATCCATCCACAGTGACCTTAGGGCCGTGGATCCAAAGGTTTTTGATCTTGTGACCTCACAAAATAAAACAAGATGTGTTCATATCATCGTATCGTCAGAAATCACACGTCTTTGAACTGTAGGGTCATTTTGTCTTTTCAGATTATTGTATTTGGAAAAACAGATAAAGTCAAACTATCCACTTATTGATGAGAATAAAAGCAAAGATTGTAGTTATGTCAAAATATAGTTCTGCAACACAAAAGCATTAAAACTCTTCATGTTGCAGAAATAATGTATTTCCCCCTAACCTGCTGCTTTGAATATTTCCAGAATGAGCTCATGTTAAGATTGTCTGTTCGTCCGTCCATTATCTACAATAGCATTTATCCTACAATGGTTGTGGGGGGGCAGCTGGAGCTAATCCCGACTTGGGGCGATGGGCGGGGTACAGCTACAGGTCGCCGTTGTATCACAGGGCTGGAAAACAATAATTCCATTTCAAATCTACTGCAGGAAACAGTCACATCTCCCATTTTATAATCCTCAAACTTTCGAAAAGTCCATGGTCAATATTTGTATTAATGCACAGCTCAGGGCTGGACACTAACTAACTAACTGTTTGTCTCCAGCAGCTTCCAGGACGTGCATTTTACTAAACCATCATTATAACTTATTAAACTCACATCCACATGGTTAATCATTTCTCTTTATTTGAATTCTTGGTGCCAGATACGAGCGTTTTGAGGGTGAGACTTCACTGCATTTGCTTTTGGCTGCCTGAGGACATGAACCCTGCATGCACTTAACCCTTAAACCACTGCGTCTGCCACTCTGCCGCTCGATCCCGCTTCACATTGAACTGAAGCGTTGTGGATGAGATGGGGAAACTCCGGCCTGAGAGGAAAACAGAGCAGATTTCATGATGAAATACATCACACGTTGTTTTGCAGTTATTTAAGGGTTAATCAAGCGTCTCCACGACTTAATGCTTGTGTGGCAATGAATGCATGTCCTTCTTCAACAGAAAAACATTGGAAGAATATTGCACTTTTGAACACGTCAGATTCTCCTCATTTTTGGGAATCTTACAAAATGCATTATCAGGGAAAAGAAGAATGCATCTTTTTATACTTTAATGGTCTTGAAAAAACTCTAAAAACATATTCACTTATTTCACGGAGATGAGATGTTACCGACACTTTGCTTACTTGACTGTCACTTCTTTCTTTAGACATGAACTCGCTGTGTCTCTGTCTCCAACAGTCCCATCGAGTCCTGTCACAACTTCTACAAGGACTTCACGCTGCAGATCGACATGGCGTTCAACGTGTTCTTCCTGCTGTACTTCGGCCTCCGCGTAAGTCCAGCCGAAGCCTCTGATTGCTGCTCTTATCTCTTGAATCTCACCTTCGATACATGCATCTTCCTCAGCCAAATCTCCCTCCATTACGTTTTCCATGTACAAAACGCTGCTTCTCATATTGTGTTACTGGGAAAAAAGAGGAACGCCCAGATCACATCTGAGCTTTCCTCCCTATACTTACTTCCTGTCAATTTGATTTAAAAATGTCATAGCTCACCTATAAGGCCTAAAACGACCTTGCACCCAACATATTTCAGGATTGACAGAATCAGAATTGGGTTTATTGCCCCCCAAAAATAAGGAAAAGTATGAATACTAGAAAAAGATATGGATGAACGTTAGATATGTACAATTTCAATGTTTGTAAAGTTTGAGGATTAGTGGCCATGGAAAGTTCTGATTTCACTGGTACCTCTCTAACACTGGAGCCCTGCTGGTTACTCCCAGGTTTCACCACGTAACATAGGCCGGCCGAGCTCTCTCCACCAGAGCCTCCCCATGATGGAATTTACTGTCATTGAACTTTGAACATTAAACTTCGAATCCCTTATCAAACATGTATCTTTGCAAAAGCTTCACTTTACTAATTATTGACCCGTTTATGACTTTTCCTTATCTTCCTCTTAAAGCACTGTGCACCATTGTTTGATATGAATGGAGTTCTCTGTTCCTATCCTCATCCTTGTCTCTCCAGTTCATCGCTGCCAACGACAAGCTGTGGTTCTGGCTGGAGGTGAACTCGGTGGTGGACTTCTTCACGGTGCCTCCGGTGTTCGTGTCGGTGTACCTGAACAGGAGCTGGCTGGGTAAGGACGCTCCCCCCCTTTACTCACCCAAGAACTGTTCAGGGGATCTTCTGAGCTTGAGCTTCAAACTTCCCAGCAGGCTGTGGTGCCACCTGGTGGAATCACAGGGCGTAACAGTCGTGGTCGAACACTTATAGATGACCTCAGTCACTAGAGCTGCAAAGAGGGAACTTGTTGTGGGCACTACACTTTCTAGCACGATTGAATATGACATGGCTGTTCAGTGGTGCCATGCAAATGGGCACATGTGGGAGTGGGTTTGAATGGAACTGAATTTTTCACCATGTGTGGACGTCTGTGAGTTTTGTGCTGCAGGTCTTTCCGGCTCAAATGAAATCCTGCTCTGATTGAAAAAGGAAGGAAACAGGCTTTGTTGGGAGATAGTCTAGAAGTGAAAAGAGTCAATCTGCTGAAAGTGTGAAGCTCATCACTCGGAGAGGTCTGAGAGGAATCACAGGATTAAACAGGATCTTGGTTTTGTTTTGGTGTTCTTGCTGCGTTCTCTCCTCTCGTCTGCTGATCACACTCGGCTCCACAGTCTGACTCTGACACCGGGACATCTTGATAAGAACAGTTACATAATGTGTTTGTTCCCTGAGCTGATGCTCCGTGACTCCTGGTGTCACAACAGTGACTCGGAGGAAGTGGTGGCTGCTGGTGTCACCTAGTGGACATAAGGGAGATTGCTCGTCTCATGATGTTATTGTTCATGTAGAAGGGATGAGCAGCTGTGTTGAATCTGAATCACTGTCCCTGTTTCATTGCCTCTGTGTTCTGTTGTTTGGGGTCAAACTCATCACAAAGATACATTTTTAACTTCAACAAACATGTCATCAAAAGCAAACTTTGGTATCACTAGTCAAAAAAATGGTTTCCAGATTATTAGTGGAACATATAATAAATATCAAATACATGCTTTTCTATAAATAAATATCGTCTTCTATGTGTTTCGTGCTGCACATTTGTTTTTCATGTCAGATACAATAGCAGTTGTTACATCAGCTGTGATTAATTGAAGGATTATTGCAGAATCACTAAATCCACAGAAAAACACAACAGTTGCCAAAGCTCCTCATTTCTCCACACAGGGCTTTGCCGGCCTTTCACATCACTTTGTTTCCTGCTGTAAACACGAGATCACAGACACATGCGCTGTTCTTGTCCAAGATGACAGAATGAAATTTGGTTGGACAGGAGCAGTTGCAGGGTTACAGAGATGAGATGTAGGTTACACTGAGAGGCCAGCTGATGGACAGACTCGCGGTCCGGCCTCTTCTCTTCTCTGGATGAATCCTAAAGGAGCTTACGCTCTAATATCCTGATGGGAAAAGGGTTTGCTCTAAGCTCAGTGAACGCATTGGATCGCCATCAAGGTCTGAGGAGAATCGTTTTTTTCTCTTTGGAGGAGGATCACATTTGTTTTCTGTGGCATGTGTCATGGTGGATGCAGACGCGTAGAGAGTGGGATGTGAAGCAGATTCTGGACTTTACTTTGGATACTTAAGGGCGAGAGATTTCTAGCCATGATTCCCACCAAGATGCTGGTGTACAGGGCGCCCGACGGAGGGGCCCACACCCAGACTGTGATCAACCCGAGGAGGCGGAAGAAGTCGACCGGGGAGCTCTTCCAGAAGGGCTACCGGGTCAGGATGGCCCACGGGCAGGCCAGCGACAAAGAGGACCAGGACGGCATCTGCCACAGCTTGTGTGCATGCTTCCGTTTAATCTCCTACTGGGGTAAGACCTGCAGGACGTGGGAACCATCGGGGGGGAAATCTCCCCCAAAGCTGAGCGCTGGCACGTCCAGAACTCTTTGGACGCTGTGTGTCAGCTGGAGCAGGTTCAGGATTTGATCCGTATTATGATCCCCAGCTGGCAAGCGCTCACGAAATGAAAAAAACGAAAACGATTTGGCGAGGCACAGCATTCCCCCAAAAAGATTATTTATAAACATAAATATATTTTATCTGAATGCCTGCCCGTAACATCTTTGATTTGTGTCACTTGGCACCAGTGTTCCCGAGCAGGGAAATTCATCTGCACGATTAATGCATGTGGGGATGGATTTGACTTGATGGCTCACTCTTGGCCGAGGAGGCTTTTAATTGGTGATGCAGCAGCGACTCTGCAGTGGATACAGCTTTTTATATTTAACCATGAATCATGTGGCTTTTAAACTACAGTGGGAACTTTCTTTTACCAGGTGGTTTACTGCACTGCATCCAAATACTGAAACACAACAGAGATTGTGCGTTATTCTGCTTAACAGGGTTACTTTTGTAGATGTTGAATTGGACGACAGTGGCAGTGAAATGGTTATAAATTAAATGTATGAGTTTCTTTAACGTTGGTCAATACAGACCCTCGGGCTCTTGTTGCGGCTTATGGTGTTATCACTGTTATTTCGTCCTTGAAGTTTTAGAAACAGGCTCCATTTCTCCCCCTCTTCCTCTCAAATGTGGGATTTGACGTCACAACTGTTTACCTCGTTCAATTTGCCCGTGACAGCTTCCACCTGTCTTCACTTTAATCCAGGTTTTCATCTCGTACACGTTCAGAGTTATTTATCCGGCAGGAACGATGCAGGTAGACGCCGGAGGCTCCTGAGATTAAAGCAGAGAGATTAGAGGGAGAGAGATCCAGGATGCAGAGCTTGTTTTTATTTATTGTTTCTTTTATGATACAATAACTTCTGATCAGTTGGAGTTTATTTTATTAATCAACATTAAGCTGATAAACATAGATGAAAGTATGACAGGTACGATGCTCCTCGCTGTTGATGATTATCAGTTTTTCTTATTAATCATATATACTAATTTCTTTATGGTCTTTTTTCCCCCCTGTTGCAGGCTTGAGATTTTTAAGGGCCTTAAGGTTGATACAGTTCTCAGAGATTTTACAGTTTTTGAATATACTCAAAACAAGGTAAGTGTGTGGATATTTAATCTCACTTTTTCACTTGTGTATGTGTGTGTGTGTGTGTGTGACAGCGTGACGTGCGGTTCATGTGCAGTTGACACATAAACATGAATGTTACAGTTTAAGATTAAACTTCATTTGCAATGTTTCGCTTGAGGCTCCATTAATCATAGTATGAGCGCTTTACTATGATGAGGTAATATATTTGAGAGCTTTTGCAAGTTTAAAGTTTACTCCTCGTTATACTGCAGCCGGCTCTGTTATGTACATGAACAAAAACAGCTTTATGGTTTGTCTCCTCACTGCTTAGTAATACATCTTTTTTATTTTTTGCACAGATGTCAGGGAGAGCTTATAGTGCAACAAAATGCTTTAGAATAATCTCCATGCTCGTATCCTCGGATGGAAGTGAAAGGCACAAAGTAGAGGAGGACAGAGGTCACGCAGGGACGTAGTGTTCTGTGGTAATTACTACAAAGGACCTAGTACACAGCGAGAAAATGAATGTGTGATGTTTTAGTTTCAATATGTTTGGTGGAAAGTAAATGGAAACGTGAGTACGACAGCAGGTAGATTCAAGAGGCTGGCCAGGGACATTAATAACAACACAGAATAAAAATGAAAGAGATGAAAAAGAGCATAATGAAGTGGTGAAGAGATTGAAAGAGGTCAAATAAGTAAAAAGGATAAATCTGCATTAAACCTTTAATTAAAGGAGTAAAATAATACAAATAGATTTGAAAGAGCTGAAGTGTAAATAGAGCCGCATGTTACCGTAATAACTACAACAATAAAAGTAAAGCACGATAATCTCATATGTGTCAATTAGGTCAAGTAGATTTGCTTGTTTTTAAGGACTGTTTTATGTTGCATGCTACTTTGGCCCTTAATGATTTCTGTAAACTTATATGATCCGTTCTGATGCATCCAAGATTCTCTATAATTCAGTTTATAGACTTGTTTTGACATCTTTGAACGATATGTGAATATCAGTGTTATAACTAAAACCTCAAACCCTGTTGTCCGGCTTCTTTTTTTGAATAGCAACTCAATAAAGCTGGTGAACTTGTGTTCAATCTTCATAAGCACATGGCTGACCGCGGCAGGCTTCATTCACTTGGTGAGTTAATGAATCTAATACCTGCTCATTTTTTACTTTTTACTGCATCGCGGGGAAAAAGTAAATCAGTTTTGCAGTTGTGTGAAACTTCAAACTTCTGTTCCAGGTGGAAAACTCAGGGGATCCTTGGGAAAACTTCCAAAATTCCCAGGCCCTCTCCTACTGGGAATGTGTGTACTTGCTCATGGTCACAATGTCCACTGTGGGATACGGAGACGTTTATGCAAAGACCACCCTCGGCCGCCTGTTCATGGTCTTCTTCATCCTTGGTGGATTGGTAAAAAAAACTCTCATTACCTATTGCTGCTTAAAGTCCTCCAACCAATCACAGCCCTCCGCCGGGTGTTGACTCTTGCTGGGACGATTAGGAGCTGCTGTTTAGGTGTTTTTGTGGCGCACCACCTCACCACAGTATGTTGCATGTCATTATTGTATGAGTTGTGTAAATTATCGCAGCATTTACTCAAGTTTCCATTTTGTCGCACATTCATTTCTGTTATTAACTTTGAGGTACTGCGGTTTCAGGTGGCTCACACCCTCCTGCCCCCCCCACCCCACCCCCTTCCTCTTTTCCAACAAACACGATTGAAACAAGGAGGATTTATCACAGCGCGGCTTTAAGGACGGAACAACACGACTGAATCTCAGCCTCAAATATCTAGAGACATCTCCGCAGGATAACGTGATAAATTAATCCAACAGAAAAACATGTTTGTGGGATTTACCACAGATCTGAGGTCACCTGATTGATAAAGGTCATCTAGAGGACGCCATGATCTGGATAATAAAGAATCATTCACACTATTACATAGAACTGCATGGTGACATATTATATAAAGAACAAAGAAGTGATATAATTGTATTTCTCTTTGAAAATCATTTAGATGATTGAAAATAACGTTTATTTAAAAAATCATCTCAAAGTCCAGCTGTGATGATGTGGCAAACCAAAAAGATATTAAAGTGGTAGATAAATGTTTTCTATAAAAAGCTTTTTCTTATAGTTTATTTTCATTATGCTCATCTGCAGTATAATATTACAGGCTGTAAATTAACTATATCAATAATAAAGTTAGTCTGGAAATAGTGAAATATAAAAATTTTGAGGTGCTTTTATTTTACACAAATATTCGATTGGGAGTTTCAGTTTTAAAGTTGTCCGTCCATTCAGCTGTGCTTTTTGAATCGACCTCACTTGTGTTTGTTGGGCGAAACATGGCACATAAGGCTTCTCTTTGATTTTCTATCATTTCTTTTCTGCCACAGATCGACACACCACTCATCAGCCGTCATTTTCTCCTTTATTCTTCCAATATCCGTAAATATTGGCTTTATAAATTCCTTTTTTTTCATTTTCACACCTTTTCTGTAAACTGCAAAATGAACCTCCGGCTACACAAAGTCAATGACTAATCTGAATGACCTGCAACTTTCTCCGTCTTCCTGTTAACATATGAATATAAATATTGCTCCAGCACATACACTAGTGTTCCACTTTAAATTTCTTTAAAGCACAAATAAGAAGACCTGTTCTTCTTTGCCTATTTTTTTTTAGTCTCCTCTTCTTTCTCCTATCTTCTCCTTAGGCCATGTTTGCGAGCTACGTCCCTGAAATCATAGAGTTAATAGGAAACCGAAAGAAATATGGTGGTTCCTATAGTGCTGTTAATGGGAGAAAGTAAGTATTCCAGGAGGCTCTACTGCCTCCAAAGCAGTAGAACCTTCTCTGCATGCACTTTTCTTTTTCTTTTTCATGCATGTAGGCCATGTTTGCTCGCTACGTGCCAGAAATTGCCGCTCTCATCCTTAATCGGAAGAAATATGGAGGGAGTTATAACTCGACCAGAGGCAGAAAGTAAGTCCAGCGGAGTAAACGTTGAATGGTGTGGTTTTGTGTGACTCGAGTGGCCCTCTCATAAAGAGGTGACGTACAGTCTGAGATGCATCGATCTCGATTTACACTTAAGTCACACTCTGACTGAAGAACTTGGCCATGATTAATGTGGAATTACTGTTGTGTATTGCTGCTGCTGTTTTTTGTAAATGTGCAAGGTGCCATCACTGCTCGCCATGAATCAATCTCTGCTTTAACACTGCAAAAAATATAATCAGAAGTGATCTTTGTCTGTTATCGAGTCCTGAATGTTTCAATCGTGTGAAACAAGTGCAATTTTTTTGCTATTCGGTTATTTTGACAAAAAAGTGACATTTTCACTGTCATATTTTTTCACTTGTTTTAAAAACAGACAAAGATGACTTGATAAGACATTTTTTCGGTGTCGTCATATAAATGTACTTTCATTTTTAAAGGTGACACGAAGGATTTTCTCACTGTGACATTAGGTATCCATACTACTTGAAATACTATATAATATAATATACATACAATACTTTCTTGATCTGTGTTGAACATTCAATGGTTAAACCACAGCTGAAAGTGAGGCCACAGTGTGTAACTGTTACTGAACATGATCCTTTTAAAGCTAAAAAACATTAAAGATTAAATTGATCTATACAACAAATGGTAAACTAGGATAGTTGTTGCTATGGTTACATCCAGAGTTTCTACTCTGAGCGCTGATGTGCAGCAGCCGTTAAACCTTGAAACTGTGAACGTGTGGTTTAAGAGACAGAAAGTGACAGAAACTCACTGAGAGAGAATCCTTCGTGTCTGATTGTGGAGATGGTTTGTTCTCATCTGTGTCTGTTAAGTTTAGGGTTCGTAAATCTAGTGTCTGCATCACGATCAATAATCTCAATGCAACCATCCACATCTGAATTTGTGAATCACAAAGGATGCATATTTAATACACCAAAACGAAATATGATATATAAAAGATATAATACAAATTTATATAAATATAAAGATGATAAAAAGGGTAATAACAAAACATGCTCTGTGAAATTTTCTATATATATTAACAGAAAACAATGATGATTTCCCTTGTTATGGATCAACATACACACAAAGAATTCTGAGTTACATCAGTTTGTGTATGTGTGTTTTTTTAGGGTAATAGTAATAATAGAGAAATTATAGTAATTATGTAAGTCAGTGGTTAAGAATTAACATCAGGGGTTAATTCTTGATAAAATAATCAGCCTTTAAGACGGCAATAAATCATGATAAAATTAAAGTTAAATATTGATCTTAATAAGCTCATATACAGTGTATATGAGTCAGATAAATGATGACACTCGACACTACATTGTCACTGCTTGACTGCTTGCAGTTTTTCTATGCTGGAAAAACTTATTTTTTTCTTTTCACGCTTTGCTTCTGAACATTCCTGGCCTTTGTCTTCAGTCTGACCTACACCCTTAGGACTTAATAAGAAAAAATCTATTTTAAAGGAATAGATGGACACTTTAAGAAATACAGGTATTCACTTTATCACTTTCAAGTACAGAGCTGGAGCCAGGAGCCAGTTTCATAACTTTTTATATGTGATGTTTATCTTCATATTATTACATGGAAGAAGAAAATCAGACATAGGACACAAGAGTGACGTCGATCTTCTCGGCAAGAAAGCAAATAATTGTATTTCCCAAAATGTCAAATTATTCCTTTAACGTGTCAGTGACATGTGAATTTGTGTCCCGAGCTCTGAATCTGTTTTCTGAACAGATGCCTCCAAACAAAATACGGCTTATTGTAGCATGCTCTGATTGTTACTTGTGTTTCTTTAGTTAGTCCTAAAGAAATCAGACATTCAGTAGGAAACATTGTCAAATCTGCTTCTTTTGTTGTTGTTGTTTTTAAAAAGTAATTCTTGGCTATTTTATTCCCCCAGATGGAAGTTTAAAGAAATTTATATATTCTGAACAAGCAGTTCTTCATTTGGCTTCTATTTAAATGTCAAAAAGCTAAATATTGTTTTTCTACTTGAGCCACTTTTCACAACTAGACTGAATTATTAGCCTAATCTTTCTATTTCCCTGTCTCTTCTTCCTGATGTCTTTACCTGTTGTCATTTGTTTTTGGAAATTAGAGAAACAAGTGGTGCAAAATGAAAACTGATTCTGATGCATTTATTGTAGATGAAAGCCATGAAGACACAGTGAGGCCTCCATTCACGAAGCATTTCACCCACACACAACGTTTACCTGAGTAAATGCCTGAAATCCACTTAAAACAATAAAGATATACTATTGATAATAAATATAAATGAATCTAAAGTGTGCTCCTAAAGGATCTGCGATGCGTGTTTATGAAGATACACTGTGTGCTGCTTTCATAATCTCCATCTAAGTAAACTCTGATCCTTTATAATCTGACACTGAAATCCAGGCTGCTCTCTGACCCCGTCACTCAGCCGCCCGCTGGTCACGGCAGGAACACGAAACGACCTCGTCCTATTTTTCACAGTTTTTAATCATTTCTCCCTCACAGAATTCAAATCAATCACCTGAACACAACAGTGCAGATTATCTTTCATTCCCGTCACGTCCCTCTCCTGTCAGGGTTACCTTGTTTTTTTTATTTTTATTCCAGGACAAAGAGGAAGAAACCTTTTCTGTGTTTGTTTGTCGCTGATTTTTTTCATTCCACCTTGAGCTTCATTGTTGTTCTGCACCTCGTTCTCCAGGCACATCGTGGTCTGTGGTCATATAACACTGGAGAGTGTGTCCAACTTTCTAAAAGACTTCCTACACAAGGACAGGGATGATGTCAATGTAGAAATAGTTTTTCTTCATAAGTGAGTAGAAAAAAACGGCAAACATCTCATATTTAGCAGATTGGAAACAGCAGATCTCCTCCGAGTTAAGACTCTCTTTCTCTCTCTCAGTATCTCCCCTAATCTTGAGCTGGAAGCCTTGTTCAAGCGACACTTCACCCAAGTGGAGTTTTACCAAGGGTCGGTCCTGAACCCACACGACCTGGCCAGAGTGAAGGTAACGCAGCTCGTTGTGGTGTCTTTAAAACTGCACAACACTGTTGTTTGTATGGATTTGTGTTACTCATTGTGTTTCCTGTGTGTGATTTTTGTTTTTAGATCGAATCTGCTGACGCCTGTTTGATCTTAGCCAACAAATACTGCGCTGACCCCGATGCTGAGGATGCGTCCAACATCATGAGGTAAAACTACAGGGGCTTCCCTCGACACTGATGTTTTACTCTTGTTTTGTTTTGTTTGCTTTTCACCCTGAGGCCAATTCTGTTCAATTGTGTTGCAGCTTTTGCAAAAATAAAATGTTTTTTCTAAGCAGAGGGAGTGAAATCGGCAGAACTCCCTGATTGAAAATCACAGATGAGGAAACTGAGTTTCTACGGAACCCCTGAAGGGTCAGGGAGAGGATTATTATGAGGTTTAACTTCCCTTGTAATATGCCACAGACTGTCAGAGTAATAATTCTGACCACGTGCGTTCCCTCTGTGGCCGAAGTTTACCATCTCCCCACCTCCACTGCCTCAAACACACATTTTAAATGATCTTGAACTGTTACTTCAACTTGTGTTTATGAATGACACAATTAAAAAGAAGAGGAAAAAGTAGAGAATTGACGTTGGAAAACTGGTTCTGAGTTTGTTGCGTCTCTTTCAGGGTTATCTCCATCAAGAACTACCATCCAAAGATCAGAATAATCACTCAGATGTTGCAGTACCACAATAAGGTTGGTACAGTCCGTTATTTCCACTTAAATCCTCTATAAAGATCATTCCTTCTAAGTTTGTTATTGCTGTATTTTATAATAGAAAGCTTTATTGTTATTTTGTCAGGATACAATGAGATTATAGTGCTCCTGAAAATTAGTTTAGTGTGTAAAAGTTAGATCTATATGTATTGTTTAGTCTTTAGTTGGTTTTTAACATCTTAATAAATAATAAATAAGCTTAATAAGAGTTTACAGTTTCATTTTTTGTCCAACAACCACATAACTTCTTGTTCCACCCTCTGCTCCTCTTAGGCCCACCTGCTGAACATCCCCAGCTGGACTTGGAAGGAGGGCGACGACGCCATTTGCCTCGCAGAGCTCAAACTGGGCTTCATCGCCCAGAGCTGCCTGGCTCAAGGGCTCTCCACCATGCTGGCCAACCTGTTCTCCATGAGGTCCTTCATCAAGGTAGCTGCAGCTGCATCAGTCTGTGTTAACATTTGTGTTGATGGGTTGAGAAGAAGGTAATGATTATCCCAGGTGAGGCCTCCAGCATCTGGTGAGTGTGGTGGAGATGAATGATAATTTTTTGCTTCCAGTATTTTGTTGTAACGACACAATTCTTCTTATCTCTGTCCCAGATCGAGGAGGACACGTGGCAGAAGTATTACCTGGAGGGCGTGGCTAATGAGATGTACACTGAGTACCTGTCCAGTGCCTTCGTGGGCTTGTCTTTCCCTGTTATCTGCGAGTAAGTGCACAGAAACATCGACTTTTGTTTTTTGGTGTTTCCAGGATGCAAACAGATTTAACTTTTTAGTAACTTAAATGTTTGAAATGACGAGTTAGAACTGAGAATGTGAAGTGAAGACTATATGACATAAATAGTCAGTTCACCCAAATTACAATACACAGCTTAACAGTTACATCTAGTTGTGCTATAGTTTTTGTTTTATTCACTGAAGTTTAAAAATATAACTCTGAGATTTCACCACTTTTAATTTACAATCTAGTCAATATCAGTTGATTATTTTGCATTTATGACAAACAGCTTCGTGAAAGACATATGATAATGATTTCATTTTCTTTAAATGATTAAAATAATTTTCTAGATGTAAGTTAAGCCTCCCTTGATTTTTTTATTTTATTTTACTTATTTCAAAAAGAGAGAAGACTACTTTCTCAGTTTTCTTGAAAAAACTTATATATTGGAATGGATTTCTAGAAGTTAAGTTGATTCACAAAAAGTACATCACTCAGGAAAAATGTTTATTTAGCCTCAGAATTATGAATCAGGTGATCTTGTGAAAGCACAGAGTGTTTAGCTGCAGGTGTAACTGTTGATGTTCTCTTTTGCAGACTCTGCTACGTGAAGCTGAAGCTGCTGCTGATCGCCATCGAGTACAAGTCTGACATAAGAGAAAGCAGGTGAGTGCAGATGCTCACGGTGGATCCCTGTCATTACATTTCACGGATGCAGAAACGTGGATACACACAGGTGTGTTTGCCGTCAGTATTTACTCACAGTGATGAACCGGCGTCTCTCTGTTTGACCGCAAACACAGGGCTCTTTACAGACTGGCCTAAATTGGTGTGTAAATTGGTTTGTTCACAAACATCACTGGTCTTTATGACTCCGTCCTGACAAATGAATGGAGGAGGTTGGCCGTTGTGTGTTTCTTTAAACACACACCGGGGTTTGTTTGAACGCACCGATGCTCATTTGACTCCGTCTGAAATGTCACAGCCTTCATCGACTTCATTTAATAAACAGAGACCAGCCCTGCCAGATGAGTGAGAACCAATCACTGCAGACTCAGTAACTTCCCACTCTGACGTGTTTGATCTGTGAATCCTCGCAGCACTCTGATCAACCCTGGGAACCACGTGAAGATGCAGGAGGGAACTTTGGGCTTCTTCATTGCCAGCGATGCCAAAGAAGTAAAGAGGTAACGGACATTACAAATGGGTATTAGTTTAGGATTAGAGACTCGTGCCCTCACTGCACGAAAACACGATATAACCAAATATAATGTAACCTCACTGGGCTTCCATACAACGGCTTAACCAGCATTTCACCTCACTTACTGGTAAAATGCCTGAATTTTGCCTAACTCCTTTTATATACATAATAAATAATAATAATAAGTAAATAAAAAAGCATAATTCAACTTAGAATAAATGTAATTGAAAAAAGAAACACTTCATTCCACTGCTTCTGAGCCATGTGGAGTTGTCTCACAGGGTTTTCTTGTTTTCCTCCTCAGGGCGTTGTTTTACTGTAAATCCTGCCACGACGACATATCTGATCCCAAAAGAATAAAGAAATGTGGATGCAAGAAATGTAAGTGACCTCACATCAACACATTAAGACTGTTTGACTTCATCTACATTCATTCACAGTGCATTTGTAAGTTTTGTGCATGAAGGAAGGTCACAGGGTCAACGAACAGGTTCAGTCTACCTCACAAGAACAAATAAGATATTTATCTATATGACATAAATAGTCAGTTCACCCAAATTACAAAACACAGTTTTACAGTTGCATCTAGTCGTGTTAATAGTTTTTGTTTTATTTGCTGAAGTTTAGAAATACAACTCTGAGATTTCCCTTTTTTGGGATTTGGTTAAATTTACGCTTAATTTTTATTCCATCACATTTAATTTACCATCTCGACAATATCAGTTGATTATTTAGCATTTATGACATATTGTCTTTTCCAAGTTATTCCCATTTATTCAACAGACACAAATAAGTGAAAACTGACATGTGAATTCAGTCTTAAATGTCAATATTTTGTATGTTGTGTGCTATGTTTTCTGTTGTTTTATAATGTGTGTCTGTGCTGTTACAGTTCACTGATAATGTTGTGATGTGAGCAGGCCTTCACAGAGCCCGTGACCTGGTACCTGGATGGATCGTGTGTATCCATCGTGTTTCATTTCCTTGTTCTGTCTCTTCTCCTAACAGTGTGTTTCATCTTAACCTTTACAGCTAATAATTAATCTTTAACATTTGATGCATTCTTTTCCTGCTGCTTGGGAATTTGCCCACTTAAAAAAAACAAAAAACGTCACTTTATAGTGATATATTGTGAGTAATGCGGATTGATTCCTCTGAAGTCAAAGCCTGAGTGTGTACTGTACATGTTGCATGTATAACGGTTGATGCTGCCTGGTCCCCTGGTTGTCACGTGCACATCTTTCAATTTGACAAAAAAAAACGTTCAACTAAATTAAGCAATTTGGGAAAAGACCAAAAATAGAAAAAAGGATAAAGAGTTGAGTGTAAATTACCTACATAACCATTTCTCCTCTTATTTGGAAAACGCTGAAAGAAATAGCTAGTACTACCCCAGATCACCACCAGGTGTCACCGTAATCCTTCGACAAACACAACATCCTTGCATGAGGAGCACAGCTGGAAAGGCCCCACGTCTGAGATCAAGGATATTTTTGGAACAGATAGCAGTCGTGTAGGATACTGGTTACATGATGTCAGATTTATGGATTCACACAGTGGCACACGAGTGTTTGAACTGGTTTTAGTTTTCTTGAGATTCATCTAGAAGCCCAGAGAACACTGTCAGAGAAAGAGTCATAGTATCAAATACAGCACATGACCACATTATGTAGTAATAGAAAGCATTGAGGGTCATGTTCAGCTGAGGTGAAGAAATGTTATAAGCTATTGTTTCTTTTCCTGTTGAAGACATTTACCCGACCCAACCCCATCCTTCCGATTTCTACCCGCAAAAACCTCATGACCTTTTGACCTCGTGATATTTCCCACGCTTGTCTCAGAAATTGACCCAAATTCCCAATCTGACATTTGCCCGCTGTCGAGTCAAAGTGAACCTTGTGCATCCCAGCAGCAGCAGCAGCAGCAGCCGTCCTCTGTGCCCTGTCCCTCCTTTGTCCACTTCTCTCCAGAACGACCCTCGACGTTAACCTGCTCTCCCTCTCCTCTTGTCTGAACCCCTGACTGTAGCCAAGATGGCCGCCTACAAGAAAATAAGACTGGCATGCTGTTTTGATTGCGGGCGCTCAGCAGAGCGGGGCTGCTCGTGCATGCCGGTTAATGTGCGTTGTAACGTGGACTCCTCTCAACACGACATCCCACTCTCTGCTGTCTCTGTTAATGATTGCTCAACCGCATTACGTGCCTGTAAGTTGTCGCCATTGACATGTGCCCTTTAGTGTTGTGCAACATGCACTGTGTTAACCGTGCTCCGTGCGCTGTCTGGGTGTAGTTGTTGTTGCTTCAGCTTCTTCACTGTTTGTCCGTCAGCTGGTGCTCCTGGTCCTGTGCCGTGCTCTGGGAGGTGACTGGAAGCTGTGGTGAGGCATGCTGGGTGACTGCTCCGCTGGTGCTTTTCAGAGAATGTGAATTCAAACTGACCTTAAGCTAAAAATTGGGTCGACGACAATTTAGCAGGGTGTGAAAACTCCAGTGATCTCATCAACATTATCAGCTTTTAACGCTGAATCGCTAAAGAAATACAAAGCTGATGCGTTATAAATGTTATAATGACGTCACTGGAGGGTAATAAAGATAAAGAGATGTTTGCTCTCTGTGCGCCTCCAGAGACGGGTGAACATGATTGGATTTAAGATATTTGTATGTGTAAATGCTACTGACAATCAATTAATTAAAATAGAAGTCTAAAGAGCACCTGAGGGGATATTCTGAGGATGTCTCTGGATATTGAGGTTAATGTACTGTTTATATTAAATTAGGATCAAACGCTTGAACAACCACTGACTCTAAAATCTCTAAAAAACAGTAAAACGAATCCAGTTCACAAACCAGTGTCACAAACCAGCGCCACAGGCTAAACTGTGGGTTCTCTAGTCTTATGATTTTGTTTGAGTTGTACAACAGAATTCCAAGAATATTGTAGATCTCTGATTAAATAAGAGGAATAGAGGACAACAGAAAAGTGCTGGATCATATTGGAAAATGGCTGAATGGAGATTCCTCCTTAATTCAAGTGCGATTGCCCTTTAAAGCCGGGGGCCGTGTTGAGTTGCACTGATATATTGCAGGAGGCACGAAGAATGTGTCTGCATCTGCACGGCGTTAATACAATTTGCTGGAAACATTGTAGTCTGTCACACAGTTTTAGCGAAAGCCTCTTGATCAAGGGGCCGTGTTGTGTACAGTCGAGCATCTCTGGGCGTTTCCACCCCTCCACATGTCTTCCAGGGTTGTGTTGCTGTGAGCGTCGCCCCGGCCGGCCGAGCTGGAGCCGGGCTCCGGAGCTGCTGTCGACACAGGGCGGGAGACGCACCGAGCGGGGCCTTATGCGGCCTGACATGGAAATTATGTTTGCATTTTCATTTTTGGAGTGCTACCGGTTGTCATGAAACTCAGCCTGACAGTTCCTAACCACCAGGCAGCCGAGTGCCCCTCTCCTCCTCTCTCTGGTTGTGGGACAGATGCTAGCCTGTTAGTCCTGTGACTCTGTTCGCGCCCTCCGATTGCAGGCGACAGATGCCAGGACCAGCAAGGTCCCTGTTTGAACAGCGCTGTCACTGTCCTGCCTTAAGCTCAATGCGTGACCTTTATTGTGAGCAAGGGGTTGAAATAAAGTACTAATGAGCATGTGTGCGACTCACGGCTTCCCAAAAAAAAAGTGACTCACAGAAAAGTTCCAATGCATCCGTGCAGGTTGTGTCAAGCAGCGAAAGGGAGGAAAGAGGAAAGGGAAACAGCTTTTAGGGAAAAAGGAGGAGAGGATAAACACGATGCTATGAACTCAGAAACGAGAACACGCACAGTTTTGTCACATGTTGTGAGTTACTGTCTGAACGTTAGCACATTTTTTTGAAAAGATATCAAGAGAGCCAGGATAAAAACTAAAATGTAGATAGGTGATTATTTTTAAGACTATATTTCAAAGTGTGCTCTGTACGGATCTGCTTCACATTGAAATATAGTCATTTAATGCTGCTAAAACATCTGTTACTATATATTTAACCTGTTAATTTCTGACATTTTATAGACTAAACAATTAAGTAATTTAAACAATAATCAGTTGAAATCATTGAAATAACTTGCAGCCCTTAACGACTTGATACTAATACTACTAATATTCAAACCAAATTTAGCTCAGATTTAACCTTCACTTCTGGACATATTCATTTTTCGAAACTCGGATTCTGCGCCCACTTCAGCGCCTCCAATGGGATTTTTCATATTTCGCTGGTGACAACCTACAAACAAGTTTTGACCCCGTTTCTGAAAAAACCCTTTTTCCAAACTGACGCTTTGTTTTTATTTCTCGTTGTTTTGGATCCATGTTGTTTTTCTTTGAAGGTGCCTCACGGATAAATCCCTCCAGCTCCCCAGTTGTCCTTTATAATTTGCTTTCATTACGACCTGATCTTCTCTGTAACCTCTCATCTGTCTCTGCATTCTTCTCAGCTAAAAATAGCTACAATGGATATATCAAATCAAGTAAGTTTTGATTTCCATTCTCTCGGTTTGGCCGTTTGTTCTCTAACCCGCCGCCTCGCCTCTGACCTGCTGTGTTTGGCTGTTGTGTCCGTCGCCCCTGTCATCCTCCATCCTTTGTATTTCCCATGCATCAGGAAGTTGGTTCTCAGTCACAGCTCAGCAGTAGATGGTGCTGCCGCTTCACCGTGAGGGCGGATGAATTAAATCTAAAAACCATTCAAGTGCTTATATTCATGATATGATTCAGAACATGTTTATTTTTAGAAAACAGGCATCAAATAACGGTTGAGGGGGTTAATGTGATATTTTGTCAGCTCAGGAGTGTGAACCTCGTGGCTCAGGGTTCTCAGATGAAAACAGAGATGCCACCCTGGTGTTGTCCTGCAGAGCCGCTGTGCATGTTTGACATGGGGCAGATGAACAGTGCAGGTCTGGAGGAGGACGGATAATCTGCCCGACAGCTGACTGTTGAAATAATCATCTCTATTCTTCAGTTATAGCTCCCGGCCATTTTTCTTTTTTGGAGTGAGGGGACCATGTTGTTCTGCCTCCTTCTATCAATTCATCATGTTATCTTCACCAGGTTTTGCCTCCATTATAACACCACGGCAATCCGTTAGCTTTTATATCTCAAACAGGGAAGAGGACAGTGAATTGCACACAGCAGCTCGTGGTGGTTAACTCACACTGTCACCTCCTTGTTCTTATGGCATAACAAACGCTGGAACACCTGAAAGCATACTTATTAATTCATGCTTATTATAAATATCAAATCCAACATTTCATTGGTGGCTAGAGCAAGTGGTTAAGTGGTGTTTAATAAAAATGAGGTTTTTTAATTATTCAGCTATTAGCATTATTGTGCCAGAAAGAATTACCCCCCAAAACCTGTGATTGTGCTTTAATTATGATAAGAGTCACAAGATGTTTTATTAACATACACACTGCAGGTCTTATTGAAGTCAGTTCCAATCAGATCCTGTCCCGGTGCTCAACGTGAGGAATTAAAACGCCAGTTCACCCAAATCACAAAGCAACGTCTTCCTCTCTGCGGTGCTGAGACATGCAGATACTTTCAGTTTTCTGTCTCTATGCTTTGAGATTCTTGAGTCTTTTCCAAAACAATATTAATGCTATAGTTACTGTAGATGATCCACAAACACACTCTGAACACTTCTTCTGAGGAACTGAGTTAAAAAAATTGTGAGCACCACAAATTAAATTATATCACCTCCATTATACTGGGATGGAGGCAGAAAGTTTAAAACCATGACACATTAAAACCAAAGCTGTCAACATGGCTGGATACCACCAGGGTTTTGTGGTTTGAGCCTAATAAACATTTATAAAACCAAACAACCCATTAAGTTGAATTGTGCAGCTGCTGATTTTGACTCCTCTTCATTTAGCAGTAAAAGATGGCCCCCTTATCCCAAACAAGTCGGCTAAACCGAACAACAACTCAGAGGAGGCCTGTAGGGGGCCCCGTAGCGGAGCCGCTGCCGTGTTGGTCCCTCTGGTTAACAACCGCAATGGAAGCCTGCTGCCCCCCGCCGAGCCCCCCGCCCTGAGGCCGAGCTTCGCGGGCTGCGGTGACCTGAGCCAGGTGGGCCGGCGACCCAGGGCGGCAGAGGAGGCCATCCGGCTGCAGCGGGCCCGCAGCCTGCCGGTGAAATACAGATACCACCCCGGTCACTCCGATAACGGCGCACTCAGTCACAGGCACCGTAAGGGCTAGCTCCGCCACCCCTCCGCCCCCCCCCTCCTCGGCGTGTTTGCCAGGCCTGCGCTCGAGAAACAACGGCACAACCGAAGCATGTGCTCGCCGGGCTGGAGTGGTTGCATGTGTAGCATTCCTTACTAATGACCCAGTGTGTGCAGCTGTCAGCTGTGAAACATTAAATATTGAACAGGCCCGAGCAAGATGTGAAGGGCCAGTGTGTTGGAGCGTCCCCCCCCCCACACGCCCTGTACTCCAACATGCTCCATTATGGTGTCACTGTCACACATGTTAACAGAGCTCGAAGGCCTGCGTTCATCTTCAGAGGAGCATGATCTTTAAGACGATTCATTGGTTCTAATGAAAGCTCCTTTGGTTTTAAAAAAACTTGACAGCTTGATGACGATCAAAAGACACACAACTGTATTTTGTCCCCTGACCTATAACAAACTACTCCCAGTACAAATTATGGCTGTTAAAATGCTATTAGCGAAACAACACTTTTCTCAACGCTTGTGTTGATTTTGCTGCCGACGACCGACTGAGCAGATTTGTGTTTTTTCCTTGACTCTGATATTAGCTTGTGAAAATATTTGCCTGATTACTTAACTCCAGGGTAAATACGTGTGTAATCCGTTTCCTGTGAAGAGCTCGGTGCCGTTCTGTGAGGTGATGATGTCCGAGGGGCATCTCGGCTGAACATAAATCACTCTGGCACGAGGACCAAACTAATTATATGAGCCGAGGGCGTCAACTCCCCTAAAAATGAAGGAAAGACCAAGAATCCAGACTGGATATCTGCAGGTTATTATTTAAATTAAATGAGATTGTGATTGATTAGCGTGGCCGATGTAGAAATCTATCTGAATCTAGTTCTGAAGAAAGTTGTTCTAACCCAGGGATCTAGAAAGTTGAGGTACTGAATTATCTGAATCATATGTAGATTACAACAATTCTCTAGATTAGCAGATTAGGCTCTGGCATGATGGTTGAAGGCGTCACAGTTGCATGTTTGCATCCTCACACACAACCATACAAATGTTGTTCCATCCTGTTCACCCGGACTCACTTCCCACTCGTGTTGTGTTATCTCTTTGAATTCACTAAACTCACGCCTGTGCTGTGTTGCCCTTTTGCTGTCATGACATGTGGATTGTGCGTTTTCTTCTGATAATTCCCTCCCTCACGCCGATGCCTTTCGTTTCAGTCGAGGAGGACCAGCAGTCGGCGCTGTCGCCCAAAAAGAAGCAACGTAATGGAGGCATGAGGAATTCACCAAACTCCTCACCGAAGATGATGAGGTAAGATATCACCGATGATGTGTCTGCTGCGCCCGGTTGTATGTTTTTCTCATGCACAGTATATTCATGTTCTCTAATTTTCACAATTTCATATTAACCGAAATCGAGTGCTGCCATTTTGTTATTTGGATCGTGGTGTGCAGTTGTGGTATCAAGGTCCCACACGTGCTATCGCTCGCCCATTAGCAAGTCGCTCCCTGCTGTCAATGTCCTTCTTATATAATCAAATAGCTTGGTCCACTAACACTAACATGGATACTGCAGCCAGCCACCAGGGGGGCATCAAAAGGATTTGGCTTCACTTTTGTGGAACAGTTATGTCATCTGCCTTTATATACAGTCTATGTTATCACCTTACAAAGCAGTGATAATAAAAAGTTGCTGATATTTATTGTGGCATTAGTTGCTGTTGTGGTGTTGTACGGTTGTAGAACAGTAAAGTTGTGAGTCATAAAACCCAATAAATTATTTCAAAGATACAACAAAATGCTACGTGGAGTTGAGTGAAACTGCAGAGTCTGAGTCTGGTGATGATTCTTTGTGGGCTCGTCCTTTAGAGCAGCATCGTTCCCACTCTGCATAATGATCTGATCCCCTCTTAATACAGAAATATTGATTTGTGAATTATTAAGAAGCCTTTTATAAACAGTTTTTATCAAAAAATCGAACTTAACTTGAATTATCTTTTTCGTATTTTTAAAATTCTCTGAAATATTGATATCAGGCGCTAAACTTTCCTGTAAATACATAATGGAAAACATATTAGAAAACATTTCCAGTCCCCGTTTCCATGGAGAACCTGTCAGACTGGCGGAGGGGCTCCATGCCACGAGGTTTCATGTGACACCCGCAGACTGCAGCTCTTAAACCGGCCTGGCACTAATGACAGCCAGGCAGGCAGAGCAGCTCTAAAGGAGAGATAGCCCGAGGCCATTCATCTATTGTTGGATCCCTCCGAGCGCTTTGCAGCACGTAAGGCCACAGATGATCTGTATCATCGCAATGAAAGGTGAATTCAAATGCTACCTTGCTTTTATCTTGTCCTGTTAAATTAAACCTAGAGCTTATTGATTTTGACTGGCGATAACAGTGTTATTCAAGCAGAGGCCATTAGACGGATGATAATAGTAGTAGTCATTACGTGCCATGTTGTGAAGACGGCAGGCGACAGGGAAGTCGGGGGACGTGACGTAAAAAGCCAACAAATGTGGAATCACGTGGATGAAATTGAATTAGAACTTGATTTTGTATTCCCATCGCTAATTTCCTATTTATTTGGCTTTTGGAAAATGAATCCACAGATGTCTGGGTTGTTTACACCATGAGATACGATACTCATCAACAACGGTAGCTCTTGAAATGACTTCATATTATATCTAAGAGGAGTGTTCATGTGCATCATTTTTTTCCCTTTTGATCCGCGGCCTCTGTTTGTTCAGGTGGGCGTCTGCTCTTGTTTGATCCGGTTCAGAACGGTGTCAGAGTTGAATCGCTCCGGGTCGTTTTCCAAAACTCCCGGGAGTTCGATACCCCGGCTTCTCCAGCGCTATCGCCACCAGCGTTATATATCAGCCCGGGCCAAACCAATCCATCTACTTGCCATGCTAATTCACCGAGCGATACAGGTGGACGTGTTGTTCCCGTGCAGCAGCGCGTCTGCTGCCTCCTCGCCCGGAGAGGGGGCTTCTCTGCGGGTAGCCTCGGGGATACTTCATTGCAACAAGCAGAGGAAAAAAACATCTGGGTGTATACTGTATCAAATGTGTTTTTACAGGACCCGCGGCCTCCAGGCCTTGGTAAATAAGTAATGATCAACAGATTGGCTGTGGGTTTTGAAGATCAAGCCTTTGTCAGTTTACATGTCGGGAAGGGTTTTCAGACTATGCCTGCTCTGGTTACACTGAGCTGGTGTGGTGATGCTGAAATAGAAAAAAATCTACATATTCTGCATGTCGACTTTATGTCTCTCTTTCCGCTGTCATCACGCTCCTCCAGAAGACACCTGGCCTTGTGTTTTGCGGTTGAGATGTGTCATTTAGCGACTAAAGCAGAGGTATTACGGCTCCGAGCATTTTGAACGTTTCCACGAGCGCTTATACCGGGATGACAGTTACCGCGCCTCAGCTCCGTGTAATGAAACAAGCCGTACAAAAGAAGCAGGAAGAAGAAGGAAGAAGGAAGCCATCTCCCGTCTCCACACGTATCAGCAGACTAACACGCCCCGTCTGGAACTTAGTGACTTCACTGAAATTAACACCATTTCCACAGGCTCCTTGATCGGTCATAAGACACATCTAATTGTGGGATGTCACAACACGTTTGGTCACATCGGGGGCCGCAACTGTGACACACACACGTCACGTCTGCCGCGGCACCGCTGAGGCAATCGGCGGTGCAGGGTAGTGACAGGCCGTCTGTGGCTGACAGTGAGCGATAGCCATCCTGGCAGAGCGCCGCCTCACCAGTCATCCTCCACAAGGACAAACCGAAGTGACAGCAGCTCCACTGAGTGAGCGCTGAAACATTTGACTTCTGATGAAATATTTAGCTGAGGTGTAAAACCACTAAATGCGCTCGGTCTTGCATCTTAGATTCGAGCAGAGACGGGTGATGTATAGAACACAAGCGAGAGAGTTGTGGAGGATTAACGTCAGGCTGAGTTAATAGATTAGTCTGTTGACAGGGAATGAATCAACGTCCTGATTTCGTTAAACAGGAAACGCAAACATTTGTTTGGATCTAAGCTTTTGGAAAGCGAGGATCTTATTTAGTTTTTAAACATCATCGTAAATAAAAAAAACTGTTGAGGTCACACGTCATTTGAAGACTTATTATTATGATTATTCATTTGACAGCAGAGTGAAGGAGAGACAGGACGGGAGTCATAGGCTCAAGGCGAAGGAGCCCATGTGCTGTGACCACTAACCTCTCTGCCACAGGCAATGTCAGAAAGTATTTTTTTTATACTTTCTGACATTTTATAGATCAACTATGTCTCTTATCCTTGAATGAGTGGGAGCTGGAGCCAATCCCAGCTGGCAGGGGGCGGGAGTCGGGACACACCCTGGACAGGTCTCCAGTCCCTTGCCTTGCAGAAATATAAAGACTCTCACATTAAGATTAAGATCTATTTATTGTCCCAAACACATGCACAGACATGCAAAGGCACACTTATGCAGGTAGGGAAATTTAACTTGTGCTTTTAACCCGTCTGGTGCAGGACACACAGAGCAGTGAGCGACCATGTACGGCGCTCGGGGAGCAGATGTTGGGGGAGTAAGGTGCCTTGCTCAGGGGCACTAGACAGGGTAGGGAGACTCTTGGATTTTTGGGCAGATCAATCCAGGTTCGTCTTTTTGTTGTCTCTCCGTGGAGTCGAACCAGAGACGAACCAGAGACCTTCTCTGCCCATAGTCCAACTTTCTGCCACTAGACCACCGCCTCTCACATGTATGGTCACATGTATGGTCCTTTCAGAGTCTCCAGTTGACCTAACCCCCATCTGCTGTTAATGAAGCAATATATAGAAAAATAGTTTTTCAGTTTCCAGTGTGTTGAACTTTGACGAGGTGAAGTATTTAATCCAACTTGTGCATTGTACACTTCAGTTGTCGAGTTTTGCACTTTTAAAGTATAATGTTTACGTACCTTGAACCACAGAGTTCAATCCACACACACCATGTCCCTTCGAATTAGAATTGCTTTGACGAATTTGAGCCTGAGAGGTTGAAAGTGGCAGAAAAGACATTTTCCTCTCCAACTGCTTCTATCCTTGAAAGTACATCCAGGTCTTGCCTAGGGGTATATAAGCCCAAAGGCGGGCTTTTTTGGCTTCAGTCTCTGGGAGCCTGAGGGATGGTAGTTTCAGCTGACACTTTCATGCATACTTAACGTGCTACTTAACGTAGCATTCTTTTAAAGTACTCACACGGATTAAAGAGATGCTCCTCTTATGTGGAGAGGATGTGAAGTATTTAAAAGGTTTCAGACAGAGACAGAAGGCTGCTGTCTGTTTCCAGGAGGAAACATCTTCAGCCGTGATCTCAATCTGACAAAGTTGATTTAGTGCGAGGGGAATTGTGTTGGGCAGCGCGGCGGCTCGGTGGATCCACTGTGGCTGGTTGTGGTGATTTGGAGTTTTGATATTCGCTTCACCGTTAACAGACAGAAATCAGTCAGAAAAACAATATTATCAAGTATAGATTTCCACTGGAATTCTGTTGTGTTGTATGATCATTTATAATTTTTTTGTTTGGATTACTCAAAAATGACTTATTATATTTCTTTAAATCTTGGTGGAAAGATTCAGCATTGGTCAGGAGAAAAAATATTACATTTTGGTGTGGTTTCCGATCAAGGGACGGATCCAATCATTATTTTTGTATTTCTTTAACGTTGCAACACAGGGATGTTCTTCAACAATTTAGTTGATATCCCAGAGAATACTTCATGGATCTTGATGAAAATAATCTGAAATGTTTGTGCAGGGCAAAATTCTAATCGAGATCTAGTGAATTTAAATGGAGTTTCACAAGAGGGCTGTTGGGCCTTGTTATTCTTTTTGTGAGGATAAAGCTTCCTACATTTAAAGACGTTAAATAAAAATATAGTGTGTTTTCTCAGCAGATATTTGTAAATGTCACAGTAGGAAAATCACACAATTATCATTAATTCACTTCATTATTTAGATTTGTGATTTTCCTGCTGTTTCATGTCAAAAACTCTGTTAGGAAGAAGAGATTGGATCAAAAAATATATTATTAGATTGAGATTTGGGTTTGTTGCCAGTTAATCTACTATTTAAGTGTCTGTTACTTTATATCTATTTTTGTGTTTGAAATCGAAATGATGGTTTGGTATTAAAAGCATCAGAACCAGGAACTCGACCAGTGGAGTGGCTCTGACCTGAACAAGTGTGATACAACCGCAGGTACTCGTGCCTGGAGGCCACTTCAGTGGTCAGTGTTGGCGCTCACCGCCCAGTGAAATTATCTGATGTAGTTCCGCTGCTCCCTTTAAAAAATTAATACCCTTCACTTTGGAAAGCGAACATGATTGGGCAAATTGCTGAAATATTTAAAGTCTGGTCTGTTAAAGCTTTTTACGGCGCGGCCCACTAAGTCAGAAGCTGTACGCTGTAAGGGGGCGTAATTGCATCTCCGTGCTTGTGCCAGTCAGCGCAGTGTGTTGCTGCCATCTCCTTCCGCCTGGCTGCCGCCGCTGATGTCGCTCTGCTTGATGACATGGCAGCGTGGTTGGCATTTGTGCAGATGGCCTCTGACAGGAGTACGGAGAGGAAGAGGGAAAAAAGCAACTTTTTTTTATATGAGTGATGTCGTTTTTTGTAAGATTCTTGAAATTTGATGGCGTGTTATGAACGTTTTTTGACATTTTAATGTTTAAAATATTATTTATTTAATTATTCATTAGTATTTGATTGTATTCATCTGAATTAGTTGTGTTTAATCTTCTCACTCTTTTGTCGTCACATTTTTTTCCGACTTATCACCTTTTGTATCCTGCCAGGAATCTACAGTCGTCGGGTTATCTTTTAATATTTTGTCTTCATCAGTCAAATCCCCAGAGCGAGTTCATATCTAATCCACAGTCACAGAGTCTCGATGACGTTCTTTCATTGCCTCCCTCTCGTCTTTTGTGTAATTAGACATGACCCGCTCGTCGTCCCCGGGACCGAGCAGATTGAGAACATGGACGAGAACATAAAGAAGTACGACTCGACTGGGATGTTCCACTGGTGCCAGTCCAAAGACATCGAGAGGGTCATGCTGGTGGGTTCCGCTCCTTTCATACGCGGCACATTTTTCCCTGACACTCTTCTGCCCGGTGACAGATGAGTCACGTCACAAAGCACCATCAGAGGTCGACAGGGCACTTAAACACTCTAATGAGGTGTTTGACTTGTCATTTGCTATATGGAACGACCTGTACATAGAACATGTCTTGCACTGATACACATGCCATTATTCAAATGACTCTAATAGTCATACACAGCTTGCTAGCAGGAGGTAAAAGAGGAGTAAGTGTTAACATCTGTTTTAAAAAGACGGTTTTCAGTTATAAACATCTTTTCTTTCCCCCCTCAGACCCGGAGCGAGGCGGCCATGACGGTCCTGAGTGGTCACGTGGTCGTGTGCATCTTCGGAGACGTGAAATCAGCCTTGATCGGCCTCCGGAACTTTGTCATGCCGCTGCGGGCGAGCAACTTTCACTACCACGAGCTGAAGCACATCGTGTTCGTCGGCTCCCTCGAGTATCTGAAGCGCGAGTGGGAGACTCTTCACAACTTCCCCAAACTTTCTATTCTGCCTGTGAGTGAAGCAGATCGCTCATTTTAACCATAAATCTGTCGAGCTGTAACAGGTTGGACAAAATGAATGAACCTGTCTCTTAAAGACATCGTATAAAAGTCATTTTGCCATCCCATGTTTTAACAATACAACACTTCACAACTCGAAGCCCTTGGTTAAGATCAGTGAAATAATTTGGTTTTAGTTAATAAGCTTTTAAATTATACCATCCTACCTGTGGAGAGGTATTTACACAGGACAACTTTTTAATGTTTAGGGTCAATAAAGCCTTGATCTTTACCTAGAATAACCTAATCAATACAATAACCGTAACTGTAACAAGAGACAGGAAGCGGCTTATAAGTTAAAAACATCCCACACAGACACATTTTTTGTTCAGGTATCAACCTTACGTCCTTAAGCATAATTCTGACAAAGATAATCTACTAAATGTTATAATATTGAATTTGGAAGCAGGTTGAAATAAGTCTCGAGGATGAGGACGCTGAAATGTAAGAGTTACGTTTACCTACGTCTTCATCACCATCGCTGGGATAACAAACTCTCTCCTCCCCTCCCTCCCTCTCAAAGGGCACACCGTTGAGTCGGGCAGATCTGAGGGCTGTCAACATCAACCTCTGTGACATGTGTGTCATCCTGTCGGCCAATCAGAACAATATTGACGACGCATCACTGCAGGACAAAGAATGCATCTTGGCGTCACTCAACATCAAATCCATGCAGTTTGACGACAGCATCGGGGTCTTGCAGGCGAATTCCCAAGGTAAGGAGTGCCCTATCATAGTTCACTGCACTGCCTATGAGGGACAGGGCGCTGGCACAGAGAATATCCCTCACTGGGTGCTGCCTCGCTGACCCCATGTCAGCGCATTTGACAGTAAACCCAAGTGACTATTCCTCAGGTTACTATAACAACTGCTTTCTTCACGAACCTAATTGGTGGCAACAAGCGCCGCGTCGGCACCACGGGCCTCACCTGGCGCGCACGTTTTATTGTATTTGCAATATGGTGCTTTGTGGGTAAAATAACAATGTTTTATAATTTATGAATATTGCGAGTTCCAGCTCTCAAACCAGTGAGCGACTCAATCAGTCAGCGTGTGATGGCCCTTCAATAACGGTCATTGAGAGAACCTTCTGACCCGAGGACGACATTGCCTGCCAATTTCATTATTCCTCTAATACATGTATGACCTCGCATTTGCCTGAGTCAGCAGTAAGTGATGGATGTCAAAACACGGCCCATGTATAATACATACAGCATCATTGATTTAATGTGCTTACTTGTCAGTCCGAGGAAAAGCAAGGAATGTCAAGTCAATCTGAATTCAATCTTGCGTCAGTTATTTTTTATTTTTCGTGGCTTCCGCACTGTACATGCGTTTCTCTGTGCGTGTGCATGTGCATGTGTGTGTAAAAGGTTTTTGTCTACGTGCACACACAGTCGGAGGGAAACAAAATGAGCAGTATGTCACATCTATTATATATAGACTAATATTGGCTCTTGTCAAGAGTGTGCTAACATCGCACTCAGCAACTTAATGCCTCACCAGTGGCCGGCGATGGATGAAGTGGCCCCCGTGTATTAGTTCTGCTGATGTACCTGTTTGTAGCTGCTGATGAAGTATTGAATATTGCATTAACGCATGTGCTTTGTGTCTTGTGTGTGTGTGTGTGCGTGTTTGTGTGTGTCTGTGTGTAGGCTTCACACCACCAGGGATGGACCGATCGTCTCCTGAAAACAGCCCCGTCCATGGATTAGTGAGGCAGGTGTCTGTCACCACAGGAGCAAACATTCCCATCATCACAGAACTAGGTACATGCTCGGCTGTGTCACATGATTGATATGCTAACTTGTTGTTGTGTCTTTTGTGTTAAAAAGTTGTAAATAGATGCGAAAAAACACTATTTCTGCAATTACAGGCTGTCAACGCGTGATTAACCACACACTAAAAAGTTGAGACCTTGTTGTTTTACATGTGCTCCAGTAACTCCAGTTTTTTCCTCAACACTTGTCCAGCACCATTAGCAAATCCGGGCAGAAAAGTGCCCGTGATTTCATTCAATCAGGATAAAAGCAATGGGATCAACATACAAATGATCACGGAGCTGGGTAAGAAGTGCCTCCGTCCTGTGCTGCAGTGCTGTAGCTGCCGCTGCCTCCACATCAGCTTTTTTTTCTTCCTTTTGATTTCTCTCGCTGCACAAGACGGCTCAGTCCATTCCCATAGCATCACTTTGAGCACATTGGTTCTGGTTGAAATTGCCTGTCTTGTTTTTTGGCCCCCTTATCTCAAGGCAAAATTTTTCCCTTTTTTATTTTTCTAAAGAATTACAAGGCCTTTGATCCCTCTGAAGTTCCTCGTGGCAGCATCTTCTGTCGGATCACATTCTCCGGCCCCTTCTTTCATCTCAGCCCTGTCGATATGACTGACGTTTCATTTCTGTCCTCACAGAAGCTTCTCAAAACTAAATTTTTCACATCATTACTTTCTTCCAGCTACTACATATGTTTTTTTTTCGGGGGGTGTTGGGTGCTGAAAGACATCTTCAAAGAAGGTTCTGGGGCAATGAGATGCTTTCATTTGTTTGGACATGCAAGTTCAAGTAATTGGAAGTTCTGTCTTGGATTTGCAAGACAAACAATGGCTTATTGGTGTTTCTCATATTGACCTCAGGAGGACTTCGAATCGGAGGCCCGGGGCTTTGACAATGTGCATGGTGTTATGATTGTGCATGAACCTCCTGGATATGGAATGTAGCTGTGGCGTCCGGGCCACAAGTTCAAACACGATGATCTGACTTTTTTTCATTTCAATTTGATTGAAGGAAAACGCAATTTTGCCCAAATTCAGAAAAAACTCAAAAAAAAGGAGAATTTGTCTAAAACAGATTTGTACTACAGTCCATATCTATAGCCACTTTTACTTTGGTGTCTTTCCTCTTCACATCCACTGAAGTATTTGCCTGATCCATGCTTCTCCAATCAAACCCACTAGACATGGTTTTATTTTGGAGAAATTCGAAAACACGCAGAATTTAAATAACCACTTTCCTTTTTTATACTTTAACACCCGTAGTGAACGACTCAAATGTTCAGTTCCTGGACCAAGATGACGACGACGACCCCGACACGGAGTTATACCTCACCCAGCCGTTCGCCTGTGGGACGGCGTTTGCAGTCAGCGTGCTGGATTCCTTAATGAGCGCTGTAAGTCAGAGTCAACGCATCTTGACGGCAAATGTATAGAGATAAGTTTCTGTGCTGTGACATATCATACGTGTCAGTGATCTGAAGTCTCGTGGTGTGATATCAGGACAAAAAAAATGAAAGCGCACTCTGCTCCCATTAAAAGCAAAAGGTGACAGGACTGGAACTTGTTCTAGGTGTGATGGCTTCATTTGTCTGCCCTTCACTTTGAGTGAGGTTCCAACAAAGCTGCCTTCAAGTGCGCTCCAGTGTAGACAAAGGTAATGCTACCTAATGGACAGCCCTCATCCATCATCTTAGTCAATAGTGCTGTCGGCAGGCGAGGGAGATGTCACCTCGCCGTACAGGAGGGGGAGACGAGAGGCCGCGGAGCAAAGCAAAGGGCAGACTGGTGTCCTTGTTAGAATTAACAAAGCAATTAAAAAAGGTAACTACACTGAGAAAAGAAAAGTGGCTTAACGTGCAATCTGTAAAGCTGGATGTGAAAATGTCTGGACAGCACGAATGTGTTCACGGACTCTCTGCGTCTCTCTGATGAGAGTGAGAGTAACCGGCAGTAATTGGATTCTCCCGTCTCCTCACCGGGTGTACGGAGCGATGGGACGTGACAGAGGAGAGTTGGATCGCACCGTTTTGTCCTGGCCGGCACTTTGAGAAGGCTCAGTTGTGACTTTGCCCGGCAGTTGCTTAAGGACTCACATCTCCCCTCTACCTTCATCCTTTCAGACATACTTCAATGATAATATCCTCACCTTGATCCGGACGCTGGTAACAGGCGGGGCGACCCCGGAGCTGGAGGGGCTGCTGGCGGAGGAGAACGCGCTGCGTGGTGGCTACAGCACGCCACAGACCCTGGCGAACAGGGACAGGTGTCGCGTGGCACAGCTGGCCTTGTACGACGGGCCCTTTGCCGACCTGGGGGTAAGTGACTGGTCTTGTCACCCGGCTGAGCACATCTTTGTCGCCTTGCATTGTGGGAGCTGACTTTAGAGGAAGGACTCAGGGAAACGGGGGCAGCTGCGAGTTCAAGAAGAAGGGATTCTACGTGAGAAAATAGTTGAAATAGGTGAAAAGGTAAAATGAAGAGCTTAAATACATACCATGCATCATCAGATTAGCTTATAAGACATAAGAGCTAGTGCATAGCATATGGATTCTACCAGATTATTGTCTGTTAGACACAGTTATCTTCAATTAAAAAAATCCTTCATTCAGTCTTTTTGAATGGAGAAAACTCCTCGTATGGTTTCAGGTATCATGGTTTTTACCACACTGGACCTAGACAAGAGAAGGAAAGGAAAAGATTTGTCTGCAAGATACAAAATTGCAAATTGAATATAAGGATGGTTCAGGTGAAGGATACAGAATCAAGGAAAACTGAAAGAAAAGCATAGAAAGAGCCAGACTCCAGATTGCTGTTTGCTTGTGTGTAGACAAGTCACAATGTTTGTGGGAGAGCGCTACACTTACACATCACACAAAGTAAAATCTTCTGCTGAGTAGTAACAGAGCTCACAGAAGAAAAGAAACTGTAAAAGAAAAGAACACCATCCACATGTAGGAGGATTTAAAAGTGTGGCTTTTTGTTGAACTACAGATTGTGCCCTTCACTGTGTTTTTGTTCCTTCCATTGCAGGACGGAGGTTGTTATGGCGACCTGTTTTGCAAAGCCCTGAAAACATACAACATGCTGTGTTTCGGGATCTATCGGCTACGAGACGCACATTTAAGCGGCCAAAGCCAATGCACCAAACGGTGAGTGGGGCGGAACCTGCTGTGTCCTCGCCTCGCAACCGGGACCCATGAAAAGGAAAATAGGCTTTGTTCAAAATAATCACTTCTACCTGCCCTATATTTAGACCTGGCCTCCCATCTGCTCCCCCCTCTCCTCCAGGTACGTCATCACCAATCCGCCCTATGCGTTTGAGCTGGTGCCCTCGGACCTGATATTCTGCCTGATGCAGTTTGACCACAACGCCGGCCAGTCTCGGACCAACCTCTCCCACTCGTCCCATTCGTCCCATTCCTCCAGCAAAAAGAGCTCCTCGGTCCACTCCATCCCGACCATCAACCGCACCAACCGCGCCAAGAGCAGGGACCAACGAGAGAAACAAAAGTACGTTCCCCTGTAGAGCTCTCAGACTCCGGGTCCGGGCGATGTGTGTTTGTTTGTCTGTGTGTTTATTTATTGTTCTAGTTTGCATTCAATGATACCGCACCCAGAACAGCTGCCTCATGAGCAGGACCCTTTCTAGTCATAAGGTAAAATAAGCAACCACAAAGGGCTTCCATGTCTTTCCTACGCACTGAGGCTTTTCTTTGTAGTTTCTGTCCATATATTCGGTTTTACTGTGGTCGGGAATTTAACATTCTTGTACATTTTTATGCCAACAATTACTTTTATCGGGGCAATTCCAAACCCAGGACAACTCCAGAAAGTCAAATCCCCAGGAGAATGACATTTTATGATGAATCTAAATTACCGTAATTGTAATCTTGTACAAATCATTTTAGTAACAGTGTTAATGACCATTTCTGTCCATCCTTATGTGAACTTCAATTACAAATACCTCAATATTCTCCTTTATTAACCCCTTAAGAGGATTTTGGACCGGCAAAGGTATGAATTCTAACTACCTTCTAATATAATATACAATTAATTCTCTGATAAAAAAAATATTTTCCCTCAAATATTCTTTAATTGTTCATTCATAAACATGAATGAGCACATGCTGCCTTTCCACAGCTGCTGAATGACCACGCCGAGCTTTTCACCGGTTAGTAATCTGTTCTAAAATCAAACATATTCAGCCGCTGAAACTAATCTACACGTCACATCTTATAGAAAGGCATTGACAATATGTTTTGACATGCAGTCTCTGAGCCCTGTAACATTATGTTACACGTTTAGTGTGTTAGCCGCATGCTGCTAATTCGGTATCATAAATCATAAACATAGACAGCATCATTTCCTGATTGTTTTGGCTGTAGGCATGGATACAGTATGGCTGCTTGGTGGCTGAAGGCAAAGCACTGGCACTTTTTTCTGACATGATCTGTGCTCTGTTCTGTTGAGTTGTTTGGTCGCTACCCCCCCCCCGCTGTTTAACCTGCTCTGCATCCACATGTAGCCACAGCCTCAGTTTTGCACTTTCTGTCATTAACGCTCATGTAAGTATTTTCCTGTTTAGCTTACGTTTAGTGAACCACTTTCTTTTTCCAAAGTGCAACAAGGATGAATAGAGTGGGCCAAGGTACGGACGTGAATGATTATGCATGATGTTAAATAATGCATCGAGCAGAGTCGTGTCCTCGCTGACATCTTGCCCTCTGAATGAAAGCCAAGTAGTTCGGTGTGTTTCCGGGTGACTGCACCGGCAGCGCATGGTTATGACCTGTACGCTGTACATCTCACTGTGGGGGGTTTCTGACTGTGATTGCAAGTGAATGGTTTGACGCCACTTCACTTTATTCTGTATCAAGTCATGTCGGATGTTTTATTATTGGCAACGTGTAGCTACGGGTATATGTGTTAATGTACAGCCTTGAGCCATGTTGATGAAAATGCATGAACGTGGATATTGCCAAGCGGATGAATCACCGGCCGATACAACGCGCCAGAATTATTTCCTTCTTTAAGAGAAGAAAGTTGCATCAAGCCAAAAGCCTGAAGCCCGTCAACAAGACAGAAAAACACTTAATGGATGAAATGTGGAATTAAAAGCATTAATTTCGAATTTAGTGATGTATGAAAACCTGCATGACCCAAGAACACAGCATGCTTGAATGCAAAAGTCGAACTGGGACAATAAGGTGTTAAAACTCCACCTCGGAGCTTCAGAATTGTGTCAGAATTTCTTTCTACCCCATCAAATTCACTCTATCTCCTTCAAAATGTACAATATTCCATGTGCAACTTGAAACGTAACAAACTGGTGATGCTGCCGATGTATTTGACGTCCCCCTTTCCTCTTTGTCTCAATGGCTCTTTCTCAGAAAAGACATGGCTTACAGATGAGCCGGAGAATCCCCACCCGAGGACCATACAGATCAAGCCTGTGAATACGCTCGCCGTCCACCAAGTCAGTCAGTATAACTCCACGAGCAGCCTGATCCCACCCATCATCAGAGAGGCCGAGGACGAGTGCTGAGCTCGGGGTCCCGCGCTGACACCTGGATGCATGTAGGTGTCAGACCCGGATCCAGGATCTTCTCCTCTCACCTGCAAAAACCAAGGAAGCATCAGTTGACATCAGACGACACAAGGACAGCAACTTCCTCTTTTTTCCATTCAGCTCTGCAGCGATTAGTGTACAAGCAGGCAAACATAAAATGTAGATCCAGACAAACATAGAGAAGCATCACAACCCCTGACAGTCGTGACCAGACTCCAAGACTTTCATCTTGGGGAATGAGGGTCACTCCAGCTATACAAAAATAAAAAAAAACTACTACAAGAGGTGATTATTATAATTATCGGATCGAAATCGTTGCTTTTGTAAAAGTTGCCTTTGTAGCTGTCGATGAACAACAACCCACGACTTCACGCGCTCCACCCGGTGTTGCAGAGTTTGTTATGTACAGTGTGTTTCAATGAGTATATTTTACATCCAGCTGCACCCCCCACCACAATGGCGGAGTCAGTGACTGAGTCTTCGCCATTTGGAGCTAATTCACAACATTTGTGACGGTAACGATCGGCCGGTGTCCATGTGTAAATGGCATTCGGCTTCAGCCTTATCTCTATCCATTTATATTTGTCTTATCTTTGCCTTTTTATTTCTTTTTTTTTGTTGAGTCGTTTGTTGTTATGTTTTCATGTCACTGTTTTGGTTGCAATGTCCAAAAATCGCAGAAATCTTAGGTAGGAAAGATTTGAGGCTGCACCAGGGGTTGGGAATAAGCTTTTTTTAAATCTTGAATTTTTTGTGTTAATAGCCAAATATGATAGAGCTGTTTCAATCTTACATAGTTTTAATACAACAATAGGGTTTTCCTTTACTTACGACACCACAGACAGCAAAGCCAAATACTAGCATAGAGCATGAGTCTGTGAAGCCACATATCGCATGAAGTGGGCACCTTCAATTCCTCCATTGGCCGAAAGCACTGCCCGACACAGGATTGTCTTGGAGGCCATTGAATTCTATGTTCTCCAAGACCAATCTCTAGACCACACTCAGACGCGCCCATGCTTTCTGTAGATACAATAAATATCAATAAATAAAATAAACAGCTCTATCATTAAAGAAAAAGGGGTTTTGGCTATTTTTTGTTTTTTTTTGTTATATTCTGTTGGTTTGGTGATCGATTACATATCTGATGTTTCCATAAAACAAAACAATTAATACACGTCTGATCATTTGTTTCAGCTTGTGAGCACATGAGTTATTAATCATGTCTTATTTGAATAATAGACCATAGCTATATTGACACTGTTGTCACTTTAATCCAGAATCCATCAAGGGGAAGTTCAAAAAAACATATTAAATAAGCAAAACAAAAGCAATCCATTACGTCCTTTGCTTATGCAAGGATTGTTGTTGAAAGTTTAAATAATAAGCAGAAGGTTGATATATTTTTGTAATGTGCCGGGCAGTGCTGAGGCCATCGGAGGATTCCTGAAGTCCCACTGTTGCGAAAAGAGGCTTCTAGATGTCCAGTTTATTTGCTTTGAGAATGAGAATTGAACTTTCCCCCTTTTTGCTTCCCATCACAAACCATTCTGTTATTCTCTGGAGATAAAAAAAAATCTGAAAAAGTCTTAAAACTATTTTTTAAATTATCTATCATCAATAGCAGAGCCATGATTTTTTTATGTACTCTTCGAATCTATAAAGCTTAATGTAAAGTATTTCTTTCTAGTGTGTGTGTGTTGTTTGACAGATTTACTTGTTTGCCAGAACCTGTTGGGGAGAGAGACACGTTTGGCATTGCAGTCTAGTTTCTATTATTTTGTGATTAATCTATTTTTTTTTAGCACATTGACTTGTGGACACGATGTCAGTGCTAAGTTGATATTTCTGACTATGTCACAATACCCAATTAAAGAATACAGTTTATTGTCTTGTACAAATAGGCTTGTACATAAATTGTACATGATTTCATTTTGTATTTTCACAGATTAAAAAGCTGACGTATCGTGTTCTACAGCGTGTGGAATTGTATTTTCTTTACACGTGTCAACGAAAAGGGCGACACGTGATGTCTTCCTCTGTGGTGACGACAGGAAGCGCTCTGTGGAAACCGGACAGATCACGTGACGCCCGGACACCTCGTCGCCCCCTGGGGGACAAGGGCTGATAAAAACACTCTCAACCTTCTCACCTTGGGGACGGAGAGGGTCCATCACGTTGCTTGTTAACGCCATGGCGCCGTGGGAGGCCGTCAGCGTGCCAATAATATTTAGAGTCTAACACCTCGCTGACTTCCCTGATCCGCCTGCCAGACGCCTGTGTCACATCTTAATAAACAAACACACACAACAAACCTCTTACTACAGCACATCCACTTAGAGGGAAGCTCTGTATTCATTGCAGCGATTTAAAAAACATGATTATTAACTCAATAATAAATGTAAGCACTGATATTTTTTGAGAGAGTAAAACTCAAGTGTCAGTTCACCATTTATTCAACTCATTGGCTGAGTTTAATAACAACCATTGATTTTCTTGCTGAGTAATATTAAACTGCAGTTCAGAGGAAAAAACAAAACATGATATAAAATCCAATAGTGCAACTTAATACTGAATCATGGTTTTAACAGAGCGTATTCTCAACCAAGGGGAAACTGAATATCTTAAATCAAGGTGAGACGTTTGTGTCTGACAGGTTTTTACTCAATATATGAGAAGGTTGAACAAGCTCAATTTCTATCCTTCATTAGCTTACTAAGATATTATTAATTGTTGCTCATATTTAAAAACTGCTTCTTATAATTTATGTCATTGTTCTTTTCATAGCAGATTTTAGATGTATTTTCTATATTTACAATATTATTTATTTCCTTTTCCTGTTTTTAAGACATGCTGTGTCTGTTGAATAGGAAAAACAAGAAAAACGCCTATTATTCAAACTTCACATTATTCCCAGGTAGTTAGTAAATGCACTAAAGTCACATCAGTCTGGATTTGAGTATGAAAGAATGAATACAAATACTGGATTCGCCCCCAGATACAAACCAAAATGTCAAAATTTAAAATCCTGCTAAATGTCAAAACAACCTCAGATGAAAACATAACCTCCTTGGCAGATCAACAAGATACAAACTGTATGGATTCTTTTAAAAGTGGCTGAATTGATCTTATTCCAGCTGATTTGTCGTCTAAAAACTGTATAATTACCCACGATGCAATTGCGGCCACTCTTCTGACAGTTTGCTGTGAAACCCCTTTTAAAAAGACAGCCCCTCGTCCCGCTGCACAGACTTGGCAGGGGTGATAATAGTTTCCATGACAATGCAGCACTCCGAGTGCATCAATGCCAGCCCGGATAAACAGTCATCCTTTACCAAAACAAGGGGGTCATTACGGCAGCTTGTCAAATCAATGTTGAGTGTGTCCCGGCTGATTAAGGCGTCCCCTCTCAGTCCTGACACAGTGTCAATACTGGCTGGCCTGTGGCGGCACACTCCCATGATTGGACTGAAATGCCTATCAGTCAGGCAGCTGAGCTGGACTAATGATTCCCTGTGCTGCCTATTAGAGGGACATGACAATTTAATCCTGTGGGCCAGGCAAGGAAAAAGTGACCTTGGTGCTTTATATCGAGGCTGAGGTAAATTGACAAGAGCAGATAAATCTTTACCCTGGGCTATTAACAGAATTAAAGAACAAACAACAAAGGCAGAAGGTCCCTTTCTTTCTTTTTTTCCGGTTCTGTTTGCCCTGCTTCTCCAAACGCTGTTTTTATAAAGACCCCTCGAATTTACACGTAGCAACCATGAAAAAATCAATGCATCATTACCACTTCTGTAATTGTATTTCACCAATGACTGATCCAATGCTTAGAACAGGTCCAACGAGCACCATGGGTTGAATTCTTCTTTACTCTGCCAATCCAGTTTGAATATTGAAAGTGGATATACCGCTTGAAGCTCTGGGGGTTTTTCAGATGTTCAAAGCCATCCCAGCATGGCCCCGGGGCAAGGTATATTGCCTTGGACATCTATCTTAAGGCTATGAGAACATTGTCTACATGGTTGGAAGAAGGCCATGTGTTGACACAGATGTTTCAAGCTTTTAGCACACAGATCTTCCTGTACCGAGCCGCAACCACCATCTTTTGTGCCAAGGGCCATATACATTTTGCATTAGTTTACCCTTTGATACAGAAATAAAAGGGGGCAGGAGAGAGTTGCACGCAGCGTCTAAAGCAGCGAAGGGATTCTTGACGCTGCCACAGGATTATCTCTCTGAAAAATGTTAGATTTAAATTCAGGTGAACTTAAGATTTCTCCTCTGTAGCTTCATTTTTTCCTCTTTAAAAATTGTTGTTTTGAGGTGACCTGAAACGTGGAGTGACATATTGTGTCTCTCCACATTTCTACCTGATAAGAAGAAGAAAAAACACTCAAATGGCAAAGGATAAGAATTTCATCCCTGTTGTAGGAATAGATCACCAGCACTGGGAGGCAATTTGCCCGCGAGGCTCAGTTGCCGCACTGACCCTTTATGTTCCCTGTAAAGGTCAACATCTCCTTTTATTTTGTTTCACTCCATGCATGCATAAATCAAAGCTCTCGGCTGTTTTCCTGTTTGAAGTGGGAACTGCTGCTCATCAAAAAACCAAACCTAACCTGGAAAAATCCTCAAGCATAGTCCATAAAATAAAATATCATCTCCATCTGCAGATGTTTTGAGCTGTGGTGGACTTAAAAAAAAAGGGAATGAATGCTCAAAGTTTATCTACTTTGGTTCAGGATTTACGCAATTAGATATTACTTGACTTTAATGGGAAAAGTTATAATTGTCCACATTCTCTTTTGCCTCTGTGCAGAGAAATTAGCAGAAACAAACAGCAAACAGATGGAACCATCCCATGACATCACTTCCTCGGCCCCGAGTTGTAAACATGATTTACAGTTTGCGGGATATTATTTGCTGTGATTCACGTTTCTGTCAGCAGCACACTGGAGGTTAATAGAAATGCCAGCATGCTCGCTGATTTACTTAGTAAAATTTTCATCCCAAGGTTCAGGTTCAGAAGATTGGAGTCAGAGAGAGTTACAGGATTCATGCATTATGCAGAAGACGCTGACACGACCTTCAGCCATCCCAGTCTTCTCTATATATCACACTGGGCTTGACCCTCCCAAGGCCAGAAGGAGGATTTGATATATTTAACCACTACTGCCATTAAATTACTCACATTCTTTATGAGCTCTGGCTATTTTATACAGCCGGCAACATGGAGGCAATATAATTTTGATTAAAAGTGGTTTTACACTTTGTATTTGCTTTTTACCGCGGGTGATGCTTCAGCAATAAGGGAGACGTTCATAAGTCAAAAGCAAACTAAATCAACAAATAAATCTCCCGCATGGCCCTTCTGATTTTTATGCCTCACATTATGCTTCTGCCATATGTCGACCATATGTAGAAATAAAGAGGGGAATCTGCTCCGAGTGCTTGATACCGAGCACGTTGTGAAGTGATAGGAAATAAAGTGTTGTTTCTGAGTGTGAGGTCCATTTTAATGTAATTGGCTTTAGAATTATTTATGACATTAATTGCCACATTATCGACTGGCTGTCGGCTCCCCGGGCCTACCGTCCATTCTTCCTCACAAAGAGCAGCGGCTCAGCCTAAAGTAGACTGACAAGCTAATTACACCATCTTCCCTCTCCATGATAAATGTCACCAGTGTGAGTCTGGCCCAGGAATGAGACTCTTTTCAGAGACCTTAGTCTTTGCAGAGAGGAAGCCTTGGAGAGGCTATCATCATCATTATCATCATCTTAAAGAATTTAACCTCCACTTGCTCTTGTTAGGTTCTGTGTTTCCTCTATTGAGCATTCAGAACAATGACTGTATTTAAAGATGGACGACACATCTCCACTTGCTCCCACTGTAAAAAAGAATATTCCCGGCTGCCATGCGCTTTTGGTAGGGGTTTATAATTTATACTGCAGCCGGCCAGCAGGGGGCAGTCAAGATGATTTGACTTCAGCTTTGGGAAGCTGTCATGGCGTCCATCTTTATATACAGTCTATGATTCACATGAGTGAACGGCCCCGCCCACAACTCTCAGACATCAGAATGGGCGAGCTGTGCGTCTGAGAATTTCTGTATGTTTTTTGTTGTTGTTGTTTTAGTTTGTTACACAATTACTTCTGGTACTTTCCTTGTGAACATGCAAGTCCAACACCGTTAATGTGTTCTAGGAGGAAATGCACAAAAATGGCGGCTGTCATCTCATATGTGACAAGTTGTTCACTCTGCCTGGAAATATATAACAACGATAAACACTTTGTGTAACATGTCATAGGAACCACTTTGTCTCGCTCTGTCAATCAAACACATCAAGAGTATAGAAACTGTTTCTTTTAGATAATCTAACGTATCTGTTGAAGTACAGTGTCGTAACAAACTTAAAACATATATATACATATTTTAAAATATTCACTCTGCCCAAAATGTTTCATATGCACTCCCCCTTTTTTTAATGAGGCTGTTTACGTATTCCGACTTCACTTAGGATGCGTCCTGACAACAATGAGAGCTGACACGTACCAAACTTGGTATGTCCCAGAGCCATCGACAATGGCCGGGCTGCTGTCAGCTCCACCTACATCAGTGGCAGTGTTTCAATGGGAGTATGACACATGTCAGAAACTTTTAAACGTCTTCTCTTTTGCGGCACAGCCCTTCCTCTGCAGCACGGAGATGGGTGTGTGGATCAATGTGTGCGTGAAGGCCGGTCAAAGAGGGAGCAGTGTTGTGACTCAGAAGCTCAGGTACATTTGAATTATTTTTTTCCAGATAAATCCCCAATAATTAACAACATAATCACTGCTCAGCGACCGGCGGAGTAAGAAATTCAGCCTCACGCTCGGATGTTTGGACAGGAAGAGCCGCCTCTGCTGATTGCACAGGCCCAGTGCAGCCAGACGCACATCTGATCTTCGACCTTCTTTGATCAGCAGTTTTGGCAAGGCAATCCATCATGATGCTCTTACTGTCAGAGGAGGTGCCCGGCTGCAGCTGTGTGTCACTGGCTAAGAGGGGGCTGCTTAAAGGCAATCATGTCAGCCTCCACGCGACTGCTCAGACTCCCCGATTGAAGGAGGACCTGACAGGGGCAGAAGAGTCAGCTGAAGACACTGCGGGGCTGTGTCTGATGGCTCTGTGGTCATAACGTGACGGCTGACTTGATCCACTGTGAACATCCGACTGAATAAACTCAGAAGACGGTCGGAACTTTCTGCTGAACCGTGGGTTCTGTGCCGTTTTGCTTTTTAATGCGGTTGATCGTACAGAATGAAGATGGGGGAGAAAATACTGTACTTTTTTAATTGAATATCCGGGTGAGCTGACCTCACACAAACACACACAAACAACAAACCCAGCAGGGATACAACATATTCACCCACTCAGGAGAAATTGGTGGATGAGAGCCGTTTCGCCAAGGGCAGGGAAATTATATTCATGCATTACGCTGATGTGTACATTATAGATATTTGGGTGAAAACCTCCACAGCAGCAGGTTCGGTCCCCTCTCTTAAATCTCTGCACAAAGACTCCACCTGTCAGGTTGTGGAGCGTCCTGGTTTAAATAAGGCGAGAGCGGGGGGTGAGTGATATTCCAGTTCCACTGCCAATGATTTCCTGACAGGAGAGCAGATAGCGTATTCCCGTCACTTTAATACGGGCGGCGGGCGGGCGGGTGCATTAACGGCAAACACGGGGCCCCTGACTTTCAAACAAAGGGTTCTGAGTGACGGCCTGCTGACTGCAGCTTCAGAGTGCGTAATAACATGATGTGAAAGGACACTGTCAGGATCCGTGGAGAGGAGTCCACATTGTACATGGTGACAGAAAACAGAGATGAGGACAGAGATACTGGTGCCGTATTAGTGGCCGGCATATTCAAACACCATCCTTGAGTCTAAGCAAACTTGACATCACCTCCAATGGCTTCAAAGTGTTCGCTCCACGCCCCATCCTTCTGTCTGCAGCCAGCTCTCCCCCTCTGATGTGTCTCCAGACTCTCTGTGTTATAACGTGGAGAGTTACCAGCAGGCCTGTTCTGTCAGGACAGGAGGATAGGGGCGCCACGGCCCCGCGGATACCCTCAGTCAATCTACATTTGATCACCGCGCTGGGAAGTGTGCTCATTTTTCCCCCCCGATATCTGAGCTACTTGAGGTGATCCGAACACTGAAGTGTGAGGAGCTGTCACCTTGCATGAAGCTCCGAGCCGGCGGAAGATGTATGGCCCTGGATATGCTAAGGGAGGGGGGGGGAGGGGGGTTGGGCGAGCTCGCCGTCCTGATAGGCTGCGAGGACACTGGGGACCCTATAAGAGGAATGTATTCCGCTCTGTCCGCCTGGGGACAAGGGGTCGGCAGGGAAGGAGGCAGCTCGTCACCCGGCCCCCCTGCAGTCTCGGGACAGATTTATGCTGCTACTGGGCCAAACATGGGGGAGATATTTTAATGTCCAATCAAAATATCAACAAGAGGCCGGCAGAGGGAAGCACAGAAAATGTCTTTGAAGAGAAAGTTTGAAGAGAAAAAGAGCATCGCAAGACAAGAATCATTTACCCAGTAAAACTCTGAACAGTGGTTTTAGTTTTGTGTTTTCCACCAGAAGGTGTAGTGCAAGCCTGCCCAGTGGCGGTGATGGGCACTGCTGCTTGTACTCTACAGGCCATTAACAGTTCACCCCACCTTCTCCAGCAGGGCAGCAGCTGGAGAGAAAGAAGCACCAGCAGCGGTGCAGGATCTCACCGGCACACAGAGGAGAAAAAAAACAAAAAAACATGGCCAGAGGCGTGGTCTGGAGTACACTGCGAGCAAAGTTGGCAGCTGTGCGGCTGTGTGTGATAAAGTGCAGCTCTCCGTAAATACACTCTGGGGCTCCCCGCACAGCTGGCGACCGTAGGTTACAGTTCTGAAAGATGGAGCGCAGGAAGAGGGATGGAGGGAGGAAGAGACAGATGAGGGAAGTGCTAAAGCCTGGGTCTACACATCATCTGTCTGAGGGTGGAGAGGAGGATCAGGGCCAGATTCATGAGAACCAGGAAGATGAGGAGGAGGAGGAGGAGGAGGAGGAGGAGGAGGAGGAGGAGGAGGAGGAGTAGGAGGAGGAGGAGGAGGAGGAGGAGGAGGGTAATAAAACAATGTTGCATCAGTGTAGGAGACGAATAGAGCACGCATATCTGACATTCATGGGTGTCTGCAGGCAATTGAAACAGCATTAGCTTGAAGTTATGGAAGCAATGTGGGTACTATATACTGTATATACTGTAGAGGGTATACATCGAGGTTACAGGATGTTGCACAAGATCAAATAAAAACAGTTTGTCTTTTGCTCAGGCTGTAATCTCACATTCCAATAAAACCCCCTCGATGTTAAAATGTGACAGGTAACTCAGCCGTATATGACTGGAGATGTATTATCCATTGATAAGAGGAACAGGCCCTGCCAACGTGTCAGGGAAGGAGAACGCACAGTGAACGTTTTTATCCTGCAATGAGCTTTTAGCTTTTCAGGGTCATTATTGTGTCAAGAGATGAAACTGCCAGAAGATGTGACACGTAGCCTGGAAGATGGCGCTCTGCTTTCTCCATGGGGTCGTCTCTCTTCCACGGAGCAAGAGGGAGAAATCTGCAACGGTTAAAACATTGTGATGATTTTACTTTACCCAGCCATAAATTTTATATTATTTAATATTTTAGCATCTGTTGAAATATATTGTTTCTTCATAATTTGTCATGTTTGATTAATTCAAATATAATGAATCACTGTAAATGAATTCCAGCTGTAGAAACACATTGTTAGCATACAGTAGAACATGTCGAAGCCAGTTAAGATACAAACTGACTGACACTGAGATGTTAGCACGGCATGTAATACTTAATGAAAATGCTATTTTGGCCTCAATATTTATATATAGTGCATATTCGCTCTTAGATTACTAGAGTGTATTGGTTAAGATGATAAATGATTCATTTCCACCATTGTTTTTGCTGATATCCTCTCGCTCCCACAGGAAACACGGAGGCGCAGCTGATAAAGTTATGCAGACATTTGTTTTTCACTCGCAGTGATTTAGCGTGACTGTGCTTGTCACCATAATTTAGAGGAAGCCCCCGGTCCGCATTCTGTTTGTTGTGACCCAATAAGTGCAGCGCCGGCACGCTCTCAACTTCAGAGTTATTGATTCAAGTTTTAAATGGTTTCCATATTACCCAGGGACTGCTGGGAGATTAATTTGCGTCGATGTTCATCTGTAATTCATTAGCCATTTAGACGGCTCAACCACGAGGACTCAGGCTTGAGGATAAAAGGCCATTTTTCACAGTGGGAGTATGAAGGTGGAACTGGATACTAACGGCAATAACACAAGATGGATCTCATGTTGTAAAAACCATTCAGTATCAGAGTGAGGGAGATCATTTTGGAGGTTTTGATTGAAAGACTCCTAATAACAACAGGATACAATTTCTTCAGCTTAAAAGGAAAATCTTGTTTAATCTATATTTCCCATATGTTAACAATTCATCAAAATGCGACAGGTAATGTGAAAAATATCGTTTCTATTGATCGGCGCAAAATAACCATCACACAGTTCTTCAGCTCTATAGAAGATGTTTTATTCCTTTTTTAACTCGTTTTGTATTTGAGGCATATTTAAGTCTCACACTTCTCAATAAACTCATTGCTAGCAGCAGCACACAGATGTTTCATAAACCTGCTGTGCTCCACCTGCCCAGCAACGGGAAATTACTAGCATGCACTGGTTAAGAATAAGTGAAAACAGAAACACAGTCGAAGGGAGAGTCAATGTTGATCTTACATTATATTAACCAGATAGACAGAATAGGAATTAACTTGAATAAGATAAGTTACCAGTAGTTAACCAGAAAAAGACAAGTTACCAGTAGTCTGACAGTGGTAAATATTGTAATTGACCTTGTTTTGAGTCTAATTTGACACCACAGGAGCAGTATGGAGGCATTTTATGTTATTAGACGCTTGAATAATCGGTCACTAGTTATTTAAACTATATTGGATTTGGCTGCAACGCTGTTTAGCCCTGAAACTCCAGAGCTTCACTCCCCGCTCCATCGGCACAGTGGTGCGTCGATAATGAGTGCATTTTTTATTTTTCAGTGAACTATCCCTTTAATGCCACAGCTCGAAAAATACCACGACTTGATGTCGTGAAATATAATTAATTGACATCTTGTTTTAGAAGAAAAATAAAAAATGTGACTGTGAACATGGAAACTCGGCTGGCTATGTTTGAAGGCAAGTGGTGTCCTGAGGCTTTGGGTCAGCAGTCAATTAAATTATCACACTAAAGTGAAAGACTTCTAAAATCCCCTTACTGAATAATGGTTGTCAGACACTCTGTATCCTCCATGATGTTCTGTAAAAAAAGGTTGCAGCAATGGGATTAGGGCTTGATCCTCAGCGACTGCTGTGCCCAGTCGAAAATGACTATCCTCTTATCTCAAGGCAACAGAGCTACATTATGTTATGTACCGACTTCGTCAAGATAGAATGGATGTCACTGAAATTAATTTAATCTTCCTTAAATTAGCTTCCGACTATGATCTCTTCCAAGTCGGAATTTATGTCCTCCAGAATTCAATTTCCTCCGCAGTGTGATATGCTTTTATCAGTTGGTAACTATTCGGTGGCCTCCAATAATGAGAGCTGTCACATGGACCAGAAGCGGATAGTGTTTGATGGCGACCATCTTGTGACCACTGAAAACTGTCACCCACACACAAGGCATTAAAAAAAAGACTTGAGGCTTCTTATACTTTACACAAGGGGGGGGATCGTTAATTTATGGAATCATTTTAATCCAATTATTAGTCATTAGCACACGAGTGTGTATCAGTGTTTGATACCCGGGTGCTGGAATGAAAGAAAGGGCATCTGATGTGGGACGTGTTGAATGAAGTGCTGGCAGTGAGATAACAGCCGGGAAAGATACCTTCAAACTCATTTCCACACCAGTTACTAATTATACAATAAATCCAGTGGCTGATAAAGCTATATTGGATGGTAATGGTTAATGGTTGAAGCGACTGAGACCATTATAAAAATGAACTTTGACTATATGTGATTATATTCGCGTAGAGCTGATAACAATCACCAGTTTACAGATGTAGTGTAATGATACAGGCCCAGTGGTGCTTTGAGCTAAATCCTAACGTCAACATGCTGATGTTTATATAATGTCGAGCATTGTCAACATCTTGGTTTAAGTCACTGGTTGTAAAAAAAGATGGACGACATGTCTGCACTTCCTCCGACTCTCCGGAAATGAAACCAAAATATCGTACAGATACCGCCATCTTGCCCATTTAAAGTCTGTGGAGCATATAACATAGAAACTTGACCACTTGAAAATACATAAGTGTGAATAGAACTACCAGAAACGACCGAAACAATTTTTAAAAATATTATTTGATGTGTACTTTGACCATTTAGTTTGGTCCAGGTCCCAACCATTAACATAGAGAAGGCCGGATCCATTATGCATTTATTATGACCTATACTACAGCCAGCCACCAGATGGTGATCACAACATTTTGGCTTCACTTTTGGGTACAGTCAATGGTTTAGGTCGTTAGCATTCTAGCATTTACTAATTAGCACCGCAGAAAGTGAGGCTGACGGAGATGAATAAAGTTTTTGTAGGTTTTACCACAAGGAAAAGTCAATATAAACTAAAAACCCACTGCAATACAAAAAATACGGGACTAACTTTCTATCTGACAATTTGACAACAGGGGGCACTTATGTATTTTGAAGCCATATCAGCTCTGCCATGATATCCTTTTACCTGAGATGTTAGGTGTCCACCCGGCTGTCTGGTCCCCATTATTACTTTCATCTTGTCTCGGCTCCTGATGCTTAATAAGCTTGTACTTGAGGGTCCTGCCTCCGTCTCTGAACTCTGATTTGATGTGGCAAGGAGACAGAAAACAGGGAAGAAGGGGGACAGAAATAAAAGAACAAGGGATCAAAATAACTGTGCCTGGCTGCCTGAGTGGAGTGGAGCCCATCAACATCAATAAATGTTAGCCGCGGACACGTGTGTCACAGCGAGACAAGTGTCATATCACTCAGCCCAGTGCTTCATTTGACTGGAACACATCAATCACTCAGGGAGATCCGCACCGACATGTCGAGATGGGCCTCACCTCTGGCTCCCTCATTACGTTGCGTCAGTGTTAGTGAAACCTCGGCCTGTCAGGAATTCACCGGCCCTCTTTCTCTAAAAGAGCTTCTCTTGTACGGTTGTTTCTATCAAACCGCGGCCGGGGCGAGAACACCAGGGCGAGCAGCAGCAGCGCATTGGGAATATCACAGCTATTACATATATGTCAATGTGTTCGGTGCTTTTTTAACCGACCTCTGCTACTACCCGAAGAGCAGCACATCTGCATGGCTGCACCCGTCTGTGCCCACGAGCGGCGGCAAATGCTCAGCGCAGATTAGTCATGACAAAGACGTGCTCACCAGTATGACATTAAAAACTCTACGCCTGCAACAAATGAGGTGGAGCCATCGCAGATTTTACTTTCCTTGAAATTTTGGGATTAAATTATTGTATTTTTTGAAAAACTGTGTTACAGGCACCATCCAAGAATTTTCAATTAGTCAATTGACTGATTGATTTACTGAAAGAATCATTTTCCTGAACCAAATTTCACACGTTTCATTACACTTAGAAGTATTGCATCAATACTGGTTTAATGCTTAATATCTTTATGCTGTATCACAGTGAATTTCCCCATTGTGGGATTAATAAAGGATTATCTTATCTTATCTAACCTTGTCTTATATTAGCTCTTAGCCGGAGTAGATGAAAACCTGTGTCTACAGTAGAGTCTTTTGACCTGGAACTGAATGCCGATTGAATCCATTCTCGTTGCAAACAAAAGCCAGATGGTAGAGGGCGCTAGTGAGTTTTTCACGAGGGGAAACACCCTAAGTAATGAATGAGATTAGCATTTTTAATGTCACATCTATGACACTCTAGTTGTTTCTTAATAAAAGACTTAAAAGGTCAAGATTTCTACGTATCGAGTACAAATTCTAAATTATCCCCCAGTGCCTTTAATGAAAGTCTTATTAACAAAGGCCTCCTGTGAAAGCCGGGGCTCTCTCCCTGGCTGCCGCCTCCTGCGTGCTGCACCCAGCTGTGTATACAACTCCGACAGGTAGAATAATAACGGTTATACATCAGCGCACCTGAGAGCCCAATCATCTAAATCTTCCCCTGCCACTGCCTCCCAGACTCCATTACTTTATTGACACGCAATCTTAAGAAGGAGAGAAATATTGCACATGTAAGGTCACTTGGTTATGAAGACATATTATCATATTATCTGCATGAGGGTTGTAGGGCTCAGGCCTGACAAAGCTAATTATAATTGGACATGATACAGAGCTCAGAGCGTATTACGTGCTTGGCTGCATGACAAAGTCGCAGCTGAGATATGAGGGGGAGAGAGAGCGAGCGGGAGAACGTGCGCTGAAAGTCGATGTGAAGAGGGCGACGCTGTACAATAACAGCAGTGAGCGCTTTGATGATCATTTATGGATACATCCAGTATAAGCATCGGGCCCAACCTGTTCCCATTTGATCACAAGGCGCAAGATGGAAAGAGCCACTTGTTCAAATACAAATTTCTTATGCAGCCTGACTCGAAACAGCTCTAATACCCAAATGTCACATTTTGTTAGCGACAACAGAAGCGGCCCTGTGGCTTCTTATCTCCCCTCCCAAGGTTATTTCAGTATCGCCAGACACAAACAACTGATTCTCTTCTCCCTCTTAAATGACTGAACCCTCTTTTGATGCCTCTTATAAAGTGGCCATTTACCTCCAGACAATGATGCCCTATCCTCGCTCAAACTTGAATCAGTCACTGAAAAATCTAATCAGCTTCGCAATAAAACAGGCAAGAAATAACTGAGTAAAGTGATACTGTACATCTGTCCCTTGGATTTGAACTGTGCAAAAGCTTTTAAATCTTTAAAAAAGTTCCACAGTTATTTTGCAGACATTGATAGAACATGAAAATAATCCCCCACGAGGACGTGACAGGCAGTTTAGTAGATGATCCAAATTAACTGCAACATTATTTATGACCCCGCAAGAAAATGACCTTTATGCAAAATTAATTGGCAACAGTGATTGTGTTTTGAGGGTAATACAATGCCAACTGGATTAGGTTTTCAATTAATGTAATGAGGCGATGTTGTTAATTAAACCCTAAAGTGGGGAATTTTTGTCTCCCCCTTTGGGTAGTGGGAGTAATTGCACTCTGTTGAATATAGATGCATATTAACCGTTCGAAAACATATGGACTAGTCCAATTATTTTTAAATATCAATCTGTCCAACAGAAAAAAGGGGCAATCAGTCTTCTAACCCTAACCCAAACCTGAGCAAATAAAAACGCTCAAGCTCAACAACACTTCTAAATATCCAAATGTATTCACTTTTTTAATCTGGGTGAACTGGGACCCAACAGAGAAAGATTTGTTATTTTTGTGTTGTAATTAACAATCTCTATTTCTCGTGACAGAAAGCAACAGGGACTGAAATCTCCCATGAGAGCTGGAAACCAGGCAGCTGTGAAAAAGTCAACACAAGTTTTGGGATTTAGCTTAATTAGCTCATAGTATCAGAATAACACAATGTGTATTCAGGCCTAATCTACTGCATGTGTTTCTCCTTAAAAAATAAAAAAACGTCTCCAGCGCTGCTGTGGTCTGACTTTTTAAAACACGCTCTGTCTTTCTCTTTCTGCAAAAGATACTGGAAACATCTGGAGGGTCCATCTGACAGTAAATCTCCCTGATAAACGACGGTGCTGCAGAAATCCGAGGAAAAATAATGAGTGGTGCAACATCTTGGCACAACTAAAAACATACTTGAAACACAAGACTACATCTCAGATGCTCCGCTGCGAGACCGCAAATCACAAAGGCCCGGCTGGACGAGGAATCCATTTCAAAGCCCATCGTGTCACACACACATTTGCGACTGTATATCTTTCCAGATACTGGCGAGTGATGCTTGAAGTCTGGTAATGCTCATAGGTGGACTAGCTTACATTGCGACAGCACATCTTGGATTTGCATGGTTCTCTGCAGTTTATTGTTATTAAATGGAGCGTTTTGGTTTCTGGGCAAGTTGTTTTCCCCCAATGAGTGAAAGAAATTAAGCCGTAGATCATTCTCCTCGCTTGTGATTGGTCGATAGCGTATATTCCCTGAAATGCATCAACAATCAGGAGGTAATAGCAATCTGCCTTTAAATTACCGAATGCCCAGACCAATGCTATTTGTGCATTGCTGTTTTGCCTCGAACAATTAAATTAAATTAACAACTATTAAGCCTGGTTGTTTAAGGCCCGTTCGAACCCAGTCCTCCAGCTTTGTCATCTGGTTTCAGAAACTGGCTGTGACAGGCCATTTTTCATGATTTCTCTTGCACTGGAAAAACACCAGTATTTTAATTAAGAGGCCTAAATGTCCAGATGCTTACCTTTTTTTTTGTTAAATGATTACTGATGGAGAAAGCCACCAGCTCAGCAGCCAAACATCGACGGAGGCGAGCCGGCAGCAAAGGGAGAATTCTCGTTTAAAGCTCTTTGAAGCCGGGACACGGTTACCTTGATGCTGCTAAAATACTTGAGTCCTTTAAAACCTGTAAAAGAAGACATTCGTTTTAATGTTGAAAAAGTGGAGAATTAGCACTAAACAAGCAGGCAAATAAAGGTTTTTAATGGAAATAATGTGGTGAGGAGTGGGTCAGCCGAGGGTCAGGAAGCAGATGAGTGTCTGTGTGAGTTTGTGCTGCTATGTGAGCACACTCCAACAGGTGGCATGAGACTCCTGCCCTACTCCTGCACCTCATTCTTCAACAGCAAAGGAGACACAGCTGCAAGGGACTGAATCCTCCTTTGTTGTGTGGCTATTTCTCATAATTGGCCACGAGACAAGAGCTGAGTCTAATATCCGCGTTCTGTTGTTGATAACGCGACGGGAGCCACATTACGTTCGCTTCTCCAAGATAAAACATAAATGTCTTTAGTGACCGTGTAAGTAAAATTTAAGAAATACCTTTCTTCCGACTTCTTTATGTGTGCCACATTAGCACAATGAGTGTTAACGACGTTGCCCTCTCAAGAATGCAAACAATTTTCTGGCTACTTATTTCAATATCCTCTTTGCGCAGGGGCTTTTCATTTCCTCGGGTTCGCTGTTAAAAGGCAGCTCCAGCCTGCCCTGACTAATTTCCTCTCAGGCTCACAGATCACAGGCCTTTCCCGCCCAGTGCTCCCTTTGCTCCCACAAAGACCCTCGTAATCCTGCTGCTTGTCCACAATTAATCTTCCTGGTTGCCACATTATTAACACAACCACCCATGGGCTGAGGATGCAAATGGAAAGCCGAGAACAGGCCTCTCTGTGTAACCCCCCCACCACCCTCACCCCCACCCCCAGCCCCCTAACACACACACACATTCTAACACACAGAGCGGTGGAAGAAGTGTTGATCACTCCGGGGAGTTAAAACCGCTGCCCACTGTCAGGATCAAGGGCTGCCCCCCCCCTGTCTGCTGATCAAACAACATGACACCCCCCAACCCCTATTAACACCACATAGGAGTTTTTATCCTTGATATATTTTTTTAAAACATGCATCTTCCTCTTCCTGTCTGTCTCTCTGTCCTCTCTCTCTGTGATCTCTCCTCAGTTCCTCCTCAGCATGACACCAGTCTGATTAGGAGAAGGTGAAGGGCTGTTGAAGAAAAACTTTCTTACCCACTGAAACATCTTTAGGGATTGAAAACCGATGATCATAAACAAATAGTTTGTTGTTTGGGATTTTGTTCAGCATACAGACACATGGGGGCTTATGTCAAATAAGTTATCATCATATTATCCTTAGCTGCATTTTTATACTTTATTCAAGAGTGCTGTATTTCACTTTGAGAGCATGGCTTCTTGATTTCAAGTTTAGATTTGGTAAAGCTCATCAAAACCCTCGACAAATAGCCCCTGCTTGTGCTCAGATCTGCTCAGCTTGAGCTCAAACTGTGCGCTTGCACTCAGATGTGAGTTGTTGCTTGGACAGATTTCCAAAGCTGCAGATTCATTCTTCATCCTCAAGCTTCTCAAACTGAAAGACCCCGCTCTCGAAAAAAGACAGGGGGAAAAAACGTATACTCTAACATCTGGCCAGGAAGAGCAGATGAAAATGACCTAATATGGCTATAAACAATTTAATTAATTAGCTGAATTAATGAGTTTGTCCCATTTTATTGCAATTAGAAAGGTTTTGTTGTATTTTGATCTTTTATGTAAATGTGTAATGGATTAACTGAAATAGTGATTTAGAAATTACTGAAAAATATTCAGCAGCAATTGCCTCCCTGTGTGTGCAGTGAAATGTAATATACCTTTCTGTATGGAAAAGATAAGAAATCACAAGAGTTGGGGCATCATACAGAAGTGATAAGACCAACATGTGTCAGCTGATGTGTCAAAACAAAGTGCTTTCAAGAGGACATGCTGTGATGTCGTAACTGTAGCTGGTGTGTTATAATAAAGTACAAAGCCTTCAGTTCCTTTGGTCCTGGAGCGGTGTCGTGTAATTATTCAGGAGATAAAAGACAAACAATGTCCCACTTTTGTTTGTCGTGCTGCGTTTGAGACATGTGATTACCGCAGTCCTCTACCAGGGGGAGCTCCACCAGTCAAGTCTTAGCCGTTAGCATAAACTCCACAAATCATCGTCCTGATCAAAGCCGCGGCTGGGAGAAAAGCTTGGCACCACTTTAAAAGAATATGAAATAACGTCCCAATCCAGCAGTTCTCAAAGAGCATGGGAGAGAAAGGGAGCGAGCGCCGTAAGAGCTGAATGTGTGGAGGCTTTCTGGAGAAGTTGGTCACTCTATTGCCTTCAGTGTCACTTAACATGAAAGTAATGCCACTTCTATGGAGATCCAAGCTGTTCCCCAGTGGGTGAAATGCTATTGTGTGTCAGACAAAGGCTATGGTTTCATAGCACCCCCTTGTTTGCATGCATGACCAGCACTTTCAAATACGGCCTTTAGATCTAAATCTCAGGCTCCACTCAGCACAGAAGGCAGCGGCAGCTTTGTTAATGGTGAGAAATTACTGGGGATGTCCAAACTCCAAAAAACGAGGCGTTCACATCTCCCGACACGAGTTGTGATTATGCTGCGGTCGACAACGAAGCCCCGCTGTGAAGACAGTCCCGCTGAGCTGCGGCGGGTTGTTTACCAAAGCATCGCGCCGAGCGATATAAGACTGTCTTCTGCTGCTGTCGGGTGTTTGGAGATTAAACAGCGAATCGTTGGTGATTCAAGATTTAGTTAAACAAACATTTCTCAGAGCCAGAGGTTCACTCCCCGCTCAGTTAAACCTCCGAGGGTGGAGCCACGTTTTTAGAATGAAGCGACATCAACTGAAAAAAGAACCCTGAGCAAATGTCGGTGAAAATTTAAACAAATCACCAATCTTAAATATGAAATAGTCAATATTTATATCAACAATGGATCACAAGTGACAGAAGTAGCTCATGAGCGTCATCACAGTTTTCCAACTCCTCTCAGCTACAAGGCATTTTAGTTCCTTTCTGCTCATTGTTTTGGTTTGTTGGCTCATGATTTTCTCATTTTGATTCACTCTTTGCACCATTTTCAATACAAGCAGAATTTGTGTTGCATTTATATTCTCTAAAATCCCTCTGGACACATATGTGGAAAGTATGTGGAAGTAACACATCCAAATGGTTCCCTCAGAATGGTGGTGGAGCACAGTAACAGATCTGAAAGGAAGTGAATATTAGACTTAAGTGGTCAGGATGTTAACAAATACTCTGTTTGGTGACAGGTTTGCAAAATGGTGGAAAGACGATATAGTGATCAACCGTTTATATGGATCAAAAAGCTTGGGACAGCTTGCAGGGTTCATTTTCTATATTTGTATATTTGTTGGTATGGGGATAAGCACATTTCCACAATGAGAATAACTTGATGTAAAGTGTTGTTTGCTTCCAAGAACATTCCACATGGTTCCATGAACTAAGAAACAATGAGATGTCGCACTTCTCTTCAGTCGTCAGAGCGTTTACTTCACCATTATCCTACAGTTTTGCTTTTATTTGGCTTCCTTCACATCGTTATAGAAAGATGTTTTATTCACATTTCTCATGCATGGACCACATCCTCACATTTCAATGAAATGTTGGAGACCAGGCTCTAGTCCCTGTCAGCAATCAAAGTTATTATCAGAGAGAATGAAGAAATCGTTTTTTCCACAGCAAGCAAAATTCCCACAGCGATATATCAGATCCTTGGATGTGGAGGACGATGGTTTGTCAGTGAAATATGTGATGGTATTCTGAACCTGAAGGGGCTCCTGGGAGCAGGAGCAGACAATGTGAATGATAAACTGAATCCGATGGCCTGAACTTCAAACTGTAATCCGGAGGTAGGAACATTGCAGATGCACACAAAAAAAACCAACACATGTTTTCGTGCAGACATGTGAAGGAGATGTTAACGTTGATTAATAAGCTGGTAACACGGGCACTGGCTCAATAACTGAGTCAACACATATCTGTCTGGCATGTCTCAGGGCTCCTGGCCAGTTGGCCCTGGGATTCACTAAGGATATTCCCCCAAATAGTCCAGAGAAACCAAAGCAAAGCTCAAGCAACACTGGATAAACTGCGGGGAAAAAAATTATGATTGTTGTTCAGGTGGCAATGATAAAACCCCATCATGTATCTTTATGTCTCTTGATCATTTTGAAGTTTCGACTAGTTTAACTTGAGACATTTTATGAGGACACTGGTTAGATTCCATCTGCTTCCCCTGGAGGAAACTCCTGGTGCTCTGCTACGTTCACACACACACCTCTTTCACAGACATGTCGCTGAGGGGACAGAGTGGGCCGTCAGACTAAAACACAAAGAACAAGCACTTCGGCAGCTGCCCGTTTTCCCAGGCGAGAACACACGGAGGGGTGAGTCAGAGCTCGCTGGAGACCAGCGGCGTGGAGGTGCGCCAAGGAGACGTCTGGCGTTGCTTTAAAAAAAGAGTTAGCATTGTATTATGGCTCCTGTAAATACATATGTCAGCTCGCAGGTAGGAAGTGAGCAATCGGAAAGCCACTGAAAATACAGAAGCGAGGACACCTGTAAACACACGGCTCTGAGGTGTTGAGCACCGCCATGAGTCACTTTACAGGATGACTGTGGAGATTTCAATTGTCAGCAAAAACTCTGCACAAGTGCTGAACCGGCGGCGACCGAGAGGGAATCAAATGTTTTGTTGTCTTCGGTTGATTTTGCAGATACAAATAAACACTTCCTGCCGTGACTCTGTTCAGATGACGAGCAGCGGGCATCGAGTGGGTCTTAAAAGAGTCTGACATCAGGTTTCAGCCGGTGGAATCAAATTAAACTGGTTTGTCAGACCTCGCCCGGTGATCCACCAATACGTATGTCTCACCTCACCTGAAACATCGTGAGCAACACAATTTAATTACGATAGAAAAAAAGAAAGTGTAAACATCTTTCATCCCTTTATGGATGTGGACAAGAAGACAATGTGTTAAGAGGAAATAAATCTGGCCTGACAGCCACATCAAAGGGTGCAGTGAGGGGCTTACTGCTACTTAAGGAACAGGAATGCTGTTGCTAAGCATCAGTCAGAAACCTATCAACCCTTTAAGGACTTTACTATTTTTTGAGAGGAGGGAGGGTGAGCAGGTTACTAGAGGCCAGAAACTCCACTGTGACACAAGTCTGAGAATTTATACATCCTTAAATAATACATTTAGATATACATCAGACTTCAAATCACGTTAAGCTGCTTTCTGACTGACAACTCTCCGGAAGGGGCTGTATGTAAAGACGCAAATGTCAGAGCTGATTGGTCCAGACACCCTGTTGCTGCCAGTACCTCAGTGAAATGTCAGGGAAAAGTTTCTAACATGTGACAGATGCAAAACTGAAAAGAAAAGCTAACAATACAAATATCTCAGAATGAAAATTAGACCTCATACAGGTAGAAGATGCTGACAAAGACCAAGAGATGTGAGATCTTTTGGTGATAAGGATGGACATCGGACAGACCGCCCCTCACCTGAATGTACTGGACCTTGTCTTGATGTGAACGCATCCGAAATGTAGAATCTCCTGCTGCGTTGTTCATAATTGTGCAGACATCTTCTGGGATTCATGTCTGAAAACGCAGATTCAAAATGGTGAAAATTACAAATATCTCAGGATGAAGAAAGGTGCCGTACTCACTGAAGACGACCAAGATGTCAACTTGGAAAGACAAAGAGATTCGAGAGCTTTTCACGTTAATGGCCAATGCCAATGGATTTCTGCAGCAGAATTTCATGTCCTACAAGCTCCACCCAGGCACCACCCCTCACATGCATGTTCCTAACATCTACCTGTTGGTGTGAAGGCCTCTTACCCAAAAGATCTCTTGCTTAGTTTTTATTGTGCCAATGGCAAACTCCAGAAAATGTCCAAATCTAATTCTGTACACTTTACAGAGTTCTCGTCAGAAAACATCTGATCCCTCAGTCTTTTTTGTCACCACATCTCTGGATCTAGACTCATGGATAAGTTACTATTTGCTGTCTCTAGACTTCCTCTGTCCTTTTAGAGAGGGCAAAGCTGTTGATGAATTAGGATATGCTAATCAGCTGCATAAAGGCTATGAGTCAGTGCTGGCCACCTTCCCTGTGAATAAATTCTATTCCGTCATCTTGCCCGGGTGAGGAGCTAAATCACCGGCAGTGTTTGGGAGCAGCGGGGTGTCACTGGACGGCCGGGTAGCCAGCGTGTTATAATTCCGTCCATCAACCTAATTCATTATTTCAGCAGCTGCAGATTTCGGCTGATTTAGAGAAAGGTGACAAGTCTGAGATCAGTTCAAAGGAGGAAGGTTTTAACTCCGACTCTGGCGAATGATCTGGAGGAGCTTGTCACCTACACCCTGTCATTCAGCACCTCGGACGTGCAGTAGAGTAAAGGAGCGAGGTAGTGAAGCACCACGAGTCGGACTTGCAGGAAATAGAAGCGATAGGTGACCTCTCACTAACTTGTAATCCACCGGGTATTAGTCATAACAACAGTGGATAAATCCCCTTGAGGGTTGAGCCTGCTAAGCACGGTGTGGGGCTGCCTGACCAGTAAATCTCCCAGTGGAGATGAAAAGAAAAACGGTACAGAGAACAATCCTGCATTATTACCAATAGAAAAAAAGAAAAACACACAATCAGCTTTGTGAGAGGCCGCTCATTAGCAATTACCCACTATTTCTGACACCCTGACAAAAATTACCCACCATGGCTTCAGACAGACTCCATCAGTGTTCACAAATAGGTACAACAATGTCCCTGCTCTAGTTAGACTCACAGCCTGTTCACAAAATGAGACAAATTAGAGTAATTTGTCTGAGTGACTTTGATGCCATCAACAACATGGAACCATGGACCTTTTTTTAGAGTTGTTGTGTTACATTTGTTCTTATTTTCTGAAGTGTTTTCCTCAATCTGCCAAGGCCCATCAGTCCCCTTTGGAAACAACATTTAATTTCACTAGATCCCCATTGAACACACTCATAAATATTAGTTCCCTAAACATATATTTCCTGGATCCATCCCCTGATCTGGATCTGCATCAAAATTGAAAACGTTCCCTCTTGGGTTATGCCCCAACCCCAATACAATTTCATAGAAATCAGGAGTTGACTAGTTTTTGTATACTCCTGCTAAACAATAAACAAATGCAATGAAAACATAAACTCCTTTCTGGAGGTATTAATAATATTCAAAAGTTGTTTGCTGAAAACATAGCGTATATCTATTTGAAGGGTTATTGTATACAAACGTTTTACAAACTACTGCACAGGGCTGCTTATTTAAATCATTGGAGAATAAATGGATAAAAGCATTTCATTTCATTCTTTGCTTATTTACCGACTTGTAGCATCGAGGCATTCAGCGGACGGAAGCTTCCTCCTTCATTGTAATCAGCTTTTATTCCAGCCCTCTTTTGATCCTTTGCTTTCCTTTGTGCGACACACCTCATCACCTTTATTTTCTGCCATAATTGCATGGGAAAGATCTCCCCTTTGATACTGTCTGCATGCCAAATCACTATCGAGGAAAACGTGTGGAAAAGTGCCATGTGCCCTGTCGGCCGGGGGAGAAAAAAAGAGCTCATACACCTGTGGAAGACAAACAAGGTTTTCAGAGATATGACATATCTATCATCCCGGCACAGGATATGAACTGTTCTGTCATCTTAAGGGTGAAGGGGGCTTTGCATAGTGGAACAGTAGGTGCTGAGAGACATGTGTTGCACATGTTGAACTGTCTGGCAGCTGGCATTCCCAGGTCTGCACCCCGCCCGCCCCCCCCGCCCGCCCAGCCCCCTCCAGCCCCATCACCTCACCACCTCACCACTCCGCCCTCAACAACCCCTTCCAGGCCCCTGTCTCATCTCCCAGCTCTAATCTGCAGACACAGTCCTCTCCTGCAGGCTCATCACCGGGCTGCTGAGTGGAGCTGAACACGATCCTCTGCTCCCCCCCCCCAGGCCTCCTCCTTGTCCCCTTTACCACCACTGCAACGTCAACACCCATCCTCCACCCCATCACCAGTGTCAAGTGAGGTTGTCTGCTGTCTCTTGCGAACACAGCTTCCTAGTCAGCTTCCACAGGAACATACAAACAAAATAACGTCTAAAATCATATGCAAGACAAGGGGAATTCTTCATAGAGGCTTTTGAAGTTTTTGGGCTCTAGGACATAAAAACATTGGCCACACTGATTGTTCTCAATCTGCAGATTAAAATACAAGTAAATCAGGTTGAAATGGAATTCTTTATAAATAGCAGCCAGGCTATGGGATGAGGTTTGAAAGTAAATAACTTTTTCACCTGACAAACTAATTGCAAGTGATTATTATTGGTCTATGACCTGCAGGCTTATCAGAGTAGTTTTGTACAAATCGACTTCAACTTTTTGTCTTGCACATTAAGTCTAAATGTAAAAGTTATGCTAAGAGCTAAATACCTCTGACTTTTTTAGACATTTTTTTTAAATATACACAGAGCCAAGTCTTGAAAGCCTGCAAAAAAGATGCCTGCATTGCATCTCCCCACACATAAAGGCAGCGGCAACCTAACAACACAGCGGCGAGATAAGCGGGGTGGATTCTACTGAGAGAATCTGTTATCAGGGATGGTGCTATGCACTGACATTAAGGATAATCATATCTATCAGCGCTCTGCCAAACATCCCCAAGTGAGCCTGGCGGAGAACAAAGCCTGCATCGTCTCTCCGAGCTAAGGTTACAGGCGGATGATGATGTACTTGTCACAGGGGTGCAAATGATCCTCTGCCCGGCTCCGAGTGCAACGAACAGAATCCACACAGAGATACGGATATCAGCTTTACAACAGTTTAGTTATCTGCACGTTTCTCTGCTGGATAGCTTCAGCTGCCTTGTTGCAGTTCTCAACCAGGAAAGCCTACGGACACTCCGGCAGCACATAATGAGCTGTCTAAGATACAATGTTGTAACAGTGGAAGCTGGGTAATGTGGTCCTTCATTGACACACCTGTCTGGGAGAGGTCTCCCAAAAGTCGCTGTTTGTCCTGGGTTGTCATTCTCTTATTTCACAATTTGAATATTATCTTTCGTGTGCGCTCAGAGGGATGTCTTCGTTTTTTGGAACTCACCTTAGAATGAGGGAGGACAAAGCGTTTTCTTGCAAGTGGAATCAAAGTCTAAAGAGAGAAATACAAATTAGTGTCTATTGTGAAACGCCACACAATGCTAGGGAATATCTGTTTTTTGGACCCATTATAACAATAAGACCATGGGGCTAGCTATTGTAGTCGCACTCTGAGTATCTCATTACCGACGAGGCACAAAAACCAAAGCAAAACAAAGGCAGGATGAGCGGTGTGTTGTGGCAGCTTTGTCAGCCGCCGCGAGTGAGTGCATATCCCACGTTTTGTTCAAGGCCAGGAGAAAACCAAAACAAAAAGAGTTGGCAGGACAATTTGAATCTGACAAAGTAGTTGAGGATGAGTCAGTGAATGAATCACTCTCAATATCACGCACCAAAGCACAGCGTTAGGAAAGAAATCCACCCTTAGCGGGGAAGTTCTCCGCTGGCAGTGATGAATTGCCTTCCTCTGCAGAGTCGTCAACATGGTTCACATCAATATCCTATTCATTATGATGTACAGGCTGCCATCACAGGTATCACTTATGTATATTTTTAGAAGAGTTTCAGCGGAATTACGTAGTTTGGAAAACAAAAGTTTATTTTGTGCATTTTGAGAACATTCATCTGTCTTCAAGGTCGTTACCGCTGCATTAGTGATTTTTAAACACCACCAGACAGTAAAACAAACACACTCAGAGATGACATTAATTCATGCAGCTGTTTAAATTAACGTGTTAGTGAACTATTTTCCACTTACACATTCAGCAGACACAGGAACAATGTTATCACACGTTGGAAGTTTTATTGTTTGATTAAATCCAATATTCACTTTTCCTTTACCCTCAGTTTTGGCCTCCACCAACACCAGCTACATGATCACCTTTCTTTATCAGTCGCATGTATATGAATATGTCTATTAAAGTTTGTGTGTTAGTGACCAGAATCATATTCAAATCCTGGGGATAAAAAGGAATATTTTAATACTTATTTGCGAATGAGGTGAAAAGATTGAGATGAATGTGTAAAGTACGGAGCTGGACTGGGCACAGATCCATTTACAGGTTAAATAATTCACAAAAGTCAGCTTTAGCATTGTTGGTTGTGATAAACCCAGGCTAGCCATTTCCCCACACCGCCACTCTACTCTGTTTCTGATTGGCTTACTCTGAAGACTCCCTGACCAATCAGGACTCTTCTAGCCCAAACCTAACCCAAGAAAGGATGGGTCTTCACTCAGTTTGATTCTACTAACTAACTATCTATCATGATGGTCAGTTATGTGTGTTTGTGCCGTCAGAAAACAGAGTTGCACAGTTGTGTGTTGATTCTCACTTGGTTTAATACGATGAGTAATCTGATTACATTCCAAAATATTGCTCAAATAAATTGCATTCCTCGAGGTGCTGATTTTAATGTAGAGCTTGAGATTTAATGAATGAAACAGCTGATATGTCTCTGAATAAAAAGGTCATGTGTTATGTCTTTGTCACCTGCAACTACAGAGCCACACACACACACACACACACAGACACACACAGACACACACAGAGTCAAGGTGTGGGCAGACAGAAAGGGTGTGGAGAGCTCAGAGCCAGACGAGGCGGCTCGTCTTGCTCGCAGAGAGAAACAACTATCAGTAGGATCACTCCACTTCACTCCACATGCTGGAGTCTAAACAAGTCTCTGTTTTCATTTCCATAAAGCCGCGCTCTGTCTTTTGTTCTGACAGAGATAAGATGTATAAATTATGAGCAGCTGACAAAGTATACTGGGGCGCCTCAGGCAGCTCATCAGTCATGCTCGGCCTGTCAGCAGGTAACTGATGGGGGCCCTACAGGCATAAAGCCCCCTTTTAAAGCAAAGGAGGGGGAGGCAGAGGAATTAAAGCTGTTGTTGGAGTCGCGAGCACAACAGCTGACTCATATTTAAAGGAGCGAGGCAGACGCCAACAGCTTCATGCTTCAAGGTTTCAGAGTGTGTTCAGTCGCTCTCTCCTCAGGAGTGTGTGTCTTGCTCGTTGTGGTCTGTCGGCATTACACAATGGCCGCGAGGACGGAGGCAGACACCAGCAGAAAGTCGTCCTGAGAGGCCACCCAAGAGGAGCCGGGGAGGGGTCTCTGCTTCGGAAAAACCTGTGTGACAGCGATAATCTTCAGCTTAATCCAAACTACCAAACACCAAGCTCCCTGACGCTATTCCCCATCTCCATAATGGATCATTGAGTTTCATAGCAGCACTAAAGCTCAACCTGTAAAAGAAGAGGATCTGATTTACTGGTGCTTTATGCACTGTGTGTACTGAGAGATAATTGTAATGAGACAGTGTGCCGGGGTAAAGTTGACAGGTAAGAATTGATGTCTTCTCCCGGAGCCATGTGGGTGGGAATGAGTCGGCTTTATTTCAGCCGGCACTGCGGTTTTTATCTCCCGCGGTCACTGTTGCTTTCTGTCTCGCAGACTCTAATCTAACTATAGGGTGGATGTGCCGAACACAACGCGAGAGATAAAGTCAACTTTCCGTCCGGCACTGCCCGAAGTGAAACAACCGAGGCGCTGGTTTGTGCTCACTGTGAGGACCGATTAGAGCTGCTCCTGTGCCATTATTTCAATTGGATTACTGGGTGTAGGTAACAAATGCTGAAAAACTAAAATATTCATAACAGTAATGTTGCCACGAGATTTTTATGTAGTTCAAGAAGAGATAATTCTGAGAAACAGCTGCAGGACACAAAGCTTTTTTGTAAAGGGAAAGGGCAGCAACTTGGACTAGTTTACATCCTCTCATCGTATTTCTGGAAACCAATCTCCACGGCTGTCTGGTGTCCTGAAGGACATAAAGTATCGCACCTTCATTTGGGTCAGTCAGGTGCTTTACTGTATCAAATGATTGGGAGCATAAAATTCTCTGAATAGAGTCTTGATACCAGAAAAGAAATGAGGCCCGCTGCCGCTCGGGAGATGTAAAATAATACAGCTTATCTCTGATGCCCAGGAGGAAGAGACATGACCACCGTTGCCAAATAATGGCGCATTTCCATATGAGTCAACGTGACTGAAGAAGCTTCCAAACATCTTTGAGCTAAAATTAAAACACTTTAATATTTGAGAAGTCCTTTTGGCAAAAGTGCAAATGCATTAGCGAAAATGACAGTGAGGTGACATGACAGTGAGGGAGCACAGGGAGAAGGACACGCCCACTGCAGCACATGCCCTTGCTTTGAGCGCTGCAGGGAAGGAGGCTAAAGGTCATTTGTGTCATTTCATCACAAAGGTGGAAAAATCTGTGGATTTGCTGTCTGACAAGTGAAGTAATTTCTTCTCAGGACTCAACGGCATCATTAGAACAACCTTGAAGAAGGACGTGTGACCTTCAGCTCTGTGTTATAATTACTTTTATTAAGGACATATAGCTATAATTGTCCTTCATTACATACCACTATAATTGATGATATTTCCTCTTGCACTCAAATCTCCTTGGCTGTATTGTTTTCTCGATTATTAGACGTTCGGTCGGTCGGTTTGTCTCAGCCAAAAACAGACATTTACATCTTTAAATAAATTCAATTAAAGTTGATTTGTATATTGCCAGACCACAAAATATTATAGCCACTTTACATAGTAAGGTTGAGAGCCTACAATTACCCAACTACAACTTTAGCTATCACTACAGATGACTCTCAGCTGTCCGGCACTAAGACACATTAGCATGACGCTATTATTAAGTTGCATAGAATCTGCGATCACTTAAAATACTTATATGAGTATTTCTTCAAAGCAACTGCATTCTTTCATTTGGTTTAGAGACAGTCTTTTAAATCTATTTAATATTTTTTGTATTGAATTTCCAATATATTTCCATGTAATCTAATCATACTTTAAACTTAATACACATTGCCCACCCATAGAGTGCATATCTCTCTCTGGTCTGTACAGAGAAGTAGAGAGGGGCTGCCTTGGAAGCAGAAAGGGAAAGCGAATGAGTGTGTGCTTGTGTAAGTTGTACCAAAGCACTCACTCTATTCAGATCCGGCCCAAAAGAGTTGTCTCCGAAACAACAATAGAGGGTAACATGATCTTTCATTACACATTGTGTAAACAGTGTAACCTATCAGTGCTGTCAATCAAGATGATTGATTGCGGCCTGTCACGGGGGAAGAGTGACACGGCAGGAAAAAAAAGGGAAAACTTTTTCCCCCCCTAACAAAGCGCGGTGCATTCAGGCTGCCACAGAAAGTGGTGATTAATGTGTTCTCACTGGGTAATCCCACACCCCTGGCTAATGAAGGAGGAATCTATCATCTGCACTGCGGTGGCAGATGTCGCGAGGACAGCAATCCTAGTGCCTGGGAACAATTTACTTTCTTTTCTCTAATTGTTCCTGAAAACCGTGACAGGTTTGGAGGGGAGAAAAAAAACACTTGAGACGACAGCTCCTCTGGGACGAGCACAGCAACACACGACGACCACTTCTTCATAACACAAAACAAACTCAGCTCCAATCCGAGAGTCACAGTTACCGTGAACTGGAAACAGAAACAGAAGAATAAGAGTGAGACCATTTTCTATTTATCACCTCCGCCAGGGAAGTTATGTTTTCGTCTGCGATTGTCTTTCTGTCGGTTATTTAGCAGGATTACACAAAAACCACTTGACTGATTTCCATGAAACTTGGTGCAAGGATGTAGTATAATAAAAGGAATAAACTTTTTTAATTTGGTGTGGATCCAGGATTTATTTTTCCTTTTCTTTAACATTACGAGACAAATCATTAATTCATGAATCTTGATGAAAAAAAATCTGGCTTCATCTAAATAAAAATACAGATCTAGTGAATTTCAATGTGGCTTCATAAGGGGCCTGTTGGCTCTCTGAGTGCCTTTCTATTTATTCGTGCCGTACGCGGCCCAAAATGCTGCTACTAAAATAAACAACGTGCTTTACTCTGTATAAGCTAACATTGTTCTCCTCCACGATAACAAGAGAAAGGGCACAGGGTTCATAAACAAGTCATCTGTGATTCATTAACTCTGGTACACCTTTGAATCAAAGCAAGAAATTAAACAGCAATTAGAGAAAAGGAGATTGAAGCTGAGGGATTATCCTTCACGTCCCTAAAGAATACCACGTCTTACACAAGAGCCAGTGGTGCAACATCCGCCGGAGGAAAAACAGCTCTGGAGTCACTGGTGTCTGTGAAGCAGCTGTTTCCATTGGTTATTGTACTTCCATGATTTATTTCAGGGAATAGAAAAAGAGCAGACATACACTTTTTCACAGCTTCTCTTGGCGTGTCGTTTCAGCCCTGCTGATTAAAACCAGTGTTAGGTAGACCAGAGCTCCTTTCATGTCGGGGAACATAAGCTGCTATTTGGGGTGGGGGGGGAACAGCAAAGTCCAAATGTGTCGCAGCTGTCTGTCCTCACATCATTTAATTTAATCTGGTTTCATGCCTGTTCACATTACAGGCCTGATAAACCAGCAACACTCTCAAACATCTGCTTGCTCGAGGAGCCTGTTGATTATTCATTCAGCTGGAGGTCAGATGGCACTCGGCTCGCACAGCCTCACACCCGAGCTAATAAATCAATTCTTTGGAGCAATTATGAGTAATCGAATGAGCTTTCAAAGTTTAACAGTCTGCTTTACGAGGTGCGGCTCTGTATGAAGTACGCGGACAAGTTGAGTCATCGTCCCAAATGCCGCGTTTTTTTTGGTGAATGGTGACCTTAGTTTGACCTCGACGCATACAGTGCACCCCTCCCTCGGGCACTGTAGGTTACAACATGCAGGACCCGAGATTACAGGCCCAAACTGTGGGGTGGACCGAACCCTTCACACATCTACTAAAGAGGAGACACATACACTACAAGCTGAATTTGTAAAAAGCAAAATTAATAAGCACAGATGATCTGTTCTGCATGTGTTGGGGGAGTTTCCTGAATACTGAAAACCCAGGACAGCTTCAAAGACTTTTAACATTTAACAACTGATCTGTACTTGTTTTATTGTTGGGACATTTTATAAAGGTTATAAAAGTGATCCTGGTTCGAAAGAAAGTTTTTCCTCCATCAAAGATCACTGCACAGTACAACAACTGTTGCATGTTGATAAATACGACCACACAACTCCATTTGAACTCGTGTAAACTGTTATGTGAGGGAAAATTAGTTTGTCAAAATTGTTGATACAGAGGAAAATAACTGTAAGCAGTTTAATTACGGGCCACAACAAAGAAAGGAAAATGCTTCAGGGTCTTTGTGGACAAAGATAAATGGGACAGTAAGTGTCAGACACTGTACACGCTGCTGAAACAGTGAAGACGGCATAAAGATGATGATGATGATGTAGTGAGTCTTTGACTGTGAACATGGCTAACACCCAGCTGTTATCAGAACCAAAACAACTGGACACGCATGTCCTGGTGATCTCACTGAGGTCCAGTAAAGATAAACACTGGTGTTTAGATTAAGCATCAAAGGGCTGTCACAAAGACTGAGTACCTGGAACTGGGGGCTTGTTGTTTGAACAGAGAGAGCACAGGGAGGTCAATAACTAACTTCAAATAGCTGAGAAATGTGCCCGCAGAGCTGGCAGGTGCTCACAGCGCCTAAGGTTAGATACACACACCCTGAATCTCTGCCAATCAAAGACATGTGTTATCTTGCAAGTCTTATTTATATGGCCGTCCAATACTTTTTAGTCATTTTGAAGGTTTTATAAATATCTGATTGAGTGATGTTGATGATCTGTCTCTACAATTTAGCAGGATCCTTGTCAAACCTCTTAGCTTGGTTCAACAAAATTATTCTTCAACAGGACTGCTTACTTAACAATAGGTGAAAATCACATATGTCTCTGTGTGTGAATGTACATTTTTCTTATGTTGTGTAGCCTTTGTGTGCAGGGACTTTATGGGAGCCTAAAGAGTGCACTCATAGTCAGGGATGTATGTTGATGTTAGAAGTTATTTTTAGCTCCACGAGAGGTTTTTCCTGTAGTGTCACTGTGAAGTTCACATTTGTGTTTGTCCTTTAAACAAACATCAAAGCCACCATCAGGCGGATTTCCATCAAATTTGGTTCGGATGTGCGTGGTCCCCAGAGGACTTAAGTCGTTCAAGATTAATGAGATTTCCATCTGCATCAACTGTATGCTATGTTTAGTAGCATATATAAGTGCGCTAGGAAAGGGCAAGGCTAACACCCTATCTTGCATTGTTGAATGTGATCAAAGGAAATTACTGGTTCCCATTCGTGCTCTGTAATTTAATGGTTTCTTGAGTGGGTCATGTCTCCCCCCTTCACAAAACTTCGGAGAAATCAGTTCTGTTGTTTTTGTTTAATCCCGCGAACAAACAAAGGCCTATGAAAACATTATCACCTTTGTGGAGGTTAACACACAAAACTAAGATTGTGTCTATCGTCAACATTATATAATTTAGGAATTAGCATTTTAGTTTGTAACTGGCATAAACTTTTACTTTTGTTAGTTTGGCTAAAACAGCAAAACATAAAGGCCACAAAGATAAGGTGGTTACATGCTAACACAGAAAATGGCAAAGTAGCTTACATAAACTACTACAAAGTCGTAAGTCAGCGTGAAGCTAATGACAAACATGATACTCTAGAGCTAAAGCAGGAACTTATGCTAGAGCAGAAGTAGAATGATTTATTGTAGCTTGTGTAGCTACTGTAGCTATAGTCAAATTCTGATTTAGGAAGCAGATTTGACCTGTATCCATATTTCAATAATTGTTAAAGAGATAAAAACTGTAATTTCTGAAAACAGTTGAGGTTTTAAAATATAATTTTGTACAAACACAATCCCACAAACTAAGACACAGATCACAGAACCCCCGGAGGTTCCCTTAAGCATCTAATAATGGCCGATGAAAAGGCAAATCAATCAAATCCTAAGTTTCTTTGAGCGCTGAAGCAGAGAAGTGGTCCTCCTCATACAAGGTCAACCGAAGGTAAAACTGTAAGACCTGAACCTAATTAAACAATTACAAGCTCCATGTATGTGCTTTGTCGCTGCAATGTGAAAGCCTGTCAAGTGGAAGAACACTGCGCGGAGTGGACGGACGCTGTCTACTTTGATGTAGGCTTATGCATATGAAATGAGGTCAGATCCTGGTCATTAAAAAGAACTCCTTTACTCGGGATATCACGCTACGAGAGGCAATTTCTTCAAAGGGCTTTTACTTTGGAGATTCTTAAGGGATTATGACAGGAAGGCATGTATAAACAAAGCAATGTGAGAAGAAAAGGAAAATGGGTCAGATAATGCCCTCTGTCACAGTTATTACACATCTCAATTACTCAGGCTGAGGAGAACGCTGGAAGTTATAGGGATCATTTGCCCGAGCAAGAACGAGGGACCAGTCCCACAGCTCGTCTGCTCCCATATCATTTCTTTCAGGGATATTTGAACTCAGTTGATATTGTTTAACGTTGCTCTGTTGTCATTAAAGAAGCAGCATTTAGTCCCTGGGAGGATTGAAACTATGGGGATGTATAGAGTGCATGGGGAATACAATGACTGAAACGAGATGGGAACAGGCAAGTTGAGTAAATAAGACGATGCAGATGAACTCAGCTTTAAAACAGAACCAAACCAGGACGATACAATCTGTGATATTCATTATAATAATACACTGTTAATAACTCTGTACTTGTAGCGGCAACAATGATTTATTTTTCAATTAATATTTTTTATTTAATTATATAATTAATGAACCATTAAACTTAACTGATGAAGTAGTGGTTGATGTGGTGTTCCTATATTTATTTAAGTTAAGACTGTTTTAACGATTTATTATCTGCTTTTATATTTTTCATGTAATCCAAAAATACCTTTATGACTCTGTTTGCTTTGTGCAGCGAGTATAGGTTTATATTTGCTTTGGCCTAAGTATCCCTGACCTGCCACTGCCCACCCATTGTCAGCCCCCCCAACCCCGCATAACACAGAAACAATAGCCCATTCTTGGCCTAATGCGGTTATGTGACATATAATAAATATTGCATCAGAGGCGGCCGCAACACTGTCATTCAGGAGATAATGCCTTTCGTCAGCATCAAACCAACCACAAACGTCTCCAAAGCAAATGATTCCTACAAGATATTCCTGTATGGTAAATGATTCATGGTGCCTGCATTGTTAAAAACAGCACTTAAGAGGGGGGTGGGCGCTGGTTAAAGTAAATATAAGTCACGGTGAAAATGCTTGTAGCATTATCCAGGGCTGTCTGAAAGCATATTAATGCCCAGGGTTGTTAATGGATACAAAGGGCTCCCTGAGTAGTTCTGTTTGAATAGATCTGTCCTGGCAACCTCGGTCAATTAACATGATGCAGTAAGTCATTTTTTTTAAATTATTCCTGGTTATTGCATTTGCTGATTCTGTTCATGAAGAAAAGAAAAATCTCACTGTCAAGGATAAATTAATCTTGGTAGTTGCTTGAAGGGTAACACGTTTAATGTTATTGTTTTAAATACAATCAATGCCCCTGTGCAACCGTTAATTTAACTTTTACATCACTATTTCAGACAGGAAATCAATACCCCGTCCCCGAAGAAACAGGAAACACATGTCAGAGGCACAATATGCCTCGGCTGCTGATTTCGCACTTTCACGAAGTCACTGGCATCAGCTTTCATTAATGCTGTAAATGCATCAAACTTTACGACATGATGTCAATTTAATATACCTGTCAAGTTGCATGGAGTCACTCGTCGGAAACAAAAGAGGAATGAGTGGACATCTATCAGAGCAGCCTTTGGTGTGGTGTTACCTATTGAACAGTAGCTTCAACAGCACCGTGAACTCCAGACACGCATATTGTTCGACCCATAACCCATTTCCTGCCATTCAGGATCCACACATCCCCTCAAATGGTGGCCACGGACAAACAGGAGGGAGGGAACGAGAAAATTTGGCATGTTGTGAAAGCGGCCGACTGCTTTGTGTGCGTTGCTTTCCTCCGTGGGCCGCGGGTGTAAAGGTCTGAAACATTAGGGGTGTTGACAAAATGATGGATGAAGCATGGTAAAGTGGTTTGCGGTTGTAAAGGCTCCGAAAACTTCTTCCAAAGAACAAACAAATGACCGATTCACGTTGAATCCATCACAGATAGGTTGGCCTAATTGGAAAATGAGACCCTGGACATCAACGCACAAAAACAACACAGACACAATGTGTTGGAATACAAATTTCCCTTGGCTACATGCACAATTAACCCTTTAGCCCATTGAAAGGACGTTGGCTAGTGAGTTAATTACTTTGGTTTTGTTTAGCTAGCATTGTTTAGCTAGCAGGAGATAAGTAAATCTGTTTGTTTATTTATTTGTTTATTTATTTAGAGAAAGAGCACATTATTGAGCATTAATCTAAAATACTAAATGTAAATATAACAGTTTGTTGTTGTTTGCTTGTGGGCTTGCTAGTGTTATGAAAAGTAGCATGTTTGAAATCCATATTGAAATATAAATCAAATTTAAAGTATCAAATTGAAATATTAAAAGCATTTGTTTTTGTGTTTACAATGAAATATATGACCTTTAATTTAATGGCTTGAATTGTTTTTAACAAATCAATATTTCTTTGTTTTGCAATTTGACTATTATAACTATTTCACTCAAGTATTCATGTGATTATAGACTCTATTGATTAATGTATTTTTTATTCCTATTTATCTATTCTCAGATCTAAAACTAGCTTTTGCATGTGTCATGTCAACCCTCAGCTTCACCTGCAGTGAATTAAGCAAAAAGACTGAATGAATGCTTAATGTTGTGAAAACTCAAAAGTAGCCTATAACCACAGTGACACTGCAATTAAGTGATAATTAGTCATTTGAAATGTTGAGAGTTCAAAACAATAAACTGAGTCATGAGGTTCCACACAGGAGCTACATGTGCTGTCTCTTACTGAACACTTCATCACAATAAGTAAAAACTGCTTAAGACACAGTGTCACTATACATGTTGACTAATATTACAGTAGCAGGACGTTTAGAGAAAGCAAATATATGAACAGATGATATAAATACATGGATGTTTTCAGTTCAGTGGCTCTAAATGTTTATTTGAGCTTATTTAAGAAATGGCTGTTCAGACTGAAGCAACACTTTACAATGTGCAGAAATACAACAGATCCCTTGTCAACCTTCATCAGGCATCTTCAATCTCCACTAGAGGTCTCTGTGGCTCACCCTCTTCCCTCTATGGCATATCCCCATACAGGCACAAGGTAACACACTCCTCTACCTCAGTAATGTAAAATGCTGAGGATGATGCAGGAAAACTGGGATGTAATTATACAGAGAAAATCTACTTTGGAATAAACTAGATGAGAGGCTCAGCAGAGAAACTTTGTCATTTGAAAATATTTCTGGACGTCTGTCTAACTGGGAAAAATCAAATTAGCCCGGTGACCCAGAATCATACCCCAAACAAACACGGTTCAAAACGAGTCAGAGATTTAGGCCTGACAGAAGAATGGAGTACAAGCATCAGCAGAGGCAGGCTGCCTGGCATGGCGGGGCATTCTTCACACCCTGGCAGCATGAGCGATGTGGGTCACTTAGCGAGTGGCCAGGATTCAAAACAAAGAAAAGGCCCGAGCAATGGGGTCCACTGGATAAATTTGTCAATGTCTTGTGCCTTAAGGCGCCCAGCCCCGCCTGACCCCAACCTCCATTCTCAAGATAAATACCTCTGTCACCATTCACCTTCAGTCCCTGGACACAAATTTAACTTGTCATCCATCATCCTTGTGCCGAGGCATAATTTCACCCCTCCCCCTTCCGAGTAATGAGTTGAGGACCTCCGCCCAGGCCAGGGATCGGACCCCCACCACTGAACATGACAAAGCATTTTGTAACGCAGATTTTTTTTGTGGTTTATTATTTGTATAAAATGACTTGATCTCACACTCCCCAGCATCGGAGAGAGCTTGCCAACCGGATAAATGATTGACTGTGACATTCATTGCGACTGTGGTTCCATACAAAGTTCAAGCCGCGGAAGGTGTAAAGCTCCGGGTATTTGTTTCCCTCAAACGGCCACAGCTGACAACCTTGTATGATAATGTGCCCACTGTACATCAACTTAATTGACACTTAAATCTGTCAGTAGCCTTACAAACGCCGACCTTCTTTGGGGAACAAATCCTTTTTAATGTGCATTCTTCGTGAGCGATTGTGTGTGTGCGTGTCTGTGTTGGGGGAGTGATGGGTTTTCGGTTGAGGATACAAATGAGATAAAGACAGATAAAGTGCACAGACACTAAAAACCAAAACTCTTTATCTCTAGCGTAAGCAAAGCCAGTAGCATCTGCAGCACAAAATATAACATAAACCAAAATGTGGTGAATTTTGAAATAAAACATTTCGGGCCATGAAGCTCCACACGGAGGGAGAAAATCAAATTGGCTCCAAGTCCCTTTTCACCTGTCTTATTAGGATATTTTTTTTTGCCTTGTAATGTTATTAGCAGCCTGGTTAAAATGAAGCCGCTGTGCACTGGGGGTTGGCTTATTAATTGTTGTTTTCCTGTCACCACTGCTGTGTGCACCCATTGATTTAATCAGCTAAATTCACTGCCATGGGAGCTGCGGCCCGAGCCCGGTTTAACACTATAGGTGTAATAATGATATATTGGCGGTGAACCTGTCATTACAATTCATTTGTGGCGATGATTTACATATATGTGAGCCGAATAACACTGATTAGCCAAATGGGGATGAAGTTATTATCTCGCGCCGCCGTCGCGTTAATGCTTCGGTTTCATTAATTCAATTTTCACTTGCTCCTCGAAGCAGCTGAATGTCTGCTCATCGTGAAAGATTGCTTTGACTGGCTGACAGTTTAGGGCACAATCGTCACCCTATTATCTCCTGGACATTGATAAGCATTGAGTTGTGTGTGTGTGCGTGTGAGTGTGTTTGTGTGTGTTTGTGTGTCTTCTGCCTCCTGCTCTAAAGGCAATAATGACCTAAGGGCAGCAGCTTCTATCTCCCTCACAGGTACAATCTTGTTTACCTCAACCCCCTGTAGACTTGCACCTTTCTCTTCCCGGAGACCTGATCTGGCTTCTTTATCCTCACCCCAGTCACCTGCCTGGTCCCTCTCTCTAATCACAAAGCATCTCGCTGCTCTAAAGCTCCACGCTATCTGGAGGGGCAAGGCCTCTGGTACTCGCCGCAATTAACCTGGGGCCTTGTTACCGAAACACTCAGCACTCTCTGTACAGCGCGTCGGTCTCCAAGGGCAAATACTGCAAACGAGGCCCGGCTTCCTCAAATTAATGACGTTAACAGCGTTGACAAGAGGCACAACTAGCAGCATTTACTTCCATGCTTCCAACGAGGTGCAAACAAGCAGTGAAGCCGACTGAATTTACAAAAAACATAAATCTGAATTTGTGTTTCCAGAACGGTAAGATTTTTGGACATGTCACAAAATGACGCCGCCATCATCCGAAATCCCTTTTCCCAAGGCGCAAGGATTGCAAATGTGTCCTCCTGAAGCCATCCCTCCTCACGGCCGATCCACCGAATGACAACAGACAAGTCACAGTGATGCAGAGAGGGACGGACAGAGATGGATGGATCGATAGACGACCGCATATGCAGACGTGTCTATTGATAAACTCCTGCTGACAACAGGCCAACACTTTGGGCTCATTGGTGGAAATGTCAGTCATGCCGACCATTAATTTGCATGCATTTCAGGTCGAATGTCCTCAACCTGTGACCGTGGGGCACTAAGGCCAGCCCACAAGGCCTGTAACATGCCAAAACACTTTTTTATCACTTGTCAGATTGGATTTCACTTGGTGTCTGTCCAGGCTTCTCCACAACTGCATGTGACAAGGAATGAGGGAGTCTTGATATGTGACAGCGATGAACAGATTATGTAGGTGAGCAAGTGAAATGGGTCTGATGCTGCTGCTCCATGAACAGGAACAAGATGATGAATTAGAGCTGCAGCTAATCGCTTCTTTTATTATGAATTCATTTACAGGTTTGGTTTACTAATCATGTAGACAATAAAATAATAAAAGCAATAAATACAATGTAAAATGCCATCACAAGTATTCAGGGGTCAGGGGGTTATTTTCAAATGATTGGTTTTGAGTTCAAGAGTTCAAAACACCAATATATTTCATTTACAACACCATAAAATGGAGAGAAAAACCGTAAAGCCTCATATTTCAGAGGAAGGAGCTGACAAATATTTGGCATTTTTGCTTCATAAATAGTGTCTATAGTAAATATACTGCATTAACAATCATTTAAATGTGTAATATGAGTGCGATCGTTCATACTGATGAAGCCAGAGACTTGCTCAGGCGAGACAGGTCAAAAGCCAGTGAGCCGTAGAGGAGTTGGTGGAGACCAAAACCAGAGCTATAAGACCAGAGAATAGACTTTCACCAGTCACAGGAAACCAGCAGAGCGCGAACACATCCACTGTTTTGACTTGAAAGGTGTGAAAAGTTCATTGTGTTTACAGCTAAAACATGTTATTGTGAGCCTCAATTAATAAATATCCCTTTGCCCGTGAACAACGGCAGTATACATTTAAGGTTTCATAGTGAATAACATTTTGGTTTTTTTTACACGTCAAGTTAGGCAAGATGCATGTCTACTCGACAATGTGTTGTACATGACAAATCAGTGCATACTCCAGGCCGAGCTGTAACCGCTGACAGGCAATGTCTCCTCACTGTGAGAGCTCCCAACTATCTGCGGATGGGAGAAGCCATGTTTGTATTCTAACGAGGCCGTTCTGGTTGGGAATAGCAGTCAAATCTAAATTCTGCTCAGGGAGCAGAGAGAAAAATGCCTGATGAATTTGTCAATACTGCAGGAGTGATGGACCTCATATGTGTGTAATGGACTGGAGGCTTCTCAGTACAGATTGCCTGTCGAGACAGGAAACTATAATGAATAGCATGGAGCAGCACGGTCGTAAAAAAGACAAGGATTTTTTTACCTTCATTTTAAACCAATAACATTGTTGATTAGAGTCCAAATTCTTGTGTTTTACCATATCGTTTTGATAGCTCACATAAATTAAACACAAAGATTGAAAGATTGGTGCTCTCATGATGGAACAACTGGACGGACGCTAACCAATCATTAACAACGCTATAAAACATCAAAAGGAACATACTTTATGAACGTGTTACATAAAATGCAGATTTAGTAGTTGTGTATTTACACAGACCCGTCAACTGAGCAATCTTAGAGCAATAGAGGTTCCATTGTGTAACTAATTTAGGTGTTTGGGAAAACCTTTTGTTTGCATATGGATCGCAGGCTGTATCACAGGGCAAGAACAAAGCAGGTCAACTGATCATGTTTACCTCAAACAAGGAGGTCACGGTTTTGCCCTTCTCTATTTGTTTGTTCGGTGGTTGGCAGCAGGAATACGCAGAAACTGCTAAACGGATTTTAACAAAACTTGCTGGGAGGATGGGGCAATGGCCGAGAAAGAACCAATACAATTGGGAGTAAATCCTGAAAAAAAACAGTTACAAAATAAGGTATTTTTTGTAAATTCTCACTTATTTCTCAGGTAATAATGTATCTATCTTAATGAAAAGTACTGAGATATTGAGCTGACTGATATGAATGTGTGAGATTTAATAGAAGAGGTGAAGACTGATGTAAACAAACTCTCGATTCAGCTTGTGTCTGGCTCAATTGTGTTTTAATTGTTTAATTTTGGGATGACCCTTTTGTTCAAATATGGAATAACACACTGTACCTTTAAAGTCACTGTTACATGCATGAAAAAGAGTTATAATAAATAACGAATACCAGAACCAAGCACAGGTGCCCCCAGCAGTTTTTGCAGGAGGGTTTAACGGAGAGAGACCGGAGTGTGTGGAAAAAAAAAGGGTTTGAGTAAAACCTTGGATGAATAATAGACTGCTTCCCAAGCAGCAGCACTCTTGGTGGTAGGAGGTTAATATTCTCACATGTCATTAGGTCTGCTGGCTCGACTGATGGCTCATTGAATCAGGCAGCAAATGATTTCCTCATGCTGCAGAGGACAGGGCACTTCAAAGGGAAGGGGCTGAGGTCAGGACAGCACTCCGCTTTGATTAATGACCGGGGCTCAGCAGAGGTTGCCTGTAGGTAAGAATGTGACGGTGAATTGGATGTGAAGGGGGCCGACTTTTAAGCTAGACCTGACCCACCTCCAGAAAAAACTTGCAGGTGGCATCACACGGGTCGGGTTGATGGGTTGTGACTGAAAAGCTTGCAGACCCTCTGGCTTATACAATCATAAAAATGAAACTTGCCGGCTGACAGGCTTACCTGATGCTGTAGCGGTATTTAGACATTGTATTCTCCCATAATGAACACAGTGGGAATCCCCTTTAAATGTACATCTTAGTGTGAGTTTTCGGGGTTTCAGGGCCTTTAGTTCATGGTCTAGAGATTTGAATTTTCTTAAGACGTCTGATTTTTAAGTGGATCTTGGCTTGGGTGGGGATTTGACACACCACCACCTGGGTTGTCACTCTCCTGGGCCCCATTATCACCCTCCTTATTAGTTTTTTTTGACTCAGCAGAACAAAATGTGACCGCCTGAATCTTTGATCTCTCACGCGCTGACACAAATCCTTTCAAGCCTCCCGACGTTCCTTTGCTAAGGTAATTAGCACTAATTAAAAGGTCTCCAGCTGCCTTGTGTGCATTTCTTTTTTTTTGTTCCTCCACAACACATTGTCCTCACAGGTGCATTTCCTATGTTTACTGTGGGCACGTCACTCACATTCCACATCCCGTTCGTTCACGGGGCATGATCAAGGAGATTAGCGCTTTTGTTTGGGGACGGTAAAGGGGAGAAACGGTGGAGATTTATAGAAGCTCAACAAGTTGAAAAGACGGGTTATTCAATGACTCAGCCTCAAACTAACGATCAAGAGAGATAGGAGAGTGATTTAGAATTTTAATTTAACATTTATTGACTTTTCCTTCATTATCTCTTAATAAGTGTTTTAGTTTTCTCCAGAACCAGGGTGAGTGCTGGCTAATTTCCTGGCATCTTAATAAATTTTCCATGGAACTATTACAATCTGTGTTATTAACTCTCTTTTATGGGTTTGTGGTTTACAATAAACCGTCTTCAGTGACTAAGACATTTCCTGTTGCGTCATTCGAAAAAATAACCAACCAGCCACCCGGCGGCCACCCTTGTAAATTCACTGCAAGTCGAGGAGCCCATAAACATCATTAACCATCATTTCCCAGCCCACTTCAGTTACATATGAAGAGTTCTTTATTGTGTAATGAGCCAAGCGTCTGAAAAGATTGCCACTTCAAAGCCTCTCCTGAAAGCCGTCGCCCATGCAGCCCGCTGACGTGTCAAGCTGGGATTAAACGTACCCCCATAATCATGGCTTTGTTTTCAAATGCACCCATTGTTGATCTGCACCTTGGGTGACAGCCGTCAGGGGAGCACGGTTCTTCGGAGACGCGAGAAGTGTTGAAACAGATACTTCGTGTGCTCGCAGGAGATTCCACCTCAGCTTTTTTCTTCTTAGGTTTGTAGATGTTCGTAACTCTTGGGAATCCAGATCCAGATTTGTAAGGCCGCCAGGATTTCAGGCCGAGGAAAAGGAAGTTTTGGAGATTTAATAGAAGGGAAATTTGACAGAATTTTAGCTGTAGTAGTATTTCTGAATACATCCCCCACTTTCTCCCTCTGTTATTCTCTTCTCTTTCTTTTAAAAGCCATTTAGAGCTTGATTTAGAGCCCCAAAGAGTGAGTGGAAGTCTCATTCAAGTCTTGCCTCAATTGTTATGTGGGGAGATGCTCCCTCCATCTTGCGTTAGAAAAACAGGCCTTTGTCCGAGACCAGCGGTGTGTCATCGGCGCGGTGCAGGGACATTGAGCCCGGGCAGCAGGGGGACACTTCCCAGGGCTTTTAAGAACTACAGTAAATCTTCAAACAATTTATACAAACAAAGGCCGCTGTGTAAGGAGGGAGAAGAGACACAGGAAACAGATGAATAAGCAACATCAATTACCAGGCCCTGACCTTGAGGGCCGTGGACCAGGGCTCACAATTCACACCAAGTGACTGCAGATTGGAGCTGACAAGTCTGGAGTGGGGGGGGGGTACGCACCATAGCATTTCTTGGGGGGCCAGGGCAAGTAGGGGAAGAGGATGTAGAGAGAGGTGGACGTTAGAGGTAAAGGGGGCTATGAATAAAAGAGCACAGTAATAGGTGTTGGTTTATTTTAAAGGGAGACAAAATTGCTCAATTTTAGCACTTAGCCTGGTGAAATGGTTACGAGTGAGATACAAGAGAAACATGGGAGTGGACAGCTGAATAAGTATCTTGATGAGTGGGGGCCTTTAAAGACAAATGTCCAAAAGGATAAAAAAGATATTGATTTAAAATGAGCCTTCTTCTTTGGGAACAGTCGCCATTATTGCTTATGTCCAAATCACGTGATATTGTACAAACAGTAATCAAATTTTGGGATAAACAATTATGTGAGCCTCCTTGTTGTAATCTGAAGAAACAAATAATCCGTCACTATCCATATCATATCTGCTCCTCTTTCAGATCCGTGTCACAGAAACATCACACGCTCTGAAATTGGCCATCATTACTTTTAGGGATGAAACGACAGCTTGACATTGAATCACACTGAACGGGAAACGGCAACTTGACCTCATAACGTTCTCTGCAGAAAACCGTACTAATTAATTGACCCAGAGCCTCTGAGTGACGACACACAGTTATCCTGGACAAAACAAAAGATTCAAGCTTTGTGAAAACCAAACACATCACCCAAGATTAATTCAATCTGTCTTCAATGAGCCGGTGAACTCGAGGTGATGAGTCCAGTGTGAAAGACACCTACAGTTTCTCAGAGGTTTACTTATGGTTTTATTTAATTTAACAGCGGTTACAGATATAACATAATTAATAATTCAAGGTTATAGATAGAAAATAATGCTTTAAACCATTTCCCACATTTTAATGGGTTCTTCCTTGGCCCATACCACACCCATACAACAAGTTTCAATAAAATCCGTTCTGTAGATCTTGTGTAACCCTTGTAAATAACAAACAGCAAATGAAAGATGACCTACTTGAACCTTAGCACATTAGAGTATGTCTCCCAAGGTCAGTGATCATGTGACTTATGATTTAATGTGAGGATTTGCTGTTTTTCTATCAATATGATTAGAATATCGTTGGGTTTAGGATTGTGTGTCAAACAAACAATCACATTAAATACCCAGATCATGCGACGGCCATTTGCTAACATTCAATAAACTTAACAACTGATGGATTAATTGAAAAAAATAAAATAAGTGGCAGACTTATACAACCCTACTGACCACTTAGCTGCCTCATGAGCATTTTAATTAAATAATAACAAGAACAATCGATAGATGAACTATCTGTCTGGTGGTATGCATAGCTGACTATATTGATTGTTTTTTAAGCATAGTGGAAAAGGCTCAGTGAACAAGTGAACTGCTAATAAAGTACCCGAGCACTGCGGCTGAGCCATTAACGCAATCTTTGCTTTCGAGGAGCGTAACTGGAGCCCTGACAAAATTAGTGCAGCCTTTAATTACCAAGCACCTTAAATCAGAGCCTTGAATCTCAGGGAACTTTTGAATGTGCCCGCGTGCCCTCTTTCGACAATTTGTAGTTTAAAACCGAATTAACAACCTGCCTGTTTGGCCATCGATTGTCACAACATTAACATCGTCCCCAGACTTCTCCTGCTGCTGGAGGCGACCAAAGTGTAACGCATTACTCACAATAATGCATATGTTATAATCACACAGAGAACTTACTTAAAATTCAATCCACTTTGGCGTCGTTATCATGTATCAACATAATGAATGACTACTTTCAGAGTATGGTAATTATAATTTGATAAATCATCAGCAGAAAATTAATTAGACGTCAAAACATTCGTTGGGAAGGGTGATGAATCGAGGATGATTGTGGTGATGAATTGTGTTAATCTGCGCAGTATGTATCCAGTGAAATGGCTAAACAGCCCAAGATGGATGGGGCACAGAAGCTGCAAGGTCAGACCGTGAAGATGTAGGAAGGGGGGCGGGGGGAGATTAAAGAGAAGAGCTGAGTCCGTGTGCATGTTTTACTTTTGGTCATTTCTTTCCCTGGGTTCGCCTCTTACGTGCTGATCTACCGGGGTGAACTGAAGCCGTCGGTCTACCCATTGGTGGACTGACAAATTTGTAATAAGTAATTTACGAAGCCAAAATAAATATTTGCAGCGGTTCAAGTTTCTCAAAACATGAGGATTTGTGGCTTTGAATTTAACATGTTTGGATTTTTATGACTGCTCCCAATATAACAAGGCCAGTGGCTGCTCTTGGGAACTTGCAAAGAAGATTTGTATAAACTGTGTATGAACTTGTGTACTTGCTCTTCTTGCACTTATACTTCAAGATATTTAAAAAAAAATACTGCTCCTGCAACCCCCCCCCCTCCTCCACGCACACACCTCTAATCGAGACTCCCTCTAGGATGCTCCCGATGTGAAAGATGTGTCTGCTAAGTGAAAGAGGTCAAACATGAGTCCAGATATTTATTACATGTGCAGGAACCAGATGGAGGTAACACATTCATCACAGCGCTGTGTCACTGCGGTAACAGCCGCTCCCCATAAAAAGCGGGCCCCTCTTCCCAGCATGGACACCGGCCCCGACCAGTGTTTACAGCGACCAACCCCGGGGTTAGACCGGCAGCCGGTCGCCTTAATCATCTCCCCCTCACTCCACCTGGCTCATCGCCGACGATGTGGTTATTTTTAAAAACTTTTGCTTTTATCAATACTTTCTGCTCAGTAGCCGATATTAAAGCTGCAGGAGGGCAAAGGAGGGCGTTTCTGACACTTGCTCCCTCATTTATCAGTCCCCTTCATAGGCCCCGTCAGTGACAATGAAAAGATTTCACAATACCGCCAGGCAGAAACTCATTCCACCAGTCATCCATCATGCTCAGCCCAGCGGCCGTTCCAATGACCTAATCGGTAATGCCTGGCTGCATGCTGGAGACGTCTTAAAGGCCTCCCCCCCCCCTTCATTAGTCCTAGTTAGAATGAGGCGAGTCATAGGGCTAAATCATGTTACTGGGTGGGACCTAAATGCCTGGAAAGCTCTTCACAATTTGGACTAAATCAGATAGATCATTGTTTTAAAAAGCCTGATGTCCGTGGATCTGAGTCCCAGGACAGACTGAGGTATTTCCATCTGCGCATCGAGATTCTCCTGGAAAGGGAATTTCAGATTTCTCATGGTAAAAAGAGTTATCCTTTGTGTCCTTGAAAGAAAGGAAAAATAAAAAAAAGAGTACAACAAACGGGTGGAAAATACACACCATTAACTATCCAATACACAAGCGGCACATAAAACCACACTGACTGAAACAACAGCAATAAATATTTCACTGTGCTCCCAACAGAGATAATTTGTGTTTCGTTTTCAAAGTTGTGTATATTCGCTGGGAGTAGGGGTGAATCGGTCTAAATCGGCCTCTTGCTGGCTCAGAGGACTTCTGCAGCGGTTACCACCCCCACTCCCTCCCACTGACGGGTGGTAGGTAGAGGTTCAGCCGGGTCACGGAGCTGCTGAGAATGTGGATCCCACTCTGTGGCTCTGCCAGCCCCGGGTTCAGGCAGCACTCTGGTGAGCGTTAGTTAACACACAGGAGGACAGCAAGGGGGTCCGGGGGTGCTCTCTGACCCAGCACTGGCTATTATAGAGAGATTATTCCCTAACCCCCCACAGCTGAGTTTTTCTGGCACTTTTCCCTTATCTGCAGCGCTCCTCCTGCTGCTCCATCCATTACGGCTGTCTAATGTGACCCGTCTCTTTTGTAAGTCACTTACTTCGCCGAAACATTTGGGTCAAATTAAGTCTCGACAAAGATCTTCATTGTTTTTGCGTTTGAGGAGAATGTAAAAAAACACTTGTCCTCTCGATGTGGTGCCAAAACCATTGGAAAGGGAAATCAAGAAGCACTCGGGGGCAATAGCACAACTTCAGATAAACGCTCAACTCTGACTTTCTCATTCCCAGTTAGTGGGCTGCATGGTTTTAAAGATGGCCAAATTAGCCTAGAGACAGAAACATTAAGTGACCCCGAGGTGAACTCCCAGACCAGCCAAGTCTCCAAACAGAAAATCAGTGTGCATCCTTTTTTCGCTGACTGCTGCACTTTAGATGATACCGTTGGCACCAGTCGCGGATCAACTATGAAATAATGAGAGAAAAATAACCTCTAACATGAGCTGCAGGCGGGTGGGGACCACGGCTCCTGGTGAGTTTGAGATGATTCTGTATTCTGATGTGTCTCGCTCTGTTTGTGGTCACAGGCAGAGTTGTTGGTGTTGGTGGTGGTGGTGGTGGTGCTGGAAGTTGCCAGGCAGAGGTGTGGAGGCTGTGTGAGACCTGCTGATGGGTCAGAGGGTTGTTGCCTGACACAGTGGATGACACAAAGGCAGATATGAGAATGCATGATTCTGTCAATGTTTAATGCAAAGTGGGATTCAACTACTGTTTGCAGCCAACTCTTTGGTTTGGATTCCTTTCTTTGTATCTAGTTATTCATTCATTCATGTAATGAGGTTGTGTAATAAAGTTGTATTCACGTCACGCATTGTCGTTTGACAATTAATATTCTTGAGCCATTAAGAGCCAACACAAAGAGTGGCAGGAAAATAAACGGCTAACTAGCTAGCAGTGTTTTTTTTTCCTTTGTCATATGTTGTTTTTCCTCAAAAAAGTATATATGATGCAATAAAAAAAATTAAGAAACGTTCTTTTACCTTGAATAAAACTGGGGATTTCTCATTCTGGATCATGTCAGTACACAAGTCAGCCAAATAAATGATGTAGGGATGGTTGTTTTTAGACGTAACATATCTTTAAACCAACCAAATAATGGAAATACATATAATACAGCTGCCAAAAAAGATAAATAATGTTTCAGCAGTATAATGTGAACAAAAATGCTTGGTTAAAGTGTCAGTTGTTTCACACTGATTAGTTTAAATCATCCCCGTGTAAACACAGTAAATACTGAAACGACGTAAGGAAAAATGTGTTCTCAAGTGGGAGAAACAAATATTCCCTGAAAACCCTCCGAGGCTGGTAACGCTCATATCCTATTATTCTGCTAACTATCAGCAATTATCTCCCTGTCAAAGCTGCAGGTGACAAATATCCCCCATATCCCGCCTGGCAGTATCATCAACCGGACATGAGCTCCATGTGATGGAAACTAAATCACTGGCTCTGCTCACAGCTCTGACAGACAAATGGGGTGCCTTGGAAAAGCTAGGCCCATCACTCTGGGCCGGGGGAAGAAGAAAAAAAAACGTCCTTTCCCTCCCAGCTGACCTTTTTTCTTTTTTCTATTTGCTGAGAGAGGAGATTAAATACCACAGATTCTGTATGTATGGTCTGTTTCCAAAATATGAGAATTATTAATGGCTTTTGCAGCGGGCCCGTTTAATCTTCTGCCAAGTTGCAGTCATCGTTTTTTACCTTGGGCTGGTTTTTTCTTACAGATGGTCCCAGAAAAACAGGAACTGTGCTTTATCCTCACAGCCAAGGCGAAGGAAGTGTGTGGGCAGCGTCTGGGCGGCATTAATATGACAAAATAATCATCCCTCTCGAGGCGACGTATCACATTATGATGCTAACGGTATTTAAAAAATGTACAACTCCGTGTGAATGGATGTGAACATTCTATACAGCTGGCAAGGACGCCGAGCACACTTCAACAAATGAGCCGCTCTGGGCGCTTAATTGTTTCACACCTCCGCAAAAGCTTTTCTCTTTGCCACATGATGGTTTTCGCCGGGCGAGCATTAATATCTTGTGTTGTTATTAGCGGTGTGCTAGTTTGGAGCAAAGATGCGAGAAAGCGCACCTCCACTGAAGAGCGCATTCCTCCAGCCACATGGCACTTTTCACACAGAGGCAACAAATCAGGTCCCAAAGCCAGGATGACGTCTCCGTCACAGGAATATGACAGAACTGGTTAAATTATTCTCTTGTCTTTTTGACCTCATGGCCCATTAAACCTTGGCTGAACAAGTGACCTGCAAAAAAAAAGTGCATTTGAAGCCGCATGACAGTATTTGCATATCAATAAAACTTGGTCGTGTAAGCAACCTCCTTTCAGGGCTTTACAGTTTAACCTCCTTTCAATCAACTTCAGCAGCAAGACACCCAGGACGCTTCTGTTATGCAACTGGCTGAGCCTAAATAACAAGAGAGAGAAGTCTAATGATTCAACGATCAGGCACTTCAAACAAACACGGCACTTACTTTATTACATTGACTTTACAAGAGTGTCATAAGGGCCACCTTTCATAATTAGGAGGATATGTCATTCATCGAGACAGTGACTCACTCTGTGTACTTAGCTTATCAAACAAATCTTACATTCAAACTGCCATTGGGAATGATTAAAGCGTCAGTGTTTGATCTTCTACTAGAATCTGATCAAACATTAACGTAACATTTCCTAATAAGTGAGTGTACATGTGAGACAATGGGAGTATTGTGTGATGTTTGGATAGTTAAGTCATAAATTTAGTTAAATGCCGTCTGAGCAGAGTCGGTCTCTCTGGTTGAAGTCACTGGGTTCTTTCTTAACTTATCAGTGACCTGTGCAAGGTCGGGGTCATTTTCTTTGTCTTGTGATATTGTTGCTTGTTCATACAAACGACTTGTTCATACAAACAAATGGAGCGACGCCTGCGAGCGAGTACAGGCATCCAACTCGAGCTGCGCTGCTCCAATCATGTGACACACCTCACTCTCCACAACCATCTAAAATACACACAGAGAGACATTTCCCATCATCCCTGCATTTTTGTTACCAGTTGCTTCAGCCCCTCTCCACCACCCCAGCATCCACCTGTAGGCTCCAATGGGGGAAGGGGGGGTTACAAGTATTTGCTCATCACTCCCATCATTCCTGTGTAATCATATGGGGAGTGATTAAGTTGGCGCCTAGACGCCAAACACTAAACCTGTTCTACTGCTGCAATAAACGTCTGAACGGGAGTTGTCTGACGGAACTTGATAATTGTGCTTGCTTAGGTTTTGTCCAATACATCTGCTGTTCAATGGTTGTGTCTCTGAGAGGAGCCGGTGGTATATGTGAGTTATGACGCTGTCCCAGGAGGTTATCCGATTATGCTTGTTACTAATATCAGGTTGAGAAAACACTTGTTCCTGTAGGTTATCGGAGGATGTAGAAGAAGAAATGTTAAAACAGTCTGTTAGCGTGCTGCCCTTACCCCAGTGCTGTCTGGCAAGGTGCTCTTTCCCTGTTTATTCAAATTCTATCAATATTTCAAATGTCGCTTGACTGAATTGCACCAAACTCGACACTGCTCTTCCTTTGGCCCTGAACAATACACATGTCAAGGGTGAAGGCAATAGGATGAACGGTCCTTGGGATATGCGAGCCACATACAGATAGACAGAGATTTTGGGGGGGGAATAGTTATACACAGAGACGATAGATGAGGCAGCTATGGTGGATGATCCTGCAGCATGACGTTGTGTTGATTGTATTTGGCATAAAGTTAAGAGAGCACTCCAGTAACAGTGTCAGAGTCATGATGGACGAAATGGCCCAAACCAGAGCAGAAGACCCGGAGAGAGTGTTTTTTTTTATCCCACTCATTCTTCTTCCTTGTCAAGCGGCCTTGATGAAGTTGCTCCATTGGGTGGCTGCTAGTACTCCCGTTGGCTGGAGACAAATCCCTCCAGGTTGAGCCCACATCAGCCCTGACCTGTCATGAAACTCGATGCTACTAATGCCACAGCCTTCTTCGGGTTTCCTTTGAAAAGGGAATGAGTTATTGATACAGCACATCCATCCAGCGGCTCCCCTGTGAGGGATCAGAGCCACCAGAAACTGCCTGTTACATAATGGTCTCTTTGCCCTTGGCATTCACTGGGCTCCGGCAAAGAATCCATACTGGGGGACATTCATATCCCACCGGGATCCAAAACTTAATTAATAACTTCTACCTCGCTTTAGAGGCTGCTCCTCCTATCTTTACCAATATATCACCTGGCAGCGTCCACACACAAAGAGAACAGTAGCCTTTTCTCTCTGACCTTGGCATTTCTTCTCAGCCGCTGATTATTGATAATGTTCTGGCGGCGGTGCCTCTCCTCATTTGTCATGATTATTGCTGAATTTTTAAGCTGTCATCGGTGAGCTCGGATCAATAGTTGTCGACTTCCCCTTTGTCATATTGGCAGCGCAAACAGCCCTTCCTCTCTAAATGAGGCATCTCTTGCTTCTCTATCTATTAGCTGTCTGTCTTACTGGGCACTTGATCCTTTGTTAGGTCAGTCTATACATCATTCCTCCAATCAAAGCCTGACACTTATATATCATGGAGGGGCAGGGACAAAGCAGACAAATGAGCGTTGGACTGCTCCTGTATTTTCTAGAGGCTTGTATATGTATATCCACTCACTGTGCATACATTTAAGCATAGAGCAGCAGCGCTTGCTTTCCAAGGTCAGCGCAGGACTCCTTAAAGATAACAGGAGAGGCAGAATTCACTTTGGATTGCATTTATAATAGGATGCAGTCGACAATCCAATTGCTCAAGTGTCAAACATTCCGTGTAATAAGACCAGATCTGTCAAACTGATTAATGAATTGTCACAGCAAAAGGAACCAGTCGTAACTGGTCGCGGCCACGAGCAGCTGACGATGCATCTCATTCGACTGCGTGATTTGTACCTGTAGTCGCCCAGTGGCCCCGCCGGCTTCACACAGCTCTACCACGTCTACACCTATTCCGCCATATTCCTTCCTCCTCCCCTCGACTGGCTGAACAGGTCTGACAGGCGGATTCCTTTTCTTTTCCATGTATTAAAGGCACTTTCCTGCTCTGACAGCATGCTCTGTTCTGCCACCTTCGAGCTGGGGCTTCACACTACTCTGGGCAGCCCCTGCGTCTTGACAGACCACTGTCACTTCCCATCATCCTCTCTGTAGATCCTGCTCTCCCCCCTCTAAGCACGCAGACCCACTTTCCAACCAGTGCAATTATTTTTTTTGACAAGCCATCCATCAGCTTTAACTTTAAAGCACTTTCCGCTGATATCCATTGTTACAGTTCTGTGCCTTTTTAGGCAGGCGGCAGGAGCGAATATGATACGAGGCATTCAGACTACCCGACCATGTAAATCTACTTTGTTCTCTCCTTTATTTCCAATTTTCTCTCCCATTTTTGACGAATTATGCATATTTGTTGTGCATAATATGCCCTTGTCAAATCCAATTAACATGTCCCCCGCTTGCACAGTGAGAAAAGGTTATAATTTGGCAGTTGCTTGAGAAGCGGGGCCAAAGTCAGACTTAAATGAGAAGCTTAACTGTTACTGGGAGTCATGACACAGTACTGTTAGACTGGATCACACTGTATTCTACGAGCGGTGAGATAAAAACACACAACAGTTTCTCGAGCCACAACCTAGATCGTGAGCTTTTTGTTTTCCGTGGCGTCAGACGGACACAGCAGAGCGCCTCGTGGCTCGGGGCTGAGTCCCCATGATTAGCTGACATCAATACTAACACACAGCCAAGCTGATCCATCTTGGCCTGGCCTATATAATTAGAATGACAGCTTCGAAAATTTGGTCTGATGCAGAATCTGTCTTATGCCGCGAGGAGCCCTTAATTACTATCTCAGTGTGAGAGTTAATGATGAGAGGTGGGAGCAGCATCTGGGGGACTCGAGGGGACGCGCCCTCCCTCAGCCTGTGACATTTGCTGTGTCCTAACAACTGGGCCACCTATGGCCCTCAGTGGTCCGGCCCGCTGACACGCACAGCGAGCGGAGAGACGCTCGAGTTTGGTTTCCAAACGTCATCATCTTCTTTTCCTCTAAGTCGTGCCTTCATTCGATGGAGACAGTGAAGTAATTAAAAACTAGGGGAAAGACAGATGTTTTTTATTGACATTTAAATTCAAAATGTGACATTTAAAATGCAGCTGAAGGGTCCGTCTTTTAAGATCATTTGAGATCCCAAGAGATTTGGTCACAATCCCATATCACAGGGATAGTCAGAGGGTAGCAACTGATGATTGGTTTCAAATTTGACAAGTAGATCAATGATCTTTAATATAAAAAAATATGTATTGTTCATGCCATATAATATTCGAGATGTGACTGTTTTGACCAACCAAAGATCCATAACAAAAAGTATCAAATAAGTCTCTGGAAGGGCTTCATCCCTCATCCCTGAGAAATGAAGGCTCCAAGTGTCGGATTAATCTTGACAAAACCATTTTTCAAGGCTTCAACTCAACCTAAGAGCTAAGTGTACACATATTAGAAAACCAAGTGGCATTAAAACTTTTTTCATCGTGTCCAACTGCTGCTCTGTTGCTAGGTGACAGCAGCAAGGACGGGACAAGCTTTCATTTCGGCCTCAAATTGGGACACGGCTTTCGATTAAGAAACACAATAAGTTCTCACATTTAATTGAACAAATCAGTTAATTTATCATCAAAGTTGTTGTTTACTAATTCTCTGCTGAGCAACTTATTGAAAATCTGAGCTTGATCATACCAGCAGCTTCTTGGACCTTAAAAAGCTGCACAATCATTGAGCCTGTAAGCTCCAGCAAACAAACTGGTTTTATGAACCGGTGCAGGAAAAACAAGGTGTGAAACATATGGCTCCAAATGACCCAGATGGTCCGATCACTCCCGAAGGCCGCAGCCTTATCTCCTCCATCATGAGATCTCTGAGATGCTCAGCGATTAAGCAGGTGTTGATAAGATATAACCAGAAAATCCTCATTCAACTCGGAGTCTATGATTTGCTGTTGATTGGCCATTATAACCATTACGCACTGTGTGTAATCTCGCCCTACAGACGCCGACATCTTAGGTACGCACGTCTGCATAATCAGCCGGGGAGCTAATAACACGCAGGTTGTCACAGCTGTTAAAAGACAGAGAGACACGATGCCCTAAGTGACAATATGTCAGTGATTGTCTCGCAGATGAATCCTCGGATATTAATAAATCAAAGTGACCCCTACCTGAAGCCAAACAGATGCAACACCTGGACATGTAAATTCTTGAGTAATGGATGCCATAAATTTAAATCGGAAGGCCTCCGATTTAATAACCATGCAGACAGCTGCAAGTGGGAGCAACCATTTGGTTTAATGTAAAAGACAGTTTTGGAATACCAATATCATCTGCTCCCATTAATCAAGTTTAAAGTGTACAGTGCTGGGCCAGCCAGTGGAATCCTGCACCGTCATTTCTGCTCTTTGATTATACACAGCATGTAGTATATCACAGAGGAAGGTGCAGCCTGGTGTAGTTAGGTATGGAAGGTGAGTCCTGTGTGTTTGTCAGTAACAGTAGCTGGCTGGCAGCAGGGGGTTAACCTTGTGGCGGCTGTCAGTGTATTAATCACCACTGATGTGTGTTGTAAAAGGATTGCTGCAGGAAATAAAGACACCATGGTGTCAGCTGCAGTGCCCTGATGTGACTCCATCAGACAGGAGGATGCGTATTGACAGGGTGAGAAGAGGGGACGGACAGAGAGAAAGAGAGAGCGACAGAGGGAGCAATCAGTCCTAGAGTCAGTCACCTTGGCACTGACGCAATGTCATGAAAGTCCAGCCATTATTCCTTCGACCGCACAGGAGCATTATTTAAACTCAAACAACACCGCAGGCTGAATGTCAGCAGAAGGGCGCCCGGCCACACGTGTGTGTTTATGAGCTGATGCGCTCACATGTACACCCACAGAACAGAAAATGTATATATTGAAATATTAGGAATCAATTTAGCATTTCTCAGTAATCAGGTAAAAATGTCAAACATCCAGTGAATCCATGCAGCTTCTCTGATGTGAACATTTGCAGCTTTACAATAGAGCTGCAACAGCAATTAGAGCACGAGTTGATTTAATGATCAGAAAATTGCAACTTTAGCGAATAAACACAAGAATGAAAACTTCAACCTATCTCCTGCCATATTTGCAAAACTTAACAAGTTTATCCACAAATTTCTTTCCAATGTTTAAAAACTGAAAATTTTACACTGCATCACTGCAAGACACATATGCCTCTTCAAGTTCACATTTGTGGAATACTCTTACACTGTGTATTTAGATTTTACATATTATTTTCTATGCCTTATATTTTCTTAATAAAATACCTACGATGAACCATTTGGCTTGTGATGATGTGGACCATGCTTTATGAACTGGAAGAAAACACCAATGTTTCCTCACAGACTTGAGTGAAGGACGAACAGTTCCAGAGGAGTGTTCTACTCTCAGGCTGATTAACTGGCTGTATAGGCTACTGGCTATGAACAGAAACTCCCACTGACACCAACAATGAGATCTTAAGAGATTTCTCTTGTGAAATTCTCATTGGAAGTTTTGTAAAGTTTTATTTTTTTTGATGTTTGTATTCTTGGTTTTTGCATTGACAATAACAAAACCTGTGAGATCCTGGATGTGATAAATCACCTTCATCTTTTGGAGCTCACAAAGAGCATACCTCATTATTTTTTGACATTTTATAGGTTAAATGGTTTGTCAGGAGAAAAAAATCAATATCGACAGCGTACACTATATTTGCCCTACAACACACACACAGACATACACACACATCTTCCTCTGCAGAACTGTCAGTAGATCACAGTACAGAGGCCCTTCATCACGTACTGACGGCTGACCCAGGCACAAAGCCACGCTCTGACATTGCATGACCGCTGGCATTTCAGGCAGCACACACAATTTAACTTAACTCCAGATTCCTGCTAAATACTCTGGAAACTCTACATTTCATGCTAGACGATGCCTGTGCTCAACAAATCCAAATTAAGTTCCTGGGCCAAATTCACAGAGTTTTATAGTTGGTTGTAGTTTAATGAGCAAGAGCTCATGACTGCCTCCGTATTCACATTAATTACATGCTCCTCAGAGGGCTGATCGTTATTACATGCCTCAAAAGCTAAAGCAATTTAATTTAATCCATTTGATTTCATTCAGCCACCAAAAAAAAAGCAGTTGCAGGGAAATATTACGCAAGAGGGATGAAAATAAGAGATTTGATATAAAGCTGTGTTTGTAAAGCCCACAATAATGGAAAAGGAAATATATTACCTTATTAGATCATATATAATCTACATTAAGTCAATACACAATTTACAAAATTCTGAACAGTGGTTTATGTCCACGTCTTCCTGTTCTTAATGATTTCAATGAGTTAAACCAAAACATTAGACACAGAATTATGGGCTAACAAAGCAAACTGAGTTTTAAAATTGATCAATGTAATGGTCCAAGTTAGTCAATGACCATAGTGCTGATTAAAAACAGGGGATTTAACAGGAAGAAGAAAAAAAACTGTGGAATGAGGTAGTTTTTTAACCTTTTTTGAGATTTTCTCAAGAAAAAATACAGAGAAAAAACAAGAATCTGCATATTTAGGGGATCTATGAGTTTGTGCAGTTCGGTGCAGCTTCATTGAATTTAAAGGGACTACTGGGCCTCGTTACGGTGTATTCATTGTTTTATATAAATTTGGATAGATAGAGAGAGAGGGTAGAGAGAGCCAGAGATGATTTTCTGTAACGTTATCCTGGGAAAAGAAGCGGCTCTGACTTCCTTGACCCTTCTTGGTAGACTACCTTTCCAACCTGCCTCCAAAAGGTGGGTTATTTAAGAAACAATTAGGAGCATACACAAAGCAATTTGCAGGCAGTCGAACTCCTCAGGCTCAGCCAGTGAAGGGCCTTTCAGCGCTGATTTATCACGCCGTCGCCTTCACAAGGCAACATAATTAATAGGAGCATGGACTTCTAATTCCACCCGCTTCCATGGCCGGTGGATTCCTGTTTGATTTATGATGGCCGAGGACTCTGCATTTTATCAGTTCATTCGCTCGTTATTTATGCTGATGACCAATTTCAATGGGTCGCCATCATCTAACTCACTACTAATCAAAGAGAATTAGGGTTCACTGCATTATTTAGGAGCTGCTAATCTATCTTCGGAACAAGGGGAGCAAACGTTGGCACAGAGGTTCCAACCTGCAGCAACCGTAGAGCTCTGCTTTGAGCTGCTGCCTCAATGTAAACGTCTTCAGTTTCTCCAGATGATCTTGTTGAAATAACAAAATTATGACCGATATCTCAGTTTATCCCCAACTTAATGGATTGTGGATTGTTTGACTACATACACACACAAGCTGCTGCTAATACGCTGCGATAATGTCTCCTGTGGAAGATCATATAGCACCGAGTACTTAGCCTTCCTGTGGTGAAACTGAATATTATCAAATGAAAAGCTAAAGAGCCACCAGGCACAAATCGCAGAGGGCGATCAAGCTGAGAAATTCCCTGTTTCAAGAGGCTGAATCACATGAGCCCATTTCACTCTCCATAACCTACAGTATAATGGATTCCAGTGCAAAAAGCCCACAGATCCCACACAACAGCTGCACGGAGGAGAGCACAACTGGACAAGAAAGATTTTCCTCGAGGTTGAACAATAAGATTGAATTATTGCTCTGTTGAAATAATGGCTCACGAATGGCCCACAGATTAATACGATGCATTATAAGAAACAAAGACGAATAGGGTCACATTGCAGCTCTGTTTGTTAGAAAAATTACACCTGCTCCAAGTGTTATGAACCTGCAAATGCTATCCTGAAGGTTAAATTGTGTATTACTATAAAACAAATTGAGACGGAGAAAACGGTTGGCAGTGGGACATTATTTAACGTCCTTGCAGGCAGCGCTACAAAAGGGTGGGATTAAGACGCAATAAACCTTACAGAGTCAAAGAGAAATAGCCCTTGTAAACACTGCAGTAAAGGAACGAGTTGTTCCGCGGCACATGCAGTAGGTTTAAGACTTTACATAAGTCACTTTAATGCCACGGCAAACTTTCCAGACAGGGATATTAGATTCAAAAACACCGGTAGATTAAGATTTGACCTTCCTACAGTAGCTGCAGCACGGAGCTGAATAACAGCCTCAGTAGTCGCTCTTGTTTCTTGGCCCTGCAGCGTTACCCTCCATCAGTCTTATTATGTTTAATTATTCAGCAGCGTGGCTGATAAGGTGTTTTCTGACGGAATGAATCACACCGTTCAGCAGTGACACCCACTACTGTAGGAGGCGCTCAGACATGGCCATCGACTGAGCTACATCCTCCGTGTTCACAAGGTGTATCATTTATCCAGGGGGGGTAATAAGATGCAGAATTTACACAGGTCTGTCAATACGCATGTCGATAGAAGGACACTTAGCATCTATCATCCCGGAGAATCAATGCCATTTTTCAGCGATGAATCCCAGGAAATGATAGCTTTCAAATAAATGGTGGAAAGAGAAACACGACCCTCCTTGGGGAGAGATAGATGCAGAGCAGCTCGATTTCCCTCTCTCCTTGCTCTGCTCGCAGCTCTCGGCCCAGCTTTCTAGTTCAATGCAGAAGGTCAGAGGATATTACAGGGAACGATCTTTGGAACAGGACCTAAAGAATCTCTGGAGGATCTGCAGAGGAGGGCAGACAGGAGAGACTAACTTCTCTATCAAAATCTGAGATTAAAAGCAGAAACTTAAAGTAAGAGTACGAGATTTACAACAAAACTATTGCGACTAAGAATATTGTGGCAAAAACTTTTACAGTCTTTCTCTAATTTCTCCAATTTTGGATTTAAAATTTCAAACGGCATTAACCCTGAGGTAAATTTAGGTCGTTCTCAGTTGGGTTATTTCATAATAAAAGAACAAAAGCAGCAGAAGGTGAGATGAACCTAATATTAGCTATAGCCAAATTAGCTTTTCGCTGTGTTTGTTTGAAACGTTGCCAATGTTTGTAAATGTTTCAAAATTTGAAGATTATATTCTGACTGTGAGATTGAAGCAACAGAACATAAATTAATGAATAAATGAGAAAAGAATAAAAATGTGGAACTGGCCAAAGCGGATGGGGACAACCTGGTGTGTTTGCAAAAGAAATAGCAAAACAAAACACTCCAAAAACTGTGCTAAAGCTAAAGCTAATGCTAAACTGCTAATCCACAATGATTAAGGTAAAGCGTGTACCAACCAAATACGGTTTGGATTCCAACACAAGCGCTCGAGCAAATGTTAATCAATAATTCCAGTATCAAATTTGCCTTGAGGACTTTGCAGGAAACGAGGCAACTGAGAGCGCCGCTGTCCCCGGAGGCTGATTGGCAAATTGCTAAATCAACATCAGAACTCCAGGACATTAATGACATGATGACACAACATATTTTTATCCTTTGTATCATCAGTGTAGACATGGTTTGAACCTGTGCTCCTCTTAGTGACAGTTGGGAACGCCGTGGCAGCTCATTAATCACCAGGACGGCCCTGGAGGAGCTATACTTAATCCCATGATGGTATCCTCACCATCCTCCACCGCCACTGATGCTCGTAAAAGAGAGGGAGAGAGCAAAAAGACAATGATTTATACAAATCAATCATTCTGTGCTAGCGCTCGCTGGCTGCATCACTGGCAGCCTGTCTTTACAGCTCCATTTTAAAGGGCGCCTGCCGACAGCCACACTTGATTAAGGGCTGTGGCTCCCTAACCTTTCATGTTAAGAAAGACTGTCACTGACTGACACATGTTTTTTTTTCTTCCTTACCAGGTCGGTTCAAGGCGAGGATATTGACATTCAAATTTCGTGGTTGCTACTGTGAACAGATGTCACCTCTGGCGGGTAAGGGTAATGGCACCAGCATGCCCACTCTGACTCCTGGGGCTAGACAACATACCACCACAGGGCTTCAGGGGGGGGCAGCGGGCAGGAGGGACCGCCGCAACAAGTGGGCGCTTTGCGGGGGCCCGCCCTCCACACTCCTTTTCCCCTTGCTGCAATTATCTTCAAAGAACATCTGTTTGTTGTTCCTCGGGCACCCTTCCCCCCCCACAAGTGTCCTAGCCTCACCTTGACCCATACTTTCAATTGTAGTGGATGTTATGACTAAAAATAAACAGTGCGAAGGAGTGAGGCTCCCCTTTGTGTGAGCAGGGCGTTCTCCCTCGCCGCCTTCAGAGAGGAAGGATATCCCCCGACGAACACCACCATGCACTCCTTCTCCTTCCATGCCGCTGACAGGTACATGAAGGACAAGCAGCGGTGGATCAGATGTGAAGTGGAGTGGCCAGACTCACTTTGTTTTCCCGGCTTTTAAGTTGATCCCACTGTCCTTGCAGTCACAGTTTGAACGACCTGTCGAGGGAGAGTTCAATAGCTTCTGGCAAGCAACCTGATCCACGCCGAGGCTGCAGTTTGTCCTGTTTCTGTTCCTCAGCTGCGATCTATATCATGAGGCCGCAGATGTCACTCGAGTGAAGACCGAACATGCAAACTCACAGCCGGCTCCATGTTTAAATGCGACGTAGCGACTGTAGAACTGTAGAAAACTCATCTCTGAGTTTGTTGATGTTCTTCCGCAAGATTCCAACGACTACGTGAAACAAACGAGGACTTGCTGTAGAGGTTATAATTCACCCAGTTCTCATCAGTCACTCAGGTCAATTAGCAGAGTTGTGTGAAAAATGGCACTTCCTTGCTACAGGGAGCATCCAAAGTGCAGTATGATTGACTGAGTCTGATGTTCAGTGTGTGCAGCACACACACAGAGACACAAAAAGAGTCCCTTTTTAAATTCTAGCTGATTAAACATTTGGCTGCTTCTTGTATTAAACATTAAAAAAGTATAAACTGTGCTGAAGGGCTTGGACCTGCACTGTAATTGTCACCTGAAATTATTGGATACTCTACAGAATGTCTGCAAGGGTTCCTTCTTGCCCCCAGAGGATATTTGTGCTGATTTGTGCAGTCTCTCTGCCAAATAGCTGTACCTGGCAGTGTTCAGCAGTAAGGAAGCAATAAGGACTTGAATTACAGCTCAAAAAAACAAAGTTTCATTATTGCAGAATCACCAAGAACAGCACCTCTTAATTTCTGATTTCAAGTTTCAAAGCACTCCCAGATATGTCAGCTGCATACCGTGCAGCCGATTCACCCACAGGGATTTCAGAACTGTAATTTATAAAGACTCTTTGTAATGACTGATGATAACACATGAATGAGTCCCAAAGGGGGGGTGGGCGCCAGCTGCAATCCTCAGAAATCATCTACGACCCGTGAGGCAGATGTGATGACTTCCCTTCAACGAGAAATCATCTAACGACGAAGTGCACCTTGGTAATTGTGTTTCTTCACAGGTTTAATCACCGCGGATCAGATAAATTCCCGTCAAACAAACACACACACTTCGAAGATCACACACGATTAACATGCAAACAAATAACTGTCCTCGATTTCTGTCACACGGCGTTTTCGCACGCAGGACTTTGTTTAGCATTTCAGCGGCACGCCACGTAACAAAGGTGGAGTCCGACTGACAGCATTATAGATGACTGTAATTAAAAACGCGTGAGACTATTGTGTTTTGTGGTGCACTTTTGGAAAACTGGACGGACTCCAAACCATCTGTGTTTATCGAACGTCAATGGGTTGCTAATGTGTAAAAACAAATACAGATATCCTGAAGCATTAGATATGCTTGTGCTGTAGCTCTTTGTTTATGAATCCCTGGGGAAATTTGATGGTTGTTACAAGATTATTTCAAACACACGACGCCAGGCGGATGTGTGCGGCGGCCAGACAACGCCGAGTTAGTCATGAGGTGTTTGTCGGCGTCAGTCAACGTGGCACCAACTGGGTGTCAATCGATCATCGGTGGGCGGGATCAGCAGCGGTGCAAAGCATCATGGGTAATAACTACGGCCAAAACACAGCACAGAAACTAAATCGCTGCTTGAAATACCCAATGTATGAATCCAGTGCTTCCTGCAGTTTTGCATTGAACATAAACAATATGGAGGAAGGTTTCTGGGAGGGGGAGGTTCACGTGTGAGATGGTCAGCCTGCTATTGTAGGTGGTCCGTGATGATGTCCCATAAATCTTGCTCTATCTTCACCGTGGCGATGGCAGAAAAAGGGATGAGTCGCTCCCCACCCCTTCTCAATCTCATTCACATGCCTGTCTGCCTGTTATCCGTGCCCTTGAGCAAAGATTACAGATGCCCCTGTCTTTTATATATCACACATCATGTGCCACAACATTTCATCAACGGAATTAACTCAGAGAAGTAATAATAAAAAAAAACTCCAGCTGCTGTCAGTTCCTTCAAATCACCTTTTTTTTGTGTGTGTGTGTGTGTTCGTCCTCAATGATATTGTGGCCATGAGTGTTGAATGCTCGCCTGGTTCACTGCTGAAGTGTTATCTGGCCTGTGCAGGACTCTGCATTGTGTTATCTGGTGTTTGTATTACCTCACATGTCATTGTCGTCGTGAGTTTGACTCCAAGTGGATGGACATAGCAGATACTGATCTTTACTTTAGAATGCATGTTTTAACTTTTATCTCTTGAAAGTGATGTTTTTCTAATATTTTGTCTTTATCTAATACATCAAGTTGTTAATTAGTTTCACACATATAAAATCAACAGTGTAGCTGTGATTGTTCACTTTTTTTGTATATTTGTGAACAAACTGTTGTGATTGTACAAAAATATATAAATTGGACAAAAATATATAAATAAGAACAATTTTATCCTAAAAAAAATTAGAAACAACTATCAGTACATACACTGCCCAATTTAGCTATAATTGTTAGCAGGCAACTGTACCTTCATGAATTTAAAACTAAATTAATATTTTCAGGTATGACAACGGGAGTTGAGTAAATTCTTCATCTGGCTACAAACAAGAACTAAGTGGCTGCATCTCCCTTCATACAAGGGTTCCATTAACAAGAACTGAGGTTGATGAACCAATGAGATGCTGCCACGCAACTGACCAACCAGTCACTTATTATGAGCTGTTCTATTTGTCTGCAGAGATTTGGCTTTTAAGTGTACCTGTCTGCTGTTCATATAACACAAAGAAGATGAAAAACTTACTTTTGAAATAGATTTACATTAAACATTTGAATGCACAAATTCTCCTCTAATAATACTTTAAAATAGATATATTCAAAGATTCTTGTTCCATACTTCTGTAATTTCGAGGTAACCTCTAATAAAAGGTTGAGTCACATCATGTCAGCTTTTAGTTTGAGTTAAGCAACAACGTCAAGGCTTTTTCCTTCTCTGTTGTTGTTTCAATAGAGATTCATGTTTTATATCAGTCAGGATTTAGATCGAATTGGGTGCTAATCTTCCTCATGGTCAGCATTTTACTTTCTGCATGGAAACATCTGTCACCCATCTTAGAAGATTAAAAAACAGACAAGAAGTTCATTCTCTGGAGAAATTTGACCCTGACACAATGCATGCTGGGAAGTTTGCCAAGAAGCGAATGGTGACTCATAAACATGATTTAATAGCATTAGTGAACAGATAGTTCAGTCTGGATATTGATAATAAACATTAGTCTGACAAAAGTGTATTTACATCTTTAGGTCACACTTTAAAGATCCTATAAGCTTATAGGTGTAATTTTTACATTGAGTCCATAATATATCAGATTATTACATTACATTTAATAAGTTACTTTACAATGGTGTTACTTAAAGTTTACCACAAGCAGAAACAGTTGTAAAGCCAGGGTAACTTTCCGTTAAATCTTTTAGTTTGACAACAGCTCAGAGAATGGCATGAGCTACAGAAAGCTCAGAGATAAATAGTGACAGAACGCTGTGGGTTGGAGAAAAATACGGGGGAACCTACAGGACATGTGGCTCAGCAGTAAAGTGCCTCTTCACCACCACAAATCTTCTCTCAGTCTCTGAAAACAGTTTGTATCCCACTGCGTTATTCTTTTTACAGTCCAGTCACCTGCCTGATACCCTTCAGCCATTTCCCCCCAGAAGCTGTCACACACGCCAGCTATAATATATGGCTGCACCAACGAGAACAGCTGTCGCCAATCTCCATCCTCTCTCTTCTGGAGCCTAGTGCCTGTCCAGCATGAAATAATACATCAGGATTAATTGATTCCCTGTCAGTGCCTTGGAAAAGAAAATACATTTTCATGTAGTCTGCTTCCTGCAGCATTATAATTTTGAACATGGCAAGTAATTTAAGTTTTTTAATTATGCATGAGAATGAAAAGCCGTGATAAAGTGAGCTGTCGCCTGGCCCAAGGCCACAGCTCTGGCCTCTGTATGTGCTGAGGCAACAATAACGGGGACTTAAGCACACATAAATAATATATTTATGTGTTTAGAGGCAACACATCTCCGTCTGCAAAAAGTGGTGCAAGAGTCCAAGTGTCAAGGTCAAGGGCTGGTCATTTGTCTTAAAGTTGAATAGCAAGCGCATGAATCATCAGATACCCAGCCTGACGCCAAAAAGTCAAGAGCAGGGAAGTCAGGAACATTATGATTCCCAGCCTGTGATCGGAAAACAGATCATGTGTGAAACGAAACTCTGGAACTCTGGAAACTGTAATCTGTTCCTTCTCCTACTTCTTTGTTCGGTTGTTTTGGCGGTTGGCAGCGTCAAGGTGCATTACCGCCTTCAAAGTATATCAGCTTTTTAACAAAAATCTGTTTATGACAAAAAGCCCTGGCCTTTTAAAAACAAAGGACACAAAAGTAGAAGCTCCACATTAAAGATTTACACGCAGCAGTGTTTGAGCCCAGCGCTCTTTCATTGTTCACTAGATTAATGAGTGACGGAGAGACTGAGCAAGCGTTTCCCTAAGTCAAGCTAAACTGGAGCAGGAGATAGAGCGGGGGGTGGGGGGGGAGCGGAGAGCAGGGTCATCAGTGGGCCAGGGTCTTAAATCAGACCAAAGGCCGGCCCCGGTGTCAGCTCCGGACCAGAGGGGGGAGGATTCTCTCCACAACAATTAGGAGGGGCTGAAGGGAGGTCTGTTTGCTGAGGATTTTTTGGCATTACCCGCTGGGCCTGGAAAAAAAAAGCAGCTGGACAGAGAGAGAGAGAGAGAGAGAGTCTATACAGTACGAGACACCCGAGCACATGCCTCTGGGTAATCCGGTAATTCCCTAACTCATACGAATGGCACGACTTTAACGAGGTGACGCATTGAAAACCATGACAAGTCTTTTTTATTGAAGAAAAGCTTGGAAGAGCTGCTTGAGTTATTTACTCGAGAGCTGTTGTTTCACCCCCAAGCCCCCCCGGGAAAAAAAACTGCCTCACATCTGCAAACTGTCTGACTCTGAAACTTTTCCTGTGGCTAAAATTACGAGGTGATGAATTGCATCATGAAAGATTTAACGGCCCCGGCATTAGACAGCATTCCCTGGCATAATGCAGTGGTGTTTTACCACAGACAAATACAGCATATCTCCTGCTTTGTGTGACATCTGAAAGCATTTAAGCAGCATTTAGGCCTAACTCTCTCCACTCGCTGCTTTTGGACGCATGCATGATCTCCTCTCCATCTTCCTCGCTTGGTTTTATCTGTTTGTTCACAACTGCAATCTACGCGCAATGAAAAAGTACACGGCTGCATCGAGGCTGCACTTTTCCGGAGGATCAAAGGGATATGGTTGGACAAACAATGGGATATCCAAGGTTAAGAACACAAAGATAATAAATCGCCTGAGTGTCATGTTCAATTTTCAAGACGCCATCACCCGGCATTATCCATAACAGGATTTAAATTGTTATCAGGACGCTGAACAATCCACTTTGCGTCCGACGAGCATCCTGCCTCTGGTGATTCATCGAGAGGAAACAACTATCACATTTTCCAGAGTCCCACTGCAGCGGCAGCAGCAGCAGAACACCGGCACACTTCATGTACTTGGATGACTGGTTGAATAAATTGCTTCCATCCTGGCCGGTGTTGACATTCATGTGGACCAGCGCTATCAGTTTTAATTGTCTTTCTTCCCTCGCTCGGCCCGCGCCTGCGACTCCTTCCTGCCTCTCTGGAACACAGGGCCAAAATAAATTGAGTTCAGTCGGAGATTTGGCGGAACACACCGAACAACATGACTGCGGACAAGAGCCCTAATGTCCCTGATGTAAATTCATGACCGGGAGTCCATGGGCTCTGCAGACTGTTCGGAAATTATCAAAGGTGAATAACTTAATTATTCAGACCAAATAAATTACTCTAATATATGCATTATAAGTCTTTGCACATAACCCTAATTTTCTGTCTGTGCTCCTCTTTAAAAAATATTTTATATACCGGTACTAGAGATTTAATTTAGATTAGACAAGAGAAGGGTTAGATGAGAAAATCAACAGCGCTCTTTCTATATAGAAATACATCCAGCAGCTGGTTGGCTTCGGTTGAGTCTATACTTATATGTTATATGTAAAATGGTGTTTCGAACTAAAAGGTTCTCCATCCACATGAGCCTTTAAGCTCCATATCGGCAATGATCCCCAACTTCTATCATTTGACCAGTAACATAAACTGGGCCATTGTAAACAGGAAGAGGATTGTCTACTCTGCAGTTGGTTGCTTTTTATACTAAAACAGGGACAGCAGTTTCCAATCTTAAGGTGTAAACATGGCAATAGTTTACATGGCAATAATTTTTGTAGGCTTTACAGTGGAAGTATTTTTTGGCCTCTACACCCCCCTTAAACCATAAAGTGTCATTTTTCCGTTTTTGTACAAATTGAACCAACAAGAACAAAAACATGTGCTCCAGATATTTGTATTTATAAAGCCTGTTTCCAGTCAGTCCAGTATCTTCATATTTAGTGTTCACAGATCAAAAAATCAAACTCTGTGTAACTTTTACAGTCATTATGTTGATGAAAAACTGAATCTAGGCACCATTATTTTAATTATTTTGAAAATGTAAATAATGTTTTGTTATGACACTTTGATTGTATCGAGATTTATACACTGAACATGACAAATTACTGTTGTGAACAAACCTTTATCAGGAGATGAAAAGCAGTAATATATTTAAATAGGCTACTGTCTTTGTAATGAAAGACCTGTCAGTCATCATGAGAGTGACAGCAGCCTCTCTTTGTTTACTTCGGATTCACGAATTGTTCCCTTTAACACCGGCAGTATCTGGCCCCACTACAGATGAACGCACCATTAACAAAGCCTATCAGCAACATTGATTAAGTGAGAGTGATATACCTGCAGCCTCCCTTTATGTTAGACGCCCCTTGGTTTATTGATATACAATCCATCCAGCTCTCCCGCAAAAATCTGAAAACAATCAGCGTGCGGCGCGGCACAATGCCGGCGCATTAATCACAACAGGCAGCACTTTATTCCACACAACCACAGGACTGTTGCAACAGCTGCTAAGCATTCTGCTAAAGCAAATGATTTATGGCCGTGTAGCAATAACGATGAGACAGAGTGATTACCATATCGACAGGCTCCCAGATGGATTATCTGCATTGATTACTTCATGGCCTGTTGAAAAGTATTTGTCTGAAATGCAAAAGGGGGGGTGCAGCCAGCGTGCAGAAGCCAAACTACCAGAAATATTTCCAAGCCTCTCCGACCTCTTGCACCACAAACCAGTATCGTGCTGGGGGGTTATCTTCCGCCTTCCACACTCAGTGACGCCTCATCGAACGAGATGGGAGTTAAATCGTCTCGGTGATGAGCAGCACCGAGGAGAAGAGTTTTTGCATGTGTAAGATTTCACAGCTAATCACAGGCCACTTTGATTCATGGCGCACCTTTCCTCCACTCGCCCGTATATCACATGATGCTCCCCCCCCCCTCCCCTTTTCGCCACCCAGGCTTCCCATCCTGCTACCTTCGCCAAGGTCAGCTGAAGGAAATGATACCGCTACGCCGCAAGATTTATGAGAGATTCACTCCCCGTTTACTTCCATGTTTACAGAGTGCATTGACTCCAGCCAAGGAGCCGCATCCCGTCCCCTGGTGGTTCACAAAGCAGGAGCTCATCTATTGGGTGTCACAGGGAGCAAGAGCCCGGCAACTTGTCTCCTGTGACAGGTGCTAATTGAGAACCAAACAGCCTGCATCCAGTTTGCCCTGTTTACCACACTGGCCTGGGTATCCTTGGACAATGACACAAGGGCACAAACCATAAGAGGGATGTGTCACAATACCCACAAGTGAAAAAGCTGGGAATATTAACGCTATCTGACTTTATAGGAAATGTGCTTTTTTTTTGGTTTGCATGCCAGATGGAGAAGATTAAGGCCAATTCATATTTGTTTAAACTGCTGTTATACTGCATCTGTATCTGATTCTGCATTTCTGCTACTTCCAGTTAGAATGGTGGTAATTTCCAGTAGTGTAGCATCAGCCAGAGCTAAAATGTCAGCAATTTGATAATATTACACTCTGGAAAGATGGCGACATTTACCATATGCAAGACCGTTTTGAGCTATTTAAAGTTATTATTTTTCAGATATTACTGTAAATCTATATTATAAAAGCTGTGACTATAACTTTCTACTTTGTAGAGCTCCAATTATACTCATTTTACAAAAAAAAAGAAAAGTTCCAACTTGAAACCCATTTCTTTGCACATTCTGAGCTCAAAAAGGAATAAATAAGGTATTTTTCACTGTAACAGTCTTAACTTGAGTTGAATGATGAACCATGCTGACTGCAGTATGAAACTCTGGAATCGAGCAGTAAAACAAAAAGTTGTACTCACTCCAATCTGATAATCTGTTTGTGAGTGAAAGGAGATCGTCTGTGGTCAGATTAATTGGGAAGTCAGTATTGAGGGGTGGCTGGCCTCCTCATGTCCTTGGCGGGCCGTAATGAAGGGATAGTTAATTGGTGGGAGTGCGTCGCCCCTCGTCGGTGACAGGGTGCTGCCCTGCCCCATGCTCGGAGAGGACCGGGGCTTTAAATTGCTTCCATCTCCGAGACTCTGATTAATGAGAATAGTTCTAATCTGAGCTCCTGAGGCCAACAGCATTAGTCTTAATCTTCCAGGCCCCATCCAGCAGCAACACTGACATTTAATGTGGTGCTAGTGCAATAGTAATGAGAATTCATTTCCCAACAAGGGAGCAAACTCCTCTCCCTCTCCCACACCACAAGTCCTGGATTTGGGAAGGTTATTGGCCCCGAATTTCAGGGGTTATTAGTTCTCTCCAGGCCATGAGGTACCTAAAATTTCTGGTGTTTTACAGTCCACTCTGAGGGAGGACAAATTAAACTGGGGTTGAGCACACTGACGATGTAAAGCCTCTACACACAGCCTGGATGCAGTTTGTAATCCTACTGAAATGAATGGGGGACTGATGGAGAGCAAATCGAGAACAACAGCAATAATCAATAAATTCTTTAGTGGATTGAAACACCACCGATTTGCTGGTCCTGGCTTCTCAACTGTGAGGATTGGGGGGTTTGTCGAATAAAACTATTGAACCTGGAACTTGCAATAGCCGCATATCACAATCTCAAAAAAGATTTATTTAAAAAAAAAGAAAAATTATTCAAGTTGCAGTCGTATAGTCTAGATTTGTGTTTACGCCTGTGTGTGTGTGTGTGTGTACAAGCAGGTTTATGTGAAAGAGTGCCTACGTGCATTTAATATGTATGAATTGGACTCTTTGAGAAACACAGGCAATCATAAAACAATTGTGTAAATCAGGCAGCCTCCATCAACTGAATGAAAGCCATTCCCGGTGTCGGCCGGCACTTGTACCGATGCAAACAGTCCTCCTGTGCTCAGTTAGCAGTAAGTAAATTGCTCTGGGATTTGTGTTGCCGGAATGCTTTAGCAGGTAATTCCTCTCTGTCTTTCATTTTGTTTGTCTGTGTTAAGTTCCCACTCTGGCCCCATCCATTCTCACATCCAGTTCCCGGCTTTGTCCATCCATCACTGCGCGCACTTTGTCAGTGCCGACTTCATCCTGGCGGCCGCAATCACATCCGAGCAGGGCCCGAGCGCCACTGGGGAGCTTTTTCACCTCCCATCTGCATCTCCCCGATCTGCTGACGGGGGGCCCCTGACGTGCAGTGTTTTTTCTCTGTTGCACAGGCAAGCAGAAAAAAAAACACTAATGCCGCACCTCATTTCTCCAGACCACTCCTGGCCCTCGCGTTGGCAAAAAAAAAGAAGGAGAGACGGGGGGGGTTGGAAGGAAGAGGGAATGAGGTGAGATTGAGAGAGGCAGCGAGGTAAAGAGGGCAAACGCTTTCGAGAGGGATTGGGTCTCGGGTCAGGCCACAACTCAATTTGCCTTTTCTTCTCAAATACATCAATAGACATCACGGACAGAAAATGTATCACTAATTAGGACTTGATCAGCAGTAAATCAACTGTACTTTGGAGAGAGAGAGAGAGAGAGAGCGAGAGAGAGAGAGAGAGAGAGAAAGGAAGAAGGAGTCAGCTGTTCGGGTGGAGGTTTCAGTGGTGTTTCTAAAGCCATGTCAGACAGAGGGTTGGGGTTTGATATCATTTCAGGAAATCTGGAATTACTATTGAAACATTTAGAATATCTGAATCCTTTATAAACCCTGTGTTTAATTTTGATCCTTTATTCGATATTGCATAGAGATGGTACAGAAAAAACAAAGACACATGCAAACCATGATGGCGACCCCCTGATTGCATTTCTATACAGTGCTTTATATCGCAGTTTTCTAGTCTTAACGACTACTCAAAGCAATTTACATTACATCTCACATTCACCCATTCACTCCCATGTCTATCACTCTCACACACACTGACAGCTCGGCCATCCGGGTCAGCATCACTGTCTTGCCCAAGGACATTTGGATGTGGGACTCTAACTACTGACCTTTAGTACGAGCCAACGCTCCCTGCTCCACCTGCAGAGCCACAGCTGGTACATAGTGCAGAGGAGCGCTGTAGTTAGTTGTGTTTGACTGAACATCAACAACTCAATAAGTGGGACACAGAGAAGAAGGTTCAACGATGTTTGTCTGGAACTCTCGACATCCACAGTGATTGTTGTTGTTATTAATCCATTTATCAGATTGTCTATAAAATGTGTTAATAAAGGTTTACATTGACATAAAACTGTGATAAGCATGCTGCATTACTCACAAAGCTAGTACCAGTGAATGACTCAACAAATAAGACTGAAATGATTAATTAATCATTTTTGGTGAATGTCACTATCATCTTGCAACTTTAGGTTTATACAATTATAAACAGCAAACAGATATTGCTGCTTATCTGAATAAATACTGTCATGTTTTGTTTCTTTGTTAAAAGAGGAATAGATAGAATAATATTTTACCTCCTCAGCTGGGAACTGGATGATAAATGGCAAACAGACCAGACTCTATTGGAAACTGTTTAAAAATCCACTATTTAATTTTAGATGATATTCTAAAGGGCATTTTGACAATTACAAATTCCAAATGCTATTTGGGAGGAATTCCTAATAAGAAACATATTTTAGAAAATAATAAAAACAGGGAGAGGAAATGGATCTTAACGCACAACCTGGATTTTTACAGCTCTTCAAAAAAACATGGATGACATCAACAATGATCTTTATTGGAAAGATTCCCACAACTCCATGATGTAGACTGGTTTACATCAGGGAGAGCTAATTAGACTGCGATGGAGGGTTATTAATCGACTGGACTTTCCAGAATGATCTTGTTATAAATGGGCCCTGTCAAGATTTCCCTCAACCTCCAAATGAGTATTCTCACTCCACTGCCCCCGCTGCAAAGCATCAGCACCAACGCCAAATAACAAATGATTCCTATTAAAGTGTATTGTTAGTAATGATGGCCGAGAACAAACAAAAGTCCATAAATAACAATTTGCCAGAGAAAAATGAGCCTCTAAAACAAGACGGATACAGAGCTGAGTCGTGGTAAATGACATCTGAGGGCCCGGAGAGGAGAGGGAATCGGAAAGAAAAAGAGAAGTGACTGATACAAAGTCTGACACAGGGAATGGAAGTTTGGCTGCTCTGTCATGCTCAGTGCTTCTTATGCAGGGGTGTAATGTTATTTGCAGATTACAGCTCACACACACACACACACACACACACACACACAAAATCCCCCACCAAACCCTCAGCTGAGTGGGCTTAAACAACAAAGCAGCTCCTGCTCAAGTCGTTTGCCCGGACACAAAAGGCAATTCCTCATATTAATTAAGCGCCGTCACTGACTCGCTCGCTCCCTCTCGCCAAGCACATGTCCGCAGCCCTGATATGTGGGCTAAGTGTTTTCCCCCGATGCCTCGCTCGCAGCCTGCCTTTCACACAAAGCCTCTAGTGGGAGCTGCTGTTTACAGAGTCGGTTCCACTTACGCAAATCCCCCCTGCCATGTAAACAATATTCACGGCGACTAAACAGAACCTAGCGCCGCGTGTTTACGCCATGAAAAATATTTATCCAATTAAGTGACGTTTCAATAACATAATCCTAAAAGCATGAAGGCTTTTAACAAGATTACATGACCTACCGAGGGGAAGGAGAGTCACTGGTTCTGTGAGACGCGGCTCAATAACATTAAGAGAAACAGCAAAATAGGGGCATAATTGCATGGAGGACAACATTGCCAGTGGCCAGGGCCCAGTTTAGAATAGCAAGGCATGATGCATGTCTGTAAATAGGACACGTGATGAAGCCCCTGTGTGTGTGTGTGTGTGTGTGTGTGCCTGTGAAACATTAATTCAATTGCTCCAAATGTTTACATAAGAGTCTGGCAAGCACCGCAACACGAGCAGAAACAGGTTTGATTCCCATAATATTGAAGTTGATGGAAACGTCAAACCTTTTACCAATAACTCCAAGGTGCCAAACCCGGGCTAGTGCGTCAAAATAATGGGACACATAAAAAACCAGAGACCCCGGGTTATACGTTGCAGGAAAACAAATAGAGAAGAAGGCATCAAAATAATGAAAGATTGTTTATGTATTGTGGCACGAAAATGGGAGGGAGTGTGAGAGAGGCAGTCGGCGGGGAGAGAGCCGATGGTGACGGATGGACAGAACTGACAGTGCGGTATTCATCCTGCACGCTAGAGCGCACGTCCTGCTAGTGGCGGTCGACAGAGCAATAAATCACGGGGCCCTCCATCCTGTATCTACAGCTTATTACATCCACCATGACAAATAAATAATAATCCCTGTCAGCAGAGCCCTTTGCTCAAGGATTGAGTCTGAAAGCGTTTGCTCATCACTCCTATTCCTGAGTGAAAACACCAGAGCAGGGGAATTGAAAGCCATGGTTTACTGGCCCTCTGAAACCCTCTCAAAGACACATGGTAGAAAATCACACGGCAGCCAAAGATGTGAAAAAATATGAGCGGCCGCGGCGGTGCACAGTCGGAAACACAGAATGCTATGCTGTTTGGTGATCACCATGGTAATAAACATTACAATATCATTGCATGGATTTACAACGTCTCCATCAGGAGGACCCAGCGAAGGAACACGTAAAAATAGGAAGACCACAATGTGCGAATGCTCCATTGCAAGTTCAAGCAAAGTAGTATTATGCAGAATTACCCTTTTTTCAGAAGTTTATATCATGATTCATATACATGTCAGCAACATTGTATTATATAGTTTAAAGTAACCAGGACTGCAGTTACTATCAAGGACATAACAATTACTTTGTTTACAAGGACAACATCGAGACTATTGACATTATTCTCAATAATTGTTTTGAATATGTAAAATATAGATAATATAATTAATTAAATTGTTGAATTAAGTGGACAAAAGAGTTTTGAATCAGTTGTTTGAATGTAAATACTATGTTTGTAAATTAGAAAGTAGCATCAAACACATTTTCTTACAACAGAGTTAAGATACACAAATATTTGACGGCTGGATTAGTACTGAAAATACCTCAATACTGTACTTGAGTAAAAGCAGCTAGTTGATACAACCAATATATAATGATAAACCTCTGCAGACATATAGTGAGTGTGTGTCTTATAAACAGCTCTAAGGGCAGAAGTGACTGTCAGGTTTTAGCAAAATCAAATATAATTTTCTATTTGGATTGATCCGGCCGTTATGTAATTGTTTAATCAATGAACGTGCAGAGCTACAGCTGCATTGGTTGGATCGATATAAATTGATTTACATGTGTCTGCAGAGAAACACGTCCTCCCCGTCGCTTGTCCCCCTCGGCGCCTCCCCTCACATCATTTAGAGGACATGCAAAGGCTCATTCCGGGCCTACGTCCCCCATGCCCTCGTGTTCCTGTGAATTGTATTAGACCATTTAATCTTCCTTAGATGAGGAAGCATTTACTTTGCACCGTCCTTCAATAAAAATTAAGAGCTCTCATAAAAGCATGAACGGGAGTGGAACGCCCTCGACTAAATCAAAGAGTGTTGTTCTTTCAAAAAGCCGAGCGCGAGCCCTTCATGGGCCTGTTTTATTATGACATTTGTAGATCTCCTGAAGTGTTGAAAAGGAAATTAAATGCAGATGAGAGGCGGTCGTCACAAAGGTTAGTGAACTGTAAACGGAGCTCTCCATCTTCGTTCATAATAGGTGGGAAAGTGTAAACATGCTGAAGGATGCGAGAGTGTGTCCTGCAGATCCTTGGGGGGATGTATAAACATTAATCATAGAATCACTCGGCCATGATTAATCACGAGTGCTTGATCACACTGATCTGTGAGAGGGAGAATAAGAAGCTCTTCATGTCTCATAGCACACACTCACACACACACACAGACACACACACAACAATGTGACTTTACCAGCAGATCATTAAAAGCCGTAATATGCTCCCTACAAAATAGGGCATGGTGACGCACCTTTAACTCACTGATATAACCATCCCCAGAACCATGAATAGCTAAAGCTGCTACAAATATTAGCTCTAGCTGTAGCATCTGATGGTGTTTGCTCCTTTCCCTGTGTTTTACGAGACTGTGAACTGAATATATTCAACATTGATTATGAATTTTTTACATTTCTGGGATTAATCTTAAGTATTTCAGAAACAACCCTTCCTTTAGTTGGAGCAAAACAAGCTATTTGAAAACATTGGAGACCTGTGATGGCATCCACAAAAAAATTCTTACACCACTCTATCCTAACCTTATCTACGCAATAGTGCAGATCTAAGATAGCGTGGTGACGAAGTCTGCCGTTTGGGTTTTGTTTACTGTCAAAATAAACCTGAGGCGATCCCACGTTAAAGACCTGACGACCTCTGACTGCCTAAGTTAAAAACAGTCCATCACCCAGAAGAAGAAAAGGGCCCAATTAACACGTTTTCGGGAAAACAGTAAATCTCTCCTGAGCAAACAGCGTACACAAACTCACGAGAAAGGCCCAAATTCCACACGGCCAGGGAGCGACTACTTGGCTCAGTTAACCACGTGTCAAGTGCTTGACAGATACAAGTCAGCTGCAGGGTTTCTCTTATGGAGTTTAGACAAGTTATTTAAAAATCTAAGGGATTACGATCTCCTGAAACATCTTGTGTTGGGTTTCCTAAAAGGACTTCGCCCCAAATACAGAGAATTTCCATGTGGGAACTCATGGGATGGACGGAGCAGACCAGCACCTGGGTGGGAGAAGCTTGATAAGAGCTGGTTTGCCACTGCTCTCAGCCCTGTTACATTAAGGGGGTCGGGAGTTCATGCCCCACTCCTCAACTCTTCAGGGCTGGGTCTTGAACTCCTGACCCACAGGGAGGGAGGCCGGGGGGGAAGGTCGTCCATGCACAGTAGCTGCATTTACAAATGCATGCTGAGTTCATGCCAGCAGAGCGGAAGGAGTCTGATAACATCTCGCCTTAGAAGGGGGCTGCTCTGCCAGGCCTTTGTATTTATGGGCCAGCCTCGTGGTTACCCCCCCCCACCCCCCACCCCCCCGACCATAAATCATGTTAATTGGTTTACTGATAAACTGTCTGTCAGGCCCCATTCACATAGCGCTGTGGCACCCCCAGTTACAGTTTAATCTTTGTCCGGCAATAGTTCATCTGTTTAACTGACTGGAGGTGAGGAGGGGAGGAAAAGGGAGTTCTCTCATATCACAGCGCTGCACAGTGTCATGCAAATCTCTGTTGACATGAATTGATGAATGACACGAGTTTCAGAGAAAACAGTCGACAACAGAGGGTAAAAAGAGTCAGTAAATCTCCCTTCCAGGTCATCAAATGCAATAGTTTCAATTAAAATCTATTTATTGAAACAAAAGCAAACCTCTAATTGCTATTCATCACGCACGTCTCCTCGGTTTCCTGAGTGGCTGCTCCATGAGGCTTTTAAAGATGGCAATTCTCTCTTCAGGCTGCCGGTGACAAATACAAATAAAAAATGGGCCTGGGTTAAGACTTCTCAGGAAACTGTATTGACTTTCTGGCAAGGACACCGAAGCCCACAGGACTAAAGTGTCCCTCATCAACAGATACGACCACACACACACCGACTCTCATTTACCTGTCAGATTAACATTAGGAGCCACTCTGCTCCAGGCCACATGGCAAGACACCAGAAAGCGCTACCATTGCTGGAGAAGGAACTATTTGTAATGACAACGCTTGTTAGTTTACAAAAATCAAGGTGCATGAAGACAAGTGTGTTTATCTTAAAGAAGGAGAGGACTTTCTTATGCAGTAGGTATTTTTATTATACTGCAAAACTTAACTTTTTTATATGCAAGTGGAGAAAAGGAAACCAGCTGTGCTTTGGTCCGTAGTTGGATATAATTACACATAAGTTACTTTCCAAGTGGACTATGATCCTCCATACGAAGCTGAGGCAATGCGACGCAACCTACTCTTATTTGGCTGGCGTTGATCTTTGCATGATTAATGGTTTGAGAGGATCCAGCAAAAAAAGGTCAAATGCAGAGTTGGGGATGGAACAGCTATGCGGGGGTAATTAAGACAAACGTGATTAATAACCCCAAGCTGCCACTGTGTTCTGTAAACAAGATGCAGCCAGATGGGATGCATATTTTGAATACTGCACATTAGTTGCATGGATCCTAAGGGCACACAGCCATTCAGAGCCTTTTTTTTACATAAGCCTAATATTGATGTTGTTAAAACAGTGTAATAGCTTGTGATGTATGATGAGTGCATTACCGTAACAAACTTTATACCTCGTTGACGCTGCACAATCCATCTACAAATCGCACAGCATCAATTACTACAGTAATGAAATGGAAAAGTCATTGGACTTAATTGCCCCGCAGCTTCATTGTCTCCAGAATATGAGCCGTAGAAAACACGTGTACAGTGTATTCGCTCCATCGCGGGAAAACTTTCAAGACAAGCAGTGATTAGCGTCCTGAGTGAAAGGGGGGGGGAATGTCTCCCGCTCTTATTCAGTCCATTATCTCACCTCCTCTCGTCTCCCTCTGCCCACCAGTGTGACTGACGGTACAGAGGGATCAGGGCCAGCTTCCAGAGAAAGCGGGGAGACAGGTGTCAAAATGGTCCAGCAAGCAAATCTAACCCCTCGCTAATCAGTCCTGTTGTATCTCTACAATCCACGTCTAGTCTGTGGCTCTCATTCCGTATGAAAAACAATTACGCCGGTTTGAAGTTGAGCACGCACTAACTCACCTGTCTCTTCTGATAAGCGTGAAGATTGAGCAGAGGGAAGGGGGGGGGTAGGAGGGAACGGCGAGGGCAGTTGGCGAGAGAGAAGGGAAGGGATGCTCAGTGCGGAGTGTACACAGCTCGGGCGTCCCACGACAGCAGGGAGGTTTGTGTCATTAACTGGAAGACACACAACTGGACTAAATACTAAACCACAAGGAATTTGGTATTTTAATATAAGTCTTAGCTTCATCAGAGATGTCGTGTTTTCAGCGCTTTGTATTTGCCTCTTTTGAACACTTAAGATATTGGAAATGAAATGAGGTGCTACGTTGTATCAAGGGCCAAGAATGAAATTATTTGTTTTTGGTTGCATGTCAGGGAAAGATTTCATTGCAAGGTCGGGAATTTTAATTTCAATGCTCATTGAATTGAGACTGTATCACAATGTGTGCTTTGTGTATGTCGGATCAAAATGCTGATTAACCTCCTCTATTATCTGACTTTTATTAGAGTCTACCCTTGAGAGACAAAACGCTCCAGAGAAGACACAAAGAAAAACCTCCACGAACAACAAACAATTAGGTTACTTAACTAGATATCAATCAACAAAAGCTTCTTCCTGGATTTCAAAGTAAAATCGCTCCAAGTGGGAGATGGAGGATACTCGAGCTTCAAAGAGGCTGCGATGGACAGGGCACCACACACCCGTGTATTGAAATAATAGCTGACAAAGATCCTCAGCATTTGCGTCAGGGTAATGCTCAGTGGCACCAAAAGCATCACCATTACCGGAGCCTCTGCTTTAATTCGTGGTGATGGGCCGGGGACTCTCTGCGGGCCGAGGAGGGCCCACTGATGCGGTCGGCAGTCGGCCCTAATGCAGCGGCTTGATGGGAGATGAGCGAGGGGGAGCGATGGCAGCCAATGGGCACTTGCTGAAGTAAGACCCACAGTGACAGTCAGCAGCTGTGAGAACTTTCATTCTCGCTCGGTGGGAGTCGATGCCAAGGAAGAATGTCGGAGAGCTTTGACAGAGGGGTGTCGCAGCACCGTGATTAAATGACAAGTATGTGCAGACCTCTGCAAGTTGCTGCGGGTGGAGGTCAGGAGTAGGGTGATGTCATTGGTGGGACTCTTTGATCCATTACTGGTAAGTTTGGTTTGTGTCCAGCAAAGGCCAACGCTGCTATTGAACTTTTTGACTGTTGTGTTGCATTGAAACCTCGAAAATCTCACCTACTGCTGAGTTCAATGTTCCAAGAAAGACGAAATGATATAAAACAACAAAACATAGAACATTCGAGAACTGGAAAAAAAATGTGGGTATATATATTTGATAAATTGATAATCAGTATAGATACTAATTAACTTAATGTCTAAAAACACAGAAACTGGATGATGCATCTGAAATCATTATGATAATATATTTGGTATAGATCATCAGATGGTCAGAATATATCTTGAACAAATTGAATCCATTGAAGGTCTGAGGAGCAAACTGATCGAATGTGTTATTTTTCCCTTTTTATCAGGTGTACACAAACTTTGTTGAATTTCCTTGCTGGAAAACGATATACCATTATTAAGCTGATGTTCAAAGCAATGAGCTCTCCTGCATAATTACATGATACAAAGATGTTCATAAACTGAAAGATTCCTCTGAAACATTCAGAAAACTGTCCATTAACACAATATGATCATACCGTTGCAATGCAATTCCACTACTTACAGGACGCCATTACAAAATTGAACATTGCTGTTGACTACACTTCAGGGTGTTGAATCCAACCTCCCTGGAATAAAAAAAAAGAGGAATAAAAAAGCCACAACTCCCTGCGTAGGATGGCTTCACTTTCAGGGTCAGTAGACTTTTTCAAAGTAACAAGCCGAGCATATGCCGCAGAGGTTCCCCTTGTGTCCCAAGAAAGACTCCATTAATTCATCAATCTGTACACCTCTGTCACTGCCTAGTGCTTCCTAGCCCCCCCTTGCCAGCAGAGCCCTATCCATTACCGGGCCAGGTTGTTCTGCTCTCCCTTTCTGCAGCCCGCCAGGGTGGCTGTTGGGTAATTACACATTGTCGTGACAACGCACATGATTGTTTTCCTAGCAGTATATTACTTCATTAGTACTTCCCGATATGCCGTATTTTTTAAATGTCACTTTTTCTCCCCCACTCCCCCACACCCCACTCAGTCCAATCTCGACTCGTCTGTGTATCATAACAATCATTAATAACTGTCAGTCGGCAGCATCAGTTCGGCACTCGGGCCGCCTCATTAGCATGGCCCAGCATTTGTTCTGCAGAGAGGCTGATTATTTTCTACAACAGGCCAGGCCAATTACTTTAGTGAAATGGTATCACATAAATCAAAACTTAACAAGGTGGCAAATTTGAAGTTATCAGATTCCAAGAGACACCGTAACTAATATGTCACTGTCACCGGCGCTCCTCTCTGCAGGTACGCCGGCGCCCTGCCGAATATTTCATCCCGCAGGATCTCAGACGCTCTTTTCGGGGGGGGAATTAGCATATTCAGAAAAAAGTGAGAATGTGAAAATGTAAATAGCGGAGTTCAAGCAGGCTGGATTTTTGTCTTTGGGCCGAGGAGAGGGTGAAGTGGATAGAAAGAGACTGATCCCGCTGTAATATCTTTTCAGGCCATCCTGGGAAATATAACATGTCGCCTTTCTCTTGCCGCTCAGGCCTCTCCTTCTACTCTTTACATGATGATGTTCATCCATCACATCGTGACAGCTACATCAGACCAACAACAAACATGCAAACCCAGCAATCTAAAATGTGCTGATGCCACATGCAGACACATAAATACAGACCACTTTAGCTCGGCTCTGAGTGGCTTTTTTTGTTTAAACGTGATTTTCCATCTACTGGAAATTCCCACAACCCAGAACGTGTGATAAAGTACACCTCTGTCCGTTAGCCACTGACACCAGAGCGATTGCAGAAGCCGTGTAAATGGGTTTCTGTTTGTTTGCCCTTGTTGCTTTTCCCTCCTCTCACAGAAGCCACAGTGTGTGCCGCACAATGACGGGCTTCTCCTCGCCGTTAGTTAGAGAGGGATTACCTCTCACTAAAACATTCACCTCATCTTGATGTTATTTGCTCCATTTGTTTTCCACTGTCTGCAGCGCTGCGTCCGCTCGTTCCTCATTTTTAAGTGAGGATTGAGGACAGATGGATGCGAACTCAAAGTTTCTGATCTTTAGCAGAAGTTATGGAGGGTTATCTTTGGCTGTATATCTCTGCTCTGGCAGAGCTCCCCTGGCGATGAAGGATTAACCACCGCAGCTGTCTCTTCCCCAGGATGATGCAGTGCACTGCTCCCCGACACGACAGCATCACTTAATCTTAATGTCCGCTTCTCCAGAGCGGCCGCACAGGACAAAGCCAATCAGCATCACATGCCATGGGGATGGACCTACAGCTTGGCCCTGGAGTTTCTCACCCTCGCAGGCCTATTCATCAACTTCAGCCACACCAATCCCAGAGTTCTCCTCTCGCAAACCACAGCTGAGCTGGCCAGTGATGTATAGGACGATGAAGGAGGTGGTGGGGGTGGCGGCGCACGCAAGAGAACACTTATCAGATTGCACATTATGCACTGCTTTGTGTTCCTGAGGAGAAAAAAAAGGAGGGACGAGAAGTAATGAATGCACTCGGCCTTCCTTCAGCCCAGACCACCTATTCGCTGTGTTTAAAGAGATATCTGCTCAATAGTGCTCCAGCATTAAGGATGGGGTAGATCCACAATAATGATCACTGTTCATTTAGATAAATTGCACTCAGGGAATCCATTTGTAAAGATCTGAATTCAGCTAGAAGCCAAGGAGGCGATACTTCATTTGTTCAGCTTCCTCCCTGTGACCAAGGGTGTACAGGATGTGCATGCATAGCTATAGCTATACAGGGAAGCTATCCCATAATCCCATACAGATTGCAGTATGTATGATATGAAAACGCACACAAAGGCCATATGCATCACACATGTTACTCATCGACTTGAAAGCAAGAACGTGCTCCTTTTCTGGTCATATAATGTTAGACGTGTAATGCTGTTAAGAAAAGGAATATAAATCAAAACACCAGCGCACAGGGGGGGTGCAGGCAGGCGAGGGAGCAGATGTAAAACATTGAGAACAGATACGTTCATCCAATATCAAAGGGCAGAGAAAACGATACGGCTAATCCTTTCAAGAGAAAAAAGTTTGATCGAGAGATAATCATTTTAAAAAAAGCCAAATCCACCGTGACCCCGGGCCTCATAATGTAGAATTATGCTAAACAATATCACGATGATGGCCTTCCCCCGTAGAAATGCGAGTGCGTCGCCAACACCAGCTATCAACCCCTGTCCTGAACCCGATAATAAAGAGATGACACTTTTATGATACCATAATTAACAGCGCTCTAGGATGAAATTAAATCAATATGCCCATCTAATATCATTTTCTCTAGTTATGCAAATCAAAAATTCAAAGCCCTTGGAAAGTGATATGAATTGCTTTCACATTTCAGTTCACACATATTATCATATCAGACCTCTTGGGTTTGATGACACAAAGGATGGAGGGAGGGAAAGGGGGGTGGGGGGGGGTGACTTAACGACGTGGAGAAGAGAGCGACTCTGACTGCTGATTAGCTCCAGCTAAGAGACAACAGGAAGATAATGGGAGAGCTCGGATTAAAACAATTCGACTTATTTCCAAGATAAAATTGTGAATCGCGTCGGATTGGCGTGGAAGACAAAAACAAAAAAAAAGAAGAGAAATCTGCGGGATGATAAACCTCTGAATTAAACTCCTCGGCTTTTGAGTAACGAGACGTCCTCTCATGTCGTGATGATGAATTATAACTTTTAGCCCCCCCGGAACACACGCTAGCACCCTTTTTAGCATCCCCGTATCTCTGCAGTGGGAGGCGAGGTGAAAGTATACGGCCTTTCCCTTTATGGATATGAGACAAAAGGGAGGGCTGTGATGGCTGGGCGCAGACAAGGCGAGCGGCGGTGGAGGGCGAGCCTAATGGCCGTGATTAATGACAATGGGCCGGAGGAGAGCTGGGACACCGGTGCTACATATATCATCCCTTCTCATCAGTCTATGCACCTCTGTGGCCTCTTCTCTGCAAACCAGCACACTACAGTAAAAAAACACACACACACACACACACACACACACAGCTCATCTGCTCTCAGTCAGCATACCACAGAGAAGCTTCTCATCTGATTCTTCATGGGCCTCGTGGATGGTAGCTGAGCAGGGAAATGAAATGTAGACTAAGATATAATAACTAAAGGGGAGATGACTTTGTGTGTGTGGGTGAGGGTGTGCGTGTGTGTGTGTGTGTGCGATCACTCATGTTTTTCATGAACTGAACACTTCCTGTGCTCGAGTCACATTTCCAAGGTCTAATCTTCCATATGGAGAGAGAGAGAGAGAGATGAGTTATTGGCTATTTATGAATCGAAGTGATGATGAATGGTGCTGCATCTATCTGCATAAGTTCCTCCAAGGGCTGCCGCGTGAGGGTTGTGTGTGTGTGTGTGTGTGGGGGGGGTATAATAAACAGAGTTTGCACTCAGGGGCAGCTCTTTATTTATGAGACTCGGTGTGTGGACATTATGTGGCCATCATCAGCTCCTCTCATTCCCTTGAGGGGAAGACGGGAAATATCTCCAATGCAGTTTCAGAGTTTAAACCACTATAACCAGGCTCACCACCATCACTGTAATCAACTGTGCGCAGGGTTTAGTTATGACCAATTAATGGACCACATTCTTATGGGAATTATAACACTCTCAGGGACTTGCAGTTTTAATTAGGAGACACCTTGTTGGGTCCTTGTTAATGCCTTCAACCCACTGAAAACACGACGAATTAATCCCCAATTAACACCACGGGCAGATTTAGTCATTATGAAACGGCTTTATGCATAAAAAAGGGATGAAAATATCCCATACATAAAAAGTTTAATCTTTGTTCTGTAATAGGAGCGGCCATGTCCCGTGTCAACCCCCTCCTCCCTGCAGGGCCAAAACAAGTTCAGCTTCCTCTTGACCTCCTCTGCTCGCGCTTTATGGCATCGCAAAGCATCTTTATGAGGCGGCTTTATGACGACATGACTCATCTTTTACCCCAAAACCTGTTTGTCGGCTTTACAACCGGCGCACCTGAGCAGTTCTCGTATTAGTTTCACCTGACAAACACGGCGTGTACGGTTTTCCTGAATTTCTTTCTTGCATGCAGGAGTGTTTCTAAGGGGGCCTTTAAGGGGCCACCATTCAATATTGAATAAAAGCATCACCTGCATCCTTGATGTAGGCATTAATATTTTCATTTTAACAAAATAAACCCTTTTTAATTGATCCGTTGCAGATATAAACCCAAACTAAAGTCAAGCAATTTCCTTACATCCAGCACAACTTGTTCTCTGGGACAGATCATTGTCGAAGATTACTTACAAAAAACATTACAGTGAGTCACTGCACTGACACACTGCCAGGACAAATGTATTATGCATTTGTTTATCTACCTTTATGATTCCTGAGGGCCGATTGTTAAAAACTGCTCTGGAATCCTTCCTAATTCTCCTACAGAATTCTTGTTTAATTCTGGAAAATGAACCGACAGGTAATTAGTCATTGCTCCAGCCATCCGTGCTCCAGAAGCTTTTTGCTACTGGCAATAGTTAAAATTTAGCATTTCCTTTTTCTGCCTATTGCTCATTAAATGCTTGATGCACAAACACGGCATCTTGTGAGAGCACAGGGCGTCTTTTGTCTCACCAACTGTTTTCGCTTATTTGCCATGGGTGCTGCGTATAATTAATATCTCAGCAGGGCCGGGGGTTGTCATTTTTCAAATGGTTTTCCTGGAAATGTTCTACACCTCTTAATGGCCCTGCTAATGCTGTAGCTGTCATGTCTTGGACAGCTGCACTTTTACAAGACAAACTCAGCTGTGCCACGGGCCCCTCTGTGGACTTACTCACTCAAAGGCTTAGAGGCTGGTGCTGCCAGCTGGTGATAGTTCACATAACATCTGATTAATCTTTACCTTGTGCCCACGACTGGCGAGTCACCTTCCAGTAGTGTCCCCGGCGTGCCGAATATTTTTACTGTTTCCTGATGGATGACAGATCGGCCAAATGGCCCCATATACAAATGAAAGCAGATGACCACTTACAGGAAACCTCCTGTGTGGCAAAGCTCTACGTTGTGAAGATTTGAGGCAGGCAGTTAACACATTAAACATAATAGGTTGAAGGAATTTTGTGGGTTTAACAACCGTATGGATTCTAAATATATCTAAAGCAGTGGTCAAGCAAAATCAATCTGAGGGGTCCCAAGATGAAGTATTCAAATGAAACCCTCCTTGGTTGAACTTCTCATAAAAACCATTCGCAAATGCAAACTGTTTAATTTTTAGAAAAATTAATTCATATCCTGTGGCTATCTGGAACTTAGAGCATGTACAAATTCAAAGAAGGTGTTTTAAAAAAAACACACATTTGACTCACGGCCTTGAATCCAAATTCAGCCTTCGCTCACTTCACTGAAGGTCCAACTTACAGGCAGTAGAAGTGGATTTTTTTTATTCAACATTGATTTATGAGCATAATAATCTTTTTGAACCCATGTGATTTCTAACTGTCTTCTTTGAGTTAGTGTTATGGTATATATTGGGCTTTTTCAAGCACAACCCCCGCGAGCTCTGCTAACATTCCTCCGATGAAGCACGGAGAAACAAAAGATCCACTGAGGACAAGATATGCCGTCGTGATAAGTTAATCATCATGATGTCTGATATAATCACTCGGTGAGCACAAGTGCTGATGTTTTCTACATTTCAAACACTATCTCTCTATGCCTTCGCTGAAAGCAGATATTGTTGACTGCGTGATGGTTATCATAATTCATGAGGGTTCAGCGCGAGTTCAGGACAAACACTTCATACGCTTGTTACCTCCTAATAAGATGACACAGCACAGACAGAGCCCCTGTTTGGACATGTGGATCATGCATGCAGAGTGTGTATGAACAGTGGTGGGCTGATGGATATACTGGATTCACTGTGACGCCCGGGACTCGCTCGAGGTTAGAGAACCACGTCATGGTGTTTATCATAAAGCCAAAAGTGCGGGGTCACAGGACACAAGATGCTGAAACACAAGTTAGCGCAAAGGGCACGAACTGTGAGAGGCCTTGAAAATGTCCCTTTAACTATGAGTTACACGCTGCAAGCCAGAGTCGGTTTACGTCTCTATCTTTGTTTGAAGCACAGCGTGATGGTGGCCCTTCAACCCCCATTTTCCAGAAGCTTAGACCTGGTTGTTTGATGAGGGCTTATCCCTCAGCTGACATATTATCGTTGGACAGGCCTCTGGCTGCGCCAAAAGAACAAGCTACGCAAAGGATTAGCCTGCACACTCGTGCTAATGCAGTCAAACTGTCAGAGAGATCAAAGCTGCTGACTCCAGATTAAGACCAATTAAAGTAGGTGGCCCAACACAAATTAATAGCCGGAGCGCTCACCTGTTAAAAGCGGGAACAACAGTGAGCGGCTTTGTTCTCGCCGCTGAAGTGAGAAGACGTCGAGCTGTCGGCAAACAACATAGTTTGTTTCGTTAGGTTGCGTGAGGCTGGATGTGTTAATTACGCGGCGGCTACACCCACATGAACTCCAACCGCCAGACGTGAGCTGATGTGTCCAAATGCAAACATGACACTTGTGGTTGCTGCCTCTTTTTTTTTAATGGAGCAATTTGAAATAATTGGCACTTTGCTTTTAAAGGCCACCTTCCCATTATCAGGCGTTGATTTGGCTTTTATAGGACCGCACATTCTGTTGTGTACTAGCCTGTAGAGTTTAGAGCGGCTGCCAAGTCCATTTATTATCTAGGTTACAGCGAGGACATCGTTTCTCCGCTTTTAAAGGGTTGGTTCATGAAAGTCACAGGATCATAGCGGATAGCTTTGTCTTATGTGCCAATGCTTTGAGATTTCAGCCTATGAGACTCATGTTACCCCACTAACACAAGAGAGGTGAATAAACATTTTGAAGACAAAATAAATACATGAAAACTCTACTTTGAGCAAAGAAAAATTGTTCAAGATATAATATGTAATAAATGTCTAAAAATGACTAGACCTATATATTTTGTTGACTTCTGTATAACGTTCTAACCCAGAGAGATCCTGAATCATATTCAAGGTGAAAGGATGTTTCATTCTGATTGCATCATGTCCACTTTCCCTGTGGCTTTGCATGTCTCTGCTCAACCTTCAGGGGCAAACAACATATGACCAAGGAAAACACCCTGTTAGCCAGTTAGCTGTATTTGCCTTCCATTATTTTCATTGTTCACTTGTAATGTCTAAGAATCATTAATTACAATAACATTAATAATAATAAATAAAATAACTTTAATACATTGTCTCATCAGTCATGTCAGGTAGATTTTCATCGACAATGATAGTGAGGATCGCAACTCCCATGATCCCACGCTGTGTCACGATGTCTTCAAACTTGATTTAGAGACCTCTAGCGGCGGAAATAACACGTTGTACATTAATTCTGTTAATGATAACACACCATATTAAAATGCTTAAAAAAAAATTGGGATGATCCTTCACTTTAGAGACACAATGTTCAAACACCCAACACGTGAAACCAATTGGGTTGATGAATGGCTAAAGAAGAAACTAAACTTTGAGCGTGTGTGTGTGTCTGTGTGTGTGTGTGTGTGTGTGTGTCTGTGTGTGGGTGGATGTGTGGGTGTGACTGGAGTAAACCAATCCCTTTAGGTTATATTTTTAAGACCCAAATAATCACCCATAACAGCATTTTCCTGCCGAAACAGGAGTAAAAACAGACATGATTTGGTGTTGCAGCCGCTGTGGTGCAGAAGGGGTTAACGGGCTCGGTTATTACTGTAATCCGAACATCTCAGACTGAGGCATCTGAACCACAGCTGGTCAGAAACCCAGCGGGGTCATCCCAGGGCCAACGGAGGCTCTGCTGATCAAGGCCTCTGCTCTCGACAGGGGGATGAATGATGACTGCAGTGTAAATGCCAAAACTATAAATTTCATCCCACGCTGACCCAAAGCTCCTCTAAAGTTTATTTACATTTTCACATAGCATCTACCCTCGAACATCAATGTCAAAGGATCACAAGGCAGGATGAATTAGTGATTGCCGTGCGTGCGCTCTAAAACACACATTGCCGGGAAAGTTCATTTCACCCCGACATGTCCGTCGTGAGCGGCGCTGAGAGGCAGACTGAAAGGATCTTTCATTAACTTGTCTTTTCTTGTTACTCGCCCTGAACCTTTGGGTTTTTTAAGCTTGATCCAGAAGAGCCGAGTGGAACCGGGTGCCGCGTCCAAACCGCTATTCAGAACCAGCATTGTCCCGTCAATTATAAACACTAACGAGTAAAAGAAGATAAAGGAATTCGAAGCCAGACACATTTTTGTACAGGGAAAATAAATAAATAAATAAGCTCAGGCTTCGCAGAGAGCTCCTGTTTGATGTGGATGCCTGGAGTCAACTGTGTTTGGACAGTCATGGGGTGGAGCTGCCAGGCTTTTAGCTGCTCCAGAGAACACAACCCACCACAGAGCACCACATAGGAGTCCCTCTGTCCCGAGGCTGGACAGCAACTATCAACTGAGAGAATGAGAGAGGGAGCCGCACAGTGAGATTTATTCCTGCACAGGCCCGGAGGCTAACGTAGCACAGAGGCTAACTTAGTAAAGGTGCCCCGAAGATGTTTGTGGCGTGACTCGCAAAAAAAGCATTTCATTAGGTCGGCTCCGCGAGGCTGCGAGAGATGAATATTACATCTTTTATTCACAAAGTTTAATCCCAACACTTGTCAATGGCTGGTGAAGTAATGTGGCCAACAAAAGCAGGCTAGAAGGGGATTTTAGCTCTGATCTGTCAAAGCAGGGAAATGTATACTAAGATGTATATCCAGAGGAGGTGGAAAGAAGTCATTGCTCCTGTTTTGTGGCGTGGGAGGCACGCAATACCTAATTTGAGAGAGCGAACAGGCTTAAGTTATTACTGCAGGAAGGCAATCTGTCAAAGGGAGGCTGTTTTGGCATGTTGCATACTGCTGCTGAGATCATAGAGTCAGATTCTGCTTGCAATTACTGCCGAAGGACCTTGGACGCAGGCAGGCGGCCATTAATCCTGCTTCTGGCCCTGGACGCTTTGACATGTCAAAATTCCCACTGTCCTCTGTGCCGCAGCTAGGAGAAAAAATGCACCACAATGGCCAAACCACACCAGAGGAGTAATTGATGCCATCATTAATGTAATTAGGTTCACGCAAGTCAGCAGTATATTAGGACTTACTTTGTACTGTAATGTATGGGAATTTACTGGAGAGCGCAGACCACTGAAATGTGCACTATTAACAGTAAGTAAGTTACCGGAGCTGAGGATGAAAAATGAGTCGTGACATTAAACAGCAGACCAGCGGTTTATTAGGTATTCAAAGCATTTCCTTAAGTAAAAGTAGCAGGACGACAATGAATCAATGCCCCATTACATGGAACCTACACGTAAGGGTCCGGCATTCCGAAATTTTCCTTGAAGAGAATCTATGGAACCTTTGAAAGACGAAATAACACGATCTTCCATTAGGCAGTGAAAGTCACTTTTCCTCGACTCATTACTCTGTGGTTTTTGCAGCTACAGCCTCACTTTGTCTAGCATGTGGTTAAAGGAAGTAGTTTTAAAGTTTAAACTGACATATGAAAAGTAAGACCTGACTTTGAATCTACCAAATAAATGTAAAATAAGTGTAATACAATATTGTACAGCTAAAATGCTTGGTTCACCCAGGTAATTTTTCAGTGCCGATGGGAGCTGATACAAACCAGTGCAGAGGTATTTGAATAAATGAATGAATGAATGCTGTTTGTATCCATTCCCACTTCGGACAAAAGCCAGATGTCAGTGGGAGTTATTCAAGTAAAAGCAGCAGAAGTTCTCCTTAGGCAGAATGGCCCCTACAGGTCAGACTAATATAATACAATTATTAATTCATTAATATCTTGATCCCTTAAGCTTTGGAGGCTTTTTGATCTATATGTATTTCTAGACATGCAAATGCATTTATTACATTTATTTCTAAATAATAATAATCAGAAAAGTAACGAAAGCTTTAAAATAACTGCATTGGGGTCACGAACAGAACTGTACCTAAAACACCCTCTTCCGGAGACTACATAACCCCATATGTAAGTGAATAGGACTGCTCAGTGGCCCTCAGGTTGACATCCCTATGTAGTAACAATAGACTCCCTTAACTACATCTATTCACGCTTTGTTCGCATCACAAAGGCGCTTTGTTTACAATACAGAGAGTGTGGTTTCATCTGAGTGAAAGCAACACCGACACGATGAAAAGAGAAGGGGGCTTCAAAGGAAGAGATTCATCATCGTGTGTCGCCCCTCCCACCCACCCGTCACACTACACCTACACGCCGCTGTGATCAGGTCATTTAGCTGTTTAATGTGCTATGACAATTTATCCCCACCTTAAGCGTCCTACAGGAGTGTGTTATACACAGAGTCATTTCACTGTCAGCAAACGCCTCAGAGTTTCTTTAACGCTCCGACAGGTTTAGTCGAGAAAGAAAAAAAAGGAAGTGAACGTCCAAAACATACTGGAAATTGATGATGTTGCAACGACCTACAGGTACAGACGGCTTAAGATTAGAAGCTCTGAAGTTAATTTCGCAAAAACAGAAGCAGTGTGAGTTGACTTCGACAAATCGGAAGTTAATTCCATGAAAACACAAACAGTGGAAGTTCAGATTTAAAGAAGGAGGCAGCTTTTCCGTGATAAACACAAATCAACGCTGGCATGCCACAGAGCCTAGATGACATTCCAGGAACTGTGGCACTAAACATTTTGTCACGCATCCAGATATCTGCATAGAGGCTCATGTTATACCAGAGCATCTGTGTCCGATGTGAATAACTAGCATGACTCCCCGTGCAGATGGTCACAGGATGTGGCCACCTCCTATCGCCTGTTCCCATCCATCTACCAGTAAATAGCTCCTTTGACACCCTGTGCCCGCTTTTTTGTCCGAGGCGCCTCACATGATAGCCGCCATTTTGGAAACAAACACAACAAAACTTTTTCTTGCCCCGAAACTGCAAAAAACATCACACCACATGCACGCAGCGTCTCACAGGAACTTTTGACCCGTTTGTGGCAGGCCGTGAGTCACGAGTTCGTCCTCTTGATATCACTCCTTTGAAATCTTAATGTCCGACTGCCCTTCTTCGTGGCCCCTGCTCAACAGCTAAATCAGATTTACAACTACTGTCAAAGGCAGGGATGACAGATGAATTAATCTTCTCTTCACAAGTTTACATCTCCGGCATCTGGACTGCTGATCTTGCCCTAACAAGCACAGAGGTCTCGGCGAGCTGTCTGTAAAAGTTGATGTGTTCATGGCCGGAGATGAATGGCTCTGTCGCAGGAATCTATTTATACGGCAGTTATATGGCCGTGCCACCAGATCCAGGACACTGCACTTCCATGAGACGAGCACCGGCATCTGTTGGAGGGAGTCAGAACATGACACATCTTTGGATTTGGTGCAGTACGATACGTAGCCACAGAGTGAAGCCTTTTAAAAATGAAGGCGGAGTATGTAGCTTTAAATATATGTGTTCACTATACACTGCAGGAACTTGTAACACTATGGGCCACATCTATAAGATATTTCCAACCAATTAAGATTAATATAAATAAAGGGTTTATATGTGGCCCACGTTTTGGGGCTTTTATTGCCAGATTGTGAAAAATCTTAGACTCTTAGATCTCAAATATTCAAAGGGTGATAAATTTAGTTATAAAGTTCAGTTATAAATGTAAACATTAAAAATAACATTATGTTTTAAATATTTAAGCTAACCACAATCTTTCTGGTTTTGTAAATGTTACTAAGTCTCTGATATTGTAGAATACAGGGTGTTTTAATTTCTCATTAAAAGTTGTGCAAATACATTTTAAAGCAGGTGCTCTGCAGCTCAAAGAATTTACAAAATAAATTAAAGAACCAAAAAGACAAAGCAAATGTCCTGCTAAAGCTGGTTGGTGCCCTAAATTATTAATTTTTACACAGAGAATCTCTCTGAATCAGATCTAAACCGATATTGTTTGTGACATATCGTTGTAAACAAACAGATGAACATATAAACAAAGACAATTTTCCAAGACTACATCTACATCTCACATCTATCCAGACGTGTACGACTGAGATCAGAGAAATGGGCACAGTGTGAACATTTCATTAAGAAGTAGATTAGAGTTATTAGGAAGTCAACTGAGAGACAGGACCACCAGGACTGCAGAAGTCGAGCTTGTCATTGCCGGGCCCACCCTCCTCAGTACCTACCACACCTCCTCACCCCATCACATGAATCACGGCCATCACCCTCCACTGCCTCCACAACAAAAGATGCTTTGAGGTCATGCTCCTCTTCTTTGTGCCCACCACAGAGCATGAACAGAGAAAGAACAGGAACCACTCGAGACAAGCACGACTTAAGAGGAGCAGATGATGAAAGCGCGTCCATCATAAAAAGAAACCGCTTGGCAACATTGGAGACACATTCCTATTGATTTGTACCGGCGCAGCGTTCTTAAATTATCTTCCCAGGTCCTTAAAATGAAATGTGATGGTAAATAAAAATCTAATCATTTGACTTTCCTCACAGACTTCATTGATGATAATATGCCTTAGCTGTAAGCTGCGCCCCCTTTTATATTCATCGCCCCGAGAATCCTCCGTGGGGGCTTAAAACTTCAAACAGCACCTCATGAAAAAGTCAGGAGGTGTCAGAAATGTGTTCCCCCTCCTTGCCCCCAACCCCGCTGGCTTGCCAACACCAAAGGCCAGAATTGATTTTGTGTGAAGAAAGACCGGCTCCATCCCCGTCAGGGATCACCTGCCTAACCCCCCGCCTGTGGCTCTGGTACCGTACCGACAATTAGCGAAGGGCGGCGAACTATTGACGAGGTATCTGTGGTTTTCAGAGCGAGTTTCTCTAATTGTGTATCACATGCAATCGTGTTCAACAACAGCACACAGCGTTTTGTTGCAATGTGATTTCCTGTCAGAACATCTGAGGGAAGTTAAATTGTCACGGTTAAGTTTTTCTCCTCTCGCCCTAATTCCACATGGATGAGCCTTGTGTATGAGCTAATAAAATGAGGTTTATGGAAGATTCAGGACAGATTATCTGAGGTAAGAGCGCTGTCCTGCGACTCAGCGGGCTTTAAAGTTAGTCCTGCTGTACATAAAAAAGAGGCGGTGCTGAAAGGTCATACAAGAGCCAACGGAGATAAAAGTCTGAGGTGGCTTTCTTGTATAGTGATCCGTTTACGATCCCCTTTAAATTAAACATTCCTTCCTGTTTGTCTGCATGTGTTCACTCTGGCAGTCGACAGTACCAGCGTTTCCGATTTTTTTATTTTATGCTATTTTGTTTTAAAAAACCTGGGAACTGGAATGGAAAATATTTTTTTTTGAATGTACAAGCATCCAAGTCCTGTCTGGTAACAATTTAAACATTGATCTGATTAGGCCGAATCAATTCAAACATGAAATATCATAACGTTATGATAAGTTACAGCATTAAAGGCGCAGGTGAAACTAATAACAGCGTGTAATTGATAATATTATTAATGGCTCCGTTCCTTTAAGAGTCCCGATACGCAATGTCACTGGGCCAGCGTGTGTAATAGGCCGGACCCGCTACCCTTCAGGACACCTGATTGGAGCAGAGCCATCATTAATGGATTACAACTGTGCTTTTTCCAGGCCAACTATGACATGTCAAAATGTTGGCTGTGGAAAAGACCAAAATCTCTACCCCCTTGCACAATAATATTTTCTTGGAGATAGAACCAGCAAAAGTACATTAAATAGAAAATTTGGTTTATTATGACAGTGGTCTCTTTAAACTGTCACTTTCATCAGGCTGTGGAAACTAATTTCAGTAATGGACAGGATTTGGGGAAAAACGGTCTAAGAGTAAATTATCAAAACTACTCTATACAGAGAAAAAGACAAACATCAGCACACACAAGATACTGGTACTAATCCTTCATTTTGGAGGAGAACTGTGCACAAACAGCAACAGAAAGTATCCTAGGTCACATTTAAACAACAAAGTTGGTCTGTGACTGTATTAGATGTTTACAACAGTCGCTTTAGGTCATAATTCACTGTTCACCTTCGTTTTCTCTTTCAAATTAAGTTTGGCTAACCAGGGGGATTTGTTCAAAATCAGATCATGGGTCATCCCGGGGGATTTGGGGGTTTAAGACACTCACTGTTCAATCCTAGCGGAAACCCAGTCCACTGTCTAATAATCCCCACAAAATATATTTCCAAAATGAAATAGTATCTGTGAGATTGTCTGGCTACTCGTGATTTGTCCTCCTTTTATCCGTGTCCCCATGTTTTCAGAATACACCACTGTTGTTGATAGAAACTACAAAAAAGACAGTAGAATTAACCTCTATGGTAAAAAAAAACAATAGTGTTTGCCAGATAAACTGATGTCAGCCCCAGTAAACCACATCTACTGTATGTGTGAGTGACTCATGCTGCTAAAAACACCTATTCCATTAACACCTTACAAAAAAAATCAAGGCTTAAAATAAAACCTTAATGACAAACTAATATTTAATGATGTGTTTAAGTGCTGGGGCCACAGTTTATGCACCATAATAAAGCACCCATTAAAAAAACACAGTTTCATGCAGCTGATTTCCAACATTAGTGTTAATGGCTTTGACAGACTTATAATTTTTCCTCCTACTTTCTGCAGACATGTGTCATTTGTGTGTCACTCAGCAACACTGTAGTGTTTGTCGAGAGTCAATCGCTTAATAACAACCCTTGTGAAATAGAAGGGGAACATATGAAGGGACAGAAACAGGCTGGAAAACAAGCAGACATCAATATGGTTTGGAAACAGAGGTTTCAGCAGCCTGGCGTCTCCGTGTGAGACAGGACTTCCTCATTTTTAACAGTGGGCACTTCAAGCCACTGGCGTGATGTCAACCTCCCCGTTCTAATGGACAGCCACAAAGCCGACAGCCCGTAAATCAGGGCAACTATAGAAAGCCATTAGTCCAGGGATACACAATAAAAAGCGGTAATGGTCTCATAAAGCCTGCAACACCGCAGCAGACATTCTGATTCCGCCTCTTAAGGGGCCTGCACGGAGCCTCGGACGAGTGAGAGTCAGGAAGCCATTTTTCTTTTGTGCATTGTTGCCTGGGGTCTCGTGGTCGTGATCAATGTGGAGAAAGACGCACTACGCCGAGAGCTGTTTATTTACACTGTCCTCCAGCTGAGTGAATATTAGAGGAGAACATTGTGATTATGAAGTGTTTCTATTGAGCTCCGTGTTACAGACGACTCATTAATTTGCTTTGAGCTGGTTCTAAATGCCTGATGTGCTCAGAGGGTTCGTAACAGTATCAACCGCTTACGTTGGTTGCCATAGTGGAGAGCAGACTGTTTTTTCTCACACACTCACAGCTCTGGTGGGATCTAACCAAGCAGTGTATTTTTCATGTTTTAAGACAAAAGGAGGGGAATTCAACGTGCTACCATGCTCACAACAACAACTCCAAGGCTAAGCTATCAAGCTAGGTATCCAGGTGGCTGAGCTGCAGTAAGGACAGAACATGCTGGTGAGTCAAACAGGAAACCCTCCATTAAGCAGATCAGCCCATTTCGACTCAACCTTTGCAAACTACAACTAAAACGATTCCCACAAAGGATGCAACCCCCTGAATTGGGACACGGGTCATCTTACACCAGCACTTTAGCAAATTAGCTTGCTAGCATTAGCTTATAACACTAAACATACAGTGTGGCTAAGGGTGATCCCTAGAGCCATGTTTTGTGTATGAATATAAATAAATACATTAAAAACACCAACAGCAACATCTCTTTCTAGAAATAATGTCATAGTTACCCTGGAAAATCCACAGGTCCGAAAGTGACTATAGTAGATTTCCACTTTCTACTGTATCATCATTAAAACCTGAGCATATAGAGTTCATATACAAACTGTGTGCCTGTCTTTACACATGGTAAAGGTAAATGGCAAGTATGAAGTCCTTTGCCATGCCTTTAATTTTGTCTCATTAACCAAATGCTAGATAGAGAATAAGTCTTCAAGTGTAAATTTAGGCTACAGACCTCAAGGGTACAGCATGTGAAAACTGGAGGCTTGTGATAGCTTTCTTTCCTCCACATAATAACTCTGATTTAGCTGAAATTATCTCCTCAGAACCATGCCAACCTGTTTTAGCTATTCCCCCCAAAAAATGGATACCCACCATCTAAATAATTTCAGATCAAATTTCACCACATCAACCCAAACGTCTCCTCTCAAAAGATAAGAAAGTCTTTTGAGTGACGTTTCAACAGGCTGTTCCGAACTTACAGCGAGATTGAACTCGCCTGAAGACAATGACAAGCTCCTCTCTGTCTGATGTCACTTCCCATTTCCAGGCCGACTGCTATCTGCTGCTGGCTTCTGCCAATAATAGCTCATCAAAACAACACAACCCTTCTTGGCACCAAAATAAAGGCAGCGGTCCACGTCCATGCCACTCACATGTCAATTAAGACTCCTCTTCACACTGACACTTGTGACTTAAAAGAAACAGTCGAGAATGTGATGAATGCGAGCCGACAGATGAGAAGGCAGTATGCTGCGTTGCAGTGCCATAATGCACTTGAGATATGGATAACAACTGACACCACTGGCAGGTCTTATGAAGTTTGATTTCATTTGTCAGGCCTCTTCTACTTTGTCTTTTAGCTCACTTGTTCCCTCACTCTTCAATCATCAGAGTAATAGCTCGTTCTGATAGCCTGAAGACACCCGTTCATTTAAAATGCAAAGCCACAAATATAGCAGGTGCTGCTACGGGCTACACATCATGTGTCACTTGTTGTAGCTGATTGTACAATTATTTGTAGGATGCCATGTAATATATGGGTAAAAACAGATGAACCCGGTTCTGGATCGCCACAGGGTGTTCTGATATCTGAAATACACACAATTTCACAACTTGGAGATGAACGCATATCACGTAAACGACAAACGACAGCGAAATAACCATCAGCCGCCGTATTTGATCCCTAAGTAGACAAATGGAGCAGTAAGTGTCCAAGCTTGTCTCACCGAATACCTTGCATGCTTGTCTCCAGCCGACCACATGACGCTAATTCCTGACTGAAGCGCTCCTCCTGCGTAGCCCTAATCCTGCCTGTGAAATGTGACAAGATCATTCTTTAGGCCTACTTTAGTCGGAATAATCTGCCCATCACAGACATTCATCCCGTCCTGCACAGTGCCTCCAGTGTCATAACACGCTACCTGTACATTTTCAACCCGGCTTAGGCTCCATAAATTAAATCTAGATGAGTAAATGTGAGGCCTCAGCATCCAGGGCTGCATGTGTGAGGATGTGGAGGATGTTGCATCTACACTGACTAACAAATGCAGGAATCAAGCAAGTGAGAGGGTTAAAATTATAAGTTGATCAATCGATTAGTGGAGGTTAATAAGCAGCGACTTTGAAAATGAATAATTTATCAATCAGAAAAAGCTAAACTGTATCTGTCAGCTTCTCCAATAATAGGATTTGCTGTTTCATATCATCCTAAACTTAATATTATTAAGTTTGAAACAAGAGCCTAAACAACTAGTCAATTAATAAAACGTAATGATGAACAGATTTATCAATAATGTACATTTTCACGAAACGGAAAGACTCAAGTCCCTAGCAATACGTCATGATGATCGCTCTCCTCCTCGTTACAGTGCCGTGGGTCTTACAGGAGCTTCTTGAAGTTTCCACAAAGTTCTCACCCCCGTAATATGGCAGCTGTCAGGACGAATTGAGCCACCGGTTCCAACACGATCCACGAGTGTAGGTGAAGCTAACTGCTCTCTACAGCATGACTACAGGCCCGCCAGGATCCTCACTTACCTGATGGCAAGTGGACGACAGCATATAATCTCCATAGGCTTTGCTTCCTACTCCTGATCAGCTTTAAGTAATTGAGGAGACACGGTGAAAAAGACCCTTCACCGCCGTGATCTTGGCTGCACCTCAACTCTTCTAACTCCCTCTGTCATGCTGCGCTGCCGTCGTCTGACTTCCGGCGAGATAGTGTAAGTTCCCGGTGTCAGATCCGAGTTGAGCTCTTGCAAATGAAGTCAACGCTACAGTATTTGACACAGATGGCGGCTGGGGTGGGGGGAAGGGGTATCATGGGTGTAGTCGAGAGGAATGGGTATGACTTCTAAGTATCTGAAATGTCCTGTCTTAAACACACAATATCCGTAATACTTCCTGACACGTTCTCCTATAACCTCTTATTCTATGCCGGCTGCTGTGGGGCCTTTTTTTTTCCCCTTCTCCGGGCGCCTGAAGAAAAGCAGTCTATTTTCTTGTCATATTTGCTTGAAAGGCGACTCTCAACCTCGGAGTCTAATTTCCTGCACTTTAAAGACAGTCCACATGCAAGGTGCATTACCATGCTATCAAGGTGATGGGAGCAATTTCAAACTGTCAGTCAGTCACGGAAATATCAGAGCGACTTAATGTCTATCGCGGCCTGTCAGAGAGGCTCCTGTGAAGTGGTGGAGAGCGTAATCTGAGTCTTATTCACTCAGCGCCATTTACTTGTCAGTGTAGCTCTGTTTTACTCTGGATGGTAGTTCATAATGAGAAGGAGACATACTTCAGCCATATAGAGCCATTTAGATGAAGAGGGGAATCAGTGGCAGGCTTTTAAAATACACAGCGTGGCCCGAAAGTCTGAGGCCGTGACAGGAGAAGTGGTCTGAACCCTCCTATGTATACATATATAGGGACAGAAGAAGATAATGTACGGTTACTGTACGTCAACGGAGAGCAGTTATATTGTAAATATCATAGTTTCAGCCGGAGAATGAAACCGCTGCCCTGGCTTCACACACAGCAGTTAGTTCAGGCTGTTCATTTCCCGATAGACGCACCACTCTGTGTGACACACTGGGACTGTACTTAACCATTATTAATGTGACAGGCCTTAGTGCAAAGCAAATCAATTAAACAGGAGCAATCACCATATTCTGGGTAACGGCCTTTTAAGACTGTTTTCATGTGTCAAGGAGGTCCTCGATCCAGGCCTCGGTGCCCAGACCTGACAGGTCAAGAAAGAGGCATGAAACAATAGCACCTTCCAAACCATCATCTCCCCTTTTTACCTGTCAGCTCCGGTCGGCCTGTCTGGCTGCTGACGTGGCACGCCCTCGCGCCGGCTGCCACAAGCTGAATTTTCATGTCATGTCGAGGGAATTTCTTATTCCATTTGCTCGACATTATAATGTCGCATTTATCGACCATATCCTTTCTGAAAGCTATATGTCAAGGGCTCCTGCACCTGAGTTTTTCTTTTGGGGTTGTTTTTCAAATGGTTTCAGTTACAGGTTCTTTGTGGTGTTTGAAAATGTACACGTGTGAGTCTAAAGAGAGCAGAAGAATGAGAAGACCTATGCCCTCATGCTGCTTGGATAAATCTTCCTGCAACGTGCCTGGTGAAGAAAAGCAGGTTTCACAATAATATCACGTTTACACTCTCTGGAGGATGAAGGGAGCATAAACTATTAAATACAACCATACTACACTTATACATTATACAATACGCAACATACATGTATGTAGTACAGTTATAAAAGCAGCTGGTGTGACTTTGATTGCCATTGTTTTCCATTTTAATCAACTCCAAGGATAAACAGTGAAGTTAGCTTAAGACTTGTTTCTGGACAGGGGAGCAACACAGTACAAAAAAAACAAAAGTTAAACTAAAAACCTGCTGGAGGGCGATAGTCTCACTTGGCTCATTTAGATTTTATATGACCCTGAACATTTTCAGAGAATAAAAACTTTTAGAAACAAAAATAAGACTTTATACTTTGTGCTTTTATGAAAACAATTCATGGCTTCAGCTGACCCGTAGGTTTTGTTTATCATTCCGTATTTTCTTTGTCCAAGGACAAGGGGAGAGATAAGGACCCTCAGCAGCGAGCAGTACAACTCTGTATAAATAAAATAAAATAAAATACGGTTTTTTTAAAGGTCAGTAATAAAAGTGTGTCTAATGAACACATATTTGACGTTTTTATGTATAGAAAATACAATTTCTATCATTTGTATGGGATGAAAAGGTTATGAAAGATTTTGCTTAATTAAAGAAAGAATATATTGTGCAAGAATTATTCAGTGAATCCTTAACTGTGATTAATCCTCGTCCTCATTTGCTAGTTGCAAAAGTTTGAGTTATGTACCATCTGAGTGAATGAGCTCTAAGGGGCTTTTAAAAGAAAAGAAAAGAAAACATAATTCAAAGCTTTTATGGAAACCATCTTTCTCATCTCGAAATAAAATGCCCACACATGTGCGTGTTTTTTCTATATAATCACATATAAAGCCCTTGTGCTACTGCCCCTGCCCTGCTTGTAAATGCTTGTATTCGCAGAAGAGTCCAGGAGATTCATATTTCTTGCGGGAAATTTCTAGCTTTCTGCTTAAAAGTATAATGAATTATGGCGACGAGAGGGGTTTGCAAAAAAGAAAAGAAAAAAAGAAATGTGCAGCCATTTAAGGATGAAGCCGAGAATTTGGTGTCTGCCGCGGCGAGCCATCCATCACGTGCACAATAAAGGAGTTTTTGCCTGACGGTCGAAATTTATGGTCGCCCTTCTCTGCCCTAATAACTCAGAGCGCTGTGTCAGAGCCTGACAGCCTTTGCCGAAAACAGCACCTCTGTTATCAATCAAAAAACACTTGCATATGTTTAACTTTCGCCTGATCAGCAAGACATTTATAGGCTATTGAGTAATAAGATAAGTGGGTATATTTCGATGGGAAGAAACGTGGAAGCTTTAATGATTAATGGCAGCCACAAGAGGGGTTTTAAGCGCACTTGGAATAAAAAAAAAGTAGTTTTTTTACTTTGCTTGGATGTGGAGGAAACGTGGAGGAATGTTTTTAATCTGCAAAACAAATACAAAAAAAAGACCCTCGAAGATGACATTGAATAGTAAGAGACAGCCTCTGCTAAACAACTCTTGATTATTCCCCCAATTAAAAACAAGTTGCGTGTGTGTTGAGTTCCACCAGAGCAGGCAGACTATGAAATGGCCCAAATGATGATGGAGTGAGAGGGTGAGAGACACGTCGCTTCTTCTCTCCACTTCTCGTTGGATTCACTTTGCAGTGCTTGACCTGAATCTGACTGAGAGAAGGACGGGGATGTGGAGACAGCTGACAGATCGGGACAGGGAACTGACAGATGACAGGGCTGCGTGATTGAGAGGAGGGAGTTGCAGCAAATGGGAAACAAGGCGATGGGTATCGGTGGATGTGTGACCAGAGGATCCCTCAGAAGGTTGTTTTTGAGTCGAAATCCATTCACTTGTGCGTCGCCATAGCACATTCATCCCAAGGCCGCTGTGGTTTCCATGATTGCAGTCCATTTAACTAAATGGAAATGAGCTCAGAGTCACTTACTCTAAGTTGGAGCAATATGCGTAAAACGCTGCAGGGTTGTCAATTTGCAGAATATCTTAGATTAATTTTTTGGGAATTTGCCTTTAATTAAAAATGTATCAGCTGCTCACTTGACATAAAAACGTTCTGGTCATCTTCATCCCGTCCAACCTATACCTACAAAACCACACAGGACGCACAGGGCAGGCGCATGCGTCACAGTGCCAATTACGCAAGGACGCAGATAAATAAAAAAAAACTCTAAATTAAAAGCGCTTGGAGCGGGTGAGATCTGAAATAGACACCCGTGTGAGGAGGAAACGTCACATTCCTTCCACGCACCACCTCGGAATCTGTGTTTTTGATTGGGAGGAGGCAAAAAGGCTGTCATCCGCGGATTAACTCAGGCGCTGCTGGCGAGGAGGCGGAGTGATCCCTCCCGTCCACGACCCACGTAAACCGAGCGCGCTCTCGGACCCGCAGCCACACACTGTCAGAGCGACGCCAGGGAAGAAGCACTGCGGCTGCGATACGCACGGATTCTGCGCTCACTCGCTCCTCGTCTTCTGCTTCTGCTTCTGGAGGATTTTAACGTTGGTTTATTTGATTCTACGGGGAAGTCTTTTTTTTTCACCGCGTTGGCTTGTTTTACCCTCCACATGCATCTCTCAGCCATTTCCACGAGAATTGGGTCATGATCACATCGCCCACGGTCTCTTTCCTGAGAAATAGCACCAATCCAGCCTGGCAGAGCGGCTCCTCGGCGGAGAGGGGCGCAGTGAAGATCAGCCGGCCGTTCGTCCACAACTCCGTCTCTCCCGCACACCCTTCTCGCCAAGCCAGTCGTCTCCCCATCAAGGTTTTGAAAATGCTCACGGCGCGGTCAGGACACATTTTACACCCGGAATACCTCCAGCCTTTACCCTCCACCCCGGTCAGTCCCATCGAGGTAAGAACCGCGGTGAAATGGCTTTTACGCACACGGGCTCCTGTCCGCTGCGTTTCGCTGGATGAATTTTATGGATAAATTGTGCTCAGATTTTTATTCAGATAACGCAATGAATCACTCTATCAAGAAAAGGAATAACCTGAAATATCTTTTAATGTAATTTCAGACCAGATTCCGACTTGGTCTATAGATTTTGTCCTTAAAATAATGAGCTGAAATTGGACTCACTTTAAATATCAATAACATATTCGTGGCAAGCGGATGTCCGTGTGTGTTATTTTGTACTTGTGGTCGTTATAATCTGATCTTGTATGCGTGTAAATATATACGCTGTGTGTGCACGCTGTTTCCTTCCGTGCCTATTGGGCTGAGTTTCGAGTTTCATCCCGTGATAAGTTCGTGCGTAAAAGCGGAACGAACATGTGTGCGTTTGTACAACAAATCATTATTTCATAGCGTGTTTCACGATTTTTATTAAGTGTATTTTTGTCTTATTTCACAGCTGGATGCCAAGAAGAGTCCACTGGCTCTGTTGGCCCAGACGTGCTCTCAGATCGGCAAACCGGACCCGCCGTCCTCCTCCAAAAACTCCTCCTCGTCCTCCAATGGATCTAGTGACAAGGAGACCAAATCCGGGCCGTTGAAAATGAGCGACATCGGAGCCGAGGACAAATCCAGCTTCAAACCTTACTCCAAATCCTCAGAGAAGAAGGACTCGAGCAGCGGCCTCAGTGGAGATAAAAACGGTTTCCGGGTGCCTAGCGCCACCTGCCAGCCGTTCACCCCCAGGACAGGCAGCCCCAGCTCGTGCCCATCGGTCTCTCCCCGGCCGCTCGACGGCAAAGCGGGGGACAAGGAGGAGAAGAAGGAGTCCGAGAGCAATAAAAGCAGCACGAATGAGAGTAATGTTAGCCATAGGATAAGTGGAATTACTTCTGATGGCAGCCCACACCGGGAGAGCACATCTGGATCCAAGAGTGCTAGATCAGACTCACCATCTGTAACCTCATCGTCATCCTCCGTCCTCGGCTCCGGACTGGTGGCCCCTGTTTCCCCCTATAAGCCCGGTCATTCAGTTTTCCCCATGCCACCTGCTGGTATTTCTTACCCTGGGAGTTTAGCGGGTGCGTATGCGGGTTACGGACAGCAGTTCCTCCCTCACGGAATGACCCTTGACCACACCAAATCCAGCAGCCAGCTGTTGAGTGCACAGTTCGCTGCAGCCTGCAGTAAAGCAGGTTCGAGTCCCTTATCTGGAGCCTCCCCGCCGTCCCTCATGTCTGCGAGCCTGTGCAGAGACCCCTACTGCCTGAGCTACCACTGCTCGAGCCATTTGTCCAGTGCGGCCAGCGCGAACTGCGCACATGACTCTGCGGCCGCTGCTGCCGCTGCCAACGCGCTGAAGTCCGGATACCAGATCATGTACCCGACGCACCCGTTACACAGCGTGCACGCCTCGGCCCCATCCTTCAGCGGACATCCCTTGTACCCGTACGGGTTCATGCTGCCCAATGACCCCCTCCCGCACGTGTGTAACTGGGTGTCTGCTAACGGACCTTGCGACAAGCGCTTCTCCTCCTCCGAGGAGCTGCTCAGCCACTTGCGGACTCACACGGCCTTTGCCGGCACGGAGAAGTTGATATCCGGGTACCCGGGCTCGTCTTCTCTCGCCAACGCCGCGGCAGCCGCTGCCATGGCCGGTCACATGCACATGCACGGCGGCCCGGGCGGCCCCGGCGCGCTGGCCCTCAGGGGCCCCCATCATCCCCTCGGACTGACCAGCCGCTACCACCCTTATTCAAAGAGCCCCCTGCCCGCTCCCGGTGCCCCGGTGCCGGTGCCTGCAGCCAACGGAGCGTACTACTCCCCCTACGCCTTGTATGGACAGAGACTGACAACAGCCGCGGCCTTAGGATACCAGTAGAACCACAGAGTTATAGCCTACATTTATAAAGGAGATTTAGGCCCAATGAGTTTTATATTGTACTTCATGCAGGGACTGGATCCATATGGGGATCACTGTATTTATTTGCGATAGCTTCAAGCGTGACTAAAATAAAAAAGTACTATAATTTAACTTTGAAAAGCCTCAATGTGCATTATTTTACACAGGAGAGAATATTTCTGTTTCTGCTGTGCATCCAAAAGCTCTTTCTCTGCACGACTTTCTTCTTTAGAGCCATTAAGCAATAATGTGGATTTTAATACTGGAGCGACTTTGTAAAAAGTTATTTCAATTCTGCCTGTGGAGGACATGCTGCTGCTGAGTGATCTGACAGAATGATGGATGTGGAAAATCAATCAGAGCAGCTTCTTCAGAGCTGCCATTGATTTATTTCGTGGGGGAGTCAGACGTTACATAAAGTTTCACAGTTCAGTGTTTATAATGTCTCATTTCGTATTTTAGAGAGGAGAGTGTTTAAAAAAAATCCACATTAGGTTTGTTTCATCAGTCAAAAGGAATTCATAACTATTTTTTTAAATACGTTTTTTTCTTGTTTATTTTGAATAAGGATTTGGGGAAGATTTGCAAAGAGAATGAAGGTTTTATAAGATTACTGTGGTTTTTTTAAATAGGCCAAATATATATTATTCATTTCTTTTTACTGATCCACATTTTGTTTTGGAGGTGGTGGTAAATCAAAACACAAAAAGTATATATATTCGGCTTAATTGTGGACATACATGGCAAAAAAAACTAATTCCTTTAATTTATAACCTTGACTGTGTCGTGTTCTATCTTGGTCATGTGACACTGAGTTTTCACAAAGGGCCTTTAAACTTTTCATGCTTTTAGATTTCTGCGAGCGTGTCTGTGTCTGTTTTACTTTAACTTATGCTGACAAGACACTGACACCATTTACAAGAGTTGGTGCTGTAGCTACAGTAGGTTCAGTGTGTGTGTGTGTGTGTATGTGTGTGTGTGTGTTTGTAATTTCACATGTCCTCATCAAAACACGGTGTATCTTCTCCACCACAGGGGTCATGGGTTATTGTTTCATTAACGAAAGACAAACGAGCCACTGATATCAGTGTGTGTGTATGTGTGTGTGTGTGTGTGTGGGGTCGGGCTAAACAAAGATTTACGATGACACCAGATGTGGGACGTTTCCCCTGCTTCTGTAATCGCTGTGATGAAGCCACGAGGCAGGCAGCATGAAATAAAGCAAGGGCCTCTAACTGTTTAATCAGCACTTTAAAACAAATCAGCTAAATCAAGCCAACAGTGTCGTTATCCACTGTCTGTAAATCAGGCTGTTTCTCCGGCAATAAAATCACCATCATTAACGGTCACATGTCATATTCTTCAAACCCACCCATCCGTCATGTAGATGAGTCCTAAACAGAGCTCGGTGAGAGATGGTAATGAAGCCCCTAACCCACGACTCAGCAACACGAGCAGTCAGCCATGAAGCCGGCGCGGATCAGATGTGATGCATCTTTTTCTTCTATTTTCAAACAGCTTAATAACGTGATGTGAACAAACTGGATTAAGATCCGTGAACATTATTTCTGACGTGTGATAGCACAGAATAAAACTCACACGTCCTCTGGTGTACAAACAGATAAACCAGTCAATAAATTATCACATTTAACTTAATGGTATCATCACATGATGGATGGAGTGGAAATCTATGCACTACAGCATCTGGGCTCGTTACATGTGGACTAAACTGCTTGAAATTTATATTTAAATAGCAACTGTCATATTATTGTGTTAAATAGTTTCTTGTGTGGAATCTGAAAAATCAGATTTTATGACTCAAAACAAATATATAAATTATTACATAAATTACACTAATTAGCCATTATTAACACAAACAGCAATAAAAACCACCATGCTTTATTAGAAATATCAGTAAGTGTTGCTTCAACACTTTAATATAACCCTATCTATTATTTATAAGAAGATACAATTTATTTTACTTGTTGTAAGCAGATATCCATTTTTTATTTTATTTTGTATTAAAAGTCTGAGTAAGCAAATGAACAAAATCAGAATTTTTTGTTTATTTTAAATAATTGATGAACATTGTAAATACATTAAAAAAAAATCTTGATACCTGCATATTAGTTGTTTTAAAGTAAAGTAAACTGTGTTGCTATTATTCCAGAAGCAAAGTAAATATTAGTAGAAACCAGTTCAGTTTTATAAAAGCCTGTTTTTCTTCATTAGCTTTAATTCAACTTAAAGATATAAAAACAATTCGTACATATCCCATCAAATGTTTACAAATAAAGAGTATGTGACTATGTATGCTGCTATGGTAAACGGTATGCTAATGCTAATCCGCCAAACAGTAAATGACACAGAATTTGTACCTTTGAGCTTGTTTGAGGTGAGTTTCATAGGGCGACCAGTATTTATAATCCTGTACTGGATCAATAACATAAAAAATTTGTGTGGGAGCATTAACAGTTTCAAGTCTTTTCACCATATATTTTATGTCTGGAGTTAGTCATCAGGGTCAGATGCTGCATCATGTGGGTAATTGCTCTCTGTTTATTACATTAACTGGCTCACTGGGCTTCACATGCATCAATCCCAGTGAGTTCAAGTCCATCAATCTCTCTTCCCCCCCGTGACAAGAGGATCTCTTCTCCACATGTCTGAGTGTAGAAAGCTGTCAGGAGATGAGACGCTGGACGGCTCTGAGACTCCATGTTGAATCACCGGGAACGGCCCCACCTGTTCTGCTTTGAGCTGCGGCATGAGTAAGACCCCCGGCCTTTCACCTGAGGAGTGGTGGCTGTAGATCGGCACGTTGATATTAAAAATGGCCGCTCTCTAAGCAGCTGGACCCCATGTGTTACTCGCCGTGTGTATGTCATGGTTGAAGGACGCTCGCCGCTTCGCCGAGCCGATGATCCGGATTTTTGCACAAACAAGTTAATGCATCAAACGCACAAATCAACCGGCTTTCAAACAACTTGTTACACATGCTGCAGTCGTCTAATGAATTTAACACCCTTTTGTCAGCCGTATTAATGACACAATCACGGAATTTCCCTCCTTCTTACATAAACCTCCGCTGCTTTGAATAAACCCTCCTCAGTGCTTATGTTCTCTGGAAAAGCCGGCCGATCTGTGTTTACAGACGCGAAACCGATGACCTTTTGCATGTTCAATCAGCTGAGAAGTGTGTCTTCCATCATGCCCAGAAACGCGGCGGTTTATTTTTGCAGGAGAAAGGCTTTTGCCTCTCCAAACAAGCGGCGTATTTATCATCACTCCATCATTTCCTCCCTGTGACAAGCAAAGTAAACGGCAGGAATACCGAGTTAAAGCTGGGTTCTCCTGCAGCCGCTGACCTTTGGAGCTTGTCTTCTTCTATTAACTCCAGCGAGGCATCGTAAAAATGAGGGAAATGAACTTAGTACACGGAGATTATCTAAATATGAATAGCGTGTGTGTGAGTGTGCGTGCGTGTGCGTGTCTGTGTGTGTGTGTGTGGATGCTGTATACTCACAATAAAAGTATTTTTGAGTCATCAGGCGGCCAATGGGAGGAAAAGGGGAATTTTGCCCTGGTGGAGAATCTGTCAACACACAAAGCAAAAGGAAAGAGCAACAGTGAGCTAAACAGTGGGCCCTTGTCTTTCAGCACTCAACATGCCCTATAATTTACACACCACTGACAAGGGCCATTCTGAGGTCTGTCATAGACGGCAAAAACTTTTTAGTCTCCAAAACGTCTTGCTCACAGCGAGTCGACTCCGGCTCTGGTCCGGGTGATTAATGACTCGCGGCCCTATTGTGTGTAGGTGGCTAATTAACTACAGGCCCGACTGAAGAGACACGCTATGAAAACCCTCCTCTGATAACCCCAACGCCCCCCCCCACCCCACCCCTCCCTCTCCTGGTCCTGGCATGTGGAAGCTCTTACTGACAAATTTGCAAGGAGCGGACGCGCGTTGAGTAAGATGAATGGCCTCTGCGAACAGTAAACAGCCTTTAATTTAACAGTGTTTAAATGTATGACACACTGCCATTGTGCTTCCACCGCCGTTCGTGCTTTCTGGTCAGGGAAACGCGGCCAAAGTCCCCACCGCTGTTGGTTTAAAATTAGGCCTGGCATATTCATGGCTGGAGTTTTCTAGTGGGCTCCGGCTGGCAAACATGTGTTCATTGCCGCGTTAAAGGTTTCTGCCGTGACTCCACGCTGACATTCTGAGACAAAGACAATCAGTTTCTTTAGGAAACTGGTTTTAAACCACATTGAGCAGAGGAGCCATGTGAGAGCTGATTACCAAACCTCTGTACACCAGCATAGGACTATTTCTCACAAAACCACTGGTATACCATGGGTGAGGTCTTTTCAAAATAAAACATACAACCTAGTCCAATAAATAAAACAAAATTAAAGATAATATCCTTCTTGTACAGCGTGTCATTTACACTCAAAAGTGGTTCCATATTCATTTCAGTGGATCGTTGATTGCATTTTAGATTGTTTTTAAATCACAAACATCTAACAAAACAATACGCATATTGTTCATAAAGTCTATGCATTCTTCATCCTCATGTTCCTGTAAATAACTCTGTACTCATTCAACAAAGTTTTATTCTCCCAAGATGCATCACATTAGAAGAGAAGCTACATGACGGTGACCAGATAAGCTTACTCTCTTGTGGTTTTCACAAATAGATAAAGAAAACATTAACACTGACTAACAATGGACCAAAGCCACCCTGGTCTTTAAGGTCAGCGGCTCGTGGCTCCTCTAGTGGCCAGAGAACCATGCTCCCTTCCCCTTCACTTTATCTCCCCTTTCCCATTATTAGGTTTGTTAACACACTGTATTGCCGTGTTCGCAGTCATGTCGACAGGCGAACTTAATCAAGTTACTATCGAACTTGTGCGCCTCGCCCAACGCGACAGCTTTACCGCCAGAATTATTGCCTTGACCTATGAGAGGAAATTAGCTGAGGATACAACTTGGAGACTTCCTGGTGAAAAGAAAAATATATATTTATATATTTACCAGAACAGTGACAATGACAGAGAATAGCAGGTCACGGAAATATTCCTTCAAGATCGTTGAAAATGAAAAATTTGCCACATAGACCCACAGTGGTGTGAAATGTATAATGCCAGCTGGCAGACTATTACAGGTGATGGACATTTCACTTACCTAAGTCAAATATAACAGACTGCTGTTCATTAATATACAGGAGGGCCCGCAGAATCGAGCCTGCCATCTGGTTAATCTACAGCTCGTGATTAGGGGCTGAAGAGCAGAGTTTCTCTTTAATCTTTTTTCGGCTTTGAAAAAAACAGAAATTCCATCTGCACCATGTGGCACATCATTTTTCTTTGAGACAAATGGACTGTTTTCCTACGTTCCAAAATTAGATCAGCAGAAAAACAATCAATTTTGTAAAGGGCCTGGGAAAAAGAAATCGAGATTTGGACTCTGTTTTCTTCCCCATCTCTTGTCTTGAGCATCTCACCTCTCACTTCGCTTCTTTGCAGCCGTCGGCATTCTTCCCATGATGCTCTCTGCTCAGTGCCACCACCACACACGCCATGCACCAAGCCCCCTGGACTATAATGATGAATATGAAAATGTGTCTTAATATAGTGATCCCTTTTCAGCTTTGTTCCCGGTGGCACTTCATAACAGATGGTGACCTGTGAGAGTCTGTGACACCACAACCAAAATCCACATTGAGGCAACAAAAAAATGAAAGAGAAGACAAAATACTTTGAGCCACCCTGTCTGCAAATTAGTGAGATGGCACGACTGTCAGGTGCCAGCAACCCCCCCCCACCCCCCCTCCAAACTGCCCCACCACATTACAGGAGCAGCGATGCTCTCACCGCACGACAAAAGGGGAAATGGGTGCGTGTTTTTTTATAAGAGACCTGTCTGTCAGCTGGCTCTCAAGTCATAACAAATCACCGGCACTCAGCTGAGGCTGAACATTCAGGGCGTCGGGGGGAAGACGGATGACCTGCAGGCCTTTGAAGTGCTCTGGCAGTTCAGAGGGCTCAGCGGTGCTGACAGAGAAATATACACAACAGAGCAACCAATAATGAGAACATTAAACATTCCAGCCACCTGACAGGCTGACAAAAACAGCCCGGCCCCGCATCAATCATCCGCTGAGACATAACCTTGACAATTAGTCCCCTCTCATACTCCCCGTGACCTCTGGGCCTGCACTGCGGTGTAAAGGAGGAGAAAACCAAAGGGCCTAATCCAATTCCTTAATTCTGATTGATAAAGACGTATTGGCGACAGAGACCGCAATACATCGGTTCAACAAATGATGGATTCGGGATCGGTCGGCAGACTCTTTGTACAGTAATGACTCTCCGAGGATGGATGGGGGAAAATAGAAAAATGCACATACTGTAGTTCAATTATTTTCCTGGCTGCATCTATGGATGTTTCAGTGAAGGCCGCGAAAATGCACCAGGCATATGTTTACGACTCCGTCTGCTCAAATATGTGTTTTAATGACGCCCCGCAGACATTTGGAAGCTATAGAAATACTTGTAGCAGAGCCAACACTTAGGTTTCAATATTACTCAACGTATAGATCGGCATAAAACGTGAATAGTTCCTCAATCTGTGCCTAACAAGGCTATATATCTTACAACTATGCATGTAAACAAACGTTAAATGTCAAAGGTGCTATTAAAAAGCTCTACGAATTGCAGTAAAATGCATAATATCAATAAAGTTCTAAAATAATAACTCCTGTCCTCTTACTCCTCATTAGCCAGGTTCAGAACAGTCTTTAATCTTGTCCGCACTCTACACGTCAAATCCAAAGCAGTTGACCCTCTGGAAAAAAGCAAGGGGCCATGTTGTCATCACACTATTCACTCTAACTATGTAGTTACCATATGACAAATGAGCCGTGTGAAATGACATTTCCCTTTGCCTTCACACCTGTAGGAAAAAAAAGCAAAGCCTCCGACAGATGGATGGATGGCAGAACCTCAAAACTACTGTATCTCCCTTTCATTGGGTGAAACGGAAAGAGCCAGGCCCGTGACTGTTTACAGAAACTACCTGAGACGGGGCATGCGGAGCTCCTAGCCCCGAGGATGATAAATGACTTCGCTAACCCTCTGGGACTGCAGACCCAAATGAGGACGGAGCTAATTGCCGTGCGAAATGCTTTGGCATGAATGGAAAGCAAATGCAGGCGAGCCGCGGCCAAGAAAGAAAGGGCCCAGTTGCTGCTCTGAACTCCGAGCCGGCTTTTGCTTACAAGAGTTCACTCAGTGTCCATAAATCATGGACTGCTTACAGCTGAAACTGCCCTTAGTCATCAACAGGCAATAGACTGAGTGACAGATTCCATCCTGACTACATTAGCCCCCGGTTCAAACGAGGCTCCTTTTTTTTTAAACTCTCCTACCATCTTGAACCTCACAGGAAATGAAAACCAGATGGCTGAAGATTGCTGTGTACGACATAAAGCTCAGCCTGTATGAGAGAGAAAAGGATACAAGAGTCCAAAGAAGAAAAAGAGAGCAGCACATACATTATTGAAGGAAATGAATGACAGTGGTCAACTTGACGTATCCTGGGGTTCTTTAGATATCTCCTTCAGATATAGCTTTATCCCGGGGTTATGAACTGCAGAATTCATTTTCAAGAGAGACAGGAGAACTGACATGTGGTTTCAGTCTGTGGTGCACCCACACAGGTGAGCACAAGAGGAAAATACAAATCATACATCATAAATACATGTCATTCGTAGCCATATTCGTGATTTTCATTTTTTGTAGTGATAAGAAAAATTGCATTAAAATCCAGATCTGCATAAACTTGAAGGGTTCTGGGACATTTAACCTCCACCAAGCTATTAGGCCATAATTTTTCATAATTTTCAATAATCCTAAATGACTCATATACCACATACAGAACCAAACTGTGTATATTTTAGCTATTATCTACAAATCGCATAAAGAGACTAAAACACATTTTCAGTCGGTTTCTCAGACTCGGGTCCCTCGATGCCTAATGGAGAATAAACCTTTGAAAATTCGCCAAAAACATATACTTTCTTTTTCAAAAGTCTACTATATGTCTTAAAAGAGCAGACGTAGTGGTGTAGTTCTTACCAATGCTACTCAATGGAGAGTTGGGGAGTGTTTCTAGCAGAGGATTTAGTGCACTAGTGAGTATTTACAGCAGCAGGATCAGTCAAAGCCTATGAAAACTGAACTCTAAATAAAAAGGACAATGCAATGTATGCAATGCATTATAATGAGGGGATAAATCATCACAACTTTGACATGTTCTAAATCACAAACACATTTTAGGGTCGGTTCATAAATATAAAACCATTTAATCCTGATCCACTTAAACCCAGTTTCTGTGGGACAAACCAAACCAGCAACGAGGCTCTGCAACATCCCCTTGAAAAAACAATGATGCAGTCCGACCAGTGTTGCACAAACGTTTGACTGTATAATAAAACTTTTATACTGACTCTATAAAGATCAATGACAAAAAAAATCCTCAGGGGACAAAACTAAGCACCAGTTAAGTATAAGGTAATCAGCTTATCACACATAGCAGCACACGCTGTATTTATCACATGTTGTGTAATCGATGTGCTCAGCCTCTCCCGTGGCCTCCTGGGGGATTCTCCCAGTGACCTAACTTCCCAAGTATATTTAATTCCTCTAACTCCTAATGGTTAAGGCTTGCAGCTGGTAAATGTTTTGCATGTGCGTTAAGTACGTTGACCTTTAAAGTGTTCCTGTTGCAATCTGCAAAGTAAAAGGACGTGGAGCACACTGCGCTCAGCTGTTAGCACAAAGTAAAAGTCTCACGTGGACACACACAGAGCTGCACCGTGGCTGCGATATGTTGTAAAGCTATTTATGTTGCAGAGTAAGCCTTTGCTTTTAATAAGGGTGATGTATATATATCCTTATTCGTCTTTATCTCTTTATAGATCCCTCATGCAAGCTGTGGCCATCTATATTTTTAGTTTTTAGACCTATAAACTATTCCCACCTGCCGTTCACGCCGAAACAATATTTGTGTTTTCGCTTTATGAGACAAGCTGCGGGGAGACGGGCTCATTTTGATTCAACTGCACGGACCAGAGGCGCAATCTGTTTTTCATGTTCCCTGGCTCCAGCTGAAAACACCTGCCCTGTTCTCACAGCTAATACATTAAGCAGTTAAGTGCCCGAGCAGATGTTGTGGGGTCAGCAGGAAGTCCAGGGCCTACGGAGCGCTCAGTATTTATTTGACCGGATCAGGAGTTCAATGACACGAGCCGTCTTACTCTCTTGATGGATCAGGCTTTACATCAGGTAGAAGTCACAGCGTGTGACGTCCTCCTGGGGAACACCCTCTTTCCAATTTGTCAAATTTGTCTCAACCTTCTGCAGAGTCCAGATCAGCAGGTCTATATTGGAAATTCTCATGGAAACAGTTCAACTTTCACCCCGGCAACTGGAACACACTGGATCTTTTATTTGTGTTTTTTATTCGTCGGAGTGATTCCCTTGGAAGCTCGTGCTGAGGGCCCTCGGTGTCAGCGCGAGACGTCGATGACACGTCCCATTCACGCCGCGTCTCCTCCTCACATCTCACACGCACTCGGTCGTCACATCCCACAACAAAGAGAGACGCCCCGAGTTATCATCCATCAAAACGGGGCCTTTTATGGCCCCATCAAAAGACAATGAGCTGCCAGAAAGAGAGAGAGGGGAGTGTTCGCAACATGAAGTGACAGCGAATACTCCAGACACAGATTAAACAGTGTTTGGAAATGAGAGAGCGACATAATGTTTGGGTAATTTGTGAGAATTAGATGATCGTGATTCATCTTTATGGAGGATCTGGTATAAAGCTTTACTTTGGTCTTGAAGTGCAGGATTCATACGGTTACAGAGCGGAGCAGTTTGTTTTCAAACATTGCTGAGGATCTTTAACGCCTCAGTTCTGGGGGTATGAGCAACATGTTGGGATATAAAACAGAGCTCCCGGGCTTTTATTCCATCTGCTATGACATCGAGGGGTGTTGAAGAACACAGTACATCATTGTGCACAGCAGACGCGCAATGTAAACCATCGGCGGTTTATCTCCCGTGGATTATTCCTCTCAAGTCAACCATCAAGCACAGCGGGTAGGGCAACATGTGCAGTTGTGCCGGTGTGTGCCACAATGTGCAGCTCCGAGCTGGATGAAGCATTTGACAGGGGCTGAGTGAAACGGGACACCGGCGTGATTACACTGTATCCTGTCGGCTCCTGATTTATTGTGACAGCAGAAACTCCCTGCAGAACCATGTCGTCAGGTGCTGGGACTTGTGCTGTGTGGGATACTCGATAGGCTTCAGGCTCCGAGTCAAGAGAGTCTCCAGAGACGCTGCTGAGAACACTCACAATCCTCATTACGGTTTACACTCTCACACACACAAGCAAATAGCTGCTAATGTTCAACGGAAGTGGACCACTCACGACTGGCTTGAAAAGTAGCAGCTGTGATTTTTCCTTTTTTTTTAAATCTAGAAATGCTTCAAGGGATAATCCTCGTGATTCTCCTCCTTGACCCCTGCTGCAGGATTTTGATTTTACGGCCTTGTTTTTCTGTTTCTTTCACGGGACATCTCAAAAAGTGGGGAAGTGGAAGTCTGGCGAATGTTGGAACAAGTGATTAGTTGTCAGCGCTGACCCAGAATTTTATTTGAAGGATTCGAAACTGTGAGATTGTACAGGTCTTTTGCAATTTCATCGTGAACCAGCTCATTTTCAACATCTGTGTACTAATAAACAGATGAAAAAACTTTACTTTGATTATTCCCAGCAAACATCTACCAACATAACCATCATATTTTAATAAATATAAATGAAACCAACTAAATGCTGAGTTGCTGAGCGCACAAAGGACCCTACACAAATCAAACTAGGAAATACACAGCATGCAGACTAGATTTTTGAAAATGCTAAATATTGACTCTCTTCTCCTGCGATGCAATGTACAGAGGAAATTGAGGGAAGAATCAAAGCTAAAGCAAATTAGACAAATTGTGGGTGGTGGTGAAACTGCTCCATAAAAATCTTTAAGTCTTAGCAAAGCCAGTTTGATGTTGGTTGGCAGAGTTTGATAGACGCCACACATAATTTGTATAATTTCCTGTGACTATAAAAAAGTGTGATGATGTGTTTGTTTACTAACTGCACACTACTGCATCTGTGATATTGAGCAATAGGACAAACAGGGTTTTTTGGGCACATCTACATAACTTTTACATGTGCTCTCAATGTAGACAACTTTTTGGAGGGTAGTTGTTTGCCATGTTTCCAGTTTGAAAGAATAACATACTGGAAACCAGTTTAAAGTTGTTTCGTAATGGTAACTCAAGGTAATTGTAAAGAGAAGAAACCGAGTGTATTGACCGTCGCTCTTCAGTCAGGTGTGATGACGCCTCTTAAATCCTTCTAAACCACTTCTCACACATCTGGACGATGAGGACGAGCCATTGACTGCAGAGGATGAAGGCAGTGAAAGGTCGGATGGGGTCACGGTGACTCTGGACTTCGGCCTCCCAGTTTGTATCTCACGAATCACGTCAGCTGCTGGTGGTGCACAGCTGTCCGAGCTGCTTAAAGGGTCTGGACCGAGGAATTACTCTCTCCAGCCGCTGTGTGTGTGTGTGTGTGTGTGTGTGCGTGTGTGTGTGTGTGATCGTCCCTTATGTTATTCACAGGAACATCTTCATCATTGCTTATCGCTCCTCTGTCTCACGTCCCATGATGCTCTGCACGGCCTTCTGTGCTACTTCAGGGACACGGGTCAACCTTATGTTGTTGCTCTTGTTTAGTAATTCTCTGCTGCAAAAGATGACATTAAAATAGTTATACTTAGATCCTCTGCAGTCAATTATTCATGATAATATCTCAGTTTGCGATGCCCTTAAGGAACAACTGAAAATATACTTAATTAACACTTTCATTAAATGCTTCCTTGAATAATGTGCAATTGTGGCCTTTCTTCTTTCGGCCATTACACGTAATCGTTGTGATATACGTTTGTCAAGGGGGAAGGGACTTAAAAAAAAGAAATAGAGTTTATAGTGGTATCACCTGAACACAGCACTTTGAGCATGAAGGGAGGCATTATTCAGAATAAATGGATTATCAGGGGAAACCAGCATAAATGAGTCAATAAAACTGTTAAGCAGCCAGCCAGCCAGCGGTGGCCAACATGATTAATCACAGGCATTCCAAGATTGGATTTATTTTGTCTTTTATTTCTCCTTTAATGACTAGCCGCGAACACCACTCTTAATATATCGCCCATGTTTCTAGATTACCGGTGACTAATGAGGATTCAAAATGGCCGTTATCTACATTAATGTCTTTTTATTTGAAAAGTCAATACCGCCTGCGAGTGCGTGTCTGTGTGTGTGTGTGTGTGTGTCTGTGAGGCAATATTCTAGCGGGAGCGACATGCAGTGATCCGTCAGAAGCCTCCCAATTAAAAACGGTTTTGGAAAGCATTAAGGTAAGCTGACACGTATAGGAGCACACGGGCACATCGTTATATTTATAATTTTCTACCACTCATCACATTACTCATTCAAATAACTACTGAGATTTTTTCCTGCGTCTCTATTTATCAAACTGATCCGCTTCGAAGTGTATTTACAATCCCTCCTCATACATCTGAATTATTAAAAGGCTCCAGTAGAGCATTGTTACCCACTGTCTCTTCAGAGGGTCAATGTTGGGCATCAGCCAATGGGTGTTCCCGGTGCTGAGCTCTCTGAAGCCCCTGTGTGGAACCAGGAGATATAGCTCAATTTAATGAAAGAGTCTGGCTCGGTAATGACCCCGGTGATTCATATATTTGTAAAGGAAATCAATCCCACATCAGCTAAGTGCAGAAACAGGATCCTCCGCAGCCTTTAAATCTTGGCATTGGGTAATATACACTATAAATGTAGTTTACATGAAACCGTGCCGAAGAAGACATATGAAGTTCATTACGGGCGCTGAAAACAGGTATGAGGACGAACCATTGAATCCAATAATGGGCTTTGGAGAGGATGTAAACCACAGGCCCAGGGCAGTGCTTCATCAGACTGGACTGTTGTCCCACCAGACTGTTGTTCTTTCCCTCTATGATTTAACGCGGCTCGGCTTCGGCTCCATCGCACCCGGGAGACGACTTTATTTTCATGTTTGCCAATCTTCCTTTACACCTGCCTGTGGCGGCCGTAAATATATTTTTATGCCTCCCGGAGAAATGCTTAAAGAAGCAGTTTGTCCGAGTCCTGCGTGAACTCGCGTGGCAATATCCCTGATTGATGAGCGCAGCAAAGTTTAGACGACGCCCCCGAGAGTTTTCCAATTCCGTTTATTTGGGAGTTTTACATTGGAGCATAATTCCCACTCAGCTGTGTTTATGTGGGTTTAGGACTCCTGTGCTCTGTGTCTTCTGTTCCCACAGCTTACTAATGAGGTAGAGCAACATCATAGCTTAAACTTAAGGGCTGTAACTGATTTATCCTTTTATGTATGTTGAAGTAATATGTTTTTTGTACAGTATTTTTTGTCTTGACATTGTCCAAGCAGTGCAGCGATTTGCAGCATCGTGATAAGAATTGAAAATCCTCAGGAAATGCTTGGTTTGTTTACATGTAAATAACGTAAACTGTCAGTGACACAGTCAGGGCACCGACTTCTATACAAAGGCTCATTTCAGCACTGAAGAAAACATGCTATGTTTGTACTCTGCAAAACTCCGGCTCACAAAACTCTTAAGTCAATTTAACTATGCAAAATTTTAAAATAGTATATGAGGCAGGAATCCATTTTCCCCAGCTGGTAAACAGAGAATGTATATTAAATGTAAACATTTCAGTCATTGAGCCATACCTGATAACTCAAAGTTCATAATTTTCCTACATGCCATTGTTCTGTTCTATAATGTTAATATTATTTTCTTGTTATTTTTTAAATAAAGGTTAATTAGCCACTATTGTTTTCTGTATGTTCAAATATTTGTATATAAAGAAATCTGTGGTGAAGATTTATTGTGTTTCATGGTATCTGTATCGAGTACTAAAATTTTAAACAGACATCCCTACCTGCTTGTAGCCATGATCAAAACTAAACAGGGACCTTGCACTGGTCAGAAATTCCACAGGGTACATTAAAGACAAGCACAATATGTTCTTACATGAATCTAAATTAATATTACTACATTTTTACTTTTTTCAAATTAGTTTTCTAGGTTATCACAGTTTAAAAGACGCATATTTCAGTGACAGAGCACATATTACTGTCGGTGTTGTTGCCTTCTTACCACCTGCTAAACGCCTCTCCAGTGGATATCATACAAAGACTGACCAACTGGGAGGTCTGTGTGCAAAATGGAATGACCCCCTGCCAAAATAAAACCCAGCTGGGCTATACATAGAGGCGCAGCCCTCTGTGGGATTGATATATGGTAGCAGCATGACGGAGGGAAGCCGTCCCACCCGGCAGCTTCAAACCATCATAAATACCTCCCATCCTGGAGCTGGGTGCTGGGTCAGTCCTGATCCCTGGTTTCACAGGAAGTGCACCCCATTTATCAAGCTTTACACCACGTTATTATTGACGACTTCACCAACAACTAAAGGCCTCGATGTCACCACTTTATTCTCGTGTGAAAAGTATGTTGATTAGGCACTGACACGCAAAGGGGCTATTTTAAAATGTCATTAATTGCTGTCATCATATCAATCCAAGGCCGAGCTAAAGGAGATGACACCCGGGGCAAAATTAAAAAGCCCTTTGACAAATATTGTATAACAATATCATTTCTAAAATAAGTTCACAGCTGTTGGAGGTTGAGATCTTAGGAGAAGAGTATATATTGTGGGTTAATGACAGATGGAACAAACAGAGACACACGTGGCGGCGCCTGAATGAAGATGTTGGTGTAACTCAGTCTTCTTCCTGTATGCTGTTTCCATAATTAACATAATTAGCTGTCTGAACTGAGAACACATTGAGGTCATAATAAAGGAGGGGACGGCGCTGACAAAAGTTCTCTCGCATGATTCATATTTCCAAAAAACGCTGGGAATAAATAACTTTAAGACTAAATATATCTACCTTTAAATGTGATAGAAATCTAAATGTGACTGGGAATTTTCAACTTACTATAGCTCAATAATTAAAAATAGAATTATACCCATGTTGAGTGGTGTCAAAGGCGTAAGTACTTAAACTCATGCCGGTCAGTAGAACCCACTGAACCTCTGAACAGCTTCTTTTCAGACATGCACTGATTATCCAGAGGGGCTGTAGTCGAGTACGCAAATGTCCGAGTCAGAGATTTTCCTGACAGGCTCCCTTTCTAAAAACTCTGGAGAAAGTCTGAGTGAGCCCACGAGAAAATACAGAAGGATCAAGTCCACAGAATTCACGTTGATGAAGTTTCTAACGTGCCACAGATGCAAAACCCGAAATCGTCAAAGGATGATAAACAGGTGACATACACTTAGAAGATGCAGCCTAAGATTTCAACTCCAAAGAATAACAAGATTAGAGAGCTTTTGGTGCAATGAAACTGAAATCATTTTCTCGACTTTTCTGAAACCGGCTTTAAAGATATTGTTTTCAACGACTTGTGATCAGAAAACTTTACCTTATTTCCCAATGAATAAGTGTTCTTATATAATAACCCTGATATTTCCATAATTAATTGAATCTGCTCCAACCGCCTGGTGTGGGATCCGGAGTGGAAGCTGACAGTCTGCAGACCCAGACTGAATCCGCGGCCCACATGCTTTCACAGATACTGTAACGCAGCATGTAGAGTCACATTACCGCAGCCGTATGCTTTCCCAAGTCAATAGCAAGATGATTGGTTGGCGGTGAAGTGTCTAGTTAGCGGGATATTGTTGCACTTGACATTTATCATAGCTCCGGGGTCGTGAACTCGGAGCTAAACAGCGACTGAATCATTAAATGTGAACAGCTGCAGCTTCAACGACTCCGAGGCACTGACATAAGTGTTTTCATGCTGAAACAAGTGACTAACTTCCACTAAGCTTAACACGTCTTTGTTCAAACTGGGACAGTCTGCGCTGAGAGGGACATATTCTCCCGGGGGTTGATGAGACAATGGTTCGCTTTAACAAGCAGAGCATTCGCTGCTTTTGAAATTTAATATCAATTACTATTATGGAGGAATGTCTTTCTGAAAATCAAGTCATGTGTTTGGTCTAAAGAGGCCAAAAAGGAACAATCCTTCCTATTTAGAGCGGTTAATTTCAGCACTCGGTCCTTGTGCCGCAGGGGTTTAATTGTGCCATACCAAAAAACAATTGGTATAAAGACCGACTTGTCTTTAACTATAAACACAACTTAAATATACTGGTTTTCAAGGCGGCAGTTTATTTCTGCTCGGAGAAGAATTCGGACTCCAATACTGAAGCTTTCTATTAGCAACGTCTCGGCCATGTTTTCCGACACTACGTTCATTTCCACTGTGAATGGATATTAAACATATACATTAATTCACAGGGTAGATCCTGGAGTTCAATAAAAAACTATCCAAATGGCTCCATTTTCTCCTGCTAAGCTTCAAGCAAATAGGATGCTCAATAAAAACATTGCACTGGCCCCCTCGCCGTTAAAAAAAAATCAATAGCTAGAGGACAAAGAACCTATAGCCATCACTTAATTCTCTTATCAGGGTGATTTAAGGCACACGGATGATGTTAAATAACTGTAAATCCTTATCTTTGACTTTGTGGGTGGTTTATGGTGGTTTCAACAGCAGCTCAGAGACACAACGGCCATACCTTCTGCTGCATACACAATTTATAGCTTTATTACTCTTTGTCTAAAAGAGCAGGGAAACATATAATTGAAAGGAAGAGATAGCAGCTTGCGGGCGGAAGCCGAGCCGGAGAGAGGGGGCATGCAGAAACCCAGAATCATCATCGCCGGAGACATATCATGGCGACAGTTTTATGGCTGCGGAGCCGGCCCTCTTGTTTTTCCGGGGCTCGTTTTTTATGAAACGAGCGAGATCCAATTTTCTGATTCATCTGCAAACGGTCCGGACTGAGTTTAGTATTCCCCGACGCCGGGCGTGAAGCCTGGCCCACATGAGCGTGGAGGTCACCGAGAGGGCTCCAGGAGCTGAAGTCATGGGTTTGCGCTCACACTGTCACAGGTCCCGCTCATATTTTTCGCCCTCAGTGACAACAAGCCTATTGTTCCCCCTGATAAGGCCTCAGTGTGCACAGTAATAGGAATTAAGCAGGGCATAAGTCATGGAGAAATTGGGTGACAGCAGATCAATAGATAGTGGTGAAGCCTCCGGGACCATTAGTGAAGAGGACCCCTTTGTTTGTCCACTGGTGGTGTGTGTGCATGTGTGTGTGTGTGGGGTGAGTTAGTGGATGTTCACTTCTGAATTAACTGTCCCACATCATGAGAGGAGGAGGGGGGGGAAAGGTTTCCCGGTGACACGAGGTTCATTAGCCTGACACGTGTGTTTTTGAAAGGGAGTGTGATGTCGTTATGAGGTCATATTAACCTTTCAATTTATTTCCACCGAACACAAGCCATCCATTGTTTTTTTACAGGCTTCAATGCAGTTAACACGAGCAGCTTATTTCCTTTTATCTATTAAAGATGTCAGCTCTATTTTCAAAACATGTAGCCGTGCAGATGGCTGTGGTTTTATTTGCCTCAAGTTTGGCGTGGTTTGTCGCTTAGATTTTTCCGCTGCCACTCGAAAACATTGAAAGTGTTAAAAATAGTTTCCTGTGGAATATTCCCTCCTCCTCCTCACATGGTTTGTATCAGGATCTGCATCATCTCGGATCTGCTCAATGTGCTAGAAAATGAGTTTCATGTTGTTTTCTACTGTTAATTTTATTGTGTGCTGCATAATGTCAACACTAATACAAAAAAGGGTAAATTTCTACATTTGTAATAGCTCTGTAGGTTCATGTGAAATGTCTTTGTGCTTATTTGGGGTTGTCTTTTCTTTATCGCCCATATATTGTGTAAATGTAAAAACCCAAAGATAAAGATACCTTTCAATGATTCCATAAACAAAATTCCATTCAAATGTCATAACCTATTGACTCATATATAACCCTTTGATTTAACCTTATTTCTTTTTGATAATCATTACTTATTATAATATTGTTACCTCCCGTCATTGTGAATTGTCTTTTCAGCTCATCTTCAGTATTTATTCATGTCTATTTTGTGCATTCTAATTAGCTGCAGGCTGTGTTCACTGTTGTCCTGTCTGTCCTGAACACATCTGCACAAACAAGCGTGCGTGATATCATTTATGCTAATGACATGTTATTGTTATTGTGCTAATGACATGTCATGTTACCTCACGTCACCCTGGACAAATCAAACCACATCTATCTGCAGGGCTACACACAATTAGAGGTGAGTGAGAAAAGCTCAATTTAAAAATTGTGTGAACCAACTGGATAACGGATTTAAAATTCTATGCAACATCCGATAATAACAAACGATAATAATTATACAATATACTATTTACAATTAATTTTTTTATTGAGAAGCAAATTCTTACAAGCCAGACCCAAGAAATGTTTGGAAAAATATTCGATACTCCAAATCGTGTTTGAGGAATTTGAAGCACAAAAACTAATAAAGCGATGAATGGAGAAAAAGTATTTATGATTCAGCAGCAATGTTGTTTTCACTTGACTTTCCTTTGTCTGCAGATAAGTGGTGTCACAGGGAGCATGTGTGGCATATGTGTATTTTTCGGTGGACTGTGAGAAAAGTGCAGGGCCCGATTAGAGTCGCCCTGCAGCCGGAGCTCGAGGAGGGAAATGCATCAGCCCTTATCTTTACAGTGTTCACAATGATTAGCCAGGATATGTGACATCTCTGATAAAACAGATTCCTCCATTAAGTTCTTAAGGCAAAATGCATATTGTGGCCATCACTCCGAGACATTCCCACTCAAACGCACGGATAATTTGTTGTTGCATTGCATTATTCCTGCCCCATAACCAGACCCCAGCCCACTGAGCAATGTGCCAATGATAACTAAAGATATTAATTAGTATATCGCGATGGCAGCACATGTGTTTTCACTATTAATAAATTCCAAGCCACCGGGTTATGATTTAATTATGAATTATGTAAATGGTTGCCATGAATCATTTAGGTCCATGCATTTTATTAGCTAAATGGGGCTGCAGAATGTAGGCATTTCACAATGATGTGGATCTACGCACTCGAGTGAGGGCGGCGCGAGTACAAGAATATTTAGTGACTTTTTTCACAACTCCATGTAGGTTCTCTGCTAATGGCAGAAAACATTTCACATTAGTAAATTATTGACGAAAGACGTGGTTTAATGGCAATTGAAGGGTCATGTTTACCCAAAGGCTTTAGGTTTTAAAAGTTCCTTTGTGTGTATGTTAAGTAGCATGCGTCACTACAATAAAATGCTACACATCATATAGCCTAACCCTAAGAGCTCCATGCAGTGAGACGCAGCACATTAGTAAAAGAGGTTGTTTTTTTTTACTTTATCTATTCTATCTATTACTGTTATTTATTGGATGTCATTTTGATGATCGATAAACAATAAAAATCATTATTTATCGATGTCATCTATGGTTCTAGAAACACTGTATTAGTATTTTTACAAGCCTGGTTCCAAACCTTAAAACTAGAGGTGCAAAAACGATTTCTTAAATTGTCAAGTAAACAAGCTCCTTCAGTCCATAATGATATTTAACAATGTCTTCTTTTGTCTGAGCAAACCTACGCAGCCCAAAACATTCCGTTTACATAGACGCTGCAAATACATGAAGCTTTAGACCTTGACCTAAAATAACAAAACTCAAATCTGCAAATGTATGTTTTCATCTTGAAAGAGGAGAAGTTCTCTGCTGCAGGAAAAGGCAAACACAACTTGAGTTTCACTGAGACGCGCACATATGTGACACAAAACAGGACAAAATGGCCTCCCCTGCCTGAAATCGGCTAATGTGAACATACTGTCAGGCAAATATTTAACAATTTTTCTTAATATACACTTGGATAGCAACTTATCTTTGTTCCATAAAAGGATACAAAACTAATGAGGACATTTGTTTCTATTATTTTGTGCAAATATCTACATCTCCTCCCTTTTTTTTTACCCCTTTCCTTCTTGTCAAGATGATGTAGTACCAGGAACAAGGAGTGTATTCGCTTTGAGAAGAGGTTGTCAAATCAAACTGTCAGGCTGCACTTTTTGATGGAGTCGTATCGCTCGCCCATCTGTCAGTCGGAGAGAAAGACTGATGCCAAAGTCAAATTCGAGAGTTGAGAGGAGCAGCCTCACGTGACGTGTCATCGTGGACAGGAGCTGTGACGTCTGACACGCCGGCGGTTTAAAATGTGCAGGCCCCTGTTTGATAAGTAATAAAGTGACTGATACAGTGGGTCACTTGAATATTAAAGCCCTCATAAAGCTCCCTGTAATCTGCGATAAAAACAGAATATTGCCTCATCGCACACACAAAGACGGGCCTACACATTTCAGAGGGCATTAATCATCTCAGCATGGGACGTCATAAACCACTCACGGACAGTGGGCTCGAGTCAGGCCGCCCTATAAAACTCAATCATCACAACAGTGTCAGACATTGTTCTGGCTAAACCAGAAAATTCCCCGACCCGGGGAGCGTGTCTCTCTGCTGGATTGTTATAGTGTTTACTCACACAAGAGGCTTTACACCCCAGGCGAGGCCCCACACCTCAGCAGACCGGCTGGAAGTGTATCTCGGCCCTCTTGGAAGGAATACTCTACCCTCCCCTGCTGTCTGGACTCTGTCAGTAACCAGAAGCAGCACAGACACAGACAGGGAACCTTGAGATCAGCGAGCAGAGAAAGAGAGAGACAGAGCGTCAAAGAGCAAGTTATTCATCAGGTAGAACAGGTAAAGAGAGAGGAGGTGCAATTTAGAAATAATCTGTTCTGTGTGAGAATAAGCACCAATTTATCATCGAACAGGAACTGCTGACCTCTGCATGCACTGGAGTTTTTCCCCATTGTTTATATTCAATACAGTTTGTTATTGTTCAGTAGAACTTGTATATAATCCTGTTATCTGGGAAGCAGCTTCAAAGAAGCATCAGGGAAACAACACTAAACTACACAAGTGTGTGGCCTTTAGCCCCCTCTAGTGGAGACATGTATATATCTATGCCCTAGTTCATTTGATTGAATGTGAGAAAATAATCTTGGAACCTGAAAGCCAAGAAAAGAAAGAGCCGGGATGGAAAGACGATATTCAGAACCAAACATATCACATATATGTTGTAATAAATGATACTTTTAAATCTTCAACTGTGTTTCGCTACCTGCTTATACAAGGAATAAGTGGTGTGTGATAGTATATAAGTCTACCCCTGACTTTAAACCCCACAATACCCAATGGGATAGAACAATAAGTCCCAGTATGGCACAATAAGGAAAAATGCAACATGAAGTTTAGGTGCACTCTGCCCTCCTATGTTGAGAGAATGATTCTTTTAATGAGTCAATTACCCTGAGCACTTATCCCTGCACTGTAGTTAATAACATGATGTGTCTCTGAAGCCCTGCTCATGTGTCACACACAGACGTCACCAGGCGACAGCTCTCATCACAGCGTCAGTCTCAGACACGGAGTGTGACAGAGGAGGTGGCACGATAGTGTTTCCACAAAGTGCATTTGTCTGGAGACCTGTCTCGCTCTGGGAAGCTCTGAACGCACCGTGAATAAACACACGAACAATCCAACAGCCTCGGGTGTGAAGGTGATGTGGTCGAGTCAGAAACAGAAAAACAGTCTTAGAGTCACATGGTGTCAAATTCAAACATAGCTTGGTCCTTTCCCTCTCTCCACACAGATACTGGGGCCAAACCAATATATGTGTAGATTACATCAAACCAAAGATAAAGGCCACAGCTTCGATCAACAGTTTGAAAAAAAAATCCAAAGAGTATTACTTATTACTACAACTAACTATAGTATCAGTATTATTATTATTAATGTTGCCATTATTACTCAAGACAAAACCAAAATATGGTATGTGTGAGTTTCATTGCTATGACAACACTGCCCCTCTCTGTATGAACACAGATATTACACGTCTTCATCTCCAAGTTTGTTATTAGGGCCCAAGCACCGACAGTGCTAACGCCCTATTGCTTCATTTGATTATTCAGGAAAATAAATCTCATTTTTGCAATTATTACTTAAAAAATTTGATGATAAAATAATTATATTTATTTCAAGCATATGGCAAAGAAACACTCATGCATGAAATACGAGGAAATGAATACGCACCCATGATATAGAAAAGATATAGAAAAATAAAAACACTTTTGACCCATGTTGTGTATCAAAGGGTAAACTCCACCCAGGCTGTATATAAAAGGACACTTCAAGGATTCATTATTCAAAGAATTACTTGTTGTCATATTGCCTGAATGTCACAGCGTCAGTGCTCATAGATTCCTGTGATGTCTGTGACTGTTGCAATTAATTAATCTGAAGATAAACAAGAGAGCGTGTTTGACCTGAACAGATCTATAAGTCTGTATCTAGTGATAGTGATAGCATCACATAATGACAAAAGGAGGTAAGCCTCATTTTACAACTTTAATTTGATTTACATAGAGTTTTCACCGTGTGGTTTACACTTGATGGCGTGATTAGTGGGCCCTTCCAGTTAGTATTTTCTGAGCAGATTAAGACGGACGAGAAACATTAAATGTATTAATCCTTAAGTCTATAAAATATCAGAAAGACAGTAAAAGGCCGATCATCCTAAAGCAGGAGAGGTCAAGCAGTGTCTCGTGTTGATCGAGCAATAATCCAGAAACCAAGAATTAAATCACCTAATACTCATATTTGAAAAGCTGGATCAACAAAAATCTGCAGATATTTTTGCTCATTATTTAAAATACAGGTATTTAACCTTGCAGCATAATAAATTCAGTGTTTTTTGTTTCATAACTCTTTCTCAGCTAAAAACTCCTCATTGTTGATGGTTACATGTGTTGATAGCATTTTCTGCTTTGATCTCTGCTAGGACCTTGCACTTTTGAATTTTTTACTCTATTCCTATCATGATGCTTATATTGCCTTTTATAGAGCAGAGCTTTAAAGTTCAATTCTAAGGGGAAGAAACACTTGGACTGGCACCAGAGAGTAAAGCAGGGTTTGGCATCTTTGTCACTGTTCATTTAACATGATGACTTTCCCGGCACCGATTCGATATGCCATACTGGGAGTTGTTTTTATTGCCGGTTATTTCCTGGGTAAGATCAAGGGCGTTTAAGCTTGAATCTGAGGCAGCTCCACCGAGGCAATCTGACACCTGTGGTGAAGTGTGTGTACATGGCAGATTGCAGTATGTTTAGCATGGCAGATGCTAAACATACTGCACTGTTTTTGTGTGGATCTTACTGGTTTCCTACAGGCTGAATCAAAGAACTGCATTATTGTCTGAAGATTCTATATTGGCAGGTTTTTAAAAAATTCTCCAAGCTTTTATTTTATTGTTTTGACATCTCTTACTGTCTTAAGTTATGTGTTTAAGCTCCTGTTTAAGTTGAAAGGTCTCATGATATCAGTAAGCTCTTAAGATCATTATAATTGTTTCATTGCACATAATTGTCCGCAGCTAAAAGGAGATATTCCAGAATGAACTTCCCAATAAAAAACCGTGGGGGAAAGGAGGACCCACTGCTGCAGTATGTCTTCGATCACTCCATGAGGGAGCATCCATCCCTCAAAGGCCTCAGGCTGGTAAGGATGTCACAGTATCTGGAGTAATGCTGGGGACTGACACAATTAAGCACTTGATGTCATAAGATGTAATCAAGTTACACCGTGTAATTTTTGCGATTGCAATTGTATAACTGGTTTCCTATCATGTCTTCAGAGGACAATGGAGGACCCCAGCAACGCCATGATGGTCGCCTGTGAGCAGTCACAGTTTATGGCCAATATGGCAAAACTGATAAAAGCCAAGAAGGCATTAGAGATCGGTAAGTTGTGTTTAGATTTCACCTCCCTAGTCACTAAAGTGTGTCTTCACCGAGATCCCACAATCCTCTACAAGTTTCCATGTTTCTCCTTTCATTCATCGTGTGTATTTGTTGTATTCACAGGAGTATACACAGGTTACAACACACTCAGCATAGCACTGACTCTGCCTGACGATGGAGTTATGGTGGCGTGTGACATCAGTGCAGAATGGGCCAACATTGGAAGAGCCTTCTGGAGAGAGGTACAATTCCCTTTCATAAAGTTCATTGCTTTACTATGTGGGTCCATATATGATGTGTCATACGGCTGTATTGTCCCATATAACTACATTCTGATTGGTGCAGAGGATTTTCACGCAGTACAAGCAATAGATGCAGTGTTTATCTGCATGCCTCTTAGACTTTCTTTGTCTGTTAAAGGCTGTGTCAAACCAATAAATTAAAAACTCAAATTAATCAACATCACCAATTTTGGAAGTCATATTTGAAATATTTGCTGGTTCCAACTTCTCAAAGGTGAAGGTCTGCTTGCTTTCTCAGTTTTATATCATTGTTACTGGATTATATATTTATGCTCGAGTCTAGACTGTTGCTTGGACAAAGAAAAAGCTAAAGCATTTATTGGCTTGGCAGATTGACTGGTATTTTTATGCTCTGCATTGAATTCTGAATCCAAAAAGATAAATTATTTATTGGTCAATAATTCATTTAACAATTCGTTGCAAAATACTTTTGATAAATAATAAAGCAACTCCAATATTTGTTGTTTCTTTAAAATATATACATTTTCAGTTGGCAGTATCTATGCAAATATCTTATTTGAATTCATCACTAAACAGAAACAGTTGTTTGAGCAACCAGTTAAAATATATATATATATATATTATCACACATTCAAATACACTCATGAAAGGAATCCTGATATTGATCGTTTCCCATCTGTTATCAAACAAATGATCTCACTTCTAACATGTTTGTTTTTCTTTTTGTTTAAAGGCTGAAGTGGAGAGAAAGATTGATCTGCGTATACAGCCAGCAGTGGTAACTCTAGGTACAGAAACACATTGCTTTATAAATCTCAGGAATATGACTTAGTTTTCCTGAAATTAAATAAGTTCAAAAAAGGAAGTGAGACGTTATTTCAAATCCACGACTTCCATATTATTGTCTATCTCTGCCCTCTGGTTTCTATCAGATCAACTCCTTGACGATGGACAGGCTGAGACATTTGACTTTATCTTCATCGATGCCGACAAAGTTAGCTATGACACCTACTACGAGAAGTCCCTGCAGCTGCTGAGGAAAGGAGGCATCATCGCCATCGACAATGTAAACAAACAACAAATATATAAATTTGAGCTCCAGCAGGAAGGAAAATTGACACAGTAAATCCTAAAAAAATGTCTTCCTTGCAGGTGCTTTGGGGCGGGAAGGTCCTGAGTCCGTCTCCTGATGACGCAGACACTGTGGCCATCGACAAGCTGAACAAGAAGTTGACCAGAGATATCCGCATCAGCCTCAGTATGCTCACAGTGGGAGACGGCCTCACACTAGCCATCAAACTATAGGACAGCTCTATGATATGTTAATGATTTATAGGCTTTAGGAAGTAGGAGACACAACTAGGCTGTCATCTTAAAGTTGGCTGAATTATTATCTGGGGAATGTGATGGTTCCTGAATCATACTCACATAAGTCACGGCTTGATCTACTAGAAGTTGATTTGGAGATTACTAAACACTGTCTTTATATGAACTCACATAATTAAGAAACACAATGTGCAGCAGACGTGGATGAATTTGATTAAAAAAATGATAAACCCCATTTCTTTTTGAGAGCATCCTTATTTAACCAAATGGATTTTATACACCAACACACAAACTGTGTCCTGATCAAGTGTCACAGTCCTCAAAGATGAGAAGAAAGACAGATGATACACTCGGATATACTTTCACTCACATCACACAGGGAGAAAGGAATCGGTTTTACAGTAGAGTGCCACTTAAGAGCAGCTGTTTAAAGTATATCACACAGCATGATTAACTTGATACGTTATCTCGAAATCATACTATCAGTATTTATGATAATAATAATAATGCTCAAGACAAAACCAAAATATGTAACATCAGTACATGTGAGCATGACAACACTGCCCCTCTGTACAAATACACATATTACATCTTGTATGTGGAGAATAAGACTGATGTCACACAGTGTCTTGTTTTATTCAAGCCAGTCCACCCACACACTTTTAATTTACTTTTAAGAAAGTAAAATAGGAATCATCAAAGCCATTTCTCATATTGATCAAACTTGATGAAGGATTACAGATTATATTTCTACTCTTTGATCGAATACAGATCTTTAAAGTTGCAGCAGAATCAATTCACATCGTGTTTTTGTTATTTCTACTCATACTCAGCACAAAGGGACGTTACAACTACACCCAGTTTCATTGACACATTTTGACATCACGAGACAATGCTCCGCTGACGACGGGGAAGGGGAGTGTGTTAATCCGGCCCTATCATATGAGCTGCTGCAGGTCATATGACTGTATACGTGACTGGCTTAAATTGAATAGTTCGTAAGAGCAGGGATCACAGAAAAGATTCCTCTCTGCAACTTCAGTGGTGAGTGGTTTTAATGTCGTGGTGTGAGTATCATCTCTTCACATGCATATGGAGGAATCTGCACATGTGGATGTCCAAAGTGTGTTCGGTCGTATCTTCCGATCAGAGCACTCCTCGCTGGGGTGGAGCTGCGCTGCATGTTTCTGCATCTGTACTCGAACCCGTGCTGGCAGGAGTGTTATCGTGAAGCTCGTATCGCCTTTAATCCAGCGGAGCTTCGCGTCTACTCGCCTTATTACGGTTAAGCCCTGAGGGAGGACGCGCTCGGCTCCGCTCCAGTCGTGCGTAAAGCGGCGTGTGTGGTGGCACCTTTTGTTGTATCTCTTATCCAACGTGATGTCTTTCCGCGCTGTTTCCAAAGAGGCACTGGTGGGATCCATCACACTGGGAGTTGTTTTTGCTGCCGGTTACTTCCTGGGTAAGATCGAGGGGCCGTCCGAGCCTTGGAGCTGAAACTGAGGCTGCTCCACCGAGGCGATGTCAGCTGTGGGGAAGTGTGTGTGTGTGTGTGTGTGTGTACAGGGCAGGTTGTGGACTCTATTGAACACATTGCACTGGGGTTTCCCTTTGTGGATCTTACTGGTTTCCCCCACAGGCTGAATCAAAGTTTCACAGAGGACATGCAGGGTTTAAAAATGGCCATTAATCCAGGCCGTGTGCGTATAGAGCAGCTTCCAGGTCAGTGCTCATGTGGTCCGCACCACGCGGAAACAAGTGGATTCCGTTCACAGTGTGGTTTGAGATCCCGCATGTGATAATCAGGCAGTAACTACTCATCTGTTCACTGTGTGATGTAATAAAACAGGCTACTACCCTTATTGTACCTGTGATACTATGAAATCTGCACTTTAATCTAAATAGAGGACAGAAACAAGTGATGCATGTAAGATTGTTAAATTAATTTCAGAGGTTTATGGAGACACAGTAACGCTGCTGAGTAGAAAGTAAATAAAGAACCGGTTATCTGATCAGATTATGCAACACACCAGTGAGGTCAAAGTTAAATGCTGTAGATTATTAACAGAAAATCATATTTTTAATGCATTAACGTGAATGAGAGTTTAACTATAGAAATATGCACAATGAGTTGCACAATTTGACAACATGTACAGAGGCACCCGGTGCAAAGTACTCGTCCACTTATTCAACCATTTTCTTTACGGAATGTATTGATCTTCATAATGGTTATTCAAATAAACTAGGAAACTGTTAAAGAAACCATTTAGCATTTCCATGTATTGAGAACAGACGCATCTGGATCTAAATTGCCCTGGTTCATATATTAGCATTTTACACAGGCCATAAAGAACTTAGTACAAATTCATGTTTCTTTATCTGTTTCCGTGCTGATAGTGAAATAATTGCATTTCCTCATCGGGATCACAAAGTTTGATTTAATCTAAATCACAGAAACAACATTCTCTCGACCAGACGTCTGTTTCTTGACCGATGATTAAGCTGGAAGGTCTCATGACATCACTGGGCTCTTAAGATCTTTAGAATTGTTTCCCTGCACATATTTGTCCGCAGGGAAAAGGAAACCTTTCAGAATGAGCATCTCCAAAAGTCACAGCGGGGGACAGGACGACCCTCTGCTGCAGTACGTCCTCAATCACTCCATGAGGGAGCATCCATCCCTGAAGAACCTACGGATGGTAAGGATGTCACAGTATCTGGAGTAATGCTGGTGACTGGAACAATGAAGCACGTAATCAAGTTTCACTGTGTCATTTTACGACTGTAATTGTATAACTGGTTTTCCACTCGTTGCTTTCAGAGGACAATGGAGGACTCTTGGAACATCATGATGGTCGCCTGTGAGCAGTCACAGTTTATGGCCAATATGGCAAAACTAATAAAGACCAAGAAGGCATTAGAGATCGGTAAGTTGTGTTAAGATCTCACGTCCCATCTTTGAAGTGTGTCTTCCCCGAGATCGCACAATCCTCTACAGGTTGCCTTTCATCCATGGTGTGGATTTGAATGCCTTGTTGTATTCACAGGAGTGTACACAGGTTACAACACACTCAGCATAGCCCTGACTCTGCCTGAAGATGGAGTTATAGTGGCGTGTGACATCAGTGAAGATTACACCAACATCGGGAAAAAATTCTGGAAAGAGGTACAATTCATAAAATACATGTCGTACTGCTTTATTGTTCCATATTACAACATTCTGATTGGTGCAGAGGATGTTGATGTGTTTGAATGATCTCGCTTTTATGAATATTTGATTCTTTTAATTTAAAGGCTGGAGTGGAGAAGAAGATTGATCTGCGTATACAGCCGGCCGTGAAAACTTTAGGTACAGAAACACATCTATCTTTTCTTAACTCACTTTTCTTAACTCACTTTTCTTAGTGTAAGATGGCAAAGTTTAAATCCTCAGGAATATTACTTATTTTTCCTGAAATAATATAATAAGTCCTTAAAAATTGTGATATTCAAGTTATTTCACATCAACGACTGTCCTGTACAAATACTCGTATGATCCTGAAATGGTTCAAATTAAAAGTTCTACTTCTACTTTAAGTATATCTGGATGCTAAAGTACAAACATTAGCATCAGAATAAAGTAAAACTTCCTTAATGCAAATCAAGAGAAGAAGAGTAGAGAAGGTCAAGATATAATATAAAGTATAAACATGTTTAATGTTGTTGAATGGCAGCAGTGAAAAAAAGGAGACATGCTACATCTTAGCTTTGATAATGGGTTAAAACTATGGATCATTTAAACTAAAATGTATTTTATTGTATTAGCTGTTGAGAATCTCATCCATCATGATGTCCCTCCAGATGTGTATCTTCTCTTCCCAGCGGTCATTCATTGGAGCAGCATGAGACAGATGTTCGGTAACAGGTCTGCTTTGTCTCCCTCTGTCCTCTGGTTTCTATCAGATCAACTCCTCGAAGCTGGAGAGGCTGAGACATTTGACTTTGTCTTTATCGATGCAGACAAAACAAGCTACGACACCTACTATGAGAAGTCCCTGCAGCTCGTGAGGAAAGGAGGCATCATCGCCATCGACAATGTAAACAAACAACAAATATCAAAATTTGAGCTCCAGCAGGAAAGAAACTTGTATTAACATTTTTTTTATTTCATGCAGGTGCTTTGGGGCGGGAAGGTCCTGAGTCCGTCTCCTGATGACGCAGACACTGTGGCCATCGACAAGCTGAACAAGAAGTTGCACAGAGATACTCGGGTCAGCCTGAGTATGCTCACAGTGGGAGACGGCCTCACACTAGCCATCAAAATATAAGATAGCTCTCTAATATGCTCAGTTCTTTATAAGCTTCAGGAAGTAGGAGACAGAATGAGACGTCTGCTGAATCACTCAGATGAATTGTCTGGGCTCGTGCTACCCGAAATTGATCACTAAACCCTGTATTTTTTATTTCAATCAGTATTATTACAAGACCATGTTCAGCGGATGTGGATGAATTTGATTAAAAAAAGAATAAACCCCATTTCTTTTTGAGTGCATCATTCTTAAACCAAATAGTTAAATCATTCCATTCTCAACAACACCAGGAGAGGTTGAAGGCTGATTTCAGGACTTTATTGCAAAGGTAGATACACCAACACACAAACTGTTTCCTGATCAAGTGTCACAGTCCTCAAGGATGAGAAGAGAGATGGGTAATGCACTCGGATATTCTTTCACTCACATCACACAGGAAAATAAAAATCTGTTTTACAATATTGTGCAACTTAAAAGCAGCTATTTAAGGTAGTGGAGGTTCTAAAACTCATCACACAGCACGATATAAAGCTTCTCTGGGTAGATAAGTGAAGACGAGCCAATCCTGATGGTTGGAGATCTTCGCTACCAAAATATGAAAGAAATGTGCAAATAACACAAAAGGAGAAGGAGCTTAAATTAAGGTTAAGTGTTCTACTGTGCAAAATAAGAGCTCTGATTTACATTCTACGCTATCACACTTCATCAAAATAACAAGGGAGTTGTTTTTGAACCGTTTCTGTATTGTCAAAGTCAAGAAACCACAATCCAACACCCAGAGGAGGCTTTTCATCAGTAGGTAAAATAAACTGGCAGAAGGAGTTACTGATTCATTCATCTGACTGAAACATGACTATATAGTGGAACCACAATGACAGGAGGCTACTGGAAGGCTTTCCATCTGAACAGTGCATGAGAGCTCGGCTTGTGTTTTTGTTTTGGCTTCATTTCATAAGAATATCTGTTGCTGACCAGACAATTAACACCCAAGGACTGAATCAGCTGATATTCTTCTCCTCATGAAACAGCAGAGAAGATCCTCAGGCCTCCAGCTCCAGGCCCAGACCTAGTTTGTGACCACCGGCATTGATATTCTTCCCATCCACCTGTGCTGAGAGGATGAGTTTTATACCTGAGTCATATAGATTCAAGTAAAATCAAGAATAGATCATGTTTAGCTGTGTTTTTAACTCTAAAAGATTTTTTTCTTACCAGGCCGCAGAGTCTGGGTGTATCCAATTCCTACCAAGCTGGCATTATTCACCTTAGCCTGTAGAAAAAGTGTTTTATTGTGTTAGAAGAAAGAACATCTGAATCCAGACGTACATAAACACACAATCAATAATCATGGAATAAATGCACCTGATTATTTTAAGCAACAGACAGTTAGATGTGAAAATCATAGAAATCCGACTTCTCATAGTGTGAAGAAATGTGTTTTGTAATTCGTGGTTCAGCTGCTAAGAACAATCATTTGTTCCTCATCACAGGACTTGAGCTTCAACCTAACTTGACATATCTTAACGGCCTTAGCATTTGTTAAAAAACTAAAGGGCACTCACTGATATGGCGGCACTGGAGTCTAACTGGTATTTGGCAGCAATTCCAAAGCGGGTGCCGTTGCTGCCCGCTGTCCAGGCGAGATTCACAGCGGTCTCCAGGCTGTCGTTCACCTTCTGGTAAATCGATCCACCAAACTCTGAACCATCATTTCTGAAAACAACAAAACATGTGCAACATCACTTGCATGTCACTTTTCTTCAAGTGGTTCTACCTGTCACCAGATAAACAGATAAGTGAGTTATTTGAAGTTCAGGTACACATCTTGCTAAGTGTTTGATTCTTAGAACTTACATATTGGTGTGGAGCTGGAAGTCCGCAGTCTTGTAGCCAACAGAGAAGTTGCTCTGGGTAATCTTGGACTTGGCTGAGTCAAAGGTCATCTGGTAGCCAGCCAGCCAGCCCTCATAGCCGGCTACTGCTGCTCCGTGAATGGTAGGACCAGCGAAATCCAGATCTGCATCAACTCCGACATTAATGTATTCCCTTTTGTAAGCTGTCTTGACCTTGCCGCTCTTCTTGCTGTGAAACATAAAAAACGAAACATGAAGAGGCGAGACGCTGGAAGGGTTTGTACGTTTGTACAAAAGCAATGAAATGTAGCTCACCCAGTGTTTGGTGAAAACGTAGTGTCAAAAGTGAGTTTCAGGCCTTTAGTGATCTAAAGAAGAAGAGGCTTCTGTCAGTCACACTGGATTTAGAGTTGTGCGTCATTAGTGGGATGATCGACGACATCATAAAGTTTCCACTTTACCTGATCCTCAACACAAATCTCTGTTCCGAGTGTGTTTTCCGTTGTCCACTTCTCTGTGAACATCAGCCCATATTCAGCCCACTTGTACTTGGTTTCCAGGGCTCCAGTGACCTTGCTGGTGTCTATGTTGGATAGCCCAGACGTTTTAAATTCCTAAGGTGTAGAGGGGGTTGAAAGAGTTAATCATTGATCACGTACAGCTTATATAACTTTCCAAAGCACCAATGACTTATCGCTGATAACCTAATATCTATGATAACCCACAATGAGCAGAGACTGCCTACACTGCACTGCTGTATATGTGTAGTAACAGTTAAACTCACCACTCCACTTGGGGACTTTGTCTTCACATCAAGCTTCACCAGTCCAAAACCTACAAGGTCAAAGAGAGAGGGGAACTATTGTTTGGCCAGTAATATGTTTCAAAACATCCCCCCCAGTCCTCCGCAGGTCAATCAATACATACAGCCATGTAAAATTATAAAAAATATATATAATCGTTTGCCTCCATTTACCATATCCCTTGCTGAAGATGTCCTTTGCTGATTTGCCGAGGTCTGCGTACGTTGGAGGAACTGCCATCGTGCCTGTCACAAAATAACAGAGAGTAAATCTGACAGAACTCCTGTCAATCAAGTCAACCGATCAATCAAACTTTATTCATACAGCACTTTGAAAACAGATCCAAATGCAATTCAAAGTTCTTTACAGTTGATTAGACAAAATACGTTGTACAATATGTTGAAAATTAATAAAAAATAAGCTTAAACATCTTTATTTGGAGACGAATGCACTCTAAACCAATCAGTAATAGAAAATACAACAAAACCAATAAATGTTGATAATTAAAGACAAACAAAACAAGAATATAAAATATGAAACTACAGAAGATGGATTAGACATAGGGAAAAGAACAGTGCATATACGGAATTAGGAGAATGAATAATAACCTATCAAGTATTTACAGTATTGATTAACTGGTAGTTTACTGATAAAAAGTCGTCTTTTAACTCAACCATCATTCTATTAAGTAGTTGTTCTTAAATTTTACATTTATCATTAAATCAATATTTTGTGGAGTGAAATATATGATTAATATAAAACAATGCTACAATTCAGCACCATAGCTCAATTGTCATTTTCTGTGAATCAGACACATACGTTGATTTCTTTATGTTTCCGATATTCAAATAAAAATGTACTTTTGATAATTATAATAACAGAAGTATTTTCACACACACTGTAGCTAGCTAATGGGCGGTGTTAGCTTCATGTCTATGGTGTGTTAGCCATCTTTCCGACATTCACACGCAGAACGACAAGAACAAACCTGAGCAGTTGTCAGGTTTATTACTTACTGGTGTTACTGGCGCTGCTGGTTGTGTTGCAGTGAACTGGTGAGGTGAGTAAAAGCGGCGGGATGGAGGCGGAGACACGTGTAGGACGAAGTGAAGGAGTCACCGCAACAAACACCTCTCTCCTCCTGACCTCGGCGCCGGAAGGACCCGGAATTATAGCTGTTCGCCGCGTGCCTGTGTGGAAAACCGTGTGGATGATATTTTAGAGACTGTGGGACCAGTCCCAGTTATTCTGCTATGATTCTACAGGAATGAACATACCTGTTTTTATTTGTTATAGTTTTTAATGCCATGTTTGTGCTGCCAGTGAACGCAGGCAAGTGGAAGACCGCTGAATCACCATAGCAACTAGTAAGCTAATGTAACTCATTTACCAACAATTAGTGGTTGAAAATTCACATTTTATACATTCTTAAATTATTTGTTATATTTTGTATTGTTTTGTATTGTTGACATTTATCGTGATCTTAACTGTTACTTAGACAAGGCCATCATCTTAAAAATGTTATAATCTATAGGGTCTCACTTTTTGTCCCCATAAGGAAGACAAGTCTCCACAATGTGACCATATTTAGGAACTGTTGGGTTTCTCTATAAATTTCCAGTCCATGGATTTTATGAAGCACTTTGTTACCTTGTTTGGATAAGTTCTATACAAATAAAGTTATTATTATATATTTAGGTCCCGTCATAAGTAATACCAGGACAAACAAATAAACACAAAGATACACATCTATTTTTATCAGGTCATTGAATTAATAATGTGCAAACCAAAACTTTATCACTAACCTCAACCATGACCAATTTCATACCAAACTCTACTGACCTTAATGAGGACCTCAGATATAAAGTTTTGCCTTATAAGGACTGGGCTTTGGTCCCCATGAGGTGGACTGGTCCTGACAAGGTCAATATTTAAGCTGGAAAAGGTCCTAAACATATAATGTATATTTGTCTACTCACCTTTACAGGCTTGTAACTGGTTGATATTCACAGCAAACAATAGTAACTCTCAGGCTTCACGGTAAATGATTTGGCAATAAATGGGAATACAAAATCAGAAACAAGTCTTTGATTTCAGCACTTTAATGGAAATGACCAAGCGAGACATCAAACAACTCAAGTGGCTTGGAATAAGAACATAAGAGCATCGTCATTCCTCACAGAAAAGTCACCTTTATTCACATTCTCATGTACCTAACGTGCTGCAATGACCGAAGCAACAACATCTTTTACTGCAGTGGCAAGTATCACTGGACGAAATGCAGCGGCCCATCTGAAATCTACATCACACTTAAATAGCACATTGTGTTTCAAACAAAAAGTTACGAGCAACTGTAAACATTTCTCTATGTGCATGTTGCTGCAACTGTACATGAAATATAAAAATACCTATCAACATTTACAAAAATGAAATAAATTAATAGAAACAAATACCTACAAATGAAAGGGTTCCTATTTAAAGAAGCGTCACTACAGATTTAATGTCAAGGGGGTCCTATCTTGGTGAGCTCAACTTACGGGTCATCTACAATGTTTCATGATTTTAAAAAAGCACTATCCAACTACCCGACTGTAAACAAAAGTAAGATTTGGAATATTTATACACAGCAAGTGAACTATCGCATACTCAAGGTAATTGGCAAATGGAATAATACTTAAGACAGCTGGAAATACATTTAATTCCACGCATTTGGCTGATAGAGACATCTTTAAATGTGTCTCTTCTAGGTCTGTTAAGAGAAAATAGGCTACGTGAACAATAAAAACAAATAAGTCAATGTGTGTTAATCTAAGCCGTGGAATTTCTCTTTTAGTACTGAGCAACACTGTCAAAACGTAAGCGTAATATCAAGGAATGCAGGAGACAACATAACATCTGCTTCTCACCGTGATGGAAAGAAACTGCTATACAGGAAAAGAGCATTAACTTCAGATGGCTCTTTACATATTGCTTCAACAGTGGTCCACAGAGTTATGTTCTGATTAATTACAAAGTGAGAAGACAAAACCTTCAGTCAGGAATCAAGATCCAAACCTTGAAATGATTTTTAATTGCACTAGGAATGGTTAACACCCGGGGCCACACTGGATGCAGAAGTGGCGCGACTACATTGTGGAAAACGCCTTGTTATAAAGGTTAGAGCAGCCACACTGCTCTTCGGGGCCTCGCCTAGTTCCTAGACTTCCTGTACCTTTTTCAAAGTTACATCACTCTCGCGTTACTGTAGAGTGAATCCATTATTTTGTTTAAACGTGGTTTGTATTGTTATTGCACGACCAGAAGATGCACGGCTTCCTAAGATACAGTCCTGACATTTAGTTGAGTACATAGGCTGGTTTTCCTTCCTGGACCCGAAACCTCACATAGCGGTTCCACAACAGAATCGCTAAGCTGTCCTGGTGTGGCCCGGGTGTAACTGCTGGGAAGGATTAGCTACACTGCTGCCTGAGAATTTTTTAGAAGTGTCTTCCTACTTTCACATCCTATCTAAACACTAAGTCACTAAACTGGGAGTAACCAGAAAAAAATGTTGTTCGCTCCTTCAGTTTTCAAGTCAGGCAGAAAGTGTTTTTGCTTTTAAACTCGGCAGGGTTTTATAGATTTAGTTTACTCCTCCTAAAAATATTAATGGGGTAGCAGGTTAGTAGCATAGTCCCAGAATATGAGAGGGTATGGCTAAGTGTATCCCATCATGCCTCGGTGCTGATGGGGGTGACATCAGTTGTCTTTCCTGGTGAGGACATCGCACACTGCCTCAGTTGGCAACTTCACAAAGCAGACAAAACAGCACAGGTTAAGAGTTTCTGACGGTACCGCTGTTGCTCTTGTTTTTTTTTCTTCTTCTATCCTATCATGCTCCTTATCACAGCAGGTCTGGAGAAGGGCCAGCAGTACTCGTTGGGGACGGGTCCGTTGACGTTGCACTCGAAGAAGGAGAACATGGGGAACCAGATGCGAGCTCGTCGGCTCTGCTGGTAGGCCCGGGTGTTGGCCAGAGTGTGGTAGTACAGGAAGAGTCGGGTAGTGATGTAGAAGGCGATGAACACGTCGATGGAGTAGTGTTCATGTGCGGCCAGGATGAAGAAGATGCCGAAAAGATTGAGGACCCAGGACAACGTGTGAATGAAGTTCCAGCTTCGTGGGGTGTCTGTATCAAAGAGACAGAAAGCAGTTGTATTTATTATTTTAAATACACCAACCAGAAATGTAGTATATACGTGAGTGCAGGGCTTCTGCCAGTTTCAACCAAATCACTGTAACTGAAGATAGGGTTGAGTCGTCTTGTAGAGAAAAACTCTTCATGAAACATATTTACGAGTTTTTAAAGCCAAACTTCATATAAGACTGGGCCCATCTACTTTTTTGAATTTCAGTTGTAGTACCAAAGAAAAACAGCAAGTGGCATCAAAAGCACAATATTTATCAAATATGGGTGATTACTCATGATTGACAAATTCAACCTTCTGTTTTCACAGCTTTTTGTGACACATCATTTCCCGTAATAAACATGAATGAAGACGGACTAAATTTGGAAACCACTGTGACATTTTAAATGTTAATGTATTTTAAGTCAACCAAATAAGAGCAGATTATTCTGTATCAAATATTTATTTTGTGTTCAAGGATTTAAATGAGACAGATCTGTTGGATGAATACCTCAAATGTTCATTAATTTCTAACATAGCTCTTTAGGGACTTAGGGACCATTAATGGAAGAATCAAATTCAGTTATCATTCATAGCCTTTATTCAAATAAAATTTTAACTGAATCGTAAAATTAAATAATCAAGGGACTCTTAAAGTATAAAATTCAGTGTAAAACCAAATTCAGGGGTTCAAAGCTAGAAGCTACTCACACTCTGTGACGAAGAAGTTGAGCATGGTGAGGACCACAGTGTGACCGCTGAACATGTAGTCACCACAAGTATGCACTCCGGTCAGGCTCATCCCAAAGCCGCTCCAGATGGCAACAGCTCGCTGCAGCTTGGCCCACATGTCCCCATATATCTGGAGGGAGAGAGCAAGAGGGAACTGTGAAAGCTTCGATCTTGATGCAAGAATGTGGCTTTTGATATATGACAAACACAACCTCGGTTAGTGCGTTACCTTTCCCGAGCACTGCAGGTGCTGTCCTGGCACTGACAGGGAAGTGACAAACATGGTGATGCAGCGCAGCATGAACACCGTCCCCATGAGGCTGCACAAACGCCGCAACAGGATGGATCTACAAGTAGCGAGATATAATTATATCCTGAGTCTTCCATGTCATTGATTAATGGGAAACACTGTAGGTGACCCACAGAACAATCCCCGCGGAGACAACATTGTGCTGATGGCAAGGTCTGTTAGAAGTGTACCTGTGTTTATGCAGCAGCAGAACGAGCAGCCAGATGTTACAGAGGATCACGCCACACGCCTCCGCCATGGCAAAGGCCCACGGTATTCTAGGCACGCTGTTGAGAAGGGTAAAAAGATTTCAGTGCTCAAAATAATAGATGGATGCTTTACAGGAAAGTTATTTATTAACCCCAAAATACAAATATTCTGATTCTATGTGAGGATTTGCTGCTTTTCTCCCCTTTATATTTTTTTGTAAATTAAATATTCTTGCGAAGGCCATTTCAATATGGCACCACATGCATACACACCCAAAACTCCCCAAAGACTATCTTCAAAGTTTCCCCTTCCATGACTGGTTTTAAAAGCAAATATATACTTAAGCTAAATATTAAAGGGGACATATTGTGAAAATTCCACTTTTGTAGTGCTTCTACACGTTAATTTGGGTATCTGGCATGTCTACCGTCCCAAAAACCCTGGAAAAAAAACTACTCCCGTGACTTTTTGAGGTTCCTCTCTGTCAGAAACGATACGCTAGATGGCATCGAATAGGATTACGACTCAAAAATATGCAATGTTCCAACCATGCCCATGTGGGAATCAATCTGAGGAGATCTGTTTTAGACAGGGTAAAAAGGGTGCTGTTTTAAATGATCCTTGTGGTATTTTGACCAAAATACAGACATTTCATTAAGACCCCAAGGAACCATATCAACTGGGGTAAAATGGGCATACGATGGGTCCTTTAATAGGTTTGTAAATAGCCTGAGTAGATGAACTAAATACTGGCGTTTCCCAAAAATCATCTTTCCCAATCAGAAATTCCCTGAAAATCTCAAAGCTGGTCATAAACAATGGTTCACACTACAAAGTAGGTCACTTTAAAAAACTTTCTAAAAGATCTCTTTGAACCAAAGCAGGCCCACCAGGAATATGGAAGGATAATAATAGAATCATGTTCAAGGAAGTAGGTCGTTTATAATGTCCACCATCTGGTGTGATATCTTGACAGGTCATAAAAAATATAGATTTCTGTTTCATTCTGTCTTTGTCATTTCACTGATGACTAATGTTTTTTGTTAATGGCATGGATAGGGAAAAAAAATGCTGAAGGAAGAATGAAACCCACCTGTCTAGGAAGATATCCGGCAGAGGAGGGTAAGTGCGCATGTCAGGGACCCTCTCGTGCACTATGACCATGACAAAGGACGTGAACCCAAACACAAACACCACGTAGATGGAGCTGAGCGCTGTCTTCCAGTACTCTGGATCCAGACGCCTGGTCTGCTGCTTGTACTTCCCATTGGTGTACTGGTGATATTCCTCTCCCACCGGGGCTGTGTCGGTGCTGTCACAGTCTCTGCCCGAGTCTCCGTTACACATCCAGTCCGAACTTCCCCCAGAGGCTGTAGGAGAGTGGCCGTCGAAGGGGAGACCGAGCTCCTCCAGCACGTCCAGGTTCTGTTTCTGAAGTTTGCGGATCGCCACCATCAGCCGCTTGATGTCCCCCAGCACCTTGAGCTCCAGGGGCTGCGCTCGGAGGTCGTACTCGCTGAGGGCGAGCAGACTGGTGCCGTCCAGCCGGTGCTTGTTGCACAGCAGGTCCACATAGTCGCAGAAGCCCTCGTCCTTCAGCCACTTGGCGACGTGTTTGGGCGTCCAGCGGCGGACGCTCAGTTGGGTCATTTCCTCCTCGCTCTGAGGGCTGGAGGAAAAGAACGTCAAAATTATAAGCGGGACAAAAACAACTAAGCTCTTCTTTACTGTCAATATCAGCTCTGTGTCGACTTCCTCTCACACTAACAAAGGGATCTTAAGGAGAAGTAGGCACTGTAAGCAACCACCTTATTTCCACTGAGTCAGCAACATGAATTCAAAACAAACTCTGCAGGACTGGAACACGGATAGAAAATAACCTTTAAGAGAATATCTGAACCTCACACCCTGAGCAAATACAAGAGGCAACCAGTGGTAAGAACTGTAAGATCCCACACCCTAAAACATGTAGGTGAAAGTGCAGAAACACTCCCCCAGGGGGAAACCAGTGACTTCTGCCACAGATCATGACTTTTCAAATATGATCCCAGTCCTGTTATGGGCGGACTGGTCCTCCACACTGGGCAGAACGGTCCCTGTTAACTCACCTTAACCCAGGTCTCTTAAATCTGTCCCGACTGTTTACCAAGACATTCCCACAGTGTCAGCACGTCTGCGTGACGAGCAGCTACATGATGTCATGACACCCTGGTCTTTGTGGTTTGCACAAACAGCTGTCATCCTGCAGTCAGTCACATTATTGTCTACACACTAAATTAGGCCCTGGAGCTAATCTATTGGTAACGTGCTTCGGTATCTTGTGATAACAACCCCAACCCCCCCCACCCACCTGACCTGTTAGCATTACATGTGTAACCACGTTAGTTCCAGAGGTGAACAAAACCACGCGAGCATCCTCCAGCCGCTGGATCAGAGCAACACAACCCCGCGGGGCTAATTCCGGCTAACCTTAGCTAGCTGGCTAACTAGCTAACTAGCATGCCCCGCTTGTTAGCATGATGGCTGCGCCGCGCCTGACGCTCACTCACCCGGACAGAGACACTGGAGGACACGGGGCGCGTCTCTTCTTCAGCCAGCTAGCTGAACGGCATCTCGATGGAGCCCGGACACGCGGTGGCCTTTGCTGTGACGGCTCGTTGGGGCTCATGACGCCCCGGCTCCGCGCCGGTTAGCATGTTGACAGCAAGAACATGCGGTAATGTTTAGCATAGCTGCGCACGTAGAATTAGCCGCAAGGGGTGGTTAGCTCGACGGGGGCTACCTGACCGACACTGACCCCAGCTGGTGGTCAGGCAGAACTGCACTGTCCTTAACTCAACTACAAGTTTTTTCTTTTTAATGAGATGCTGTTGATTCTTTGTGCACTTAAAGGCGTAGTTCACCTAAAAATGAAATATACTCATTATCTACTCACCCCTGTGCCAGTGGACGAGTGGGTGAAGTGTGTTAGTCCACAAAACACTTCCTGAGTTTCAGGGGTAAACAGCGTTGCAGCCACATCCAATACAAGTTAAGTAAATGGTGACTACTTCCTCAAACAGTAAAAAAACAACAAACAAAGACATAACATGCCTCCATGCTGTCACCCAAGTGTCCGTAAGCCCAGAAGTTCAAATTCAACTCGAAACGGTGTCATTAACACCAAGTTTGTAGCCCAAATGTCCTTTGTGTAAATTTACCTGGTCTCGAGTTGAATTTGAATTCTTCAGTGCACTCTCCCTCTGAAGGCCACGCAATGACAAACAGCAGTGACACACAAAATGTACTTAATAAAGATTGAAATGTGTGCGGTTGATTAACTTTCAGAATATAGGTCACTGTTTTAATTTTAGACCAGCAGCACCTGTGCTTGTCAGTATCAGCGTGGTCGTGGTAAAGCCTCAACAGAGTTTTGCAAATATATCTAGGGAGAAGACATTTTTACATGAAGCAGTTTATTATAAAAAGAAAAGATTGAGTCTATAATGAATAAGCCTCAGGATGACATCATAGTTTTCCCTCGTGTGAAAGATTTAGTGAAGGTTTTGTACGGAGGAAAAAGGTTTGGCAATCGTGTGGATGAAGTTTGGCCTAACTTGTTCATTGGCGACATGTGAGTCCATCAAACCACTGTGCTCCTTCACATAATGATTTTATTCATATAAACCTTGTTTCCTCTTTGCACAGGTCAGTGGCCAACGATCGCTACAGCCTGTGGAAGCTGGGAATCACTCACGTTGTGAACGCAGCTCATGGGAGGATGTACTGCCAGGGGAGCCATGACTTCTACGGATCCTCTGTGGATTATTATGGAGTGCCTGCGGATGACTCACCGTCTTTTGACCTCTCTCGCTATTTCTCTCCCTCTGCTGATTATATTCAGGATGCGCTCAACACGACCGGCGGTAATGACCCCATCATGTTTGTAATGTTCCTTTCTGAAAGTCCATCTCTCTCGCCGTGTGCATGACGCTTCCTCCATCTCATTCTCCTCATCCAGCTCGGGTGTTTGTCCACTGTGCGGTTGGAGTCAGCAGGTCGGCCTCCCTGGTCCTGGCCTACCTGATGATCTACCACCATTACACCCTGCTAGAGGCCATCGATAAGGTCAAAGAGCACAGGTGGATCTTCCCCAACACAGGATTCCTCAAACAGCTCCGTGCTTTGGATGTAAAACTACGCAACCCATGAGGGAGTGAAATATCAACACAAATCATTATTCTAAGAGTTGCCTCAGATGTCTGTTTTACTGCACATGAAGGATTCAGTCTCTGCCAGTGGAGGGAGATACTGTACTTAAAATACTGAATGGTATGGAATCGGATGTAGCCTTATATTAATAGATCAATGAAATAAACCTTAGGCAGAATCAATTATAAGGCTGAATATGAGTCAGGTTGACCTTTGTATCATGTTGAGGAAAAATTACATGCTATACGTCGTGGGTCGATAATAACCCAGGAGGTGTATGCATTTTAAAACAGTGTGTGCGTGTGCGTGTGTGCATTCGTGCACATGTATGTAACCTTTCATTTAAAACGTCCCTGTACGTTTAATATAAAACACCTTGATTCCCCTGAAGCTTTATATATTAAACATTATAATAAATATAACTTAATTTCTTCATTATGTTTTCTAGGACATATGAGGCTCGGAGAGTAGTTCTTGAATTCAGCCTTCATAAACATCATAATCAGATGTGCAGATATTTCATCATCTGTGATAATCACACTTCAATTTAGATTCAATCAGTAGTTGGTATAATATAAATGTTATTTTCAACAGCTATAACTCGTGCTCATTTAACCATGAACAACGTGAATGAATTGTACTGTGCTCGTGTTCATGACCTGGTTGTGAAGGATTCATGGGAGAAGTTGGAACATCAGTAGACAAGTTGTAGGTGGATGATGGAGGATACCAAAAACTCATCTCCTTTAATAATCTGTCATCGTCTCTTCTTACCAGCGTGTCTCATGGTTCCAGCAGCAGATTCTGATTTGACTCATCTCTGGGCATATAGAAAGAAGAGTCGCTTCCACCCACACCGGTTGTGGGTTGTGTTCAGTGTCATCCTCCACGAAATCAAATGTCAAATTGTTGTCACTTTGAACAACCTTGCAGGCCCTGGATCTTTTCTCAATACATTTATAAAGAAATTCTCAGTGTGTATTGGCTTTGCTGCAGAAAAGCTGCGATGACACACAACATAACTCTCTTTAGATTTCCTTGGTCTTTTAAAGCTTGTGGTTTAAATCATTGATTACTCACAGCACAGAAACATCTCCCTCTAATCAATAACAAGTTTCAGAAAGAATATAACTCTTATTGCCTGATTCATTTTTGCGGCGCCCTTTGTTATATGTATTTTTTTTGGATGAATTATGTGTTTAAAATGCTCTGGAAAGAGATGAGATGTAACACAAAGACACAGAAAACGAATCCGCAGCATCGAGCCTCTTGACAATCACAGAATCCGACACTCAGCAGCAGGTCTCAATCATATTCATCCAGTTAATATGAACGTACCCAAGTGAGTTTTGTTCTCCACACACACTCTGCTGCAATCAATAAGCAGAAGCAACACTTCAGACAATCAATCAATAACTGTCTCCGGGTCAAAATGTCCCAAGGACCTTTATTGACTGATTTTGTACACAACAGTGCTGACATTTTACATTACATTATTACGCCCACATTTTTTACATGCACATGCGTGACCCTGAATGAAGAAAAGTCGTTACATTCCACGGCTTGACAGAGAGGTTAATTATGTTTTTCTTCCGTTTAAAAGCTGAAATGGGTGAAATTGACCTGCCACATAATGGGAGGGTTAAAAGAGGCATTTGCAGGAGTGAGTGTGTTTCATGTCGTGTGCAGCCGGCGGCAAGGCTTAATTCTTTTCACTCAATTTGCTTTCACGAGATATTAATGTCAGAGCAGTGAAGTAGTTGCATGAGGCTGTTGGAGTATTCCTCCTTCCGTAAATACTGCATGCGGTGCACTCGCAGTACAATCCAGTGCAAGCAATGCACTCAAACATTCTGTCCACAATTACATCCAATTATCACTGCTTTATGGAATGATTCATCTCTGTTTGAGGCTTATTAAATCATAGTCCCACAGCGGTGTGAGGAGCAGAGTCCGGGGCTGCACTGGGTGTGTTGTTCTGCCCTCCGCACGTAGAACACTACACGCTAGGTTAAGCACTAAATTAGGTAACCGTCCGGTGACAGCAGATAAACACCTGCTCGTACACATCACCCTGAGCCGGAGTAGACAGGGAGGGGGGAACGGCTTCAATACAACAAACATTTGGACCAGGATTCTATCCAACGGGGGGGATTTGCACTCAAAATGTCAGCAGAGAAAGGCAAGAGAACGGAATATCTAACTGTGAAGGATTTGCAGAAGCTGCTGGACTCGTGCAAACTACGTCTCGGTCAAATCGACGAGGTCTGGCCCAACATTTACATCGGCAATGTGTAAGTATGCGTTTTGTTATGAAATTTGAGTCAAACTTTATTAGCTTAAATAGTTTCCCAAGGTCATTACCCTTGACATGCAGTATATAGCAGCAGCCAGATATTCTCTGGCTGTGACATTAAAACGTTGTACTGTGTGATGCCTGGCCTTCACACAGGTCTTGAACCTCTTTCTGTCTCTTTGTCTTGCTAGGGCAGTAGCCCAAAACAAGACTGCCTTGCAGAAGTTAGGTATAACTCATGTGTTAAACGCTGCTCACTCCAAGCGAGGCAGCATAGGGACCCACAGCTTTTATGGCAACGACTTTGTGTATTGTGGCATTCCAGCAGATGACTCGACACACTTCGATCTGGATGTTTACTTCCAGCCCGCAGCCGATTTCATTCAAAAGGCCCTGAAATCACCTGATGGTAAGACCCCCCCGATTTATAAAAACATATTTCTGAACAGTGGGTTTTGATGGTTGAACTAAATGTCTGTAAAAATGTGGTCATTCACTGCAAAAAGGGTTTTAAAAATTCCTGCACACCACCATCTTTTATTCCACCTCATAAAGCCATCCACTCAAATGTCAATGTCACCTGTCACCACCGTGTCGCAGCTTGTAATGACGTGTAAGTGTATTTTCAGCCCGGCAGTGATAATAAGGGTGTTACCTTGAAGAATTTGAGTTTATAATGTCACCTTTCAGAGAAGCTATCAAGCAGAGGAGAGTCTGGATTAAAGAGACGGTCGGGCCGCTTCTGCGAAGGAACCTTAAATGAACAAAGGCGATGAATTGTCGGCACTATTTTTAGCTCGTGGTGGGAGAAATGAAAAGGCCTCAGTGTGAGATGGGCAGCCATGTATGATATTGGTACGACTTCTCACTAATCCTTCCTTTTACACGCCCCTCACCCTTCATCTTGTCTCGTTACGCAGGGAAAGTTCTGGTGCACTGCATCATGGGAATGAGCCGCTCCTCCACGCTGGTGTTAGCGTACCTCATGATCCACCGCCAGCTCCCGCTCGAACGGGCTTTGCAGAAATTGATCCGGAAGAGAGCCATCTACCCCAACAGGAACTTCCTGGCTCTGCTGCTGGACCTGGATCTTCAGCTGACGAGAAAAGAGAAATCGTGTCAGATCCTGTGATCGGGAGAAGCAATTACACGAGTCGGCCACACGGCAGCGTGGTGTCTGCAGCGATTCAACAGTCAATACTGAAATGATCTCAACCGCCAATTGACTGATCAACAATTAAGTGAACTTTCTCAGACTCAGCTGTGCCTGGAGATTAACTTAACACGTTATGATGTTATCACGTTAGCATGATAGCATGTTAGCCTGTAAAACATACTGGGGTAGAATGGGAATGCTGATTACATTAACTTCATAACATTTCATCTCATCGCTCAGTTTTTTTTATTAGCTTTTTAAATGTTCACATGCTAACATATTAAAGTGTTGAATGTTCAGGACACAATGTTTGCACGTGTTGCTGCTTCAACGTGCTAGTAGGCACATTAACATGCTAACATTCTGAGCAAGGCTTGCTAGCATTCACTGTTTAACATGCCAATATTAGCATATTGTCATGGCATTGCATATGATAGATGCTAGCAGTATTTCAAGCAGTAGGCTGTGTGACACTAATACGTGCTAACAAAGAAGATGCACCAAATCTGACATGTTGAGCCTCACAAGCAGTTTCTGAGATGATACGTAAAAAAAACCACAGACGGTTTATAAAGATGGACGAGATGACAGCTCGTCAAAATTGAAGCCAAAAGTTCTTGATCGCCCCCAGGTGGCTGTCTGCAGTATAGGTTAGAAACCCTGCCTCCTCTGTGTAGGTGGAAGGGACAGGGGCCAAACAAAAATTTGACATCTGGCTATAGATTACGTCCAAAGCACAAGATGCTGGCACCTTTATCCTGAATATTTAGGCTTCCTTTTTGACCTGTGGGAGGAAGTGAATCGTCCATCTTTATTACAGTCTGTGGTAACAACAGTATCAACGTGGCCACCCTCAGGTTGTCTCTCCATTAAATATCAATTCTCATGTCAAGTTTGTCATGACCTGCATTACCTCCTCATGGACACGCTATCGTGGCTATAGAGCTTTTCTTTCTTTCTTTTTTGTAGTGATTATTAGAGGCAGTAAAGTTGAACACAACAACGTCTTAGAGTGAAAACAGAGAAAGTTGTTCTAAAGATATTGAGATTTTATGTCTTGAATTATGTGTCATTCTTGTAAAAAATGCTTTTTCTTCAGCACCTCAGTTTGTATCACAACAGAATGGACCAAATGTCTACAAAGGATCACATTTTAGTAAACTCTGTCGATGACTCAGACAAGATTCATAAGACCGACCCATCAGTGTTCACAGGATGAAAACGCTTCTGATTGCTGCTGTTCATCGAAAAGAGTTCAAGTTTTCAATAGTTTAGAAAATGATGTGTTGAAACATGAGGAATGTCCGACACACAAACGTACATTCATGCATCTACTGTTTATGATTTCCTCTAAACCTCACAATATCCAACACAATGTATTGCACACACAAACACACAAACACACATACGTTGGTATTTTTCATTGTTCAATAGTTTTCATATGACCAGCTCTTTGAAAATAACTCTCTGAAAAAACTGAATGACATGAATCATTTGTATTGTCCTGTGTTGTGGTTTTAATATGTGGGTTTATTCTGTGGATATTTTATTGGGGATACAAGAAATGAAGTCATGAAGTTTATGTGATAAAAATAAATGTTCATGTTTCTAAACTTTGGTAATTCTTTTAGACATACAACGTGTATGGTGTCGTATCTTTCACTCAACTCATGAAATGTTCCACAGATAAAGTGAAGGATCAGAAACCAAGCATCCAGGTGTTGATTCGAACACGTTTCAATGTGGAGCAGAGCAGAACTCATCTTATATCTTCTCTCGCAGTTTAAAAAAAGCGCTGTCCTATCCTCCCCTCCTGCGCTGGCAGCTCGGGTAACCTTTAAGGAATGCAGAAGATGATGCCAGAATTATTTTGGGCCGAGATTCAGATGTTAAAATAGCAGAAAAGGTTGCAGGGTAGATTACCGAGTAGCACACAGACAGTTGTGTTCGACCTACATGTAGCGCCACAGAGAGAGAGCATGAAAAGGCAACGTTTCCAGCCAAGGCAAGTGTCTGCTAACAATGTGATCTTATCCCAATTTGTTGAAGATAGACGTCCATGTTAGAAAATAGTTATTACAGTACATAAACATCTACATAGTATGGATTCCTTGTACCTGTGTTTGCAGGGTAAAGATGTTTCTTAAGCACAAATGAGTAGGTTCTGTGATGACGCTCCATGGCCCGATGGAATTACATTTACTCCTTTTATTAATTAGCTCACAAATCCAGACGAGCTGCATCCAAAAGGTTAAACAGGGAAGTGTAATTCATAAAGCAACCAAGAAGAGGCCTGGAGGAGGCAGAAAGCCATTTTTTATTTGCCCTCCACGTTAACCGTGGGCACTTTCCCATACATAGCATCTTTAATTACACAGAAGTAGAGCAGGAGGCACAGGTTAGCCTGAGGGGGGGGGGCTATGAAAGCAGCGCTGCACTTAAACATGTGCACCAGGGAAATCAGTTCTCTGCCCTGACTGTGGGAGGGAGGGAAGGGTTATACTTATAGATCAATGAGGAGGAAGAAGCGCCTCCAGCTTCTCCGGGCACATGTTGTACTTGTGCAAAGACACACTTTGCTCTGCCTCGGAGACTCACACACTCGTACGCGCCGAGCATACGCTGGATCAGAGTCGGCTTTTCTTGCACATGCTGTGAGTGACACACGTGCACACTCGGGGTTGGGTAAAGCCGTCGTGATGTTTGAGTGCACCTCCATATGCCACCACAGCTCAACAAAAGGTCACTGAAACAGATTTGGTCTCGATGACTCGTCCCCGTGGACACAACAATAAGTTGCCAAACCCTGAGTGCCACGCTGCGTCTCCGCACACCAGCAGAATGCAAATAAGAAGATGAACCGCCATCGGTGTCTTTGCTTTAAGAACGCGCGCTCAACACTTGTACGTGCGCAGCCTGGAGCGGAATCACACAGCTGCCTAAATGGATGCTAATGTATACAGTATGCATAGAATAAATCTCTCCAAAGCCCAGTGTGTAAATTGTAAATGCACAGGTTAGACTTGCCTGCAGGAAATGAAAATCTGATGTCTATAAGCCTCGAATGCCAATTTCATGAATCTGTGGAGATAAATAAATCTACCAAGTGCTACTGAAGAGGAGATAAAATAACGAGAGGGTCATCCCACTATGATGTGTTCTTATGGCCTCTCACTGCTGCGGAGTGCAGCTATTAGCATGGATATATATTCTATATTCAATGATTGTTCACCTTTGGATCCCTGTGCTCTATTTGTCCATCCTCACTATCCTCCCATTGATTACTGTACGATGATGTGCTCACTTCAATAAATCCCATCAGAAGTTAGCAGTTGGCTGTCTTAAACAATAAACCAGCAAAGTAGAGATAACCCACAACCGTTCTGACCCCTTTGATGACCTCTAGCACTCGGTGTGCGGTCTAAATTTAATAAGTCAAATTTAGTTGTGTGAGAATATAGACGCGTGGTACTTCTGTGTGACAGGTTGTGAAAGAAGCGGTGGAGTATCCAGACATGCCCAGAGGCCTCGGCTGCCCGGGGAGCCCTGAGGGGGCGGGAGGCAGATACGAGACCCCCCCGGCTTCAGAGCTCCAGAGGCTGATGTGGACAAAGAAAGGGAGCTGCAACCATCTGGATGAGGTTCAGCCCAGGATCTACATCGGAGACATGTGAGTCAGAATGGAAACAGGAACAGTGACATTTAACGATAAGTCCAAAATACATGTTTTCACCTCATCAGACCAAGGTAATTAATCATTGGTCAAATCATAGATCTCAACACAATGAATATACGTTTTAATATTTTTACATCAACTAACCAATTAACTAATTAACTAACTAAACCTTGGCAGAGGACATTTAGAGAGCAACTACTTCCGTAAGTGCCTCTTTATCAACAGTTTTTAAACAAATGTACTATTTTTGTGGGATAGGGTTAGGGTTAGGACAAATCAATGAATTATTCCTTTTTTAGTTTTTGTTTTAAGCAAACTGAGTCTTTAAAATCTGCTTTAAAAGACAAACCAATGACTTGTGTTGCACAAACCAAAAGGTTTTGAATGTGAATCTCAATTAAGTCCAAAATTCTACTAATTTATCCTTGGACGACTTATTAATTATCTATAAAACATCAGTAACTGTATAATCAATCAGAATCACAATGGTCCCGTATGTTGTTAACCTGAACTGTGCTCGTGGATATAACCAGCTCACTGCACTGATGGATATGATTTCTGTGTGTAGGTACGCAGCCAAAGACAAGAGGACCCTCCAGGCTCACCACATCACCCACGTGCTCAACGCTGCCGACGGGAAGTTCAACGTGAACACGGGGCCGAGCTTCTACAGACACACCGGCATCACTTATCGTGGAGTGGAAGCTTTTGACATGGCGTCCTTTAACTTGAGCCCCTTCTTTTACTCCGCCGCCAATTTCATCAGGAACGCTCTGAGCTCGCCCACAGGTGAGGAGCGCTCACCGCGCTCGAGGTGTTTCTCATCGTTTTCACACGTTAGCTCGAGGGAGACATCGGAGGCACAGAAAACATTTGTCAGTCAATTCCCATTACGGCAGCCCCCAGTTGTATTAGTCATTAAAATGCAAATCAAACACTAAACATAATATCAAGCTAATATCTTCCCCCCCCCCACGGTAATCTTCTCATAAGCCCAGACCTTGGCCGGGAAAATTGGTTTTAAATGGATTGCCCCGGTAATTTGTAAGCAACACTTTTTATTGGACATGGAAATTACACAATTATGTTTGTGGCCTGTGTCTGCCCGGCCTGTTATGCAAAGTGAAGTCGGTATCTGACATGACAGTAATAAGATGTGGCCTCCTCCTTCACATGCTGGCTGATGGAGGGCTCCAGTGTGCGGCGGGGCCTACGGTAATCCCCGGAAGAAATACACAGACGCCGAGACAGTTCAATTACGCGCTCCTCTGCGCCCTAATCCTCTGGCCCCCCCGATAAGGAACCGGGGATTACCGTGTGTAGAAACATTGGTTTGCAACATTGTCGAAAAACTTTTAGTCGGGAGTTAGGAGTACCGCTCTCTGCGATGTGCACGTTTTTATTAATCCACGGAGGGGTGACAAATTAGACTGTTAGAATAAAGTGCGCCACAACAATCCAGTCGTTGTGTTATTATACACACAGGGTGGAGTAAGGGGGGGGGGAGGCGTCTGCAGGAAGTGATGTAGTTTTTTTCCATTTCCTCTGATTTGTAGGTAAAGTGTTTGTCCACTGCGCGATGGGCCTCAGCCGCTCGTCCACCTTGGTCCTGGCGTACCTGGTGATCCACGGGAACATGACGCTGGTGGACGCCATCAAAGCCGTCAGCGTCAACAGGAATATCTCGCCCAACGCCGGCTTCCTGGAGCAGCTGAGAGAGCTGGACAAACAACTGCACTACCAGGGGTCCTCTAGGAGCGGGAACGGAAACAAGCGAACTTGAGATCAAATCAGACCTTGATAGTGGATCAACATGTTGCCTCCCGTCAGTTTGAAGTTCATAAATACCGTATACTTCAAGATAAACCTCTGACTTCATTTTTTTATTGTCACAAAGACATTTGGGATGTCATTTGGAACCAAGTCTGCAATTGTGGAGTGAAGTTGAACCTGTCACACATGCTCAGCCAATTGCAATTTGCAAGTCAGTCTCATGATGTTAAATAAATAAATTAAACAATCCAGAAGAATCAACACTTGAACATACATCAGTGTGATAAGAAAGACCTTGAATGACCGAAAGCATCTCTGAGAGGACATGTACTGTATTTGATGGATACACTAACTTTTTAATTTGTCCCTTGTCCCATCCACTCACATGGAGGAAGTGGGGCTTAGGACCCCTACTACAGCCAGCCACCAGGGGGAGGGGATCAAAATGTTTTGGCTTCACTTCTGGGAAGCTGTCATCCATCTTTATAACAGTCTTTGTGTTGAATCACATTGCATTAAATCGCACTGCATCGTGATAGCTGTGAATCATAACGCATTAGCAGCTGCTGCGTACGCGTCTTCAATGCATTGGATCAGTGACAGTGACGGAGATCCCCGCGTTGGCACCGGGCGAGTGCACGAGGACGCACAGGCTGGTGCGAGCACATGGGACCCACTGGTTTCACACCACTCCCCCGACACTGTTGGTGGCAGCGAGGAGCAAAGAGGTGTCGTAATACGCCAACAGAGGAAGGAAGCAGACTGCGGGAGAACATTAACACATTTTGTGAATTATACACAGAAATACAGAATGTAAATGTTTATGGATTCATGAGAAAACTCTACAGGAGACTGCTAAACTACACAGAAATAAAAATCATCTATAATTCCAAACAATGGACCTTGAGTTGAATTAGTTTAATAATTGAAATAGATTAAACAACCTCCACCAGTTTAATCCAGTGTAAATGATCTCTCTCCTCACTGGTCACACATCACTGAGTGTGTTTCTTAATTGTAGGTTCAGTTTCTTCAGATGTTTGAACTCAACAGATAACATAACCTTTAAATTCCCTGTGTTCAGTAGAAGTGGACCTGGTCTGAACTGACTCAGTGTTAGAAGGCCCAACACAAACTGTCCCCTCCTTGTGTATTTGAATCCCTCGCGCCGCTACAACTGTGTGCGCACGGCTGTGGTTCCACAGTTAAAGTTGTCACAACACAAGCTGCCTGGCTTCTGTCACAGTCATCTGAGGGAATAAATAGTCCACATTGCTCCGGCCCAGACTCTGGCATCGTCAGCTGTCTCATTCCAGCAGCGGGGCTCAGCCACCAAGCAACACTGATATCCAGTTCACATAGGAAAACAGGGGCGCGCGAGGGGGTGTTTACGTGCGGATTCCTTTTCCAAAAATGCCAAACGGGGAAGGAACACCAGCAGGCGCAGGACGGCCGTGTCAACTTCTCCACCCCGAGGTTTCCGTCCAAGAACATTGAGTATTTTAGGGAAAGTTTACAGAATGTGTTGAGATGAAAATGTGGAGCCGAGGCTAATTTGCGATGATTGTGTTATGACGCACACCCAGAGTGAAGGCCATGAGCGCAGAGGAGGAGCCCGGCTACCAGACACCACCCACCTGCGATCTGCTCGAGCTTCTGCTGAGGAACAGACGCCCCACCGGAGCCGTCAACGAGGTTTGGCCCGACCTCTACATCGGAGACGCGTGAGTGACATTTCTCACTTCAGGGGCCCCGCTCGCAATATGGTGATCCGATTGTGAGAGTGTCGCTGCTAACAGGGGCCTCTACTTGGCCAACTGCATGGGGACCAATATAAAAATCTGTACATTTGAGTCACTGGGTGATGCGTTCGCAGGCATATGCTCACAGAGCGGCTCTCAGCAAAGACATCCCTGTTTCCTGGATCTGCTCTGTGTTGTTTCACAGGGCCACGGCTCAGGATAAGAGCCTGTTAGTGGATGTGGGAATAACACACGTGGTGAACGCTGCAGACGGCCCCCAGCACATTGACACAGGGCCGGGTTTCTACAAAGGCACCGGCATACTGTATCATGGAGTGGAAGCAGCAGACTGTAAAGATTTCGACTTGTACCCGTTCTTCACGGAGGCGTCTGATTTCATTCACGGCGCTCTGAGTCAGGGAGGTAGGAGTTCATGTGAGCCGTGGAGAGAAATGGAAACACTAGCACAAAGGAGAGAGCATCAAACAGTCCCTGAAGTTCAACCAGGCTGCACCAAATTTCACACACTCTTACATATCAGTTTCCTAAATGATTTCCTGGGAAATTTATGAAAACGCCCACAAATAAAACCGCCCCAGAAAAAAATCCTGGATTTCTCCTCTGATCCGGATCAGCTCCAAAATGTAATAGGTTTTTCCCTGACCCACATCCTTCCAGTAAGTTTAATTTGTAATCCGTTAATTTGTTTATTTTTGAAATCAAACTAATAACATACAAACGGATTGGGGGAGTCGAAAACCTCCTTGGCAGAGGTAGCAACACATGAATGGATATCAGAGCACAACATGATGTAATATGATAACAAAATCCACCATCAAGCCACAAAATGTGAGTGTAATCTTAAATAAATCGGAGAAATGATGACTCAGAATATCCATCAATACAAAACACTCACAGGTCAAGTAGCAGCTAAGTCCGGTTAAAAACAAAAAAGGTTAAAAACAATAAAGAAAAAAACTGCACCAAAACCATCTTATCAATAAGATTGGTGGAAATCTATTAAGTCATTTCACAGTCCAGCTACATGAGCCACTGACACAGATACTATAGATATTATAAGATAAGCCATTTGTGCCAATGAAATATTTGATATTGATATTTCACGTGTCTCCTGTCTGTGCAGGTAAGGTGCTCGTCCACTGTGCTCGAGGAATCAGCCGCTCGGCCACTCTGGTGTTGGCCTTCCTCCTGATCAGAGAGAGACTCACCCTGGTCGAGGCCGTTAAGGTTGTTCGCAGTCACAGGAACATTCTGCCCAACCTCGGGTTTCTGCAGCAGCTCCAGCGCCTGGACTCATCCTTGGCTCCGCAGAGGAGAACAACATGAGGCTGAGGATGAGAGTCATGGGAGAGAGACTGTCCTCTAATGTGGATGTTTAGAATGTTAAATGATCAGACCAGATGTGGATGTTTCCATTTAAAGTCAGTTGCGAACTTATGAAACTTGCTCAAGTTGTGTTATTGATTATATCCCAAATTAACATCATGTGAGATAAACTTTAAGAGCAGATTCTCGCCTCAGAATGTAAATTTGTGTGAATGTGAACGTGTTTTCAGGCATTAGGATCCAACTTTAACGTTTACTCTCAGAATTAGGAAACTTTTTATGAGCCATGGATTACAAAACTCAAGGAAATAGATTTGTAGATTTAAAACTTGGACTCAAGTCAAACTCACACAAAAAAGAGGACTTGACTCCCTCAGGCGTTTCTACTAGTTTCCCTTTTTTAAATCCTGAAACAGTGAAAACAGAAACTTTCACATAGCTGCTGCAATACAATAATAATCGTCCTTGAAAGGAATCCATGTTAGATAAGTTTTAACATGGAACACACTTTAAAAAATGCTTGGATGAGGAATATGTTTAAACACGGCTTAAAATGTCCTGATTCAGACACATCATCTTGACCTGGGGGCTGTGGCTCATTGCCCCGGACACTGGTACAGATGACTTGTATTTAAACTGGAAAAGCTCCATATAATAACAGATCATTTACCATTTTGAACTCGATTCTGACCCCAAATGTCTTGAGACTTGATACAATGATTTTATCTATGACTTCACTTTGACTTGAACTGAAGAACTGGCTGTGACAGACCTCAGATTTGACTTCATTTTCTCTGGATTGACTTTTATCTTGTACTTAGACGAGTATGAAATGAGTTGAGACTTAAAAGAGTCTTGAACTAGCGCTGCACTTGTTTTTAATGACTCACGTCTCGACTCGGATTCGTCTCCAAATGACAGAAATAGCATAAAGAGGAATCTGCTTCAAATTCATAAATCCTCAGCCTGTGTGTAGTTAAGGAGCTGAGAACATGTACCAACTGGTGAATGGTTCTTTAAGCTTCTGTCTAACAAGCAGCACAATCAATATTACAGAAACCATTAAAACAAATGTAGCACAACTGCCAACACCCCGCCATCCAACAACACATAGACAGTGTGTTTGCCTATAAATAAACAATGCTCCACTTATTTATTCACATTTCTCAAAAACACTGTGTCTTAACCCGCCTGCCATCCAGCGTGGTACAGTTAAAACTGTGATGTCTAAAGAGGCTTGATACAAGACGACAAAAATGTGCCAGCATGGTTCTGAGCGTGTGTACAGATTCAGGTCAGACTTTGAAACGAGATGAAACGCTGAAGCCATCTTAATAAGAGATGCTCTCCAGAGCACAGTGGGAGACAGAGAGTGAGAGAGATGCTGTCAAAATAAAAGGAATTGGATATCACAGGTTTAATGATTTCACTGTCAGAATGAATGATGGCGGGGCATGAAGATGTGAGGGAAAAATAAAGGAGGCTGATGGTGTGAAAACTCTGTCTGACATGTTAGCAGCTTCATCCAGCCCATTCTGCGATACAGCCATCATCACACTCTCACTTTGGGAGCTTGCATTTAGATCACTGAATGGACCGTGCATATCATATCACCGGGAATCAAAGACGTTTGCCTTCCTGTGAAGAACCTCATCTGTCTAACAGTCTGACACGTTTCACTTCTGGTTTGGCCCCGAGAGGCTCCAGGAGATGCAGAACATCCTGAACGGGCTTTGCGAGGCAGCACTTACACGCTTCTCTCCCTGTTGTCGGCAGATATGCAGAAAAGGCTAAAGAGAGGCTGACACAATTTCCGGGGAGTTGCTCATACGGCTGAGCAAAAGCTCAGAGTGCCCTGCTCACTCCAGTGAATATGGGTATCCTTTTGGCAAATGCAAAGTTTGGATAAGCGCAGCTCCCTGCCAGCAGCGGAGATTAAAGTTGTGTGTTTAGAAAGTGGATGGCAGGGACTGGCTGGGGTGGAAGTTTTTTCCCCACAGGCAGCGAACGTGGCAGCTAAGGTCAGGGGCCTGCCACATCACAGCCCTAAAAATATCCTCAGCATTTGATGCCCCGTCACAGAGCGGTTATGCAATCGCTGCCCCGGCTTGAGCCTGCCAGAATTAAAGCGTACCATGTTCTGCCTTTAAGGACTGCTTCACGACGAGCTGCCAGGATGATGAAAACAACATTCTCCAGAAGGAAAACAGACTTCAATCTCTCGGTGAGTGGTGCTGAATATGGATGTGGAAAAAAAGCAATAACCCAAAAGTGTTTTTTTCTTTGGTCGTGATTGCAGAGGTAGAGAAGTGGAGGGGAAGAAAATAGAAAGTGTTGTGTTTCTTTTTCCCCCTTAAGCTAATAAACTGTGTGTGAAAAGCAGCCGCGGTGAGGAAATGGCTTCTCACAAGTCGAAGACTGGCACCAAGATAAATGGAACAAAGGCCGGATCCGGTGCAGCGGATGTGTACGTCACACCTGGGGGCTACGAGCTGGAGAAAATCCTCAACCGTGGGAGTGTGGCTTACACCCACGTCAACGAGGTCTGGCCCAACGTGTACATCGGAGACGAGTGAGTAACAAGCTGTGAAATTACTGAAGTGAATAAAACAATAGAGGATTCAAACAATGGGCTTCTCGTAGGCAGACGGCAAAGGACAAGTCCAACCTGAGAGGGTTGGGGGTCACGCACGTGTTGAACGCAGCGGAGGGGACGTGGAACAACGTGGACACCGGCGCTGGTTACTACAGCGACATGGACGTGGTCTACTACGGCGTGGTGGCCGAGGACGTCCAGACCTTCGACCTCAGCCAGTATTTCTTCTCTGCGGCTCAGTTCATAGAGGAGACGCTGAAGAATCCTCAGAGTAAGACGACAGGGAGTCGCCCGAGATAATCGTACTTGAACTTCCTGCATGGCTCGATGCTACGAGCAAGAATTAACTTTGTAATTTGACTGTCATGACCTTTCAATTGTAAAGAGCACACGTGGCAGCTCCCTCATTGTGTGACTTGTCCACAGATAAGCTGCTGGTGCACTGCGTGATGGGAAGGAGCCGCTCCGCCACCCTCTTCCTGGCGTACCTCATGATCTGCGAGGGCATGACGGTGGTGGACGCCGTGGAGCACGTGAAGAGACGCAGGAGGATCATCCCCAACTGGGGCTTCCTGAAGCAGCTGAGGGAGCTGGACACGCAGCTCCTGGAGCAAAGAGACGCCCCGGAGCAGAGATGATCTCCAAACTCAAAAAGCAAATGAAGTGAAGTTAAAGTTAGATCTTCAATTATTCAGGACAAGTACAAGTTAGGTGATGGATTATTTGACCCAGGTCCCAGTCAGGGTTCAAGACTTTTAAGACGAGCTCTATACTCAAGTCTTAGGTAGTAGGACAAATGTAAATCAATTAACAAGTATTTAAAGACGAGCTCTACTCTAGTCTCAAGTTTATAAACTAAAAAAGATTTAAGTCCTTCCAGAGATTAAGTTCAAGTCGTGTCAAGTTAATATCAACAGACGTCAAATCAGACAAATGAACATTTTCTCTTTATGTGTGTTTTTTTCATATTAACTGTCAACTGTTGCCGTCACATTTATTTTCTTTTGTATTGTTTTAACTTCACTCGGACTTTAACAAAACCACATGAATGTTTTTTGCTTTGACGTTTTCATGTCAGGTTTTCAGAGGGTGAAATTAAAAAAGTTAATCAGCTCTGAGAGCAGTTAAGTCAAGTTTCCCTGTTTGGCCTGTGGTCGTCTATCTCAAATTACTTTTTGTAATTACGTTAATTACCCACAAATTCGACATTTAGCATTGCGTTCTCGTTGGCTGCTTCAAATTAAAAAGGAGAACAATCAGGTCCATGGTCAATCATAATTTATTCTTATGCTAAAATGTACAGCATTTGAAGTGACTGACAAAAGGAGAAAAGTCATAAATACAAGAATGTCATTCTGTCCCATTTTTGTGCACATAGCCAGGTATTTTCCCCCCCCCTGTTTCTTACCAGCAACTCTGTACAGGTACAAAGGCTACAAAAGAGCAATATAAACAAAAACACAAGTACAAGTTGCGTTTTACATGCAATCCATTAGCTTAGTTTGGTCTATTCACAGGCGCTATTCTTCTACACTTCGGTAAAATATAAATCCAACATTTTATAAAGATAGAAAACAAATCTACAGATGGAATGAAAACGTAGCTTTTTTAAAGGCATTATGTAAAATATCGACTTTGGACTAAATTTATATTTTCTTTCTCGTTATTTGTCGTTATAATCATTTAGTTCTTTTTACATTCTGCCACACTTCTGGACACTTTGAAATGTTTTAGAATCTCTCTGGGTACAAACACTGAGATATGCTTTGTTATTTTTGACAGAAATCAGTCTGCTTTATTAAACAGAAAGCTGCCTCAAGGAGATCTGTTACAAAAAGACTTCAGAATTATACATACATAGCAATAAAACCTCTCAAACCAGAACAGAAAACAGGACTAAGTTTACATTTCTTTACATTATTAGAATTAACAAAATATAGTTTCATCTTTCTCCCCGTGGAGGGAAACCTAATAAAGGCCAGATATCTTTAAAATGGCTTGCTATTAAGCACAACACTTGTACAGTACTACTCAATGCACTGTCACTAACAGAGACTGAAGCATGCTAGTTGTCACTTTACAAAATAAGTACAATAATTTAAATATACAAAGGCATGAGTATAGTACAAACTAATCGCCAGCACTGTTAGACAGGTACACTGAACAGGTTCAAACAGCCACTAACTCCACTTGTAGCAGGCACATTAAATGGCTTCATTTGAGGCTGCTACACGACTGCAAGAGCACTGATGACATCTCTACGTCTGAGATCCGAACCCGCCCAACTCTAAAAGACACATCCGAGACACTAACACTAATTAAATAGATTTTCATCGTAATGATGTAAGGCTTCCCATCTGGAGGAACAAAAAAACTTTTTTAAACAATAGCTTCAAAGTTGACTCATCGATGAAAACATTTTGCATTCTTTCCAAGTGCTGCTGCTGGTTTTTAAGTAATAAAAGAAAAAATTTAAAAAATAAAAATAAAACAAGGCCAGATCAGTGCATCTTTAAACAGCAGAATGCACGTGAGAGGAACCAGCTCGGTCCTGGAGAGTCACCGCCTCATGAACTGTCCTTTCAGGGTCTGCTTGGACATGCCCGTGTTCATGTAACCATGGTGACCAGCTGGAGTGTACACCATGTTGCCATGTGGTGGAGCCTGCATGGGCTGCTGGGGGATATGGCTGTGTTCCCATCATGCCCATCTGCATAGAGTACTGGGGTGACTGGTTCATATAGGCATGGTTGCCATGGTAGCCACTGTTCATCATGGGCTGGCCCATGCTGTAGCCGTTCATGGCGTTGAGGGAGGACATGTTCATGGAGTTGACGTTGTAGGCGGGCGCTGGCATGATGTTCATGCCCATGTTCATGCGCGGCATGGCGGCTAGCGTCCTTGATGGCGCCTGCATGGCCACGGCCTGTGGCGGCCGGGCGTACATCTGCTGCTGGTGGTGCGACAGGGGGGCCGACTTGGAGCGTGCAGAGATGTGACTCTTGGAGGCCATTTGGGGCTGGATCCGCTGCGAGGGCGAGATGCCCATGTTGCGCTGCAGCATCATGGGCGGCGGGGAGCTGAGGTTCGAGGGAGGGGTCATGGTGGCCTGCACCTGGGGGTTGGGGACTCGATGGGGGGTCTGGGACAAGGAGACCAGGCTGGAGTGCTGCGATGAGAGCGAGGGCGTGTTTGCATAAGATGTTATGGGATGTGAGGCCGAGTGGTTGAAAGGCAGCGAGTGAGGGTGGTCGATGAACGTGTTGGTGAACTGCTGCAGCTTGGCCAGACTGAGGCCAGACGACTGAGAGTAGTGCCCGCTGCTGTACTCCCCCTGGTGGTTGATCCTCTCGTAGAGGGCGAAGTTGGGGTTGCCAGATTCGGGGATGTCGGCCAGCTGCATGGTGGTGGTGAAGTTGGTGGGGATGGCGCACTGGGCCATGGGCTGCTGCTGGCTGTGCTGACTGTGTTGATTGTGGAGACTATGCTGAGGGTGCTGATTGTGCTGGCTGAGCTGATTGTGCTGCAGGTGGTGATTGTGGTGGTGACTATGCTGGTTGTGGGGATTGTGTTGACTGTGCTGGCTGAGCTGATTGTGTGGAACAAGCTGATTGTGTTGGCTGTGCTGATTGTGTGGGCCGTGCCTGCTGTGGGAGTTGTGTTGACTGTGCTGGCTGCGCTGGCTGTGTTGACTGTGCTGGCTGTTGCTGGGAGGCCGCTCCACCACCACGCAGCCCTGTGGCGACTTCACGTTGCAGTGGGGCGGCGAGCTCAGGCTGTTCTGCTGAATCATGCCGCAGCTGCCGGGGTTGACTGCAGCCATTTGCTGGCTCACGGCACAGCTGCTCTGGGCCAGGCCACTGGGGGGGATGCTGCCATAGGAGCAGCTGTTCTGGGAGGGGCCTGCCCCACAGATGCTGCCCCCCATGGTTGAGTCGTAGCTACTGGGGTTCTCGTAGTTCTCGGTGGTGCTCTCGATGCTGCCCAGGTCGCTGAAGCCACTGTCCACGACCTGCTGCGAGTGATCTGAGACGGACGGCACGTCCATCATGGGGCTCGTCTCCATGTTGTGGAGCGAGGGCACTGAGATGGCACTGTGGTCGGGGCTGATCTGAGTGTAGCCGCTCTCCAGGATGGAGACAGCCGGGCTGTTGACGGAGCGCACTGACTGACTCGGATGGGACTGCGCGGAGGAAAGGGGGCTGCTGTGGTCTGACTGAGGGCAGTCATCCAGCGAGGTGAGCTTGGGGCTCTGGGCCACGTGGGTGTAGGTCTGCAGGCTCCTGCAGGGCTCCTGGCTCTCCACGCACTCTTGGAAAACGGTCTCTCGTTCGGTCTCCTGCGTCAGGGACTGAACAGCTTGGGCCGTCTCTGAGTCAATCTCAGCGCAGATCGGGGGATCCTCCCTCAGCACGGGGCTGACTGTCTGCCTCTCTGTGCTCTGAGAAGGCTGTTGATCCGGACAAGGGCTCGGTGTGCTCTCCTCCTCTGACTCAGAGTCCACAGGGTTATCAGAGTCCACGGCTGCTACTGGAGCAACTGCTACAGCTTCAGATGGTGGTGATGCTACTGTTGTGTCAGTCGCTGTCTCCTGGATGCTTTCTGCAGCGGTAGCTTGTTCCTCATCACTACATTTAACTGTAGAAACCTGCTGACTCAGCTCAGAGTCATTGTCTTCTTTTGGATCTAAAAAAGGTGGGGGGCATTCAGGCATCTCTTTCCAACTCTGTTCCAACTCTGCTTTGCTGCTCTCAGGTGCTTCCGTCTTCGTGTGACTGTCCTCTTCGTCATCCGCATCCTGATCCTCCATTTGAGTTCTCTGCTCGTCCTCCTCCTCGTTCTCATTCCCCAGCGATACAGCTCCCTGTGTGCTGTGTTCCGCATCTTTGGCTGGGAACTCCTGCTCGTGTTCACTCTCCTGCTGGTCGTCTTCAGGTGGCTCGGGGGAATCCCCTCTGTCCTCAGGCCGGGGGGGAGAAAGGGCCAGGCGAATGGGCAGGTGAGCAGACCGGGGAAGCGACGGGGGATCCCTCAGGAGAGCTGGACTTCTGTGAGGCTTGGTCAGCGGGACTCGAGGGCTCCGAGGGGAGTCTCTCTGACATGATGTCTGGACTGGCCACGCCTCTGCCAGCTTTGCTGCCCCTGTCTGTGCCGGCAACATCCTGGTCTGGTTCCTCTTTCGCTTCTTCAGTCTGAATGTGGTGTTGCTCCGCTTCCATTGGGGTTTCAGGGGGCGTGTAAAGGTTGAGCTTAAAGCCCATCTTTCGTTCATTCTTTAGTCTCCATTTGGGAGGGCCACGTTTCACTCCTTTGGGCCAGCCCTTCTTCCGCTTCACTAGACGGGGTCTGCCGGGTCTCTTAGAGAGGACGTCAGCTCCTATAGAACAAAAATAACAATGAAGAAAAACACATTGTTTTGTAAGAGAGAAAGAACATTCTGCTGTAAAATGATTCTACGAGAAATAACACACTTCAATAATAACAGTTTCAATGTAGAATAATAATGGGTATTATTATGACACTCAAGATGCAAATACCTTCTTTCCAGTGTTCAAGATTGTCTTTCCGTGCATTTTTCTCCAGCCTCGGGCGACCTCGCCGCCGTTTGATTGGCATTATCGGCAGCTTGTCTTTCCGTTCCTCCTCTTCTTCCTCTTCCTCCTCCCTCTCGCCCACTCTGCAGGTCCGCTTCAGCAGGGGCATAGGGCGCTCGTCCTCGGAGTTGTCGAAGGGCTCGTTCAGCACCTCAGTCGTCTCGGAGATGGTTTCTGTTGTTACGCTGCTGTTTATTCTCTTTCTCTTACGACCTCTCTTCTTAAGGACAATGGTTCGCTGAAACACAAACACGAGAACAGCCCATGAAAACACTGCCCTTGCCCTAGCACTGAAAAACTAGGGCACTAGGTGGATGACCTCCGTGAGGATAGAGCAGTAATTCATTCAGGCTTTTGTGCTGAATGTTAAACGGTTTAAACCGCACTGTTAGACTAAACGTTTGAGCGATGCAGACTAGCGAGGAAAACCACAAATGAGACAGGCAAAGAAAGCAGAAACCACAGTCTGTATTTTACATTCTCCAGTCGTTTCCCACCGGCACCCTATGACTCAACCGCTCTTCCTCCGAAATCCTCCACAAGAAGAATGTGAAATCAATACTGCAACTAATGCACTGAAATAAACCCCAACAGCCACTGTCATTCTCCTCTGGTTTCCATACAGCTTCTGCTCCCTCACACCACGCAGCTGGCTGTAATATTATCTCCAGCACAAGGGGGCAGTGCCATATAAACAGAACAGATGTGAAAAGCATGGAGGAGGGCAGTAAATTAACCATGACCACTGACAATAGTACAAGGTTTATCCTGCACAGTCTCGACACTAGCAGTGAAAACACAATCTATTATCTACAGCTGCAGGCACGCGGGGAGGCTGCAGATGACAAGAAGCCACCGAACCCTCCAGTGAATTCATGAATATTTATCAAACCTTTCCATCTCACTAGAGTACACAACATGGTCCCTAATGAAGGCAAAAATCGTGTGATATACATTCAATTCCACTTTGTGATGGAATAAAATCCCAGATAACCACAGAGGAAATACCACAGAGGGAGAAAAAGGGCAACTTGCTGTGGTGCTAAAGATGAATCACGTCCAACAAACAGTAAAAGTCACCTTTCTCTTGGCTGCGAGCATCGCGTGGGCTTTCGTCAGGATGGGTGGTGAGCCATCAGAGCCGTCGGAGTCTTCGTCGTCTTCGTCATCATCCGCTTCATCATCGCTGACGTCCTGCAACTGCTGGATGCGCCTGGCCCAGGGAGGCGTGGGGCGGCGCTCATACGTCCTGTAGGGGACCTTGCAGTGGACCTTCGTGAGAGGTTGTCTGCTACCGTGAGTCATCATGTAGCCCTCTCTCTCCTCCTTCTCCCAGCAACTGGCCTGCTCCAGCCGCTCAGCCTGGTAATTAAACAGACAAGACGCATTATCTCTGGGAAAGGCGCACGCACGGCGCCAACATCTGAGCAACCAGGCTAATGGGAAAACAAGAGATTGGAATTAACGTCATGACAAATGAATCACTGTAGGTTTCTCCTGGTAATAAAAGCAGCGTGCCAATTAGATGTCGGCCCGTCATGGAGGAAACATTTCCATTTAGCGACCGTGGAAAGATTGAATTTCATGGAATATTCAGCACTATTAATTATGTAGGTAACTGATTTAGGGCAATTTTGCACAACATTAGATGCCTGCTGACAGTGAGAATGCTTTTCCCATTAATGCCCTATATTTGAACTCCTTAGCTCATCAAACAAGCATTCAGTCACGGCATTGCAGGCGTGTGTAACCAAATAACTAGCGCCTGATAATTGAACGAGGTAACATACATCCATCTCTGCCTCCCTCTCCTCCTCGGACAGGACAGCGTTGATGCTCGTTGAGGGCGTCCAGCGAAGGGCGTCGGGGTCCACGTCGTTCTGACGTGGGTTCGCCCTCTGCGTGTCCTTGTGCCTCTGAATCAGCCGCTCTCTTCTGATCAACACAATCCTGCGTCACAGTGAGAAAAGCCTGTGAGTTTGTGTCGGCGGATGAACGAGCCAGAGCAGAAATAACTCAGACAGGAGGTGATATGTGGTTAAATATGAGTACAAAGACGAGCTCTTTGGGACACCAGGTGCTCCGTGTCCTTGGGGGTGCTTAACCTGACTTACTTCTGTCAATATTCAGCGGCATTAATGGATACACTGTTAAAAATACCCAATGGCCTGGATAAGTCAGACAGCGTACAGATATGGCAGCGCCGGCTGAAGGAGACTGCGGATCGGAAACTGACCTGCCATCCTGTCTGTCAATCATGCCGAGCTGCTGGAGAGTAGCGGCGATGTCGTGCGGACACATCCCAGTGGCCCTGCTTATTCCTTTAACACTGATGTGTTTATCTGGGTGCTTATAAAGGTACTCCAGTATGACACTTTTCCAATATGCCAGGTAAGATAAGCGACCCAGATCTGACAGGGGTTTCTCCGGGGAGCCGGCTTGTCCTTCTTGCCTGGTGAGAAGGTAACCTAAAAAGACACAATTCAAACAAATACAGAATGCTTTAGTCAAGCTAGAGGCCGGGGTTATTTCAAACTGCAATCCGATATACACCCCCCCAACCCCTCCCACCATTATGGATTGCATATTCATGTGGGGATGTGACACTGAACCCTGCTTAGGATTTCACCTTCAAATAGTATAAAGGGAGATGAGGCAATCACTTTTTCTCCCCTTCAACCTCTGTCAGATGCTGTGATACACGCTGTCAAGGGCAACAGAGCAGGTTGAGCGAGGCGAGTTCAGAGGAAGCAAAGCGACAGAGAAGCAGCTGGATATCATTGCTCACCAGAGACTGCACTTAGGAGAGATAACGTACAAGGGACTAATACTAATGTGTATCTGTGTTTAATTAGTTTTATAGCAGCCCTGTCAAGGGTCATCCATTATGAGCGGGCAATAAATTAATTAATGGCTTCTAATGTGCACTCACTACCGAGAACCAAACAAGCAAATCTAATCACCAAACAGTGAACACATAATATTCCAGTAATCATCACAATATTCATTACTACAGCTAAGAAGAGGAGCCTGTGATAACAAACACTTACGGATGAATATTCAAATCAATTAATTGAAAACAGTAATGTTTCACAAGTATATCATCATTAATAACACTAAAGAGCTGCTTTAAGGGTGAGTTATTATCTGAAAGAAGCCATTTTTTTTTACATGAGCGCCCACTGAGTCTGTGCTCTCAAGGCTACCTGAGACAAAGTGTTCCTCTAATACAGTCCAATATAACAGAAAAGCTTAATCTAAACAACTTCCAGCTCCAAAGCTACATTTTCCAATAAAGCCTTCAAAGAGCTCAGAACTCAGCTGTGCTCAGTCTCCCTTAATCCCCGTCTTTGTTATCAGCACACTCTCAATATCACAGATCCTCTCGCATCTCTGTGTCTCAATGGCTCCCAAAGTGAACAGGAAATCAAATGCTCCATTACCGCCCGGCCTCCCTCTCCGCACTCGCTCCCTTTTCCACTTCTCTTCATCACACACAAACTCAGCAAAGAGACAACTCTTGGAAATAATAGAACGCCTATAATGACAAAAAAAAGGAAAAACACTGAACACAGAAAGCCACTCAAGGCAGCGACTGTTTTCATAAGTGGACCGGGAGGCTTTAAATATTGTATGTGTTGCATTACTGGACTAAAAAAGAAAAGGAACATCTACACCTCGTCACATCTGAGGCAGAGAGAGAATTGGGAGCATTTTCTGTGAAAACGTTCTTCAGGCGATGCTGAAATCCTATTGGCTGTCAAGTAATGTATGCAGCCATAATGTAATGTTTATCAGGGCTAATCTGCTGATTGCCTGAGCACTGAACTCGAATACTCTTGATTAGGTCACTTCAAAGCCTTAACCAAATAACAGCACCTTGCCACCAGCAACAAATTCACCCCTTAATCTGGAATTGTTTGTCAAGACCAACGAGAGAGAGAGATAGAGCGAGAGAAAGAGAGAGAGAACAGAAAAGCCAGTCCAGCGGTCTAAAAAAGCATTAAGGAACTTACTGAAATCAATAAGGAACCTTCCAAATCCTTGCCTTTGGTACTGAGGCATGATCATTATGCAGGAGACATTGTACTTCTGCTGGCAAAGCTTTTCCTGAGGGAAGGAGAAACAGATCAAGTATGTCAGAGCTCTGCTGAAGCTGGCAATTTACTGCACCTGCCATTGTCCTTATCTAAAGCGGTGCACATGCACGTGCACACCACACACACACACACACACTGTGATGAGCTCACACTAAGAGGTTTACTCGGTTCTGAATTATTATGGCTACAATATGACTATCAATTTTCTAAAAGTTAATCTGGAAGTTATTTCCTGATTATCAAACAGTGAAAATATACATCGTAACACAAAAGCTCTTCTTAAAATGGTTTTACTTTGTCTGAAAGCAGCATAACAGTTTAAAACCTAGCACTACCCAATTTAAAGTTCTGTAATATAGAAAATCCACACAGTTTAGAGGCCGGAGGACATGAATACTTGGTGTTTCTGTTATGACTCATTTACTGACTCAGCACTTACGCACTACTGTGGGAATATAGCTAAATACAACAATGGACAGGTCAGTCTGTGTCGCCATTCAAAAATGGTGTGCGGTATTCCTTCATTTCCCATATAATCACTCTGTAACTCTTACCTTGGAGAAATAGCCCACAAGATGACAGCCTTTCTCATCATTCTTTGTAAGTATGTAGAAGAGGAACGGCTCCACATCATAATACAAGGTCTTGTGATCCAGGAAAAGCTTGGCTAACAGGCAGAGGTTTTGGCAGAATAGTTTGCTGACATTTCCATCAACCTAAGCACGGAATAAAAAAAAGAGCAAGAGGACACTGTTCAAAACGTTCCCATTTTTCCCTCCTCCTCCTCCTCCCTCCCTCCCCCCCGGAGCCCATTCAGTGGAATCTCATGCAGCATACAGTTATTGCTTTATTGCTGTGAAGGGAAGCTGACCTCAAATACAGAGAGGTTGTCCTTTCTGTAGATTTCATTGGCTGGCGGGTGGAACCAGCCACACTTCTTTGTGTGCCTCTGGAGAATGTTTTTGCTTCTCATGTACTTCAGACAGAACTCGCACAGATAAAGCTTTTGTAATCTGGTGGAGACAAAAGGGAGAGCTTCAGTTTGTACTTCAGCATGAATAGATATTTCATCTTTAAAAAGGATGTTGGCAAGAAACTGGCATTCAAATTTTGGTGAAAGAATCAACATTACCTTGAATATTCAGGCGGGTAAGGCGACGAATACCAGGTTTGAATCTCATACTTCCCAAATTCGATAACGGCAGGGCAACGCAAGGAGTCTGTGTTCATCAGAGATCCAGTTCTCTGCAGAAAGACGGAACAAACACATAAATATAGTGACCCACATAATTCAATGATAATGTCTCTATTCACCAGCTTCTATTATTGTTATATAAACAATCAACTATAGTTCACAGATCTCGTGTGAAAATGAAAGATAAACTAAACTTAACTTGTATCTTATTTACCGTCCTTTAAATATTTTCTTACTTTTTTGTTTTGAAATCCCAAAGCTTTTAGAAGGTTTGGGAAGTTGTGTTTTGTTTTTGTGTGTAACCTACTTTTTCTTAACTCCATAGATAAAAGTAGTATATAAATAAAGTTTATTATCATACATAATATAATAATCAGTCACCCTTCTCACCCACCAACATCCCTAACTTTTCAAACCGCTCAGTTACTCTACAAACAATTCGGCTGTTAATGCTGACCTGACAGAATTATACATGGATATAACTGAGGATGAATGTGATTATTATTCAATATAAATATTGCATTTCCCCATGTCAACTGACTGTAACTCAAAATATAAAAAATAAACAAAATGGCAAACTGCTTGGTTCAGCCTATAACTGCAGTAGATGTTGAAGAAGGTCGGCCTTGTTTGTTCACCTGTGCGGCGAGTTCCTGGACACATTTGAACGTCTCGATGTCCTCCTCTCTGACGTGGTCTCTGGACATGGCCGCGAAGTCCGCCTGGGCCTTCTGCTTCACGCGCAGGTCCCCGTCGTGGCCTGTTACAAGCACAATAACACAACATCAACCCATCAGATAGCAGATCAGCAGCGGCCTGTTTGAAGCAGCCGTGGCTGAATAATCTCATAAATGCATTTTATGCAAATGTGATTATACTGTGAGTGCTGCTGCTGAGCCTGTTTGAGGCCATGTCTCTGAGGAATTTCATAATGTATCATCTTTGCATGTTTATATGAAAATCCCTAATGTAATGAAGTGAAACTAAATCACTCTAATTGCGTAACCGCTTTCATGTGCTTAGTCATCCACCAAGACAGTTTCCCATGAATTAAGAAGCAGATGCAGTGAAGAGAGCAAGTGTCGACATGAAAAGCAACTGATGTTGGAAAGCAGGCAGTAATTTTATGAAAGACAGCAACACCATGACTTAACCACCAAAACAAAAACCCATTACGTGAGGAAGTGATCTGTCGTTAACATATTTATGGAAATGTTGCTGCAGTAAGTATGTTTGTGCAGTATATTGTTTAGAAGGGCTTGAAACATATAGCCGTTTCTTTTTCCCTACGTGTGATTTCTTAAACTGTGACTTCACTCGTGAAGACCATGAAATGTAAGGGTTGCTGCACCTCCGGCTATAATCATCATGTCAACTTGGGTGGGTGAATCACTGGGTAGTATGTGTGTAATGACCACTGGAAGTGAGGTTGAGTGGAGACAGTGATTTGGAGGGTGAGGGTGGGATGAGGAGGAGCACTGATGTGACTACAGCCTCTACTATGTAGTGATCACAATGTGGGCACTACAGCAGAGGGTCAAGAGCAGAGCAAGGAGCATGAGGGGGTTAGTGGGCCATGCACTATGACAAAAAGCCAACGGGCGAGAGGATGGAAGCCACGTAAACGCCGCAGCCAAGTCAAAAACGCAACGTAACTGGGTTAAGAAACTAAAAGAATTCAAATTAAGCAGAAGATTAGTAGTCTGTTAGAGTGTTGAGGGTGTCCTCGCAAAGAAAAGATTAGCTCTGGTCTGGAAAAACAATAAAATAACTGCGGGTGTTGAGCTTTAAAAACAAAACAAAGAAGAAACTTAAAAGGTGAGGAGACGCAGGTCTTGGCTGGAGTTTCGAGCCTTGCTTACCATGATTATTCTCAGGCTTAATTCTTCCGTCTGTCAAGTCTCCCTTTCCTGGCGAGGGGGGTCCCTTCTGAGGGCTCACTTTATACCTCAGCCTGCCTAGTGTCCTGTGCTTTTTAAGGAAGGGGTTACGTTTGAAACGACTGACCATCTTAAATGGGTGTCCTCTGGGTCGGCCCGGCCCTGCAGATGTGGAGTGTAGCCTATTTTTAGTAAACTCGTTCTTTCCAAGAGGCTGGGGCCCCGTTTTGGATGCGTGAGGGGAATCCTGCTTATGATGCATGCGCTTAGGCGGCGCATAGCAAGGTAGTCTCTTTTTCCGCGACTGTCCCTGAGTAGTATAAATGTGAGAAAGTCCGTCAAATAGTCCCTTCAGTTGGCTGCTATTACAGAGACTACTCAGGGAAGGAACACTAGACTGGCTGGAAGAGCTCTGGGGCGAGTTAGCGGAGGTGGAGCTGCTGGACACCTGCGAGGGGGGGCTAAATCCCGGCAGCGTAGGGGCCGGAGGAAGTGCAGAGGACGAGAGGGTAATCATTTGCGTGGCGTCAGCAGCGAAGGTAAACAGCTCTGGGGGCATGGACAGGTTGGGCGCACCCTTGTCTCGAGAGCTTAACTGTTTGGCGGGGGACTCAACGGTTACAGGTCGCGAGCGACGGCCCACGGGAGAAGGGGTAAAGAATTTGGAAAGCCCATCGATAAGCCCTTTGGTTTTCTTGTTAACGGTGAGTGTAGCTGGGGTGGAGGTGGGCGTGAGGGGTAGAGTGGTGGTGGTGGGGGTGGAAGTGGTGAATTGGGTGGCGTTGACCGCACAACAGGGGTCTGCAACAGCCAATCTGTCTCTGGCGTCCTTCACAGATGCAGCATGACCAGATGAAGGTGTGGAACAGACGGTAATCTTTTGACCCCTACCAGGTGACCCCCTTCCTCCAAGTGCTACCATGCAGCCGTCACCACGGGTTATAGAGCTGCAAAGACAAGAACAACAACAGACAGTGTGTTTTAAAAAGGTCACATCTCACTTGCATAAGCACATATGAGCCGTTTTCAGACATGACCTGCGGGTTAAAGCTGAAGAATTGGCTACAGAAATTATCCACAGTTTGCCTTTCACACATGCATAACACAGCGAGAGGTTCTCTGCACAGAGACGTTATCAAAGTGTCTTTTTGGAGTTTTGAAGATCATTTTCTATGAACTATCTGTGACTGTGCTCACCAAAGTAATTGCTCAGATTAGAAACCTCACAACACAGCACACAACAGCATCGGGTCAAAGCTGAACCACAGTGTCGTCCTGTAAGCTGCGTTGGATGTTTACAATAGTACAATGTGGTAATAATTTTACTCTCAACCTGGGGGTTCTTTTGAAAACTATATTTGTATCCGCGTTGAACCTTTTTTTAGAATGCGGCTGTGTTTCCGGTTATTAGCAAAGGAGTCAGAGAGAGTGCCATCTCATTATTTTCAACAGGAGCGTCTCTTCTTACAGATCTCTTCACACTTACATTCTTTGTTTGAGCTTATTTCTGGGCCTTCCGATTGGCTTTGCATATCGACGTTTGATCTGATCGGCTTTCTGGTGCAGCAGTTTTCTCCCGTTGTCCTTTGGCCTGCATACTTGGCAGATCCAGGTTCCTGGAGGGTGTCCAAACACAGAGAGCATCGTTTGGGTTGGGTTCATCAATTCGAAGGGACATACAGTATATTCATTTGAAACATCTCCTTTAATACTGCGAGCTGGCGAGAATCCCACCAGCTCACAACGACAATCAATTACTCAGCACAAAGCGAAAATCCATAAGAAAAACATTGGGTCAATTCTCTGTCCAGAGGAATAGACTTCGTGTCAGACTGTTGAGCAAAGCTATGTGACTTGTATGAATTGCCTGCCAAATGTCCTGCTACAGTACGTGCACCATCATTACAAGCCTCGCCGTGGGGTCAGTCCTGTAATCCAGAGATAGCAAATCTCCCCGGGGATGCTGGAATAATTTGATATGCATGCAAAGCTCCTAATAAGCCACTGCAGCCTCACAGTGTGCTGAGTGACAGCCCCAAATGGCCGCCTGTGAAGAAAAGGCTTTGATTTGACAGCGGAGGAGGAAACAGAGAAGCCAGACAGTGTAAACACCTCACCTTTTGGCATTCTTGAAAGCGGTGGGTCGCAGCATTCCATGTGAAAGCCCCGATCACATGAATCGCAGAACAGCATCTCGTCCTGAAAGGGAACAGCAGGCATGTGTGAGGGATGTCCCTGTTGCGTACATGTAACACCCCTCCCATCATTTAAAGGCTTTTTGGAGAAATAAGCCCAATTGTGCACAAGAGAGGCGTTAAAAGTCTGAGGGAAAACCAGAAAATCCTCAGGGAGACACAAAATGAGATCTACATCCGAGCCAACACAAGAAAAGGGTGTGAGTCAAGATGTATGCAACGTTATACTTACAGCATTTTTCCCCTGTATTCGACAGGAACTGCAGGTTTTGCATTCGATACACTGCCACCGTAATCTCTTCACATTCGAGGTTAATTCTGGGGAAAACTTCAGACATGATGGATGCCCTACAGATGCAAGCAGAAATGCATTTTAGCTTGACACACTTTCACCGACACTGAGTCACACAGCCACAGACTAAGACTTTCCATTTATTCACACAGTCAGGTTAAATATTAACGTATTACAACACTGAAAACAATGGTGGGCCTTCATGTCCGCAGCACATTTTTTGCCCCCGCCACAAGTTGTGCCTAAAAACAGTGTGATCAAACATCTGAGCCGCTAATTACAGATAATTTGATCCTAACGAGGCAGAAACGGTAGCAGCACTCATTCTAATGGAAGCCGATCCATGAAAGTCATGTAAACGCCTGCCTTCTCCCTCACCCTGCTCCCTCTCATGGTTGTAAAACAGCTGTTTTACAGTCAGAGAACAATTTGTGTACACTAGGAGCGGTTAATGAAAACCACCTCGACACTACTTAGTCAAATTTGAGCTATAAAAATGTCACCAGGAGAACAATTCCTTACGGCATTTAAAATAATTGTTCAAACATAAATGACTCCTTGGCAGAGGGAATTTTATGGGGGGTTGAACGTTTTTTTGTGTGGAGCTAAAGAAGTGTAAAGGAAATGCCACCAATCTGCACAGGGGAAAGGGTTGATCTTTTGATCCAGTGCGCCTGGTGCACGCTATAAGAAGAATCTGAATGGAGCGAAAATGATTTCAGATTCTATAATGGCCACTTACGGAGCATCTGCCCTTCTTGAGCCCACTGAGGGTTGCAAGCAATTTACATCCCTTCAAACACTCAATCTGAACACTGTGCTCCCAATAAATCCCTTTAAAGGGAAGTGAAAAATGTGGAGGAAGAATGTAACATCTGCTCGACTGATGCAGACGACTGATGCTGCCGGGGGTTCGGTTATATGACGATAATAACTCTATATCGTCACAAGACAGAAATGTGTCCATAATCACTGATTTGTCTCTAGACTTAATTCTGAGGATGATTCAATATCACTTAAAATTAATGGTTATGTCACCATTATTATAACAAATTTGTACGGCTTCAATAAGTTGAAGTGCTTTGATTTTTGAGAGGCTTCAGACATTTTAAACAAATGAATTTCCTGAAAAGTCTTAATTTAAAATAACATTATTAAAGCAATAAAATGGCTGCTATAAATATTTTGACATTTGATTTTTATCTACCCTTCTTGCTACTATTCTAGAATTAACCTTTATCATTCGGCCTGGGTGATAATTCCATATTATTGTCATCATTCATAGGATTACAACGATATCATATTTGACCAAATATAAGAATCTGGTCGACAAAATAATGGATTCCAAGCAAACAGAAGCTAAAAACCGGCAACATTTGGCTCCACGTTCCAATAATATGTTTTGCTGGTGAGTGAGTGACTGCGGGGCGACTTACCACTGCTCCCACAGTCTGCACAGGACAGCAGCTCTTCTGGCCGCTTGTCCCGATTTGACTCTTTCGTTCCAAGACAGAAACTGCATATTGGGATAGGGTCGACCCGGAGCTGGGTGGGAACACAAACAGAGACAAACTGTTTAAAAAACAGAAACGGGCACGGGCTCTGTTTGTTTTTCTGACATTTTATCTCGTCGGGATTTCTTGAGCTCACTGTAGACATACTGCCGGTTATGGAGAGGAGATAAAAAAAAACAGTGTGTGGATTTAATGAAACGGCTTCAAACATATGAACTAGAAGCAAAAGCTCAGTAAATGAAGAAAAAAAAAGAAAAGAGAAGGAGTTGAGTTCTCACAGACTGAAATGAATAATAAATGAATCTCATCCTCAGAGATCTGCTGCGTTTTAGATCCACGTCCTTTATCCATTACATCGGAATGGGTAAGTGATCTTAGTAATCATAGTTTAAGGGCTTAATCCAATTCTTAAAGCTCGCACTCCAGTCTGAAAGGATTAACCAGCATGTAATCAAATTACCTCAATAATAAAACGTGCCTCTCATTGTTGCTGCCGTGATCCACTGTATAAATGTTGCAAGTCTCAGAACAAACACTCATTTAAGGGCTTACGCAAAAGTTCAGAAGTAAAATATGAGCTCGCCGCTTAAGAGGATTTTCTCATTGATTACTCCGAATGAAGAAAGGCTGACTTCGCAGAAAGACATTTATTTTTTGTGTCATCTCTCATTCAGCTGCCAGTCAGAACCTAGGAGACACTTGTCACACTGATGCATTATGGGATTCACAGGGTGTCCCTTTAAATATGAGATCATATCCCCGAGCCTCTGGAGGAGCATCAAACAAGCGGCTGCCTCCTTCCCTGAATTTAACGGTAAACAACGCTCGCGGGGTGTGACCGTAAATAACCAACCTCATCATCAGTTTACACACTAAGGCCTCGACAATTGAGTGCAGCTTTGAAGGGCACTCTGGGGATGCCCATAATTAGTTCCCCGGTTTCTATGACGCTGATCACCACCACAGTCCTCCACCAAATTTGTGACCTCTGAATCCATATTGATTCCGACCTCTTCCAGACCAACGGTTTCATTAAGGGAGATCTTTGTTTTTGACAGGAGCGTCTTTTTACAACCTGTCACACCATCCAAATGAACCCCGGGGGGAGAGACTCAGCAGGGACTCGCTGTGACTTTGGCCATTGTTCCTTGCTGTTGTATCAATTAGTTGTTGCAGTGAAGGGGAAGCAGTTCACCGCCACATCAATGATTACTCTATTTTCCAACCTGCCAGGTCAATATCTGAAAGCGGCACTAGCACTGGGAGTTGACTGGTGCTTGCAGGGATGTGATTACTGACACAAAAACACCAGAATCGCTGCTGAGATGAGGCACCACCTCTCGGTTAGAACACAGCTGAGCCACAGCTCAGACAATGAGTCATCAGTGATTTTCATTCTGTCTCACATCGCGGGAGAAATATTAAATACATAGCCCGAAACTGCAAACTTGCAGAACAGTCGTGGTCCTGAGTATCATTCATAACCCACAAGAGCTGAAAGAATTGGATCTTTGGCAAAAAGCAAACAACTGTGAGAATCAACAGAGAATTTAAGTCATTTATCAAGTTGCAATCTCTGGTTTCAGCTCTTTGAATATGATCATTTCTCTCTCTCTTAGCTATTTAGTCACCATCTTTAGATTTTGGACTGTTTCCCTCTGACAAAACAAGCCAAGATGACATCATTGGCTCGTTGAGGTCGTAAAATGTGCTTTCCATTACTTTAGGACATTTTATGGACAAATGAAAAACATTAATCAATAGTGAAAATACTAGCTGCAGCCCAACTCATAACCCTGACGTTTTGTTAACTTGACTACACAAGGTCTGTCAATTAAAAAGGCATATGAAAGTTCAAACTACATTAACTCTCGGCAGCCTCAAAGAAATATTAGTATTTGTCCTTGATCACAAGTGAAGTCATTCTACTTCATCACTGAAAAAAAAAGATAATACAGCCAAAGGCATGTGAATACACGGCCTCTGGGTTGTGATTACTACTTGTTATGTACAAAAACTACATGTCATTTTTACTATGTAGCCTGGAGGCAAACAGAAATCTGTGAGTCTTAAAACTCAGACTGTGTGTTTAACACACGTCATAAATATGATTTGTACAAGAGAATTATAGATACAAGTGAGAAAGACTTGTGTAAAGAGCTCGGAATGAATAAGACATCAGTGCTAATGTGCAGCCTGTGCATTCTGCTGATGAAACGCTCAGGGGCTGATAGGCAAGTGAAAGCCTTCACTTCATAACCCGGTCTCCAATGACTCCGCCATGACGTCTCATCCAGGAACCGGAGAATTAATTTCAATCAGGGAATATTCTTAGGCCTGGTGATTAGAACCAATGGCAATTTGCGATCTGCACGGCATGAAAATGTGCAAATAGAGAAATAAACACAGCTGAGGAGACGCTGATGATTTACTTGGGGGATTCTAAATTAAGTACATTACAGGAAATTACGCTGCTTCAAAAGAGCAGGCTGTCCTGAGTGAGGGGGTGGGGTCCTATTAGAACACTGCCGGTGGAGAGAGAGAGAGAGAACCAGAGACACAGAGAGAGAGAGAGAAACAGAGAGAGAGAGAAACAGAGACACAGAGAGAGAGAGAGAGAGCTCAAGTGGTTGCATAACACAGCAGAAAAAAAAACTCTCATTCCTTCCCTTTGTTCCTGCCAGAGTCTCTTCAGAATCTAATAAACTCTAAACCAAGACTGCTCCTTTTACCTCAAACTATCTCTTATCCTCAACACACGTTGGGCTTCAGCAGCTGAGCAGCCAGCGACGTCTCATCCCTTTTGAAGTGAATGGTAAACCTGCGCCCGGGCCAGGTGATGTCATCAGCCCCCAGAGCAATAGATTGAAATGTTCCAAATGAAAAACAGCAGGCCCCTTTCCTCTGCTATGAGAACCGGCGCAGGACACCGTGTCTCTAAACACATCTCGGTTTCACTTTTGGCCCGACCACAGACACTGTCACAGTTGTGGCTGCAGAATCAAGGTGTCGCTTCCTGATTATTCGCTGTGAAGCTGGTGGGAACAGGCCGACGGCTCTTGCGAGCAACTTTCGGCCGCATAACTTGTGCACCACCCACTAGACTTCACTTCACCTTCATCAGTCTCAACACACAAGCTGCCGGAAAAGAAAAAAAAAGACTTCACAACAAACTACCGAGATGACTGTGCACCACACTTAAAAAAGGGCTGCACAAAACAAAACAAGTTTCCATGACACATTCTCCTGCAAATCAAGTGGGGACTATAATAGAAACACAATCTCTGTAAACAATAAACCAACCCCGAGGTGCCAAAGCAGCGGAAGCAATGCAACCTGGAAGTTTGTTTATATGGTTTTATTTCCTCTCTGGGGCATCTCAGTTAGCGCAAAGGTCATAACAGCTGCGTGAAGCCTGAGAAGAAGAAAGAATCTGCCCTGCCACACATACTCCGGCTCCCATTCCTCGGCCCTGTTCGTCAGGACTAGTTTACGCTTGTTGGTGTCGGTGCAAACTACCAACAGAATATCCCAATTCTGTTCACTGACGCTTTGCAACTCACAAGACAGCCAGCCACATCCCTTAAGGTCATTAGGCTAGAGTTACATAACCTCTGGGTAGCCTACAGCAGTCTGCCTACCACACACTGTCAGCATGACTTTCTGATTATCCAAGCTCTCTTATTATAGAGGCCGAGAGAAACGCAGCCCCAGAGGGACACACACTCTAGATGGCGTTGCTTCTGATCCGCCGAGCTAGAGACCAGAAGATTAAGAGTAGCAGTTGTCCTTTCAATAACATTCCTCTTAGTGGTGGATTTAACTTCCGCCCTGCCTCCTCGGTGATGCTACCACGGAAGAACCACTAAAGTTGGAGCTACACAAAAGTTTTAGGACGTGTTTGGTGAGAAGATAGAGAGATTAGAGATTAATAACACAGTAATAAACAGTGTATTAACTGCTGTGGTCACTGGGGTGTCTCCCTGACAGCAACAGAAGACACTGGTGGACATGGGGAGGACCATGCAGAGGCCAAGGTGTGTGTACCTGGTCTCGTTCATGGGGGAGGAGTGTCACAGACGTCAGGACCAACGGGGACGTGGTGAGACACCTGGAGCCCCTTGGATCGACCCCGCTGTGGCTGAGCTTGTACCGGGGGCCATTTTTGGACAGCCTGCCGTTGTTGACCGACCGCTTGGCCGCCAGCCGTAACCTCTGCCGGAAAGCGGGGTTATCCAGAATGTTCGAGAGGTCGTCCTGGTTCCTCAGATACCTCTCGATGTTCTTCAGCGAGGAGCCGTGGTTATCATCCAGGCCCTCAATGGCCCTGTTGAGTATTTTATTCCAATCGATGTGGCGCAGATCGCTTGAATTCCATATAGGTTCCTTCGGTGGCACAGACACGTTCGCGGGCGGGATTGATCCGACTCTTCCGGGATGTCCCGGGTCCTTGTAGGAGGTGCTCCCTTTATTTGTAACCTTGAGAATAGAGCCATCGTGAACACTTAATCCCAACTGCTCCACGACGGTCTTCCTGTCCAGTCCGTGGGACGTGGCCACCGCATGGCAGATCCTCTCCTCCGACGGCCTCTGCTTCTGCCGTTTGATTTTCTGTATTGCTTCGAGAATCCACTCCGTGTACAGAGGGTTCGCAAGTTTTACCATGGTTGAACAATTAGATGCACCAAAATGTGATCCATACAGGTTCCCCCTTTCTGCTGCTGAACACTGGGTACATCCACATCCTCGGGGAAAAGGTCAAAAAGTTATGTTTCCATGCCAGCATCCACGCCCGTCCTCTCAATCCTGGTTAGTCTGGCGGTGATCTCGAGGAAAAGTTGGCACTGGGTTAATTCCCCCGAAAGGTGGTGAGCAGCTGAAGTGGAGCTGGATTAAATCAATCCAACATCAAACCTGGAAACAAGAGAGAGAAAGAACAAACAGGGTCATGTGCATTTCTTTCAAAAAACATGTAAATGATCTCATTATTCACATTCTTTAAAGTGGGTATAAAAGCTAAGCTGGAGGAATGTGGGACTTTTAAGATGTGCTACAACACGAGAAAACAGATGGATAAGAAACAGATGCAGGAGCTGTCATGGCTGCTGTAGAAATTAGACTTAATCCATTGCCTGACAGTAATAATCCACACAGCAGATGAAAAAAAAGCAGATGTCGGTTCCTCAACATACTCGGTTCGGTTTCAGAAAGCAGCGAACAACAACACGGCGGCCGGACCAACTTCAGGCAGAAGTTCCGGGGTGAAAAAAAAAGTAGAAACCTTCTCCTGAGCAGGTCAGATGTTGTTTTTTTTTATAACATGTCCCCCCCCCCTCCTCCCTCCCCGCACACACACAAACACACAAAGTTAACACTTACACTCGCAGCACGTTATTTTTCCAACCGCGACGTTTCTCAATCTGCGACACGAGGGAGCGAAACGCAAAAAAAGAAATCACGAAAAAAACAAAACAGGCGCAGAATCCACGTTAAAGTTTTAACCGTTACTCGTCCACACGCGACTTTTGACAGCTCGACGTCCGCTACGAAGGGAAACCGAGCCCGCGAGCGCGAGGAGCCTCCCCGGTTGACAGCTGCCGTTACCGACCGATCGCAGCCCCCGCGTCAAACGAGCCCACGATCCCCCGGTTGGCAGACAGCCGCGACGAAGAGCCCCGAGTCCGAGCTGCGCCGAGTCCGAGCCGACAGATGACAAGCGCCCGCCGAGCGTTACACCGATTGTCACCTAAACAGTCGCCATTTTGTTACAATGTTGTAGTTTACATGAATCCGACATGACGCTGATTACAATCCAATGGAGTCTCATTAAACCCGTACCTACCGCTAATGGGCCCGCCCCCCTGCGACTTCAATATTGGCTGCGAGGGCGAGATCCGACTTCTGGTTTGATGGAGCACATGTCAATCTCCGTGCGGGAGCGCAGTGCACGCGGCGCGCCACTGGCTGCGCGAGCTGTCACTTCGCCCCCTCGACCCGCCTCTTAAGGTGCCGCCGGTTGATCGAGGCGAGATCGCACGGCTACGCGAACTTTCGCCGCCCCCCCCCCACGCAAAAAAAACCACAACTTGTTTTGTATTTACTCATCAACGGTTAAACGGGACGTAACGAGCGTGAACGCGCCGGTTCTCTCCCCCCAGTGTGACTCGGAGGAGTATTTAACCTCCTGTGTGGAAGTGGCGTAACACCGGGTGCCACCTTTACTCGGATTCCTCCTCGAAACACTTGGTTACACTTGAAAGTGATTTAGATCGTTTTGGACTTTAATTGGCTGTTTGTTAAATCTATCGTGTGTTTGCGTTAGTGGAATAAAACGCGGTTTAAAGTCAAAACAATCCCAAAAACCGGGAATCACTCGTTTCCCTTCAGCAGATTCAAGAGTGTATCACTATCGCCTGTTTTTTCCTTCTTCTTCTCCTCCTCGTCTTTATCTTCCTCCACCTTTTCCCCCTCCACACCGTGAAGAGATGTTAATTCTCTGTAAAACATTCAACCGGGATGAATAAAGGGGAATAAAAAGTAGCGGGAGGGGGAATGAACGCGATGTGTTGGCATGACCTCTTTATCACGAACCACCACCTCCCGACGAGGGGGGACCGCCGAGCCCCGGAGGAAGGTGTTCAGGAGGGAATACAAGTTAACACGATTGCCGGGGGAGAGAGTGTCTCCCTCCATCACCGATCCTCAATCATGTGTTCCACTCGCTTCTTCCCCCCACCGTGCACCCGGGAGGACATGACACACACACACGATCCGCCGCGGAGACACACAACACATCGCGGCTCAAGTTCCACGCGGGGGGATAGAACAAGTACGGAAGAAGAAGAAGAAGAAGAAGAAGAAACGAGGAAAGCTTACCGTCGATTATTCCCCTCTCTTCAAGTTTCCCCCCCCCTGCCTCTTCCTCTCCCGGATACTCCTCTTCATTAATCGGGGAAATGTGCAGAGACGCATCCCGGCCACGTCCCGGGGAAAAAAAATAATAATCACAGAATAAAAACAACAACAGCGCCTCGGAGGAGGAACGGCTCCGGCGACATGGAGCAGGGAGCTGATAAGAACTAATTGAAAGGTTAATCTACACAGCAGCCTGTGACAAAGTGGTACCCTCCCCCTTCTTCTTCTTCTCCTTCTTCTTCTCCCACTGTAGACATCCCCACTTCACTGGAGTGGAGCGGACCGTCGCCCCTTTAGTCCGCATGCTACCATCATATTGTCAGTTTCACTCCTCCACCACCACCACCTCCACTCACTCTCCTTCCATCAAACATGTCCACCGATCAGGATCATTTTATCTTTGCACTCCATGTTTCTCCTTCTCTCTCCCCACCCCCCAGGCTGCTTAACGTCTTTATTTTTTAATGTCATAACACATGAAGTCCCCACGGAGCGTTTGTGGATTCCACTGATCATGTGGGATTGGATCTGACATAAAACACACAAATCCAGACTTTTATAGTTTTTGTAACACAATCAGATGGTTCTTGCTCCCACTGACCAATTTCACCCGGGGGCATTGTGGGATATCATATCCACAATGCAAACATACTTATCTGTTAATTAACTTCACACCCAAGGAAGAGATTTGTAGATGTAATAGCAATATCATTTTTCGATTATTAAATTTTTTAATCTAGCATGTTAACATTTAGCTCCTTAAAAATACATGTTTTCCCCTGAGTAAAAAGAGAAGTTAGCAATTGTAATATAAGTTTCTATCGGTGTTTAAACTCCTTATCTGGACATTTATATTCTGTAAGGAAATGAGCTGGTTCTTGCTCCCACTGACCAATTTCCCCCGGGGCATTGTGGGATATCATCCACTAACCCACTTATCTGTTAATTGACTTGTTCATACCCACAGAAGATACTAGCAACATAATGTAGATTATAACATCTGTACTCTTTTACATTGTAACTCAGATTATGAAATGTACTGTAAATGCAGTTTTATGAGGTTAGTAAAAAGACAAATTAGCTATTTATTTATTCATGATTAGGAACCTATTGAGTATAAGCATAACAGAAGTTTATATGGGTGTTTAAACTCCTATTCCAAATATGTTCTCAATATTAATAAGCTTCTCCAGACCCGGGGACTTGGAGCTGTAGTTGTTAACAATGTAATGTAGATCATTACATTTCCCAGTCTTTAGATTTGCTCATTAACCAACTCTTTAACTTTGAAACATCACACACTTTGCTGCACAGATCTCAAACATTTAGGTCCTTTAAAATACATTTTTTAAAGTATAAAGAATAATCAATAATGCATTGTTGAAGCTCTTATTATAAGGAACATATGGAGTTTAAGCGTTTGAGAAGTTTCTAAGGTTCTTTACCGATTTAAACTCCTAATCCAGACTTTTATATTTTAATTTGAAAAAAATGAGCTGGGCTGGTTCTCGCTCGCGCTGGCCAATTTCACCCAGGGCATTGTGGGATATCATACACTAACACCCTAATCTGTTAATTAACTTCGCCATACCCGAGGACGTGGAGCTGTAGTTGTTAGCGATGTAATGTAGATCATTAAATTTCCCAGTCTTTAGATTTGGGCTCCCCCTCGCTCTTTAACAGCATTAGAAATGGCAGAAAGCTCATTTTTCATGCAGTAATACAGATGTAATTAGAGAGATAATTGTAACTTCCCACCAGATTATGAACACACACTGTACTGCACTGGCAGCTATAAGAAAGATCTCACAGGAAAACATGCTGCTCCTTTAAAAACACATGTTTCCACGTGTAATTTGGTACAAATTGATTTAATTCACGTTTAATAGTTGTTTAGTTGTTTTATAATTATGCTACATATTCATCAGGCGTACTTTTTATTACCTTAATGACACTTTTAATGTTTTCAATTTACCCAATTCTCCCATTTCAGTACATTCAGAACCTTCTTGCCTGTCAATCCTTGATATTTACCTTTATCTACAATTTGAGATAAATACGCACAGATTAACGTTATTTCATGAAGGTGGTGGTGTCACAGCAGGTGAAATGTGAATGAGGAGGCTTCAGATTTCATACACGGGGATCGGGTGTCAGTGATGGAGGCTCGGACCAGACCTGCCTGTGTGTCTGGGTATAATGAACACCACCCTGGGCCCCAGCAGGTCCTCCACTGCCGCATGGGTCCAGGGATAATTTGAATTGGGGCATGTGCCATTGCAATCTGCCCATCCCCCTTCTCAATCCCTGCCAACTGCCACACTGGTGTTCACAAACACTGCTGCCCATCTGCGGGGCAAAACACTGGCCAGGGCCCCACTTATTCTACTTCCCCCTGCATTCAGAGAAAAACAACAACAATGTGGCCATGAACTCACTTTTGTAGGTAAATATCACAAAGTCAGGTTTGTACTCTCCCTCTACTTTAAAGTGTTTTACAGCGTATTTAATGCGAAACGGCAAATGACAAGAGATTTTGTAGATCGCTGCTCCACAATAAAAGCGGCGTTAAACACTCTCAAAGTGCCTACGGCTCATTAGCAAAAGAAACGGATAACATATTGTGAATTGCAAATTAAAAATGCAGCGTTTTTTTTTATGTCTGGGTTCTTTTCCTCTGCACCTTGCACTCGTTGAACAAAGTAAAAGTTGAGCAGGAAAAGTGAGGAAAAGTAGTTTCCTTATTGTGGCAGGCGTTCTCATTACTTAATCATGGCTCCCTCTTTTTGTGTTTGTGTTTTGCCATCTGTCATCTTGAGAAGCAAATGAACCAGCTGCCATGGAGTGTGATCTTGCCCAATCAGAAATGTGGTCCTTTTCAAAGCGCATCTGTGTGAAACCTTAAAAAATGCTGATGAAAAAAAGAAGTGTCTCAAAGTTGTTAATAACATTTTGGCTCGAGAATGTTTTCACCTAGATGCCCCCAATTAGCATACATGCATAAACTGTGCCTCATTACAGACAAATGAGCTCTTGTGCAGGGAGAATGAAAAATGGATCCGTGCTCTGGGGAAGAGTAAAAGATAACATGATGCAACAGGTTGTTCTAGTGGATCAAAAAAATACTGTTCTCCTTCTCACTTCTTTGTCAAGGTGGTGATTGTTGATTTGTTTCCCGAATAACACTTAGGACACTGCCCGACACTTCTGCTGGCCCACCGTCAGTGGGGAGGGGTGGTGGTGGTGGTGGTGGTGGTGGTGGTGCATGGGAGGGTAAGGGGCCTCCCTCGGCTACACGTCTCCAACCCCCAGCGACAGCACAGCTGGGTATGAAGGATCAGCCTAATTTCCAGGTCCCTCTAATGATCGCCACGAAGAGCGACGGCTAATCCCTAAACTGAGAGAAATGATCTCCTGTAGCCCCGTCGTGCAGCTCCACACCCTGAGAGTCCAGCTAGGACCCAACCAGTGAGAGTGTGTGTGTCTGTGTGTGTGTGTGTTTGTTATGGGGGCGGGGGTGTGTGTGACTGAGCAGAGCCAACACACCAGGCTGGTCCTGCTCCCGATGCCCACCCCACCCCAAAACCTCCAACCCTCCTCCCTCCCCCTGTGATCTCCATAATGGGGGTGTGGAGCTGTCCAATAGTGATTAGCATGAGGGAGCCTCTGGCTGATTTAATAATGGGAGGGACATTCACCAACTTGTGTTTTCAATTCGGGCTTTTTGGGAGAATTAACAGAAATTTGAACTGCTGGTCAAACAAAGTATCAAACATGGAACACAACATTCTTTTCGGAAAAGGCGATTCTTGGGAGAATGAGTTTGATATTATTTTATTTATGTAATAACAAAAAAATCCAATTCTTTCCAGTTTTGTCCTCTTAGTGTCAGTCGTGGATATTGGAAAGCATCAGGTTCATGATTCCTGCAGCATTATCACTGAATATCAAAGGAAGATGTACTATTGAATATCCCACAAGTATTTAGTACCACAACATGCGCCCCCTGCAGGCTTGAAAATGGCTCCTAGCAGTTTGCAGCCAGCAGAAAAATGAAGAATTGAAGTTATTGTTTACAATACTTGATAAACTATTTCCACCTCATAGCACAGAGCCTTAAAAAATAATTAGAAATGTATCTGTGAATCTTTAATAATTAGTTTGAGAAGTTTCAATGGGTGTTTAATGATTGGAACTCCTACACGAAGGAGCGAGAAACCGACTTTTCAGAGCCACACATCCGTGGAAACGTTTTTAACCCACGATGTTGAATGATGTTCTTCTTGATTAAGCTGCAGGAGTAAAGTTTCCACCTTTCAGGCCAACAGGCATTGAGATTTTAATACTTTCAGTGGAATGCTCCTTTAAATATGACTATATTATCCCAACATTTGATATGAACACATTGTCTGACTTAGAACATGTGAGCTGCTTATTCAAGCTTGACAAAATAACCAACCTGAGGCACAGAGTCCCATGCAGTCTGTAAATAGAAAACTCCACATGAGGCAAACATATCCAGATAGCTTATGGAAACGACAATTGAGTGGAGCACGGCTGCATCAGTGGAAGCCGGGCTTCTCTGGGAAAGTGCAGCCGACGCGTCTGATGATGACGTTGGCGGCGTAGTGTCCGGCCCGGATGCACTCCTCTAACGCCTGCTCCTGGACCAGCGCCGAGAGGAATCCTGGGTACACAGAAGAACAGAGGCCAACCTGTAAGCGTCCTATCACTTCTGAAATAGTTTGGGAAGCAGCGAGCAGTAATAAGAGCCAGGGGTAGACAGGCGGCGCCGTTTCCTCCTCAACAGGATGCGGATGATGACTGTTTTATGTGCTGCTATGATCGGCTCGTTCAGAGTGAAAACAGCAGGCTGAATGTCACACTCATATAATCTGGACACATTACTACATTACAGAGTTGGCCTGTATCAAAGGTTAATTGGGAATGTGCATAGGATCCAAGCTGTGTGGAGAATCATTATCAGAGCCGTACCTCCCACGAAGGCGTCTCCTGCCCCGTTGGTGTCCACGATGTCGTTCTGGTCGATGTCCAAAACCGGGAACGCGGTCACCTTCTCACCTGTGGTCAGGACAGAGGGAGGCTGTTAGTTGGATTTCAACACTACTTTCTAATTATAATTTTTTACCCCCCCCAAGTTTAGACTAATTACTAATTTGAGTTTGACTTGATTTTATACATTAAGGCTTTGTAGTAATCACAGACATTTGGTCACTTTATTCCAGCACTTCAGAAAATAATAGTTATTTTGGCTCATTAATGTGTAAAGGTTATGACTCATGGAGGTGGTGTTGAGTAAGAGTCAATGAGCTCATCAAGATCGCAATACATTCTGGTACAAATTGGCCCCTTCACGCTAATAAATGTAATAACTGTGGCGAACCCTTAACTTAATCATCACTTTAATTTACTCAATATGCTGTTCTACAACTTGTTGTTAATGCTATTTAGCAAATGTTATCATGTAGCAACTCATGCATGCACAAGATGCTAAGCTAAGATAACTAATAGCAAGCGTGTAGCTTCATTAAGTGCAGCTAGCATGCTTGAGTTTACATTAAGCTAACTAATGCTGTGTATTATATATCCACACAGACTAGCTAGCATAGCATCGATGCAAAAGCTTGTAGTTTTATGGTCATTATTTAAACATTTGGGAATCAAGCAGATCAGAGTTTATCTGATCTCAAAGTCTTTGAATTGTTTGATTGGTTAGACTTGTGGTATATTTTAGTTTTCAAACAGAAATACATCAAATTGAAGCATTTGAGAAAATCTGGGAATGTTTGGCTTGTTTTTGACTGGAAATTAAAATGATTTGTGATGATGGACAAATTAATTGTTCAAGTATTGTTTTGGCCCAAATGACTGCATGTAAATCAGACTTAAAACACTGGCATAAATAAACCAAAGCAACATGCTGTAGCTGCTTTGAACAAACGTGCCACAAGTAACAGACGATCAAACACAATAATCATCAACATCTCGAAAGCTTTAGGTGAGCGCTCTGAAAAAAATTAAAAACAACGCGAGAGCAGTTACTGTGAATCATTCCAGTTCAAAAACGGAATCCATCAAATGAGGGTTCCTTATTATCTCCAGTGGATTATACTGTTTCAATTATCAGTAGCATATGCACTTCAAAGAGATTTTCAGTTGTAAGGAGGGGGGGGGGAGAAACAGAAAATCTACCAGATGACAAAGTCGAGAGGTGTAGAGTGACATTAAATCAGCAACTTATGTCAGAACAATCTAAACCACACACGCGAGCTTCAAACAGGCCCGGGCTCTGGTGCCGACGTGAACCTTCAAAAAGGTGCAGGAGACAAAAGACTGACATGTGCATAAAAGGAACACAGGGAGGCTGACAGAGCTCTTAATGGTGAGAAAGGTTGGGAGTTTAAGGGGAACATGAGGCGGGACACACACAAAAAAAAAGTTGTCTAATGAGGCTCCCCGCTAATCTAACAATGGCTCACAGAATATCTGAGCCGCAGACACCTTATCAATTTTTGAATACATTTCTGTGCTTGGCTCACAGGGCGAAAGATACACAACCCCGCAGCCACGAGCATGTGGTCGACACCTGATGTCAAGGAAATTACCGCAACACGCCCGACTGTGAGACAAACCACATCCACTTGTGTTAAATGACATCACACAGAGTCAATTGGGAATTTATTACAGGTCAGGTACCGGAGATGCACCAGATAACGAGCTGGATTGTGGTTTCATAAAAACACATTTTCTCTTTTTAAAAGGAAAGCAGCTGACAGTCACTTTGATAATAAATTACAATAAGACAAGAATCCTTTTAAGGATCAGCTAATTAGTAGCATAACGACTTTGCTTAATTAATGCCACAGATGAAGCCTTAGAATCCTCCTCCCATTTGAAATGATTAACCGCACATGAGCAATGTGCTAATAATAACATTCTGGTTTGTCAGTTGTTCCGTAGTAAGAAACGTGAGTCGTTAGATGTGGTTGCGCTTGTGCGTCGCACTTTGCTGCTGTAGAACCGGAGGATTCACTAGACCGAAGCTGCTGAGCTTGTTCAGCACAGATTCTTCTACATCATCAGAGCAAATAAATCAAACTGAACTAATCAGTAAATGTGTAAACATGTTTAAAAACAACTACCAGCGGGGGCCCGTCAGGTCTTATTACTAAAATAGTTTGTCACCTCGTCAACTCACGTGAAGTAAAGTTTTATTTGAGTTAACACGAACAATTCTGTAAATTGTATGTCCACCCCCTTGTTTGTTTTTACAGACATGCAGGGTTTCCAGAGGATGTATCATCTAGCATCATCATGAGGTAAAAATAAATAATTCTAATTACCTAACTTGCTAATTTCCACTACTGTGCTAATATGCTTAACTTTTATGATGGATACACTTAATAATAAACCTAAACATCAACATGCTAGCATTGCCACGGTTACCATGCTCACAATAGCATTTAGCTAAAAGAAATAGCTACCTGCTAAAACTCAGAGGCTGATTTTATTCAATTTTATGTAGCACAAAAAAATTCTGCAAAAACTGTTACACAGTTCTTACACCCCCGATCCCGGTCACAGTTTTGAATTCATTTAAAGATGTTGTGTTCATTTTGGCTCGAATCACAAAAAACTCTTTTATCTGTGTCGGCTCGCAGCTTGATATGTTTGTGTTTCATGAATATGAGAGCAGAGATGTTTTTAAAGATCCTTTGCGTTGTTTGTGAAACACATAGATGTGAACATATTGTTTGCATTTGAACTTTACATTCCTGACGGATCACTTCACTGTGGGCTGCGTGACGCTGGTTATGGCACACACAGTTTCTCTTGTTTCTAGAAAACATGGCCCAATAGACAACCCACATCCCCCTTGCTTCCATTATCGCATTTAAAGTTTGTTCTCCTGCTGTTGGGGGGAAAGTTCTCATAGCCTCGGTGATGCAAATTATTAAATTTGACTGACATGTTAACTCAAGTTACAGTCCAACTGTTCTCCAGCCATCTGTAACAAAGATCTCATTGGTGAAAATCCACCATGGAAAATGGCAAAAAGGGAAGAAAAAGTCTAAAAACCCTCCTGCCAAAAGCACTGACTGTTATTACTGGCCTGTGGAACGTCTGAAAACATCACTTTGCTGAACTTGTCTCACATTTCATTGTAATGAGATTATTTTCAATCAATAAAACATGGGTTGCTTGAATTTGGTGAAATAAGTGATGCGGTGGTGAATATGTGGGACGTGTCTGTGGCTGAGCTTTGACAGGTAACCTGCAACAAAAGGAGAAATAACACTTAGACTGGAAATAGTTCCTTGTAGTAAAAGCTATAATTGTGTGCTTTTGTTAATTCACTCCTCATAATTCCCTCATTAAAACTCTTGAACTGTGGTGATTAACTTACAGAATGCTTTCAACAGGCATCTCTTTGAAATGAGTATCAATTAAGTGCTTTATTATTGACTTCTCTTTTTAACAATGCCAATTCACAGCCCAGCGCTGACTGAGAAAAATGCTCTTTTTATACTAAAAGCAAATGTACATGCAGATAAGATGACCTCGGCTCCACTGGAGAACGAGCATGGCAGCGGTGTTTTGACTCTTAAATTATTCGAAGCTTTGCTTGGAGGTTTTCCAGCGTGCGATATTGTTGCTTTGACAGAAAACGGGTGGATCAAATAGTTGGCAGGTCATAAAAATGTACTTTGATCTTGTCTCACTTTATCAGCTACACACACGTGAAACAATTAAATCCGTCGTTTCAAATCCTGAGTTGCCAAGTGGCTCTAATACAAGCCTCGTGTTTTCTGCTGAAAGGCACGAGTTGAAGAATTCAACAGAGTTTTAAGTTGAAAGTCTTTTTTGTGAGAAACTTGCCTGAGAATACTTCTTCTGCTGGAACTCGTCCTTTTGCACTTCAGCCAAACTCTGAGCCTCGGAGAGGAAAACGTTACCGCTGTCTTGGCACACGCAACAGGTTAGAAGCGAGCTGACATTCAATCTGTCTCCCTATCATAACCAGCAATCTTTGTTCACGATCGAGTTAGAGCAAAAAATTACATATGCCTGTAATTACTGTAACCACAGGCAAAAGATCATCGCCAACCAACATCCTCGCAGGGACATGAAAGAAAACACTTCAATGTGAGTTGCCAAGAAAAAAGCCTTCCTCATAGCACGGGCTGTTAATTGACTTTGTCTATTACGAGGTGCAGAACATAAACATCCTGCTTTTTAAAGACACTATTAAATATTCTTCAAGGAGAGTTTTAAAATAATTCCGCAACGTGTAATCTTACTTTGGTGGGAATGACAAATGACCCACCTTACAGAAAGTAAAAGCCATTTTGTCTCATAGGCAGTATTCACTACTTCATTTTATTAACACGTATAGATCAGGGCCCTTTTTTCCACAGTTGAAATCTGCCTGCCTCGTCCCTTTGAGAGCCCTAAAACTCGCCGAGAAGCCGAGTCAGGCTTTATCAAGTCCTTATCAGCGATTAGAGCGGTAACCCCCGCTGAATGATCGTTCATTAGATTCCCTCACCGTTAAGGTTCAGGGCACAATGATCTTAATTACTGCTTTAATGGGTGTATAAGCAAAAGCCCGGCGTAGTTCAGCAGTGTCAGTGGCAGCTAAATAAAGGGCCATTTCCCCCCCCGCTCCCAGCTCTTAAAAAGGCCCATTTGTAGCAGTGCTGCGATGAAAGCTTTCACACGAAGGACAGCAGGATAAAAAAAAGAAGAACAATAACAAATTGACATCTCTTTTTGGAGAATTATACCACAGGGGAAGGCGTCCTTAATCACTATAAAATGGTTTAACATGACATGCAGAGGCTGGCAAATGATCAAATCCTGACAGGAGGACAAATTGCAAACAAAATGAGAGATCAAGTTTATTAGAGCGCCGCCTCTGGGAAATGAAAATCTTTAATTCTCTTTTTGCATTGACATTTATTTGGCTGGCATGAACACCGATGTTCGCACACACACACACACACACGCGCATTCCGCCGCACCTACTACTGTAACTGCTCCACTGTAATGACAGCACAGTCAATGACATTTATCATGTTTGCCTTTGTAGATGACATCTGAAACACATTGTCTTTCATCCCGCCCGCATTCATCATGCATTTTGTATAAAGTTCAGCGCGGCACACGGCTCACTCTTCATGCAGGAGCAATGAGAGCAGCAGGCGGGCATTATCCATCACCTCCGGCACGATGGATGGATTCCTGTTCGGTTTTAACTGTTGGGCTCCTGCTTAAAGATTTATTTTCAAAGACCTATGAAGGGAGATTTACTTCCAGGAATTTCACTTTCATAATGAAAATTAAAACGAGCACGTCCGATTAAAACAAATGCTACATGATTATTTAACGCCTTTCATATGGATCTAGCGTGACGGTATTATCACATCAAACTGCAATTCCACATAATTCTGCGGTTTGATTGAGTGGTTCTGAGAAAGTCAGACTTTGTTTGACAAGCTTGAAGAGTTTTTGTTTGATGTTGTGCATAAAGAGCTGCACACACACACACACACACACACGCAGCATATGATGTGTATTAGAACACCTAAACTTATTCTTGTCTATTGGAAGCCAACGCACAGACTTTCATGACGCTGGTTGATGAGTGTTGCTGCATAAAGATACAAAATAAATGAAGTTAATGTATTTTTTTCTTCCAGAAATCCAGTATATCATGACTAGTTGTGTAAGTACAGTGTGTCCACTGAGTGCTGTGTGCAGCGGTGCGATGCTACACATGACGGCCGGTGCGTGTTGCTTTTGATGTTGGTGATGGTAGTGATACAATAATGATATTACAGTGGTAATGAGATTAAGAACAATTAACCGGATCATTAATTTTCCCCTTTAAAAAGAAAGTCAAGTACAGGTAGATGCAGCCGACGTAAGTGATGACGCAGGATAAAGGTCAGTCATACAACAGTCTTAAGTGCACTCATTGAAGTGTAATGGGAAATCAGACCTAACTGGAACCAGTATAAAGAAAGACACAAACCTTGATCTGGACTTTAAAGAGTGAACATTTTTCAACCAATTCATTCAATTCAAATATCTGTCTCTTTCTCAGCTGAACTCTGCAGAGTCCACTGTTTATACTGAATACTCCCCAAAAGTGGGAGTATTCAGTAAAACATTACTTCACATTACTCCCACTTTATCCTTCATTACACCGAGGTCTCCTCTTCAGAGTCACGGCCAAAACAGCAGCACGGTTTACAGATGATAAAATAATCACAACAGAGAATACCGAAATTACACAATTACTAATTGACCGTTGTACAGTGTCATCACTGACACACTGCACACAGCTTGAGCTCATAAATACAGCCGCCAGCAGGATGAAACCGAAGCCACTGGACACACGCGAGGACCCTGCCCCCTGCAGTGCCCACGGTCCTGCTGTAGCTGCGGCTCTGCAGTTCCCAGCGATGACTGATATGTTGGAGTCTTTACCTGAGGCCATCTCTCTCCCCGCGCACAACTAGTCTGAACTGCAAGGGCAACGAGGAGAGACGCCCCGTGGCTCCAAACAAAGGCAAACGCTCCCATCACAAACCATCATCTCTCCCCACGAGGCTCAAAACTGCAAACCGCCGCTCGGCTTTCTGTGACACTCGGGTCTTTAATGTCCCACCAACAAATCTGCCTGGTATCAGAGGAAATTGGGCTGATTTGAAGATGGATGTTGTCACCCCCCCTCCCCCCCTCCCCAAGGTCACTGTGCCAGCATTTTGCAGCGGGGGAAGGGGCAGGATGTAAGAGCTGAAGCATTAAAAATTGCTGAGGACTGGCCTGGAGTCTGTCCAAGACAAAGTTAGAAGTACTTCACAAATCAATGCCTGCTCTCTGCATCCCCCACACTTCTTTTATGCTCTGAAATGACAGAATGTACTGCAAGCATTCTTTTTTTTACATCTGGTGTCAATATTGGAGGTTAACTTCAAAGAAATTACTGATAGCGTTCTGCTCTCTTCAGTCAGCGATCGGGCGTCTATTTAAAGCTGCGTTTCTGCAGCATTGAGATATAAGAGCTTTAACTGAAGGGCGTCCAGACGGGGACATATTTGGGATGGCTTCAAGTCGTACTTAAGTGAAAATATATTTAGATAAATCAACAAACGCAGGAAAACAGAAATTGGCTTACCAACAGTGGCGACAGTGTCGTCCTTGCCCTGAGTGAAGACCACCACTCGCTGCCTCTTGGCGTTGGCCTTGGGGAGGGTCTGGGTCTTCTTGGCGATCTCTGCAATGTCATCTGTCTGCAAAGAAAAACAACAGGATGAGTGTGTGTAGTCGGACGAATGCATCATGTCTGAGGAGTTTAATGAAAGATCACAAGTGTGGCCGAGAGGGGTCAGATTTTTCCAATCCCGGCAGACGGATCAAGCGATAACGAAACCAGATGTGTTGTGAAACCGTTTTTTTTGAGGAGAGATCAATAGCAGCGCTCGATGCTCGATGATGCTTCCACACAGTATAACAGGAGGACTGCGGATGTCATATTGCCTAAGTGAGATAAAAACAAGCTTGCGGAGATAGGCTGTTGTCAGATAAACCTATGTGGTGCGTGTACTGTATCCTTCTCTTCCTGAAACAGGCCATTTCTCCTCAGCATCTGCACAGAGCGGATATTCTCGCCTGGAGACGACAGAACTCTCCCGAGTGCTTCCCTTTGATCATGAGAGGGATAAACACCTGTCAGGGCTACTTTATTATTAACTCATCATGATGTACCATGAGCAGGTGGAATGTCTTTATCGCCATCTCGCAGTGGGGGTGGACTCTGCCTCCCTGTAATACAGCACGCTGAGGAGCTAGCATTAAGGGTCGAGCATCTGTATCAAAGCTAACGCTCAAGCGCCTTCAGGGTGAGCAAATACCGGGGCTGTGGGAGTAATCAGAGAGATATGCACCGGGCCCAGCACCACCAGCAGCACCGGCTCACTCAAAACCAATGAGCTTTTACACCTCTAAATGCTTCCCAATCGGCCTTTAATCAGCCCTGAGAGGTCCGGGGAGACCCTGGGCCAAGGCAAAAAATGGGTGTAACACTCTAAGTAAGTGCTAATGGTGAGGTTAATACAGAGGCTGTTAGCAAGCGACAGAGAAAGAGAAAAAAAAAGGCAATTTGTCGCTGTGACTGGATGCAACCACAAGCACTCCTCCAGACACGGAGCACCAAACCACACAAGGCTCCGGCACATTGTCACCCCTTTGGTTTTATGTTCGCTGACATAAAAAAAGCAGCTCGGCGAAGGTTTAGGAGCTAAAAGGTTCTGAGGGGCCAGAGGTGGTGGTGGCTTCTGAGCAGCTACACACACAATCACACACAGACAATCACACACACAAGCAAACACTTCCCTGCTTCTTTCCAGGCAGGAGTAACTACCTGGCGACCTCCCTATTAGGCAAAACAAAGCCGATGACAGTGCGAGTGCAAAACAAATGAATTGACAAATGATATGGTCAATTCGGTTTACTGCTGACAAACGGCAATATTTACGATTGCGAGGCGACTGATCAGACGTAAATCAACAAACCGTGAAATGTGAAAGCTTTACAAGGGTGTTAAATTGTGTTTCTGTGTTGGAGCCGGTGAGAAACTGATTGTCTCCACTGCAGGCTGCTTGAGAAAACACAGTGCCAGGAAGAGATTCAATTAGAGCGGCGACGCAGAGAGTTTTCTTTGAGCATTTAAAGGAAACAGATCACAATCAGCCGAGTGTGTTCGGATCTGCTGATTGCTGTTCTGGAGGAGGGGACGAGCTTCTCATCTGGCGTTTGCACTGGAGTTGTGCGCTGCTGTCATTTTTGTCGGTCATCCATAATGTGATGATAACAGTGTTTAGAAAGTGCATCATGCAGTGTTTTTCTGCGGTTGTGATATTGACAAGCGGCGCGCGACTGCATCAATATCCAATCATAATACCCCTCCGAGGGGCAACACTGACCAATTAGCAGGGCTGTTACTGAATTTAAATGATTCTCACCGGCCTTGAATGAGTCAAACTGCACCAGGCTACACAGACACTTAGGTTTCTGACTGCAAATGTAATAAAATCTAAATATATCTGTGCTGCACTAAAACTAGACGCATTTTTGTTCATTGCCTTGTAATAAAAATCACATTACTGATGATCAAATTAACCCTTGTCGTCAAGTTACAAAATTATATGTCATTCTCTATTGTACAAATGTGGAATTGTGTGTTTAATGTAAGGTTAAGAAAAGGGAATACGATCTGGTGAAATATGCCTGTACTGTAAATGTTCAGGAGCCTTCAGCCATGTCTCGCATGCCATTTGCTCAGTTGTCATGGAGATGGACATAATTCTATTCACGTGATAGCAGGTTGTTGGATGTGTCGAATGTCACAAGATCATCCTCTAACACTCTCTGTGACAACGGAGCAAGTTCCCCTCTGCTGATGAAAGCATTGGGAAACACTGAGAGCTCCGGAAATTTAATGAAAGCTGATGACGAGCTGATGATCTTTGATGCCTATGTAGTGAATATTAGGTTTGGAAGAATAATCCTTATTTCCCTCACATCCTACAGAACTATTCTATATGCATATTACAAACGTCCTCTCACAACGTTTCTGTCACTTGCTGTTTCAGACTAGAGGGTCCTGCACAGTGCACGGTGCATACATGGTGATATTTTCCAATCCTTGTCGGGCGTACAAGTGAAATATGTGGGTCAGCTCGTAGGATGCAAGGCGAAATCGGAAAGTGAGAAGACGAAACAAAAACAAAAAAAAGACGAAAAGAAAAACACACCAGAGCCGGCTGTGAAGAAAAAACCTCTTTGAACTGCAGCCGTCTAGAGATGCAGAAAGTACAGTGCAGCACACTGATGTTATCTGAGAAATCACATTCATCCCATGCAATTTTACAGAGTGTTCTGGCAAATCAGGTTGACATGGAAAATATCAAAGAATTGTAAGTAGTAGGAGAGTGTCTACACTGGCCTTTGTGTATTTTTTTTTCTTCCTCCATGTGAGCTGCCCCTTTTCACTGCCGCACCCCCACCACCCCTCATCCTGCCCTCATCCCTTCTCCGCTCTTAAACCTGTCACCGCCGTTTCGAGATCGCATTTTCATTCCAGTCACGTTGATCACACCGTTAGTGATTCTGGATGACAATTATTCACACGGAGCAGAGCCACAGTCAAGGCGAGCTCTACCTTTGAAAGAGAGGAGGCACTTAAAATACCTGAGCCCGTTTCTAAAAACCAACACACACACACACAAACACACACACCGGCTATTTGTGTTTTTGATTTCACATTCAAATAGCAGTGAGAGGAATATGCAAAACACAGGCAAAAAATAGACTAAAGGGAACATTCATTTTACACTTAAGAGGCAGCGCCACAGTCAGACACACAGTGTACATTCTGTGGGGTAACAAGCACTGTAATTTTCATTTCCACAATTTAAAAACCACAGGTGGCTGTAGTCGGGTTATTAAAAGACGACGGAGCGGTTCAGTGTGGTGTAACGCTACGGCAGCAAAGGGAGGACACACAGTATCATCCCTGAGTGAAATGAAGATAATGAGGAGGGCTTTTTAACCAGGCAACCTGATGAGCCCCGAGCCTGCGGAGAGAAAGGCTTGAAACCATGCCCAACTTCTCAGCTTCCCAAGAGGCTTTTCAAAATTCAATAAATAACATCTGTAGGCGATGTTGGGTGCAGACCTAGCAGAGTGCGTCATAACAGAGAGCTGGCTGAACAAAGAAACCATGACGACTGCCAGGTTTCCATAGCAACTGCTGCAAGGCCTGGAGAGTATAATAGCACATCAATCACTGTCCAAAAAGAACTTCATTATCAGCAAAAATAAACCTTTAGGATCTGTTTAGTGTGCAATTGCCGGTCAACTCACCTCAAAGCCCAGCTCCTTGGCAAACGTGGCCGCCTCCTAGAAGAGATACAAAAAAAACACAAACACACACAAATGAGCAGTTAATTAGAGAGTCACAAACAGAGCAGCATGTCACACTCCAGACGTGAAGGTAGAGCCGTCTCTCCTCACGTGTTTCACTTGACAATACGAAACCCGAGTTACTGTTGCACCGCCAACACTTGATTTAATAGGCAGGCGGCCCACCCATTTAATCTACTGCCCCACATCATCTCGTTTTACCATTGCATCATTAGATAACACCGCGTCAGCCTCCGGCCACGAAACCACAATTGAAGCCGTGAACATGTGCAGGAATGTGGGAATCCCCAACGCCGCCGGCATTCAGCAACTACTCTATATGACGCTTTAGTCTCCCAACAGGTGTAAAGTTTGTCTTCTGTACTAGAAAAATAATGGACCATGACACTTTTTGCTGATTTCAGACAGCCACTGGTTTACATGTCCAGCCTTATGGCAAACTACTGAACCTGAACTGGAGTGGACCAATCAAAATTCATGTTGTATAGTTTGGGGAGTTTTTCGCCATTGACTTTTTAAACTAGGTGCAAGCTGCTGCACTGGGTCAGGACCCCCCCCAGGAAGTAATTGATAGATCTGTGAGGTCACCACATAATTAACGGGACGAGATGGGAAACACTTTTCAAATCCATCTACATTTCCATGCAACAATATTTTAACACAACATCATGCAGACTTGACAAGAGTCAACTGTGATGACAAAAATGGAAACCAATGGGTGCCTGGTAGAAAAACTATAGAGAATGCATTTGTAAATGACCAGCAAAAACATATATAGTCAGCTAAAATATTTGAATCCATCCATCTTTATCTCAACTACTCAGACTGGAAAAACATCAAAAAACTATATTGCATACATTTAAATTGTATACATTTATTTTGTCATGTTTCAACTGATTTGTATCTCCTGCAGAAATTAATAAAAAACACTGACTAAAGAGTTGTTGTTTGCAATGTTATGCAAGGAAACTTTATCAGAAACTCAACATCACAGTTTGAAGTGTGGTCAGCTGTGATGTCCAAGTATCTGATTTACTGTAAATAGTCCAAAACACACACACAGACACCGGTGTGATCCTTCACCCGGTGACAGGAGCTGTTGCTTGTCAGTTCAGAACCACGCCACACATCACAACAGACAACCTCCTGCACTAAATTCACTTTTGACCTCAGACGGAGCAATGAGTTGATGCTATGATTCTAAATAATCCAATTATCTGCAGAGGGGGGCCCTGTGTTGGCGTGACCTTGGGGAGAGGTTGACAACCTGGTCCTCAAACAGAAGGGGAGGAGATGACATGGAACAATAAGGTTACTGGTCCCCGGAGGGAAGCCTCACTGCTCTCTGGCTTGGATCAACATCACAGCGCCAGCAATATGTCAATTCATCACCCAGCTCCCCCCACTATCTCTCTCCTTCAACACAGGCAGGGGCTGAGAGGCTACTCAATTAGCCTCTGTAGTCAAGAAGCAGTGTTTATAATGAGTAAAGGTGAGTCGCCTTTTCTTTTCTCCTCCCCTCCGCCTCTTCAATCTATCGAGGGCCGAGGTCTCCCGATTGTTTTCATTTATTTACAACCACTTATTGACTTTTCTCCCCAGGAATGTTCCATCACAGGGGGGAGGGGGGGGTTACGTCTTGTCAAAACAATGATATTTCATCTCAAAACATTCAAAGACACGCAAAAGAAAGCTGGAATAACCACGGCCCTATCGAGTGTCTCTCTCTCTCTAGTTAGCGGCTATAATATTTGTGAGAAAAGCTTTTTCAAGAGAGAGTGGGTGTTAGAAGAAAAGATAATTGAAGCGGAGTCTATGAGCCACATGTGTACAGTGTAATCCCTTTTGGGAAATTATTAATTTCTATGAGCTGTTAAGAATGCCAACATCAAAAAATATTTGGTTGCATAAACTCAGCTCAAACTAATGTATTGCTGTGATAAATGCTGCATGGCTGTAAATATGCAATTACTGAGGCTGCACAAGCGGGCCAATAAAAGTGGAATGAATGGCAATAAACGTCACTATTCCTTAAGGAGCTTACAGCATTAATATTCAAATATCTTATGTTTCCGGCTGTGTATGATCCACATTTTGACGCGTGCCGCTTTGGTATGTTTTGGTGTGACGGTTTTTCAAATGACGGTCCATGTGCTGCTACAGCTGTCGCAACAATGACGAGTGCTTCGAGTGACATCTGGGAAAAAATCCTCTCGTGCTAAAATAAAAATCCCCGCTTCTCGTTTGTTCTGAGATCTCAGTGATTGCCCGCTCGACTCTGATGAGCCACTCGGAGTGAGATTCTCAAAAAAGGAGTGAGAGGGCTGCTGCAGATTTCGGGGGCCAGTAAGTTCTCCACCTCCTTTTCCTCCTCCTTTTTCCTCCTCCTTTTCCTCCTCGGGCAAACAAGGTAAAAGATAACAAGGCGAGTGCATGAGCCCTCTGCAGCCATAGTTAGTATAAAGCTATCAGAATGTGTGAGATGTTAGTGCTGTCAGAGGCTTAAACAGTCAAAGGGATATTTTTAGAGAGCTTAAGCTAATAATCCAGAGCCCAGTCGTGAGGAGGAGGGGGTTGGGGTGAGTCTACAATGCCAAGCAAAACGAAAGTGGAAATACACACTTCATGCAAAGGGCAGTTTGCAAAGCGTCACACTCTGTTTTTCCTCGACGCTGAAAGTGACAGGAGGCGAGCCGGCCTGGTTTACAGACACAGTATGAGGTTACTCTGTGAGAACTCATTCATGCTGGATGGACTCTGATGGACTAACACCTCCTCATGAACAGAGGAGCAAAGTATTCAGGGCTGTGGAGGAAAAGGCCCCTACCCATATTTCCTCATGAATTATGTAGGCTGACTTGTGGTTGGGGCACTTCTGAGGCTCGAGTAGAAACAAAACGGATCCAGTTGAGTCTTCAGTACAGACTATTACCTCTTCTACACCAATATTTTGTTTTTCCGTTCCCACAAGGAGGTTTGCCTTTCTGTTATTCTTTCCCAGCTGAGTCATGCTTGACGTCACACACACGCCGGACACTGAGAAGCTCTCTCACCTCAGTGTCATGCATTAGAGTTTCGCACAAAAAATAAACTGCTCTTTCACGTTGTTCCCAAGATGATAAAAACCATAAGTACCCAAACGCTCAACGTGTGTCCTGACGCATCAGAAGTGCAAAAATAAAGAGGAAAGAAAGAATTTGCAGGGTGTCTGTATTCCATTACTACCAATCACTCCCGAGTCAAATTCCCTGATTGTACCCAAGACAAAAGACAGATGTTGGTGGGTGTTAATGGTTTATAACCAGTGGAAAAGAGGCTCAGGAGAAACTGTGTTGAAGTGAAATGATAACGAGCCAAAAGCCACAAGATTAGAAAGGAATGAACTCAACCACAACTCTGACAAAAGCCTAAAATTAGGTAGATGGTTGTGCTAATGGCAGAAAACTAGTTACGCAAAAACCGACACTTGACTCACTTCACTTTCAGATAATGGGTACATTTTTATGATTCTACGATTCTGATTGGCCATTTGGGAGCACGGTGAACAAGCTAATGAGACAATTATCAAAATAAATTCATATGGGGCACTGCTGTTTCTAGCAGATAATCATTGACTCATCCTGAAAACAATGAGCACAATTTAGACTCATGTTTCTAAACACAAAACAAACGCAAGTCCAATATTAAAGAGATAGTTCACCCGAGAAATGTAAGTTCTCTTCTTGTGTGATCTCATACAAGGAAAAGTATGGGGGAGATTTTTTTGTCTTTATTTTGTGTATTATGTTTGAAGAACTGTTCACAAGTAACTTCAATTGTACTTGACTTGGCTGCAACGCTGTTTACCCCCTGAAACTCCAAAGTGTCTTGTGGACTCGAACCCCTGACCCAAGCCTCCATCGGCATAGTGGTGAGTAGATGAGTGAAAATTTCCTTTTTGGGTGAACTATCCCTTTAACTCTATTTTAGATCTGTGTTTATCTCCTGAGAACATACTGTACCTGGCTTAAAAGCCGTTCAAATATGCAACTTCCAGGCTCAATGGGTCCGTCCACTTTGCGACCACATCTCATAAGAGGCATCATTGAGAGAAGTTATCGGCTCTAAAAGATTAAATATTACCTCTAACCAAGCGAAGGAGAAGAAGAATTTGCTTTTTTCTTCTTCTTCTTCTCTGTGTAAGAAGTTGTTGAGCATATGTCAGGGAGTGAGTTGAAGAAGAAGAAAAAAAAATCCAATTTCAGTGTTTCCCAAAGAATCTAAATCAAAGAGCAAACCTCAGTGCTAAGGTTAATAAAAGTTGATAAGCTGAAAAGCGTAACTCCCCGAGGCCGTTCAGAAAATGGGCATTTGCTTGACCGTGTTAGCCGAGGCTGATGCCGAGGCAGAAATTGAATTGTATTGTAAAGGTACATTGTGTGCGTGTGTGTGTCTTGGGGAGGGGGTGGTAGGACAGCACATCCCTGATAAGTTATTTACAACACTACCCTGGTTTCTCTTCCTCCTTTCAGAGAATTTTAATAAGAGCTCATTTCAAAAGACATCTGCGTTTTCAGCCTAGAATAGTTTTAGAGGGAGGAACCGACTTCCGCCGTCGGAGAAAAATGTGTCTTTAGTCATCGAACTGTGCAAACCAGGGGAGAACAAATTATTAGATGTGGCCGGATCAGTTGGAAATGACAAATCACTTACTGTGGGAACCTTTTAAGCTAAACGGAGCGGAGAACCGGCTCCTGACATCTCAGGCAATTCGGCCAATTATCACTACTTATGGACGTATAGAAAAAAACGGCACGTGACATCCTCGCCGTTCCCCCCACACGTGTGCGTATGACATCACTGAGGCGAGTCAGACAGCTTTTCATAAATGCCCAGTAAAAACAACATCTGGTATTCAACTCAAGCGTTTCCAGCAACATTACAACGGCGTACATTACACAGAGGTGGGTGGGTGGGTGGGATGGAGAATGAATAACCAATGGAGGCGATGGCGTCAGTGGGGATTTGTCAGTGCCCTTGACTTGGCCTCGGGGGTCAAACACACACCATGCGACTCTTCCTGGATGTCCCGACATCGGCCCCCAGCGCGAGTCCAGGTTCCTGCAGAACGAGAAGCTGCCACCGAGACGATGTGAGGCCCGATAGCGTCCGCGGGTGATTATCAATACGATGGTGACGGTGATAGTGCCGCGCTCATGCTGGGTGAAGGGAAGGCAGCCGCCTGCTACAGTGCAGGACAGATTAGGGGGGGAATAAATCACCTGTACCGAGCCCTCCTAAAGCTCCCGGGAGGGTGTAGCAATCCTGCTCAAGCATGACATGCCACAAACATGAGGGCAAACACACACACATGCAGGAATAACACACTCCACAGAGGCAGCGGTCGCTTATATTGCCTCTGGGAATTTACTCAACAACAACTGATGGCATTTCACTTGGGTTTTTTACCGAGCCATTAAGTGCCATGTTTCATGTCTACCCAGTTATTTTTCTTACATTAGGGTTTGATCGCAGAGTTGTAATGTGCACGTACGTTTTTTATTTTGCACTTTTGTGTTCCTGACAGATTTATATCGGCCACACACAGACAGTGAGGTTATTCCTCAATACTGCTTCCTCCCAACTCCCTAATACATTTCCTCAAATTTGTTGTCCTATCAATGTTCCTCCTAATGTCTTGAAGCTGAGTTGTAAACAAAACACTTATATAAAAAAAACACCTGCTAGCAATTGTGTGTGTGTGTGTGTGTGAGTTTGTTTTAAATTACTCCATCGTTTCCACCTCTCCTCCACACAACTCTGTCCACTGTTCGCCAGATGGTGCAGTGTTTTTGTTTCAGTATTAATTTTAAACTTCTGTCACATCTCTACTCGCCTCAGGCTATGTTCATTATATAATGCATCGCTGTAAAACTGCACATCTGCTTAGAGAGAGGGAAGTGACTGATGACTTTACTACAGTGAGTATCTGCAGACTGCTGTTTAATTAAATTACTTGTTGTCAATTGTTTTGTTTACACTACATTAAATATATTAGCGGAATGGATCTGCGTTAAGAAAACACAGTGTGAAGGTGTACTTATAATATTGAGATTTGAGTGTTATTATGTTTTGTGTTGCAGTGGATTCTGCAGGTGCCACAGCCTCTCTTCATCTTCTGCATAAACAAAAAAATATTTCAGTTCATTTGTAGTTTGTTTCCGACTGACAGCGACACTTTGGAGATTTGGGCTCACCTGCAAAACGCCACTGAAGTAGATGGAAAATGATGCTGTCACTGCTTTAGTTAAAACTGCTGCCTGCTGTTCATTTGGTATTCTGCTGCTAAGTTGTTCTGAGCGCTGCAGCTGTTGTGCTTTAAGGGGACACGGCGATGGAGCACATGAAAAGATGGAGTTTGGAACAGATTGGAAAATCAGGCTCGGCGCAGTCTGAATCGTCCTGGATTCAGATTCTGTCAATCAATTCTGGACAGACATCGGGAATTAGTGGCATTAAGTTGAACGACTGATTATTTGTATGTCTTATCTAATATACATTATGCCGTTCTATCGCTGTAGATACCTGCAAAACAAAAAATGGCTTCCGAATAAGTGCAACCAAAAAGAAAACCGAAGGAAAGGGAAAATAAATATGTTGGTTTGACGTTTCCCTGTAAATCCATTTTGATGAGATTCGTCCAAACTTGAAAGCAAGTGCAGGGTTGACCTGAGATTTCATGTCACCAATTTCAGCAGTGCCCTTTCCTGCCAATCCATTACACACCTCCAGCAACAGCCTCTGCTCTCATCTCACTCCGTCTGCCAACAAGGGCAGGAGAGAGGGCTCTGTGCGAGGCCACGGGGGGACGGCAGCAGCACCTACAGCACGGGTCCAAAGGTTAAACAATCGGAAACATGTGCAGTACATAAATATCTGGGCTGATAGCAATCCCAGCGAGGCAACGCCGGGTTTGCATAAAAGGGCCTAGAACACAGGATGTAACCTCAGATAGAGCAGGAGGCAGCAGGCAGTCGTTCTGGTGGGGCTAATAGGAGCAGGAGCAGCGGCAGTAGCAGCTTTGTACTGGGGGGGGGGAGTCGGTTATCAGACTGATGGCCTTATCAGCACTAAGAGCCTCTATCACACATCTCTCACCTCTGGGCTCTAACAAGGGGTCAGCGAGCAGCGGCAGACAACCAGAGGCTGGAAATCTCTGGAGGAACCACACTGGATGAAAGAAGCTCGGGTGGATTAAGCAACTTTACTCTCCTCTCATTCCACTGAGCTTAAAGGATTTTAGAAATTCAAGATTGATTTGTGCTATAAAATGGTTTATGATCTTGACAAGACAGATTCAATGTACAATATGTAGCTTTAGCCAATAGGGGTCTGTTAATCACAACAATAACAAAATACCTAGTTTGTTGACGTCGTGAAGCAGCTTGGAATCATGGGAGGTTGTCTTCATCACCTCCATTGCAGACTAAAAGATTTACCCGACGTGACTCAGCCGCATTTTAATTATGAATCCTCACAGATTATATCTTTAACCTCTCTAGCATAGTTTGCCCTATTTAGGATTGTGAAAACTAACCTGAATAATTGACTTGAGGAAATATGAGCTGCTAACACAACTGAGTCATTTTGTTCTCACGTGAAGTTTTACTTTAGCTCAGTAAGTTTTACTTGATTGTCTGGGTTGTCTTGTTTGGTCAAAGTCCACCAGGACTTCCACAGTTGGAAGATGTTTTTCTTTGTCATGCATATGAAAGCAGATGAACTGAAATCAAGATCTCTGGGGAAAATTTTCAGGGTGAATAAATTAGTGTTTTAAATTTGAAGTGACAAGAATAATGTGTGTGATTTAAACAGTAGATCAGGGTGCTGTTGAGTTTCAGTTGTCCGAACACCCTCAAGTCACGTCTGCTGCCGACGTCCTTGAAAATAAATTCTCTTTAACGCTTTATTTTCTGCTAAATTTACAACAATACCAATTCTTTCCCACGAGAGTCTTCCAGTATGTTTCTACCGAGGATGTGTTTGTATTTTTGCTCTTCTCTCTGGTTTTAAGTGGGAAGAAAGAGGTGATGTCGGGTTATTTTCCACACACGCAAGAAATGGAACAAAACAGAAAAATCCAACAACAAACTGAGCTCTTTGATTGTTGCAAATGAATCGAATCTGATCAACACACGCCCACGCAGACTCGGATATCTTTTGAGTTCTAACTGTTCATTTGTAGCGAACGGATTCGGTTCTAACTTTCATTTTGATTGTTAATTTATATTATATTAAAAGGAGACAAATGGTGCTTGTTCAGATTATCTTTCCCCCTATTGTTGTATATCAGGTTTTTTTTGTGAATGTGAAAGTTCTGCAAAGTTAAAAAGCCCCAAATGAGCTTTGTCACTGGTCAGTAGGCCAATCAGAGCAGACTGGACTTTGTTGGGAGGAGGTCCCTAAAGTGACAGGAGCTAAAATCAAATGTTTCCGACAGACAAGAGGAGCTACAGCAATGAGTAAACTCAAAATTGTAAAACCCATATTAAGATTATTGAGATCAAACATCTCCTTTATCATTATAGAGAGAAAACAGTATGTGAAGCAGAGCCGTAGGTTGTTGATAATGGCTTTAAAATGTTCTGCAGTGTTGCTGTAACGTTTGTTTAATCAAATATGGCTTTTTTCCTCTTTCTGTTTTGAATGAATACATGCATGCATAATTCAAAGTATGCAGCCGTTTCACTCTGTGTGCTCTGCTTCAAAACATGACCCTGTGACTAGTGATGATGATTGTGATTCTTCATTTACATTTCACTCGTCGAAGAGTCGGGCTGTGGAAACTTTTTCAACGAGGGTTGAACCCACCTTCCTCGCAGCAGCTTAATTTCCAGTAAATTCAACAGGCATTCGGTTGCAAACAAAGGTCAAAAAGGAAAACCAGCCCCCCCCCACCCTCCCTGCTCCGAGCTGCTGAGAACAGTGACCATGCCCTCCTGTGTATAATAACCATATGAGCATTTGGCCCGCTCTATTTACCTCCTAATGAGAAACAAAGATCTGCTCTGGAGGGACTCGCATGCTTCAGACAATGAGCCAGGGAAGAGAGAGAGAGAGAGAGAGAAAGAAAAAAAAAGAAAAAGCTCTCTCGGAATAATTCAAACCATTTGTGTCCACAGGGGACATGAGAGCTTTGTCTGGATAAATTGTGCGTACAAAAATTGAGATGATGTCCAACGTGTTATTTGTTGATGTGGCATGAGATGGCCATTTAGCAGATGAAAAGCAGCGGGCCACTTCAACGAGGAGACTAAATGCAGACGGCTAATGTAATGGATGACGCTGGGAGGGTGAAATAACCACATGGCACCTCTGGAAGGAAGAGCCCGGCGTGATGCGATTACAAAAAAGAAAACTTACAGTAAATTAGAAGAATAAATATTGCACTCAGTTCAAGTGGGAGCAACAGGCAGATAAGCAGCAATCTAGAATAAGAGCATACGTTAATCAATGGAATGAAAAATGGTAATATATGAGGCTACATTAAGTTTATTGATAGTGTTTTTTAGCGATGAGGATAATAAGGGGATCCTCCAGCCGATACTGGAAAACATGACCGTATAGTCTGGATGGTGGGAATACAATCACAAGTAGACAAAGGCCAGTCCTCCCGCCAACTGTGTGTGGATAAGAGGATTGGAAATGTGTCTGTGTGTGTGTGTGTGTGTGTAGAGGGGGCAACCGGCCAAACTCCAGGCAGCAGTGATTTGGGGGGAAGGACAGGCATGAGGGTTGTAAGGGTATCTGTGAAGCCCGCTGGTTCAAACTTCTCAGAGTCCCTCCAGCAACTAGCTGATACCCAGCGCTCTCACTCTCGCTCTCTCTCTCCTGCCGTGACAGATCTACTCTGGCCTCAGCGCCAGTGGAACGTGGGCTCTATTGATCTGCTCCAAGTGCAATATCTCCTCTTACATCCATAATTATTCTCCTTCAGAGGACTCCACCATGTGCCCCTGCTGCCCGACTGGCTGGCTGGCTCTCTATCCGCCGCCTTGTTAAAGATGCTCTATGGTCTCGCATTTCATGTTGCACTGCCAACGACCCCCCCTCTCTCTTAACCCCGGCATTTTCGAATATTTCATGGTTCAGTCCCGGGGTTGGGGAAGGCGGCTTGGGCACGGCACGATTACAGTGGTTAGTCGGACTCCTCTGGTGGAGCCATGCTGGCTCCCAAAGTACCATGACTCGCAAACAGACAGGCCAGGAGAGACAGAGGAATGTTGGAGAGATGGTTTCTCCTCTGGGCTCGATCCTCACTCTGCCTGTACAACGACAGGAAAAAGGCTGTTGCAGTATCTTGCACAGACACCTTATGTGATGGAGGGCTGGTTGCCAGCCGTTGAGCTTGTCCTCCTTTGAATTGAGACTGTGTAAATAGATGAAATAACACAGTCGGCCTCTCGCAAATGAGAAATTCAATTTAAGAGAAACAGAACACACCCTAATGCTGGCTAATGCCCTAGGAAACTTGAGGCGGACATTTATATCCGTGAGTCAGTTCACTGACTTGGAGGTTTTACTACTCGTGTTCCTGCTCAGCTGCATTTGAACATGTCAAACATTTCAATTGTTTTATCACTGACATAAATCAGGGAGTAAACACCTCATCAGGAGGCTTGTTAGCAGTTTCCTGCTGGTGCCATGGATGACTGGATATCGTGTTCAAAGGTAGCGACCTGTTCACTCCAATGAAAGCTGCTCACTGGGCACATTAGTCAGATGCAGGCACATGAGGTCCAGGCTTCCTCTGATGCACGAGCACTAGACTTGTTCTCTGGCTCAACCACCAGACTTCCTGGTGTCTCCTGCATTCAAGTACATTTTTTATTTAAATGCTGAAGTTGCTGCACAGCCATGTAATGTTTCCATCCCACGGATAGATGATGATATCACTTAGTGGTTCCCAACAGGTGGGATGTGGCGGGGCATGTGTTCTAAGTAGGTCACGATCATGTGGTTCAAAGCAGCTGCTGTATTTACCAGTTGTTTTCATTGGGCCTGTGATGTGGTGAATAATCATTAAACTGATATTGCAGTATTGCTGATATATCTAAAAAGCAGATTTTCATCATAACTGCCATTGCTGCTACCCTTCTTATTCCGAGTTCTAAGAGGCTTTTTGCATTTTTGTTTGTTGTTGCAGTAGTCTTGTTATTTATAATTTTTGAATTAAAATTAAAGGGCAACAGAAGGATATGTTTAAAGTCTGTCAAAAATGTTTTGTAAGAAGTGCTATCCGTGAAAAAAAATCCAAAGTTTGTGGACCTGCTCTTATTGGCTGCACTAACTCTGAGTGATGAGTCGCTCATTACGAGAGGGATGATTCAATCAAATTTGAATACAAGTTTAAGAGTTCAGCAAATTGGGTCCAGACATTTTCTGAAGTTTCTCATCTGAAGAAAACAGCAGGAGATTGTCTGGATTGGAAGTCTTCACCACAAGAGGAACATTCAGGTAACTGGGCACCAGGCTGGTTTGGAAAGAGAAAGAGAGCTGGAGAAAAGGTCAATCACTGACTTCATCCAGTGTAGTCAACCATCACTTCAATTGTTTTGGGAAAATCTGTTCCCTGTGGCAACAGTCATTGGGAACCCCTGTTGTGGTTTAGGTGACACAACTCTATGTAAATAAAACACTAGAATTAACACTGCCTCACATTAAAGCAAGGCAATGTTTACATGCGACCCCTGGGTGCATATGTCCCACAACTCAAGAGAAATTAGAGAAATTAAGGAAATGTTCTTTTTTTCCCTATGCAATATTCATATTTTTCAATCATGTCCCACCTGAGGGTCCTGATCTCAGGGTCGTCTACCACCGACCTGGTATCCACCCGGGAGTAAGAACAAATAGAAGATATAAGAATACATCAAGGCAGTTTCTTGCATCGAGCAAATTATCACAGCTCATGTGCACCGTGACTCATCACACAACTCACTGACTGTACGTCACACCGAAGGTCGAAGGACTCCGGTGCCGAGCGGAAGGCATGTGACTCATCACAGAAATAGCACATTCAATTAAAATTCAGTTGTGAAAGACACAAAAGGAGAGCAGCCGCTAATACTTCATGTCTTTTCTCCCAATGACACATTGTGATTGTTCCGCTTCGCCGGCTTTAGAGATGGTTCTGTGTTCATTCTCCCAGTTGGCCTGTGGGGCCTTGTGAATAAACACATGGAGGTTAATGTCTCATGTTCCCTCGTCCTCTGCAGACAGCTCTGACAGGAGGAGAGAGACAGAGACAGAGAGAGAGAGGAGCCTAAAAGGAAAGCTGTTTCAGTAATACGCTAATCTAACCCTCACATCTCTTTGTTTTAGGCAGTGAGACGGGATATTTTTCCCCGAGCTACAGTTGAGAAGCACATCTCGAGTCCGCTGTGGGTGAGCTGTCAAGGGGGAAATTCTTTCTCCTATCCCTTCTTCTTGTTCTTCTTCTTCTTTTTTCATGCCCTCAGGGGTCTACAGTGAACTTGCCGTCACCCACACATCCTGGCAGCAGAGAGCACGCACTTCCACGATCCCGCACACGTCACAGAGGCGATAAACAGCCAGGGGCCTCACCACAGAGATAAGGCGTCTAAGCAGTCTATCAAACAAACAAAGCCAAATGACGAATCTGGAGAGATGTTAAGAAATGACGCCATATTGCCCGTGTATCTCCTCCGCCTGCCTGTTTTTCCATCCACATAAACACACACACACACATATATATATACACTCTTGCACACCCACTTCACCCTGTCCTGGAAAAATCATTAGAGCCCCTGCCGCCCCACACACACACACACTCACACACGCACGCACACACACTGCATGCAGATGTAGAAAAACAGGGCTGAAAGCCAAAACGCCTGAGGGGCTTTTCATGACAATAACCTTCTGCAGAGCTGCTTGTATCCCTTCACCTAGATCACGGCGAGGTGCTGAGGGGAGGATGGGAAAATAGGTGCGATAACCACACAAAATATTGGGCAAGGAACATTGACACAAAGTACAGAGGAGGAAGAAGCCCGTGTCATTTTGCTCTCATGGCCCGGAGAGATGGCAGGCTAAACGCTCTTGTAAAACAGCTTGAGCATTGAAATGATGATGGCTCCTCTTAGCCCGGGAAAGCACATTAATACATAGCCGAATGTTATTTCCACTTCTGTTAAATGGCTCACCTATTGAGCATTCAATTACAATGGCTGTCTCTCATTTTGGAAGATGAGGCTGGGACCCACATAAATAAGCTCCCTCTGAGTGTAGAGCTGCAGAACCCATTGGGCAGCGGTGGAAGGCATGTGGTGCTCCTGTATGGGGGTGGTATGTAATGTTAATGGCAGAGGAGCAATGAGGTTGCTGGTTATTGGCTGTGGGGCAAAAAAAAACAGAAAAAAACTAAGCTCCTCATCTGCGGTACCGTTTTATTAAGGAATCACATTTTTAAATAAAAGAGCCCGAGCGCATGAAACGATCTAAACTGAGTCAGTCATGAATCCTGGCTTTCAAAAAAAAAGGAAACATCAGTCAGGGTGATTAATTCGTTCTTGATTAACTGTTCCGTTTGTCTATGATATGTCTAAAAATTCCACAATACAAATCCTCCAGTAATGGTTCAATCCCCATTGTGTGGTTTATCTCTTATGTTCAAAGAGCAAAAGCAAATTGTGGATAATTTTATCGGCGAAATCCACTGGCATGTGGTTTTTCCAGCAGTAATGATTCCCTCATTCAGGCCTAATTAACTGCAGCCATTAAACGGAGGGAAATGTAATGCCCTGGGTTCCATGTCAGGTAGTCAAAGGAGGACAGCGCAGGAGGACTCAATTAGGCCTGCGCTGTTCCCAGGTTATCACACGACATGTTTGCCAATTAAGTGGAGCAGCGTCTGATGTCAATGCGGCTCCGTCGGCTCCATCTCAGAAGGCCCTGGCAACGCAGGAACAACGCTGCACCCTCCCCACCACCGCCGCCCCCCTAAGACAGACACTTCACTATTCCCCAAAAAGGCAGTAATTACAGGATGGATGGAAGACGGTTATATAAGTGCATAAGCTGCTGATAGGCCAGGCAGGGCTTTGCTGATGCCAGGTTTCAAACAAGTACCAGCAGGATCGAGTTGCAGCAGAATTACCCCGGGTAGACTCGGTCAGACACACAGACACATTTCCAAAAAGCAGGAGCGGGCCAAGACAAGAGGAGAAACAGAGGCTACTGGCATCTTCATGGAGGCTGTGGTGTTATGGAATTTCAAACAATCGAAAAAAGGGGAAACTGTGATGCGACTGGGGCTAAGGTCCCAGTCCTGACAAATAGCGAACTGCTGGATTCTGAAAAAAACATCCATCTTGCCCCAAATTATTACAAGTCACTTTGAGGAGATGAGATCCTACAGCTGCTTTAAACATATTTTCCCCCCGAGTGTGTGCAGCTCAGTATCGTGACTCAGTGAGTGTGGGAGAGGGAGGCAGAGACAGGCAGACACATTAGCCTTCCCTTATGGCACATTCTGCAGGGCTATAGGAGTCAGTCTGCATGATCCTGACTGTCACTGACTTGTTATGAAAGCATCACGGGCTGAGGCTGATCCATCACTTTTGGGGGGAGGTGGAATTTGGGGCGAGAGGAGGGCCGCGGGGGCGTGGGCGAGGCAGCACTGTTGCCTGTCACTCAACATGCACCACTGCATGACCGCCAACCTTGTCTGGCTCGTGCACAATGGGGGGTCTGGGGCTTGACTGTATGAGCAGTCACAGGCCAAAAGGATCCAAAACACTTCAGACAGACGTTAGACCTATCCAGACCCCGGAAGACCTCACTGCTGGAGGCGGCCGAGCGCTGAATATCTCCTCTGTTTCCCGGCTGAAGCTCTTATTTTAGCCGGGTTCAATTGCGGAGAGCAAGCCCCGACAGAGTCTCCAGAAGATAATCTCCCTCGACAAACATACATTGCAATTATCCGGAGTCATTAAAGTGTAATGACGGGAGGTGTGAGCAAACAGTTACAGAACCACCCACTCGAAAATACATAACGCTTGCAAAATGTACGCCGCGGTTTAGGAGACAGAATCGTTCCTCACAGCAATTAGGGAGCAGGGAGAAGGAGAGAGAGAGGTGCATATGTAAAAGGGAGGTCTTATACTGGGAGAGGAAAGAAAAGGGGGGGGAAAAAAGCTGAAGTCAGCAACAGCAATAAATCCTCGAATGCTGAGCAGTTTATTCCAGTTCTGTCCTGGTCTGTGGACCCCATCTCTACCATAAGACAGGCCTCTGTTTAGTAGCTTTAGCAGCGGGGAGGCGAATCCAGTCCAGCGATCCTACACTCCCCTTCCCCCCCTCCCCGAAGGCGCAGTTTGTCCAGGCGCTGCCTCGGAGTTCAAGCTCAGCTGGCCTGTTAGACGATACTTTCCAGCAGCACTGTGGTCTGTGACCACAGCTTGACCTCCAACCAGCTCCTCGCTTTCACAGAGCCGCCAGAGAAATCGATAGATTAACCGGCGTGAAATGGTGACACGATTGAGATGAATGATTACGGGGCTAATTCTTATTCATCTCTTTATGTCGCTGTGATAAGTGAGGAGTTAAATTGATACCGAGGAGAAACAAGAGCAATGAGTGGAGTGAGAGAGTGGAGCTGGCATTTTAATTTAGCTTTTAACGAGATGAAAGTATATATTGTTAAACTGTAAAATAGAGAACATTATTTTGCTAGGATCGCACTATACTTTTGAATTTAGTGTGTTAATAAAAGTACTTAGTGTGGGTTTTTAATGGCAGACTTATCTTAAAAAGAATATCTTAGACAGAACATATGGACTTTTACAAGGATAAATTGTTATTAACTTGTTATTAACACACATGTCCACTGAGTCAAAGCCATTTGTTTCAGTAGGGTCACCTGTAGCTGTTCAAAATTAGCACAGAAATCTAAAGGTTGCTATTGACAAATAAAAAGGTGAGTTAGCAGGTTGCTGAAATACTTCTATACTTCACTACCCTTTCATCACAACAACACACACCAGTTCAGTTGACTGACTATGGGTCACCGTTCTCCAACGCTATTACTCAACACCAGCGTGACTAAAATCGTCCCTGGGTTTAATTTGTAATGTTTGAATTCCTTGGACACGTCATATTCTGACATATTTGAACTTTGGCTCAGACAGATCAGCAGATTCTGAGCCAGGAAAGTGAAGCCAATGCAGAAGTGCTTGAGACTTCTGACCTGCAGGGGGCGACTCCACTGGTTGCAAAATAGTTTTCTTATCAATTTCTACAGACATCAATGATAAAATGAACCTCCTCTCACTTTATTTATAACATCAGTAACCATTTTCATTTCAATAAGTTTATCATCTCAATCACTGGTTTCAAGTCTTTTTAGATAAATCCTGACGTTCATTTGGTAACTTATGGCCCCATTCAGAGTAAAATAGATGATAAAGCATGGTATGCATTTACCTGGATACCATGTGATTGAAAGCTAGAACTTGTCAGTGGGTGTAAGTCACAGGTGTAGGTTTAGTCAGGCTCCACCCCCTGCATCTCCAAATATGGACAAATTGCTGTGATGTCATGGTGAGAAGCCACTTGATCCCCCCCCCCAAACAAAACACTTTATCACGTCAGCAAATGACATGAGTCGCTTACCGTCTCGTTGCCAAACAGGATGTCTACGTAAGGCATGATCATCATCAGCTGCTCTTTAAAGAACTGGCTGATGAAAGGTGCAGAGAGATTCACGCTGAAGATTTTGTTGTTTTCTGAAGCGTGCTTCGCCACTTTGAGGATCGACTCCGGGGACACAGTCAGGAAAAATCCCTGAAAAAAAAAGAAGAAAGTGTTTTCTTACATCATTTTTTTTAGAAGTTTTACTGACGTCAACTGAGTCAGACAGATGGATCTGTACAGTAAAACTGTACAGGCTGCATTATCTGTAGAGTGATGCCGGCCCCTATGAACTGAAACACTTTAAACTGCTAATTTGTGGTCTCTGGGTTCTGACAGGGAAATTTTAGGATGACAAGACTTGGTATTACTGAAATAACACAGGAGTCAAAAGGAGGGGGGGGGAAACTGCGGCGGAGCTCAAACATTTATCTGAAATGTTTTTCTTAGAACATACACAGAGCAACAAAGAAGAGGAAAGAGGGCAGGGAAAAAAGTCATCCAGGACAAAGCCCGTGGCTGGGCTCCAAGGCTCGTACTGGAGGAAGCGGCGTGCACGTATCCGATGATAGGGCGAACAAAAGTCTCGTCTGGACTCTCCTTACTTGGAAACAAGAGAGGCAGGTTATGTGAATGAATACAAATCAGGTAAGAAAACACCTTTGTGTTTCAGGTGGAAACCCGACGCGAGACTCTCCTGCGAGCCGCACAGAAACACTCCTCCTTTGATACTGATCTCCTTAACCTTGTTTTTCAGCAACAAGCTGCTCTGTAAAACCACTGTGTCACAATAGGGGCAAAGTGGGCGGGGGGGGGTGGTGGTGGTGGCTGGGATAGGGGGGTGGGTTCATGCACAGTGATACATTTAATCTGGCTGAAAAGCTTCCATTGTGGGCAGCGGCGCAGTTCTCATTAAAGCTCTATGACATTTGCAGCGACGGAGGGCCGACCTCCACGAGGGAAGAAAAGGGTTTAATACCGATGAAGGTGACCATGTCGTCAGTAGCTAAACTCCTAATTATACTGTACATGCTTGATAATATTCACTCTTTGTGGCTCCTCTGCAGTACTGTGTTACCTATGGGGGGTTTTTGGGGGCGGATGGGGGGTATTTAAGTGGAGGCCCAGGTCAGCGCCTGTGGTCGCTGCACCATCTGTTGAAGACTAAAAAGGTGTTTCAGTGGGTCTGGGAGCACAGAGGGAACTCACTGTGGGCTAATGGCCCATCACTGACACTGACATTTTTCTTTTGCGGCGTGCCAACACGTCAGGGGGAAGGGGAGATTGTTCTCTGACACAAATGGTCTTTTTAGTTCGGGGGGGGAGGGGGGTAGTTGAAAATAAACTGTCGTGGTTACCGTAATGTTAACGCTGATCAAAGGCCGGCGGCTCGATCAAATATCCAGAGGGGTTTTGAACTTTAAAAGCTGAGCCACAGCTTGCCTAATCACACACCGGCTCTGTGTAATTTACTTCTAACCTCAGTACCACTGCCAGTGCCATCGCAAATTGCCCAGAAATCAGTACTGAAAGACATTAACTAATTTCTGAATGAATTATGTCCATGTCGTGTTGAAATACGCTCATCCTGTCGTACTTTACTGATATTTGAGCACTCAGGTTCCTTTGATTCGATGGGATTATTTACGGATGTCACAATCGGCGACCACAAGGCAAGAACTCGAAACACAAAACAGAGCAGATCCACAGAAAAACGTTCAAGTTATTTACTGAACAAAGGTAAACAAATCCAGAGGGTGAGGCAAACTTGAGGTCAAGGAACTACCGAGGCAAAGACACTTGAAGACTAACAGGAAGATATGATGACAGGTTTTCCACCAGGATGAAATGCCAAAGTAAAACAGGAAATGAAACTTACACCATAAAGTCATCTTCTACCTGGGCTGCATCTACCTGTAATTGGATTGTAGATGGGTGTATTGGCAATTCTGCGATTATTCAGCAAACTACATTTGCGTAAGTAAGTGCACAGAAACTGTTGTCTGGCAAAGGAATGTGTGTGTATATATATATTGTGGAAAATTTTGCATTTCAAATTAAAACCAATAATGAGCCTCTCACAAAAGTCATACAGGCCATTTTTCCCACCAGGCTCAAAGCGTTGTTGTGACTCCATTGTGACTCGAGGAGGAAAAAAGGCTCAGTTTGAGCTTTGTGAAATTCCACTTCCCATCAGTAGTCTCTGTCACTACGCAACAGGAGAAGTTAAGTCTTTAGTGCTGCGGTGCAGATCGTGTTTCAAGAATACCAGATCCAGTTTCCCAGGTGTCAGGGAGCCTTGTGAAGTGGGGTGACTATCACATTTCCAGGTCAAGATTATCAAAGCCACGGGTACACTTCGCACAGCTTCCACCCGGCCAAAACATTCAATGAAAGAATTTAGAAAAGCATTTTCCTGGCAGACAAAGATGCGGAGAAATGTTTGGCCATGTCAAGTGGTAATTTGAGGGAAGAGTTGGAAAGGCAGGGCATCCATTTTCAATGTTTACCCTAAAGAGAGGAATGACTTCCACTTTACTCACACAAAGAAAACGTCTAAATGCTACTCTGAGGTGAAATTAGTGGTAATCTAACCATAAAGATCCTAACTACCCAGCAGCAGCAGCAGCAGCACGCTATCACACTTTCCCTTCATTGTATCTGTGTTTCTCCCGGGGCTGCTCACATCTGAAACGCTGGGTGTGATGGATGGTGAGGTGTCACTGGGCTTAAAATAAAAGTGGACATCTGAAGGGTAAAAATGATCTATTTTGGGAAGGGCATTTTCATTTGCACCAGAAGCGGCAGAGGTGGTCATGGAAAAACGACTTTTTTCTTTCTTGCAGGTCTATTTTAATTCTGCAGGGAGAAGGAGGGAGTGTTCAAAGTACTGTGTCACGAAGATTCTGTTTGACACTTCCTATTACCAGGGAATGATGGAGGGGATTTAAACCGTCACCTCCTCAGTGAAAAGACTAATAATGGACACTGCAATCACACTTAATTCCATCAAGTTTCAAGATCTGAGTCAAGTTTATTAGAAAAGCCACAATCCACCTGCCCAGCACCAAATGGCAGAGAGACAATGGTGACTACCTGGTAAACATTGTGGTGGAGACCAAAAACAGAGCTAAAAGAGTGCAAATACTTGGCCTAGGTGTATGACTCTGAACAAATGAGTGCTGATGTTTCTCAGTGTTAATCTTATATACGTTATAAGGTCAAAATATGTCTTACAACATTGTACTTTATGATTGTTGAGACTGTAGACCGTAAATAAAGATGGACAACGCTTCTCCACTTCCTGCCACTATCCAGAAATGAAGCCAAAATATCCCGGACACAAACCTTTGGCTTCACTTTAGATTCGTCCATCATTACAGTATAAACGGTCTATGGACAAACAGAGGACACGGTAATTGTCATGTTTTGTCTACAGTGGAAGGATTGTTCCTGTTTTGTGTCTCATCTTCTCACCACTACCAGCAGCACCAACAGTTCTGTGATAAAGTGCCATCATCAGTCTGAAAACTGCCAAAACCAAGTGCGACGGACAAATTCAAAAACCACGAGTTCGGTGCGATGTCACACGACCTGACTAGAAAGCACATAATCGCTGCGTGGAAAGGACATTGCATCTTTTTAGTGGGCTACAAATTACTTGCTATTTTGTGCTATTTATTTGTGTCACAGTTGATGTGCAAGGACCTTGTGTGTGGTGAAATCCGATTTGGTGAAGGACTAATCTGACTTTAAGGGACCCTTTTTAGGAATTAATGGAGAAACCCTGTAGAGACAATCTAGCAATAGGTACCTGTAGAGAGAAGAAACAGAAATAAAGAAGCCGAAACAGACAGAAATTACAATTTCTACAAAGTAATACAAAAACTTCACGTATTCACCAAACAGGAGCTTTTATACGATTTTCAAAGCGACTTTCATTTCAAGTATAGAGGCGTTTGTTCCAGTTATAAATTCCTCGCTGTCAGGAGAGCCCGGAGAGCTAACCGGCAGCGTTTTCAAAGCTCCACAGAAGACGCCCAGGCCATGCTATCCCTGTCATTACCATAGACAGCCCCCCCATCATGCTCTCTGGTGCACAGGGTTCATTACACAGAATTAGATGTCACACAGATCAGAGCGCGTGTGATGCCACACACCGCTCTCCTCGTCAGTTATCTCTGTGAAAGCACCGTTGCGAGGTGGATCGATAGCCGAGGTTTGGAGCTTCATTAGCTCAGTGTGACTCCATCTCCATCAAGACACCTCTGGTACGCCACGCTCGAGCCGCCAGATATATTTTACTCTGCGACTCCTGAAGGTCCCGCTGTTTTACACACGAGCACACGGGGACAAACAAGGCCTTCGAACATGATGGCGGGGGATGTGGTGGGGAATCTGTGTCAGTCTCCGGCTCGATAAAACCAGCGGAGAGAAGGAGGACAAACAAACAGAGGTAAGTGATTAATGGTGTCACAAAAAGCATTGAGAGGAGGAAAAAGAAGAATCGCAAGGATGAAAGGAACCCATTTAAGGTTGTTCGCTTCAAATGAAAATGAGTGGGGGGGGGGAGCTAGAAAGCTAACTCGGATTTTATCGATGCTAATGATGTTTTGTTTGCATCAAAAATCAACCAGTTGGTTTCATTTAGAATTAAAACCTACAGAGGAGATACATGTGCAACAACCTTGCGACATGATTCAGCATTCCCCCGCACTTTTAGGATGTTTGATCAGACTTGCGAGGCTCTTCCATTAAGACGATGTTCTGGTGGGGGCTTATCAGATATCTAGGAATTCATCCACTTCTTCTGAGGCAGCTGGAGTGAAGCCAACTGTACTGGAGACAGAAGGGGAGGGGACCACTCGGAGACCGGGAGAAAGGGAGCTATCGTGTCAGCCGGTATCTCCAGGGCAACATAAATGTGCCACGAACGCTGGATTTAACAAGTGGGCACAGACATCACTTACAGACTGCTGCGGTATTTATTTATATATCATTTTCTCTGGTTTAAATATTAGCCGATTCTCAAGTTAGCAGATATTTCCTCCCCCCGAAGTCAGGAAGGTCTCTCGTGCTGGATTTGAAATATAGTGGAGCATGCCCGAAGGTCGGGGCTATAACCAAACATACCTGGCCAAGGTCGCTTTAATGAGCGCGGACAAAACAAGACATCAGAGCCAACCACAGAAACACTTAAGGGGAGTGTGTGTCACAGTACCTGCCTGCAATTTGTACAACCATCAGAGACCGTAATTACATTAACCTCAGACGCCTCCACTCCTGTGAAGCAACGGATGAAACTACTCTTTTTAAAAAGGTGACGATAACTCCAGCTTTGCAGTTGAGGGATTTTTCCGCTGGCATCACAACATTGGGAGAATTAGTTTGATTCGAGTGCTATCTCACTAAAACTAATTTGAGATCAGCTCCGGGGTCTTTTCAGATGGCTGCTGTGTTGCTCTCCTGTTAAGCCTCCACAGTTCCCCCCCCCCACCCAAAAAAAAATGTGTTGGCCAGGGGAAGAGGCCAGCCCGAGCGCGGAGAGAGAGCGATGCCAAGGAATGTACTTAAGATCTAAAACAGACAAGATTTAAAGCCAAGAGCATTTAAATGCCAATACTAATCCACAAAATAATTCACCGCAGAGTACAAACTGACTCTCCCTTACAGATACCATATGTTACCTCTGTGAAGAGATGAAACGCGAAAGCGATGCCAGAAGAGGTGCTTTCTTCTCCTAAAAACTGTGTTATGTCGGTAATGAAAAAGAAAACCATGCTTCTCTCTCTCTCTTTCTCTCTCTTCATGCTCTGAAGCCCGGTCTGGATTTTGCTCGACTCTCTCTGGTTTTCTACTGTAGTGCTTGCCTCCATCTTTGGGAGATTAGCCCTGAACAAACTATTTGGTTTGCAGGGAGTTAAAATTTGCTAATGCACACACTCTCAAGTGTCCTCGTCTGCCACACTGCACTTAATTAGCATTTTAGTGCGAGCAGTTCTCTCTCCTTCAGTACCTCTGAAGGGGAAACATCACTCCGACTCACACAAACACAAACACACACACACACACACACACACACACACACACACACACACACACACACACACACACATGCACACATACACTGTTGGAGTCAAGTTGGGCTCCTGTAGTTTCTTACACGGTTTGAGAACAGGATGGGGAATGGAAAAGGGGCGTTTGTGGGGGTCGATGGAAAAACGGGATAAAAAGCCTTTCGATGTGAAAACAGATGTCGGGGCCTCAGAGTTGTCTCTTCTCAACCGCCTTGAAAGAACGTATTAATATATGGGTCAGATGTATAAAGCAGAGGTTCAGTGTCGGAGTGTCGACACTGCAGGAGGGGGTTCAAGTTTCAGCGACTGGAAGGTTGCTCACAGACAGAAAGAAAACCTCCACAGACATTCCTGCTGGTGGGAAGTGAATATTTCCAAATGTGCCACTCTGTAGATGTAAATGAATTAGTGCGTTTAACTCCAACGCTTAAAACGAGGAGCCAAGGAGACAATCTCTCACTGTTCGCAAGTCGCTCCGGCGAGAGCCAGCGCACTAGGTTGGAAAATTACAGGTAATTGCCGAAGCCATTGAATCCAGTTTGGTTTTGGTTGAAAGACTGAAATAACAAAGCTCTGATTGCTGAGAAGACAAGGGCAGGGAGCTGGGAGGCCCTGTTGCTAAGAGTTAATTTGATACATATTTCTCCCCCTTGAAATGTCTGAGGTACTGGCAAGAGACGGTGAAAGAAAAAAAAAGAGAGAGTGCGAGGGGAGGGCGAGACCCCCGCTCTGTCTGCAAATACTATCCATCTGCCATATTACATTTAACCAGCATGAGAAGCTAAGGGAGCGCCCTTGCACAATATTGTGTGAAGGCTGTCAAACTCAATGCAGGAGCCCGGTGCCCACTGCTCAGAGCGGAGGACATGGGGCCGCTTAGATTCAGTCTAATAATAACTTCAGACTGTGTGTGTGTGCTCGGCAGCGGCTAAAGAAGGGGAACATGTGGCACAAAAAATAACTTTGGAATCATTTACGCCAGATGAAATGAAATTCATCTAATTCAAACTGTAATGTGGTGACCCCCCCAACCCCGACCGCCCGCAAGGAGAAAACCCAAACAGCGATCAACAGCTTTTTGCTCAATCACCAAATTACAAATGGAAATAGAGAATACAAGTTGCGGGAGATTGAAAATGAGATTTATCTGGTGCCATCTTTTTGTAGGATTATCATTGGCAAATATACTGCACAGTTGATTGTGTTTACAAATATTAACACATTTATACATCTACAGTTATACATAATCCACTTGTGAGTTGTGCTCATTTTCAAATCTTCTGAAACTAAACCTCTAAACCACCACATGGTGATACCATTCAGAGACATCCCCAATCCTCTCCTTACATCTCCTTGTCCACAGACATGGCTGCTTTAGTCCCGGTTGTCTCACACAAACACACTTATTCCAACAGAAATATGGCTTCTTGCTTCCAGAGCTTCATGGCAGCCAAGACCACGGCCACCTACAGGCAAGCAATTCAAATAGCTCTGGACAACTGAGGTCTCGGCCCTTCATGGAACTCAGGAAGCGAGAAGCCGTCTACTTCCTGGGACATGTCTGTGTGTGTGTGCTGTCACTGGAGTCATAGTCAAAACTTAGGGGTGATGGCTTAAGTTACCCCTCTTAAAGAGGTTCTCCAGAACTTCCATAAACCTGGTGGAACCACAACTGGCAGGAGTTTAAAAGGAACAGACAGAGGTGAAGTAGGAAAAGCTGATATCCTTGTTGCAAGGTTCACGCTCACAATATCCTGGATGCTACAGTTTCCATAATCCAACATGACAATGTCTTTTCATCAAACCCTGGCAGCCTGGTTAATGCCAATGACTTTGAACCTCCCGAGCCCCCAGTCTGTAACACATGCAGACTCGCACTTCATTTGTAGTCATAGACAAAGCCAAGGCTCTTTGAAAAAGCTGCTCCAGAGCGTCAGTAGATGTTTTCATCCGGCTCCTCACCTCTCATTGCTTTTCACAGTCGATCATATCTTGTTGAATATTCGGCATTAAATAATTCACTCTATTGAGAAGATCACTGAAAAAGATGTTTTAATCTATAGGCTCCATTTCCTGAATATATAGTAAATGAGGGAACTCTCTAATCATGTCTGTTACACACTTTATCAAACTGGAAAGAATAAAAGGCTTGAAATATATTAAAATCTGAATATTCGATCAAATTAGACAAAACAACTAAGAGCATAAAAACAACTATATCCAAATACCAAAAATAAAGTTTTTAAAGCACAGTTGTTTTTATACAAATGGTCAATAGACACATATTTTTCTACCAAAATCATAAATAACTTGAAAGTTCCGGATGACAAATTTTCTACTAAACCTTTGTACCTGCTGACTTTAAAAAGATAAAATCCGAGACAGCTGACCCTGAGGTTTGTGTGTCTTGGAACCTCAGTGACACAACACGGTGCTAACACTCACTACCCAGAGAAAAAAAAGAAAAATCAATTGCCTGGAGTCAAGAAGTGTGAACTTTCATACCCTAAGCCCAATTTCCTTGAAAGTGGAGGTCCTAAATCAAATCAAGCCGAGCCAATGCACCGTGGAATTATGCAAAAAAAATTGGAAAAAACGACTCCGCCATATAAAATGACAACTGGTAAGAAATACTGTCAAGGCTAGGGAACTTCAGAGCCTGTTTATCCACTCCGTGTTTTTATCTCCCTGGCACTGGGACGATCCTTCAAGTCGACTCTCGCTTGTCTTTGTTTATAGTCGAGCCGAGGGGGTGAAATATGGAGTGTGCTCAGGTGACATAAACACACAAGGAGGAAGAGCAGACACTGTGCACGTTAACGGAATCGCTTACTGGCCTTATCAGTGCGAGATTAAATAAAGCGTCTTTTGTTACCATAGTGTTTTGATTGTTTATAGAAAATAGGGTCAGTTTCTGCTTAAACGTGAAAATTGCCTTTACACTTCACTGCTGGGTGAGAAGTACACGTCCCTTCCTGTGGGCGGCTAATCACCGATGGCGATACCACGGAAGGACTTCAAAATCGTAGTGATCAAAAGAAAGACAGGGAAGAAAAACACAAACAAACACACACACACACACACACACACACACACACACGAGACTGAAAGACACTGAGGGAGCTTTCAAGTTTCGAAAAATGAATGCATGATAATACCATTAAAAGTTGGCCACCGCTCCTGCGCTTAAATTTCCGTCCGTGAGTTATTGTGAAAGTTATCGCTCTCCACCGGGCTAAACAGATATTTCCCTCCCTCGAAGCACTCAAATATTATTAGTGTAGTGTGCTAAGAGCCTCTCTCGCATGGGAACAGCATCTCAGGCTGAGATGGATATAATCACAGCCTGAGAAAAAAAAACAAGTCTTTCTTGAGCATCAAACAAAAACCCTCAAAAAAACAGTAAAATCATAAAATTCAGATGCTGCTGGTGGTGCAGGAGGAGGAGGAGGAGGAGGAGGTGGGCGTCAGGGTTGTCTGCCAAATACGCAAGTAACAGGGTGAAGGAAAGTGTTAGATGTTAAATTAAAATCGTTCCGAGGCATTAGCATTCTTAATTCGGACTTATTAGTGTTCTATATCATTGCTCTCAAAGGGACACATGACTGAAAACCACCAGGGACCAGCCTCAGTCAGGGTTAAGAGACTGCTCTGACACGGAAGAGGCTAAATGCAGCCGCCCTTCCCCCAGCCTGACTTGGAGGAAAGAGAAATGTTTCCATGGTAATACCCAGTAACACTTGTTGACCAGTGACACTAAGGAAAAGGAGGATAACACGGCTCATAATGTGTGTGACAACCAGTAAGGCTGTTCTCTTCCATCTTTGTCGCCCCATTTATCTGGATATTTTTTACCTCTTACATTTGTTTTTGTATCATATTTTTTGGGGCAATGTTTCCTCGTAGGTGTCAACTTTTTATAGTTTTATTTTCTCCAGAATGTCTTGATTCAAATTTAGCAAAAGAAAATCTGAATAAATGTGTTTACTTGTGTGTTTACATGTCTGCATTAGAAGTTTGGTGCATTGAGATACACAGTTGGTGTCAGGAATGTTTTCAGCTGCCACGGCACAATGAGATGATGTAATTATAGAACGTGACAAACCTCCAGAGAATGACAACATGGTGGAAAACGTGATAGAGGAATGAGGCTTTTTATGTTTGTATCATGTCCTACTAATGAGCTGCAGGCTCACAAACCAGTAATGTATGGAAACATGCATGATTTCAAATTTCCCCTTTGATTTTCTGTGAAATCTTGTGCGACACTTGTCAGGGAAACTTCCCTACAGACGTGATGTGCTTATGTGCAGCTGTGTTTGTAAGATTCAGTTGAAGTTTAACTCAAAATTAAAAACGGTTGACATCACTAAAAACTTAAAACAAACCCTGTACATCCCCTAGACGATTTATAAACTTCCTGCAGGAGCGAAAGCAAATGAAACCTTTAAAGTTCACGGAAACAACTCATACAGGTGGGACAACCTGTTGGTGACTTACGAGCTGTCTCTCTGAACAAAGGCAGCGTCGGAACAAACTGTTCCTTCTGCTCCGCCCTCTGATGCGTCACCAGGACAATGCCGAGCTGCAGGGAGTCATTCAGTACGTTGTTATCAGAAGGGTGAGAGAAATACCATTAGGAAAGAATTAAAGGTCAAATGAGTTGGTCTGACATGATAAACCAAACCACACCTACACAGCCGAGAACAAGACGATCAGCTTCTGCAACAGTGTTTTCCTAACAGGTTTCTTTAAATATGTTTGTTCTTTGAGTAACTGTTGAATCTAGAGATAGATCTCTCCACAACATCATCTACTTCATTTCGCTGGTGCAGGTATTGGCAACTAAACCGAGACCATAAACTGTTTGGAACTCTGTTTGTTATCACGATATTAACGATAAATCAAGATCGTCTCTTCTCTGTGTGGATTTTAAACCTCTTTAGCAGAGACCTCAGAGAAGACCAGTTGTCCTCCTGCCTGATTTACGCTGACGAGAGCCTCTCAGACAGTCGGGAGAGGAATCCTCAGCTTCAACACCCACATTCATTTTTCCTAAAAATGTCAAAGTGCTTGAGATTTCTAAGTGCAGCGGCCCTAAATGAAATACACAGGGTGTGGAGTGCTACATAGCAAATGTGTGAATCATCTTTCCATAATTTTACTGATAGTGCAGAACAATGTGTGCCAGTGTTTGGTTACTGGAGGATCGGCCTCTTCAAAGACTCAGAAACATTAAGAAGACATTTTGGTATCCAGCATGTCAGTCTGGTTACTTAACATACACCCGCATTTCCTCCAGCTCCGCCGCAACATGAAAAATTACCACTTAAGGGAAAAATAAACGTATAAAGCCAGTCTAAGGAGCAGGAGGTGGAAGGTTGGCTTCTAATTGCTGGAGGGGAAAGAAACCATGTTAGAGTAAACAAAGTCTGATCGATGGTGGGGATTATATCAGAAAGAGCCTTTGGCCTTTGGCCAAGATGAGCAAACACGCCGGTCTCTGTTTCTGCTGCAGATGGGAGAGAAATTGCCAAAGCAAAGAGCTGTTGAGTTAAAAGCATTATATTTCACAGAGGGAGGGGGGGCAGATAGAGCATAGTACAATGCCAAATATGACATGTAGCCAACTATATCACGTCTTGGCTATTTGTATCGGACAGAACCGCCAGTAGATAAGAGAGCAGCGTTGTGTGAGTTTGATGGAAGGCTGTTCCGGCTGGGGGCTTAGCTTTAGGTCAGGCTATACTCCCATGGCGCAGCAGTGCTGTGAGTGAAACCTCTCCATCACCACACGCACCAGTTCAATGCGCTGTTAGCTGGTCACGGCCGGGAAGAAATGTATTCTGTGTACTGCCGGCTCCAATGTGTGCGATTGCAATTCACATAAGCCACTTAAGGAAATCTGCAGAGGGAGAGAAAAAGGTATAAAAACTGACAGGGGCTTACGAGTTATTGGAGCCTTTTAAACACGGAGGCTCCTCATCAGACAGGGTCTTGGTTTTTTTTCTTTTTTCCTCCACCAAGTCTTGTAAATGAGTTCACTCCGTTGCCTTTAAAACCCCGGTAAAAAGGTATTAAATCTGAAAATAACATAATTCATTACCTCTGTCTGAAGCATGTTTAACTGGAAGATGTAATACGAGCAAAGAGTGCTTTGGTTCTTGGTGGCGAGGATTTAAAAGTGCAAAATGTAAGCTATTCTGTCTGGGATGTCATTCAGCACAAAAAGGAATACTAATGACTTCTGAATCCATTCAGTGACTCACTTCAATTTGTGATTCATATTAATGGGCCATGTATTGCTCTCCGCACATCCAACAGGGGCTGTGTTCTGCTAAATTTCACCATAATATTCATGTCGATAAGCAGGTGACGACTTGGAGAAAGGGCTGATTATATTTGCTAATCCCCAAAGAAATTAGGCGAGATTGATGAAAGCGCGCATATACTCCCCACAAAGCCCTGGGAGTCTCTGGAAGCTGTTACCATGGTGGTATCCCATTAGAATAACAAACATTTCCCCTGGATGTTTAACATCGCTTCCCAGTGAGCACAGCCCTCCCTAAACTCCCCTCTCCCTCAAACACCTGCCTTCACATTTTCCACTTCTGAAATTCCACCAGCCACTTTAAAAAAAGAAGGAAAAAAAAGAAGGGGTGAAATATGAAATGCAGTTATGAGAAAACTTGAGTGCCAAAAAAAGGACTTTTCTTCAAAAAAAAACCGTAATAACTTTCCATGGGAATAGGGAGAAACTTAAAAAGAATAACACTTCCCCTTGATTTTCTACTCCTACCACTTTTTTAAGCAGTGAATTTCCTGGAGTGATAAGGGCTTAGCCAATGTAATCCTCAGAGGACCCTTCTCTGGCATGCCAGGAATCAAGAAACCTTTCCCTCTCGGAAAATACAAAAAAAAAGTAGAAGAAGACAGAGAGAGGGAGGCAACAGTAGGTTTTAGGAAGGAGGAGGACAGGAGGCAGCCAGCATGCCATCTCCCACACATGCTGTCGAATGCAAACTAGCAAAATGTGTGGAAAGAGCAGCCGGACTCGCCTCAGCTGGAGATCAACAGAGGAATATTGATATGACAAAGCAAGGGGCTTCCCTGACTCACACAGTAGGGGCCACCAAGGATGCTCTAATTGGCCTCGAGGAGGGAAAGGCGTCCGGGGCAGGGGTGGGTTGGGTTGGGTTGGGTTGGGGGGGGGGCGCCCCATAAATGTTTCACGCAGATTGATTCATTATCAGTTTGCTCGACAGGCTGGGTGGGCCTCGTAAAAGTCTACCATCTTGAACTGGTGGCATGTAAGTCACTGTCACCGCGGCAGGACAGAATATATCATCCTGACCTTTCACTTCAGATATTGAAATGAAGAGCCAGGAACACGACTTGCCACGCTGCAGGACCACTACTCTTGCATTTCAAAACGCGGGGGAGTGGAGAGGGATAGCGCGATGATAGGCGACAGTGCAAGGGAGAAAACATTAATAATTTACGAATGTCTCCTCTGTCAGGATATGCCAAGCTATGATGTGCTGTCTTTTTTTCTTTTTTTTTCTTTTTTCTTACACCAGATGTCAAAGCTGGCTGGCAAGCTCAAGGTATAAATATTTTCCCCGAGTGAGGAGCGCCGGCGTGTACAACATGAAAAGCTGTTTTATCTGGAGTGTCACGCAAAAAAAAATAGATCTGAAAAGTTAAACTGATAAAATCCATTTACTGACTCGTGTAACTCCTGGTTTGCATTACCGGCCAATTAATGTCTTCTGGATGGTTATGAAAGCCCCTGCATGCTATCCACTGTAACCGTTTGCTACACGAGAGATCATAAAGTTTTACAGCCAAACTCTCCTCCGTCTCCTAATGTGGTTGAACTGACATTTTTTTTTCAAAGTGATAAATGTGCACAAATTATTCAATATCCCACAAAAACTAATCCGTCCGCTGAGGAAAAAAAAAGAAAAAGAGAGAAAGAAAGAACTGCAGGCTTCACAGACACGCAGCGCCGCTGAAGATCACTGGCAGCCATTTAAGAGCCGTGAGAAAGGCAGTTGAGCATCTCGGCTTCTCGCTGGGTGGTTGGATACATGTGGTTGACACATTTGCATCTTCAAAAGATGCACACAGACAAACTCAATATGTGTGAGAATGTCTGGGCCGCATGTGGAAAACCCCAGTCCTTCCTCTGAAGAGGTTTCCTCCCCCCCCCTTCGGCTCAAAGACTATACGCGAGGCTCTCAGTCCTTCAACTGTCGAGCTGTCGCCTCAACACCGAGTTGTAAACAAGTTGCTCGGAAATGGATGCACAGAAAACAGTCGCGGTGCACCGTGCAGCACCGTCTGCTCTGCACCAAACCGGAGAGGCGCTGCAGGAAACTACAAATCAGGAGCCATTACACAGCAACAAATATGACAGGAACCTCGCTGCACATTATTTGAGCTCCAAGCCTCATTCACTCACTGTCTCTTCCAATGAGCGTGAACAATGCACGCAGAGTGTGCATTGTGCTGCAGAGCAGGAGACAGTTCCCCCTGAATCGGGGGGGTAAATTACAAAAGAGGCCTGTGCAAATTAGACGTGATGGCTTCATAATGCATCTGAAGTGTCAGCTTCTCCAGAAATCTATCCCCAGGCTACACTCCGCGGATTGCCGCTTTGAACTTACAATTATTCCTGCCAAAACGCTGCAATCACCACGCTGTAAAACAATCATTCAAGCGTTGCAAAACACACCAGATCAATGGTGACTCAGTCGTTGGCAGCGACGGAGTTACCAGCATGAAGTACGAAGTTAATCTGCATCTGCAAAGGAACACATAACAAGTGTGTGAGTCGTTTGTTTTGATTCCTCCCTTTTAAATGCAACTTTTGAATGAGGTCCTGGAAAGACGATTAATATCTGTGAAGTGTTTGTAGTGGTTTTAATCCTCAGAGACCGTTTGTTACAGAAGGAGGAAGAGGACCGGAGGGAAACAGCTGTATTTCAAGAGGAACCATCCAGAGCCGTGTTGCCTCCTGATATTCATCTGCTGGGGGGAATGTAAGTGCACAGTTCCATACGAGTGCAGCACTGAGAGGACTCGTAAACAGCAACACCAAGTCCCGGAACAGGATCCGGCGTCTGTGCAAATGCTGAGCAATTTCATATTACAATATGACCTCTTACTCATGCATTATTCTGCCTGCGGAGAAATTACCTTTGTAATTTGGGACACCTCCAACGGCGCTACCGGTGGTGCCGCTTGTTGCCAATATGTCGAGCGATCGCGAAGCTCGGCAGACTGAAAGAGAGGCTAAGCCCAGGAGGGATGACTCGGTCGAACACCTCAGTTGAACCGGAAAAAGTGACCACAATGGTTGAGTAGAGTGAGACTCTGAGTAAAATGGAGCCAGAGGGAGAGAGAGGAAGAGAGAGAGAGAGAAAAAAACTGCTTCCTGTATACACAGAGTAAGAATTATTTACTCACAAGGCTAAATATTAAAGTATCGTCTCATCCTTAATTAAGTCGTGTTTATATTTCCCAGTGACGGGTCAGTGGTATACATGGGACGTCTGGTTGAGAGATGCATCAGTGCCGTCTCCTCAACAGTGCCTGCTACATAATTAATACGCACACTGACATGACATGGATATGATATGACAAGAGTATCAGAGGCGAAGAGTTAGAAGAAGAGCTGAGCGGATGCATTTTTCATGAACTGCAGAGCTCCCTCAGCCAAAGTTCTAGACATGATGTTTCAGTTTCACAGACGGAAGAGGAGCACAGAGGGCAGGGGGTGGGGGGGCAAATATGTGGCTGTATGAAGACAAACCTGGGAATTCACATGCAATCACACCCACACTGATAATTCACATCTCAGATCACACAGCCAGTGATCCTGAGGACTTTGATCGCCCCTCGCGTCTCCCTCCCGGCTATCGGCTCAGGGTCGTGTTCGAAAAACTGCGAATGCGATACAACCTCCTCTTCATCTTTTTTTTGCCTTTCCACTGACGCCTCAGCATCTGATGGGTTGTGGCGTTACTGCATCTGCTGATACTTAATAAAAGTGAAGGCTGGATTTCTTTAAGGGCAACATTTTCCATTTCTCTCACCATTTCTCCTCAGATTGGTGAAGATATAAATAACCTCGATTTCTCATCCTGTGGAAGACACACACACAAAAAAAAATAGAAAAGCTCCACACAGGTGTGGAGAAGAATTCATTTTGCTGTGTATCTGGACAGGGCTGCTCCGCCTTGCCGCCGGGATGGGGGCCTTACAGGGGCCATTCCTCCTTATTCTGTGCCATTACCACCCCACTGTCACTGTCAGTCTGTCCCCTCACACATCACAGAGCGCACAGCAGCCCCACAGCCCGGCTCAAACTCATTAAGAAACAGGGAGGCATCGCTGAGACGAGCACACAATATTCCCATTAAAACCTCCAAAGGAGAGAGCACTTAGAACATATCAGCACAAGTCCTTGGGAGCGAGAGGGAAGCAGCTGTGATTGATAAGGTTACTATCTTGTCAGTTTAAAAAAAGAAAAAAGAAAACACCTTGGGGAAGCAGCAATTTAGCAGAAAGAACGGAGTGAATGTTCTCAGGTGGCCCTGACGGCCACTTGTCTGCCCCTCACTGCTCTAATGCCCGATACAAAATGGCACATCTTATTAAAACTTTGACAGATTTATTATTACAGTTGTTTAACCTCTTCATAATCAAATCATGTTAGGGGTTCAAGGGTACAAGGAGACTCTCTCCCACTGAATTACAATCACCTTGATTTAAATCTGGTTACCCCACGCAGGCACAGTTCCTGTCTACCTCGAGAATGTTTTAAGAGTCAAGTGCATGCATATAAAAAAATAATAGGAAATCAGTCCACTTTTTGCACTTATGAAGCGCTCTGTAGAGAACTAACAGTAGGCATTAGGATGTGTGAAATAGCAGCCCTTTGTGGGACAAACTGTGCCGCTAACACTCAAAAGATCTAACTGGCAGAATTCAGATTTATCACAATTACAGTGAGTGGCCACATTAATCCCACAGTCTCCGAGTGACGGACAGCGCAGTGACGTGCAGCCATATTGAATTTCATGTACAGTAATTGCCGCAGCTCAAAGTGCCTCGGAGGTGAACTCGTTGCATACAGTGTGACGAGGACCAGAGCGCTGTCATTGGGCCTGCAGTGGGGGGGGGGCTCTGTCATTAGCTAGAGGACGCTGATGATTGAGTAACACTTTCTTACTGCTGCAGAGGAAAAAACAACCGAACGCCTTCAGCAAAATCAATACGGTGTGAGCCGTCGGAATGCAAATAGAGACTACACTGGCGGCATGACACGAGATGATGCGCCATTACTTATTCTGGCTCCATTCAATGTCATCATTAGCCTTTAGAGTGTCAAATCCGCTCAATAAAGGACATTATTCCCAAAAGGATAAGCGCTGCATTAATCCCTTTATGCTGCTTTCAGCAGGATGGAGTCTCCAATAGCTAATATTAATGTGCAAGGTGTCAAGAGTGAGATGGCTAATCCCGATAACTCAGGATGTACAGTCAACTTTGCAGATGGCTATCTGCCCCGGACTCGCACTCGTAATAGGCGCAGGAACAGGATGTGCTTTTGAAGCCGCACTTCCCGCACGTCGCCTTCAAAGAAAACGATAATTTTCAACGGGGCTTTCTGAAGTGGGAAGATAAGCTAGGGAACGGGGGAGGACAAAATAAAAATGATGCTCGCCTCAGAGAGGAAAAATAGCTTCCTGATATAGTCCTAGCTCCCTCTTTAAAGCTGACACCTAGAACATACAGTTTATCAATTATACATGAAGCCAGAATCCATCTTCTGTTGGCAGCTTGTTTGGATCCGGCCCGAGCCCTCTGAGTGGTGAAATGTGTCTGGGAGCCCCCATCCCTCCTGTCGCCTTTTTCCACTCACAGCCTGTCCTTAAATCAATCCCTTTTCAGGCCTGAATTTATTTTTCCTGTAACAAATCTGTCTTGGCAAATGATGTCACATAAGCGGAGAGAATGACAGCCTGATGTCTATGCAGGGAACATCAACCTTGCTCCAGCAGCCTCCTCCCAAGGTGAGTAATCATGCTGAGGAGCGCTGCAGTGTGTGGATGCCAGCCAGAGTCCAAACAAACCCGGAGTCTGTTGCTCAAGATAAACAAACCAATTAGGTGGAAGGCATGTTATTCCTCAGTTGGTGGGATATTTGCTAGATGGAAAATAATCAATGCATTCTTATTTCCACCGGGTGAAGCCTGAAAAGTCCTGAGCAGAATAAAATCTCGGCAGAGGGGGAGAGTGAAATTATTCATTAGGAAGAAAAAATAATAATGGGACTAAACTAGCTACTAGTCATGTAATTAATCCATGCAGGCGCAGTGGAGAGAGGAGAGCACAGAGGGGAAGATTCATCATAGCTTTTCGCCCCTCGCTCCCAGGGATACATGCCCTTCTTGTGTGGATGAGTCAGCTTACATCTTCTGACAATTGAGAGCCAAGGGCTTTGTCAAAAGGAACCACAGTTATTGTTTTGATTGGTCGTTATGTTGGGAGCGCAAAATGCTTTCAAATGTGATTGCGCCACAGCATGTGAAAATAAGGCATGCACATATAGAACATCAAGAAAGGCAAGACGTCTGCTTTTTATTTACCGAGGACAATCACTTGGCACTTTGGATGCTTTCTCCCTGGCCTCTCTCCTCCGCACTGGAACAAGCAGCCATATCAGTAATTGCAGGGAGCAGTGCCGTTGGCCAGCCGGAGCATTAGACGACTGGACTCGCGGTGCATGACATTCAAGCTGGCCAATAACGACGGACATGCTAATCAAAGTGGCTCTGGCCTCGCCATCACAGTGTGACTGGAGGACTTTGCTCGGCCGGGGAGGATGTGCAGCTGCTCTGGCTCCATTTCCACTGTGCCCCTCCAGGGCCTGGGCACCGGGCTCACCGCTGGCAACAAGAGTTTGCATGCCGAGGAAAACCAAAAAAAAAGGGGGAAAAAAAGAAAATGGCGACGGCAACAACACCACACATGAAAAAAAAATCACAGGCAGCTTGTTAGCATGTCGGGGAGGAGAGGGGAAGAGGAGGAGAGAGAGGAAGAGGAGAAGTGGGTTAAGAGATTTAACTGAAAATCTAACACTTGCCACAGGTCCAAATGTTCCACCAGAGCAGCGGCAGCCCTGCTGGCTAAGTCTCCATAAAGCCTCTAAAGCTGCTTACAATATACACTTGAGGAACAATAGATAAGGTCAGAGTAGTAGCCTATGTCTGAGTGCATGGGGCCATGTGTGGAAAAGTGTTTTTCCTCCAGATGGAGTAACTGAAACCACGGCGAAGAATATCATGTTCACACAACTGGATAAAATGAAACAGAATCAAAACAACTAAATCAAATCTTACCAGACATTTATTGAGTGAAATGAGTTATTAAAGGATTGTTTATCTTCTTGTTGTTAAAATGAATAACTTGGAGGTTGGACTGGTCAAAGTCATTTCTCTGGGAAATGAGTGATCGGCATTTTTTCCCTTCAGAATAGAATTTGAGGTTCTGCCGTTCCTTGTCCTACAATAAAGAGATATTGATTGATAATGATAATAATCAGTTACAGCAGTAGTTTGTCATTTTTAGAGACGCACATGTTCTTGAGGAGAAGATTGATGACACTCATGTCCGTCAACTTGATATAAAGCAGCCGGCTAGAGATGGTTAGCTTATCTTAGCATAAAGACTGGGAACAGGTGGAAAGTGCTAGCCTGGCTCTGTCTAAAGAAAGGAGCAAAAGATTAATATGCTCTGGAAAAACCTTTTAAGTGCAGCTGGAGTTTCATTTTTTTTACTTAAATCTTTTCATATTTGCAGAGACTAGTAAATAGAGTGGCCATTAAAGAAGAAAAACAAACTGATACTGATAAATGACGCCATAAGTAGTAAAAAGTTGACGTACGACATAAAGAAAATCTTGACTTGAATTAACAAATCTAAATATTATTATGCTCAGTCCTCATTAGTCTCCTCTGAACAGGGAGTGTAAAATAAATTACTGGCAGTTTACAATGGATCTGGGCCAAACTGGCAGAAGGAAGATATGCACAAGGATTATTACGAACCATAAACAAATTACAGCGACATAAAAGAGAAAAATTTAAAACCACGCAGAAGGAAACAATTTCTCAAAAGAACAGTGTCCAGCATCTGCCGCACAGAGACGCACATCTGTGGCCATGTCTTTGTAGAAGCCCGTCGCGGCACTGACCCGGATGGTTTCACGGCGAGGGGAGAATATTCCGGAGATATTTATTCAATCAAAGGCTCCGGCATGACAATATAACAGCATCTGACACTTAACTCTACTTACTATCTTTGCCCAGGAGACACACTATCCTAAAGCGTCTGCGGTTCCGTCATGTGAATCTTAATCAGATACTTAGCCAGTGGAGCAGGTTTTTTACTCTCCCTGGTGAGAGTATCAACACATGGCCATCAGGCACCATTCACGGCCGCAAAGTGGCTATTTATTTTCTGCTCAGCATTACTTGACAAATAATTACTCAGTATATTCAATTAAGCCGTGGAACTCAAAACAAATGGACGCCACATCCCAGTGTGTGGAGCGGAAACGCTGTTCCACGTTTTACAACTTGGTCTCATGAATAAAAAGGCACTAACACAAACACACACACACACACACACACACACTGGGTGTTCTTGAAGCAGAGGCAGCGAAGGGGACAAGGTGAAGGAAAGTAGAAATATCTCAGAGTCTGAACTATTTCATCCCCTGTACAGAGAGGCGGAGGAAAAAGCAGACTTGTTGCCGGCGGAGCAGATGCACAGAGTAATCCAGGGTGAAAGGGACACGGTGTTTTCCCTGCTGAAGAAGAGAAACTGTTTTTACAAGATAACGTGGGTGTACAAGGAGAGAGTCGCTGCGTGCTGCTGCTGCTGGTGGAGCAATATGGACTCCAGCCTGGAAGCCTGCCAGAGTCCAAAAAAAAATGTGCCCCTCCTCCGCCAACCCAGGAGGTAATTACTCAAGATACAGTGGATTAAAGCATTCTCTCCCCCCACACCCCCCACACCACCATGTTACTGTTCGAATTAGGATGCTGGAAATAAAACGTCCCAAAATAAAACCAGCGCAGCCCTGCCAACTTTTGAATATTTCCACACACACACTCACAAACACACATGTCTGAAAACAACGACAGAAATTAAATAAAAAGTTAATCGCACAAATCTAAACCAAAAAAGTTTGATGCATCTGAACTTGATGAGAACTTCTCAGTCAGGATAACAAAACAAGGTGAACTCTGACATCCTGTGACTTTCTACGGAACAATTTGTTTTTTCTAAAGCTACTGCTAAAGCTAATCAAACAAATAAAAGGAGCAACATACCAAATACTTGACTGTACTTTTGTGAGGTCAATGTGATTAGGTTTCTTTCAAAAGGGAACTATTGTACTTTTTCACAGTTTATTCATATTTTAGATTAAAATAATATACTGACAGTTTATTATAGTAGTTGAAGTTCATCTCCTTCCTGAACTAGAGGAGCACAAACCTCAGCCAAAGCCAAACAGTCCTTAAATTCAATCAACCTGCATCAAAGTTCACACACTGGTAGATATCCGTTCACTAAAGGTTAAAGAAAGTGAAAAGAAATCTGAACTTCAAAACAACAAACAGACAGGAGTGAAAAAATAACCACCTTGGCTGAGGTAATAAAACGTTTATAACACATATCTCTGATTTTGCCATTGTAAAAAAAACTTTTTTATTCAGTAATCAACATGAACACTTCAAGGAAAAAGTTAATTACATTCCTTTTAGTTGAGCAAAACCTCTGAAGTCTTCCTCTGCCTCCAACAGGGACTAGTGAAACCAAATCAGCCGTAAATATAAATCGTAAACAACCTAAATAAATCTCACAGCCAGCGTCACTTGGCCTCTCCACCCCTGTTCGCCACGCTCCGCCCCCTCAGGCCTGCGGCGCTGGCGGATCCCCCAGAAGTGCCGGGCCAGCCCATACGTCCCACCGGCTCGGGACGCCCCGCTGAGAGCCAATCACCAGGCCCGCGCTCCTGACAGCTCATTACCACTCAATTAGGCAGGTGCACCTCCACGCACAGCTTTGTGACAAATGCAGCCCTCCCAGATGGATGTTTAACATTCGAGAGAATTATATAGTGACAGCAAACACTAAACGCCTCACCCTTATCACTTGATTGCCTCAAGATTGAAATCCTATAATTGGCCCAGGCCAGCGGGAGAAAGAGCCAATAAATATGATGCAGTCAGCTTGTAATTGAACAATTATTAATTCATATTCATAAGACGCTCGCTGGCAATTACAAAATGCCATCTGATAAGGTGCAATTTGGAATGACATTGTTTTCGTGCTAAATACACTGTGGTGTCGGACTAATAAAGAGAAGACGCATCATAGCGGCGTGACCTCCAGAGCCGGGAGACGTGCTGACACAGGGGCCAGGCCGGGGACACAGGGGCCGGGCCGGGGACACTCGGGTCTTGGCACCAGCCGCTCTTTGTCCCCTAAACCGATCCTGCTCTCACTCGCTCAGACAGGAAAGAGAGTCGCCGTCCACGTCCACGCAAAGGTTGACTTTCAAATCCGAGCACCAGTGGGCACAGACTGTGCACATAACAAAACACAAGCATGGCAGGAAAAAAAAATGTCGATCCCTAGAGAATAGATTCTAATCAAGATGAAATGATTTACAAATCTATTTAATAAGGCTTGCCAGAAGTCAAACTTGGCATGTAAATGCGGTGGGGATTAAATTTCATCGGCAACCAAGACTGTAACTGATCGCCTGCAGACAAAAGGGGGAGCCTGCCAGGTTTTTTGTCCCCCCCCTTCTCTCTCTCCACTTCTCTTCCCTCCCTTTCTCTTACTATCCACTGCCTGCATTTTGCCTCGTGATCCCTCCCCGGCTATGTGGAAGGACAGGGGCAGTGCAGAGTGGTGCAGTACAGAGTGGAGAGGAAAGAGAGAAAAAGACAGAGGAGAGGAGGAGAGGGAGGGAGGGAGGGAGTCAGAGGGAGGGAGGGACGAGATGGAGACAGAGGAAGGGAGGAATATTGGATATGAAGAGCGTTGGTGAGAGGGAGAGTGGTGGATAGAGGGGAAGGGTAGAGGAGGAGAGGAAGCTCAAGGTCAGTGTGAGGACAGCGTGGTCCTCGGAGTTGGACAGAGAGACAGCCGCAGTCACCTCTGTGCTAATCAGCCCTTCGGCGGAGGCTGATGAGGTGTCAGTTAGTTGTGTGTGTGTGTGTGTGTGTTAAACCTCTCCCTTTGCCTTTTTGGCTGCAGATTGCAGGGGCTGCTGGGGCGGAGGAACAATGTGTGTGTGTACACGTGTGTATTTGTGCCACTCTGGGGTGTAAGCAGGCTGACGTGCTGCTTGTGGTGCCAGTATTGCGCTTTTTTTTTCCTTCCTGCTTTTGCCCTCCCCTTCGCCTCCTCTTTTTTTTTCTTTCTTGCATATTATGCTACAGTGACTGAAGCTGAACTCAGCTTTCCCCTGCAGCGAGGGCAAGAACACAACTGCCAATTAATGCTATATGCAGTGTGCCAGTGTTAACAATGTGAGGCACTTCAACTCGCTGTTTGACACAAAAAAAAAGAAAAGCAAAGAGGCGGGCTAGCTGTTTTCCTCAGGCGTGGCTGACCTCTCGCTGGCTAACGGGGGATTGTGCCGTTAGCTCAGGGCATAAACCAACAGTGTCCACAGCTGTGATCAGGTTTGTGACCTAACAGCACCGCAGCTTGTGTCTCATTGGGTGACTTTTTTCGTATCATGCCAGTTGGCATAGGCGAGCGTCTCCTCCGTCTATCCTTGGGTTGCTTCTGACCATCTGTGCCGAGTCATTAACGGGCCTTTTCACAGTCAATTGTCTTGCTCGTCTCTCCCTTCGTCTTTAATTCTGTTATTTGCTCCACGCATGATAAGGATATTGGAGCGAGAGCTTCTGTTTTATTCCCCCCCCCTGAATGCAAATGGCACAAGTTAGGATGGGCCATTTTATTAGCTGGGACTAAGGAGAGCTGCAGAGCCATAGGTTAATTCATAGTGGCATCATGGAGGATGCATCAAGCGGTGGAGATCAAATTACAGGGCAAAGCGCTCAGTGTTAAGAAAAACAAGCCAGTGGTATGCTGCAGAATGTGTGTGTGCACGCTGTGTGTGTTTAGCAGCAAGTGTATGTGTGTGTGTGTATCAGAGGCTGGAGGAAGAGAGAGGGGGAGGCAAGGGAGACAGAAAAAGAGGAGAGGAGAAAGAGGGAGGGAGGGAGGGAGGTGTCCATAAAGGGCCAAGGGGGGGGATGGGGATGGAAGGAAAGTGGGAGCGAGAGGAAGGAGGGAGAAGGGGGCTAACTGGGCCAGCACGCACACATCACCCCCACCAATTAGAGTCACTCATCTCCCCCTTCACACAATACATCACCCTCCATTTCTGATGTTTACAATCCTTGGGGAAAGAAGCAACTGTAAACATCACTGCAGCAGCGACAGCAGTCAACAGGAAGGAAGAAAGAAGATATCGCCTGCCTGAAATGCATTTAGCCATTCCTTCTTCCCCCTCACGCCTTTGTTATTGGTCTTTGTGCAATGATTTGCCTAAGGACCCAGATTTCCTAGCAACAGCCTGCCACCAAACATTTGGCAGGAGTTCAACATTCTCTCTCTCCCTCTCTCTCCCTCTCTCTCTCTCTTTGTGAGAAATGGCAGTGCTGCCTCCCTGCTCTGCGTCTGCCACCGGCCCTGCTGCTGCTGCTGGATGAGCCAGACCGGCTGCAGGAGCCCTCTAATAATTCTGTTTTCATCCAATCACACCACATAGTAGCAGGCACCTTGAGAGCCTCTGCCAGGAATCATCAATCACCTCTTTAACACACATGCTCCGACACACACTGACGCACGTGTGATGCAAAAAACATACTAACGTACACGAGTTTGGGCTTTTTTTGTAATTAAATTTACAGATTAGCGTGTAGGAGCCCATGCAGCCGTGATTTAATGAAAATCAACAAAGCACAATAATACACAGCAGTGGTTGGTACAGTGAGAGAGAGAGAGGGGGAGAGCGAGAGAGGGAGAAAAATGTACAATTTGGTTGTAAATTGGGTAAATACATCTGAGTGCTCTCGACAAGGTTAATGGAGAGAGGAGGCCTTGGTGAACACCGGTCTAGACACGCCACACGGTATTAAGTGGGAATAGCTGTGGCAGTGTATCTGGCTAAGTACTTTAGAAGTGCGAATGGGACTCTAATAAAGCGAATGATCCCCCTGTTTTGACAAAGAGGCCCAGGAGGGACGCGGAAACACCGTGTTTGAGATTCCAAGCACTGACAAACACCCATTTGTGGCCCTTCTATCCCTCCTCAAATCCCACGGAAGCTTTTCCCCGTGCACAAGACTGTCGGATGTGGGCAAAGCCCAACTGCCAATTTGCAGAGGATGTGCAGTGTTTGTTAATGTGAAGCAGAGTCTAAAAATGAGACCACACAAACTGTGGAGGATGGACAGACTGATCTGCTTTCTAGCACAAGCACTGACAGCTTTTTTTTGGGGGGGGGAGTGTGTGTGTGTGTGTGGGTGTGTGATTGTTTCTGCAACTGGGCAGCTAATTACGAAGCCTCTATCATTATTGCACTACAGTACACTTTGGAGGGATTGTGGGCAACAGGGGGACCATTGTGAAATTCACTTGGGACAATATGTCAAGGAGTATGTTGAGGGTTGGACCGCGAGGCTGATTTATGTCGATAATGACCTGCTTAAAGACATGGAATGCGAGCGCAATTTCAGGGCTATCACTTTGACTGGAGATCAGAGAAAAACGTAGATCTGCCGGAATTAAACTTAATCCCGAACAGTGAAACATGAGCATGGCAGGCCATCCCTCTCCAGAAGCTGTAAGTGAAGACATTACCTCAGTGGTGCAGCTTGAATGTATGTGTCTGTGTGTACGTCTAAGCGCACATCTGTCCTCCTCAATCTGTGTGTGTTTTGCCTGTAAAGGGGTAGACTGTGTGGGAGGGGGGATAAAGCCAAATGAACTTGCATAATCAATTTTCACACTCTCTCAGCACCTGTTGGCTCATCTCCACATTAAAAGGAACGAATGAATGCATTACATGTAGAACAATTTCACACCGTGTTGCAGCTTCGTGCACAAAGACGAAAGGGGGGGGGGCAAGGGGGAGAATGGAGCTGCATTGTCTCAATAGGTAACGTAGCTCATTTCACCCGACAAAAGGATGAATGGATATATTGACAATGCAGAAGGCGCGCTGAGGCATTTCCCTGAATAAAGCCTCTTAACATTTCGTCCTCTTCTGGCAATGGAGTTGGGGAACAATCATTCTGAATGTAGAGGGTCTCACTTACCGCAATATAATAGACCTTGGCTTTCTTCACCAGCTCCCAGTTGCCGTCCAAGTCCAGGTGTTTTTCCTTTTTGTAGCAGTTTGCCGCTGCCAGGTTAGCAACGAGGGACCTGCCGAGACAGACCCCATAAATCTTCTGCCTCGCTTATCATCCATCTTAATTTTGTCTCAAACACACACACACACACACACACACACACACACACAAAAAACACATCCCTAAAAAACACTGAGGCCCCAGACTTTCCTTTGTTCTTTCACGATGTAAAAGGATGATAATGGTTTCTCAGAACGTCTGGACCAAGGTGAACTAAAGTCATCTGGATGTCTTTATTATTCATTCCCTTTAACCACTGTTTATCTCAAACAAAGAAAGGGACAGATTAAAATAAAAATAAAAGGATGTTCAAGGCCAACAAGGAACCAGCGCCACGTTATTTGTTATATTACATCACCTGGAAGAAAAAGGGGTCCTCAGTCAACTGAAGTGGAAAAACAACAGAGAACCCGTCACTAAATGAACACTTGAGTCGAGTAGTGAATGGCAGGAGCTTGGACGTGAAGCAGGTGGCATTATCTGAACACTGCTCATTAGCCAGTCCTCGTGTGCTGCCTCTTTATGAACGGCCATCAAAATGAGTGCAGCCATCATCGCTGCTCAGGGGCGGCCATATGACGGGTGGCGGCAGGAAGAGATCCGTTCTCACACGGTGAGACGGCTGCTCAGCATGGTTAGCATCACGGAGGAGTGTGTGCTAAGTTGATCCTACTGCGAGGACAACAGCTACGATATGACAGCACTGTTGGGACTCCCCTTGACGTGAGCTGCAGTAATGGACTCAAAGGTTAGAGCGAGCATGACAGACAAAGTGTGGATCATTATTGAGTAAGTACAGGAGACACGAGAAAAAGCTCAGCGCTCTCCGGTAAGGTCTAAATCCACTGATATAATACATTTAAGATGTATCCACAGTTTTCTTCAAAGCAAAACATTTAGCAGTTCCTCCAGGAATCTTGCAGTTTCGCTACGTTTGCAATAATTGCGAAATTTAGCATTTTTTGTTGTTTGAAAAACTAGTGGGACAATCCCTGTAGTTTTCTACAACATATACTGCGACCCTGAACTATCTTAAACAGTCAAATCCAAAGAAAAACTAAACTTGCTGAAACTATTGTGATGGGACTTTGTTTTCCTACATCTTGTCTTAGTTATGTTAACAAAACTGGACTTTTTCTAACTACCTGTATAAAACTTGGTTGCAGCTTGCTGGCAGTGCTTAATACTCCAGTAACTGTGAGACTAAGGTTACTGTATAGACTAACAGTTTAACAATTTACACATGGGGTACTCAGCATGTATCTGTGGCTGCTTGGGGTCTGTCAATCAAAACAATAACAAAAAGGTTTAGTTTTTATAATAGTTGACCAAAAATGAAACGTTCCTCTACTTTGGATCAAATTGGGGATATTGTCCATTGTTGGAAAACATTTTGGATAATCTACTCAAACAAGTAGAAAATATATAACATAGTTTCTAGTTGTTTTTAAAAATTTTTAATGAAAGAATTGTAAAAATAGTATGTCTTTGAGTAGAAGAGTTGTTTTAGTTCTTTAAAGACTTGCACTAATCGAAGCCCAGGGGCTGTGACATACTGTCTCCCCATCCTTCAAAGCCATCACCCTTCCAATCTGGCCCTGCCCACGACCTTTCCACCGGCCTCTTGAGCTGTCTGTTAAAACACCTGTAAGAAAATATTACAGAGCTCGTCTCCCTGAGCACGGCGCCTGACCTTTTTCAGGTGTCAGAGCCCATATCAAAACAAGCCCACTAAGACCATTCAGCAGGGCCGGGCTTCCCGTGGCGGTCAGGGTCCAGTCGTTGACTGACTGACAAACCCGAGGAGCAGGGGATGAAGGGCTGCAGAGGAGGGGAGTGTTTAGAGAAGGAGGATATTGATCCACACCTGGTCTATCATGAACTGGAGCCCTTACTGCTGGTGATATTTGTGTGTGTGTGTGTAGGCTCTGACCTCTGCTGTCTGTCGGCTGACGTACTGATGATGATGCTAGCGTGAGAGTCGTCAGAGACGCTAAAGCCCCTTTTACAGTCGGGCAGGCTGACAGGTGAGAGCTGGGATAGCCCAGCCATCTCTAACACATTGCCACTGTCAGCCTATAGATGGATGACAACCCACTGAGGCGGCAGAGACCGAGCGGGGGGCCTGGAAAAAAAACACACTCAAGCTGTGCTTTTTCCTTTTGATGTGTGAGGGGAGCTATGATTCCCTGTTATGACTTCCAGCCCCAAGGAGTCAACTGCCTGCCGGCTGATGTACAAATGAACCAAAATGACTCCTTCAAAATCCAAGCTCGGGGGTCATTTCTTGGTCAGGGGGGTGACGAAAAGGTGGCTAACCTGTTGTCCCCGGTGATACAGGCGGCACAAGTACCGGTCGGCTCCTCGTTCTGCTCGTAGTAGTGGGCGTCGACATGGGCTTCCTCGGCCTTCTTCTTCAGGATCTCCCCGAAGTTGTCGCTGCCGATGCAGCCGAAGAAGGTGGCCACCTTGTGGGGCTTCTGGATCATCCACTGAGAAAGAGGAAAGAAAATACACAAAAACAGCAGTTACAGTGAGCTCAGTTTACAAATTATAAGTCTGTTTGTAGGGTCGAGTTCAGCCGAGGCAGATGGCACACAAACTGTAGCTTCACAGCAAACATTCTGCTTGTGATATAGAAGAGGGAGCTGCGAGCTATCGTAAACAACCCGAGACCAATTCCGCTCCACACAGAGCGCACTATTTTCATCCACGCACTCCTTCCTCCCTGTGTGCTAAAAACAGGCTCATCGCCTTATTTACACAAACCCAATAATTCAAGGCTCCATCCTACTTATGCAAACACAGACTCTCTCTCTCTGTGTGTGTGTGTGGAGAGAGAGTGTGTACCTGCTACCACAGGACTGAACTGCTCGACGGCCATTTTTTCGAGTCTCTGCAGTCCTGATGTACTCAGTGACTTTTACCTGATGAGAGAGGCGAGGGGGGTGGGGGCTGTGGGGGGGTTGGTGGGCTGCTCAAATTCTACAGTGCTCATGTTTAACCTCCAAAGATTTATTGACGCTCAGTACGTGCTGCTGTTTGCTCATTTTATTGCAGCCTCCTGTTTTGTTGCTGACGGGGGCCTCTTGTGAATGAGATGTTGCTGCTTTCGGGGATGACCTGTATATGTGTGAAATTAATCATTTCACACGACCAAGTAGCATCTCAGTAGGGGAAAAGAAAAATGCATTTTCATCACCCGGTCCTGAGATGGCTCTGCCGTTATGTTTTGCACTCGCCTGCCCCTCTCTCTGGTCTCCAGGTAACTAGTTTCGACAGAGAAAGAGAAATAAATAATCAAACGGAAAAATAAAATTACCCGGGCACAGATTCATTACTTCACACGAGGCTCTGGTGAGTTTTCAGTCCAAGGCTGCCAATTTACAAACACACTGGATCAGGAAGGGGTTTTATGGCTTTTACCTGGTTTAAAAAAACTATAATAATCAGGCTTCTATTTTCAATATCGGTGTTTTCTATGATTTTTAATGAAAAAGTCTCATCAAATTTTCCACAGCCCAAGGTGATATTTTCAAATTTCAGTTTTGTATTACAAATAGTCCAAAACTGTTGGGAGGGAATAAATGCAAACCTCAAGTTTCCAAATGTTTGTCAAGTGTTTTGATAACTAAGCAATCAGAGGATTTTTATTGTCAATATAATCAATTAATCAACACATAGTGACGGCAAAATAAACAATAATAATGCCACATATGCCCCGTTGTGTTAGGGTCCATGAGCAGGCCGACCACGTGCCATCTTGAGTCACGGCTCAGTCATCCAGCCGTGCTCCCCCCCCTCCCCTTCTCACTCCCCACCTGGCTGAAACACACAAACAAGTACACACACAACGCGCGCAAATCCACAGCGAGAGCTGACAGAAGCGAGCTCTTCCTCCCTAACCTCTTGCTGCAGGCACCTCACACTTATCAAGGTCACTGGCTCGGGTACACGTCAAGTCCAATCTGATTTTCCCTTCGCCGTGATGAGCTCCGAATCCAAGGTTAGGTGCTGCAGGCTGTAAATAATGACAGCCCGGCCCCTCCATTTGCAGGCCTCTCAGGTGGGAATAGAGAGGGCCACTCAGGGGCCCCTGTCCCCACTATGACAGCATGGTGAATCACAGTGCAACAACTGACCGCCGCCGCCGCACCCGCCCCAAAGACACACACAGACACACACCATCACCATGATCTGAATTCTCCTGCTTCCTCCCCCTCTCTCTCTCTCTGACCGTCGGCTGTACTCTCACTGCCAGCTCAGCTTGTCATTTTACAGGGTCATTAACAGACACATACACACCAACATGAGTACACAGTGCACCCACACAAGGCTGACAAACACACACACACACATACACACACTCACATAAAGAAAAATATTCTCTAGTGCCACAGCAAACTCCCTCCCTCCCTGAAAAAAAAATCCCCTGCTTTTGCCAGAAGCTGCTCTCCTCCTCCAATAAACACAAAGCGGCAATAGATAAGAAGAAAACGTCTTCATTATGAGCATGAACGTCTTCCTCCTCCTCTGTGGTGCACAGGAGAGAGGAGTTATATCAATTCATTTCCATCCCTGGCACCCTGCAGACAATCCCTCTCCATTCCCAGATTATGTGAGATAATACCTCCATTATGACAAAAGCGCTATTCGTGGGGTCGCCGAGAGGTCAACCAACCCTGCGCCGGGTATTCATGCTTAGTCACATCCCAATTATACCGCAGTGGCAGAGGCAGAAATTGGCAAATGTACATCAAGGGCGCTTCATTACTGAGGCCTGCTCCAGTGAAATTAAGCAGCAGATGAGACGGAGTGAGATTTGCCCCCAGGTGGCATGTTAGAGAGAGAGAAGAGAGAGAGAAGAGAGAGAGAGAGGAGGCTGGGAAGAAAGAGGGAAGCTGAAGAAACATTTTTCGGAAGCTGCTGGGAGCTTGTATCTCGCACGGCAGCTCATGTATATTGACTTAACTAGGGAGAACGCCCGGTCCCCATAGATTAATAAGTTCCCTTGATACACAGCAGCTACATATCTCTAGGTGCATTGGATAACGGAGGGAAAACCAAATACAAACAAGAGGGAAAACACACGTCCCTGGAAAGCAGCGGGTGAGATGCTGCACAGGCGTGCTCGCTGAAGGCAAAGCGATGGTAGAGTATTAAGTGCACAATACGTCTGGCGTCTCCTTCTGTTTGGCTTCCATTCACCAAAAGAACCCCCCCCACCACCACCACCACCCCCAGCCCCTAAACGCTGGCCCCCAGATAGCTAATAATTATGACATCTCCTGGTTGCAAGGGAACCCGCTTGGAGAGCTGACCCAGGCCTGGTCCTCAACATCCAGCAGCTGCCACTCTTCACTTACGGAGGCAGCCGCTTCGCGTGGCAGCTTCCATGGGGGGGTGGCAATTACACAGCCCCGATGAGATGAGGCGGCTGAATGTTTGGGACTCGAGCGCTCACACTGCCATTAGCACTATAAGCTAATACATTCCCCCTGTTACTTTTGCTCCCCTCCTCTTTCTGTCTCCTCACTCACTCGCTGCTGTATATTGATGAAGTGGTAATGGGAGCTCTGGTTAAATATTCCCCACTGCAAAAACATTGTCTTGTTTCTAGTCTCCCCTCAGGGGTCAATGTATTCTCCTGGAGTTGCTGGGAATCATTTCTGCTCTATTAATGATGCAATTCCAATGCAACTCAGATCTACTGAAGACGCTGCACAGTGGGCTTTGGCGGGGAGTTGACAGATGACGCCAGCCGACAACAAAGCTGCGTCTCCGGCACATCACTGGGACGCCGGCTGGTCGTTATCCGCCTCCTCACGCTGCTCGGTTCATCTTTTAAAACAAGGACAGAGGAGAAGTCTCCGCTCTCCTCTTCCCCGCTTCACCTCACCAGCACGGCCCTCTTGAGAAGAACATGTCCGTGCCTAATGATGGTCACATTAATTACAGGCTTATCAACCCCGGCAAAAAATTCAATAAGGCTATTTATAGAGTCCTAAAATAGCAGAGGGCGAGGGAGCTGCACGCCGGGGTGGCGTCCTCTCGCTCCGCAGCCTTCCAGAGCCAGAGGTGAGGGCTGATACCCGTGTTTCTTTTTACTGTGCAGTTAAAACAACTAGCAAACATCTGTCCATCAGGACCTGTCATGGCGAGTGCTTTTTATATAAAGCACGGCAGAGCGGAGGGCCCTCACCACAAGCACTGACATTGATGAGGTCTGGCAGCTTCCATTAAATCACTCTTTCCTGTAAAGTGCCAGACATCAAAGCAACCGGCCCGCAGATTTTTCACTCAATCAGGTAACACACACAACCCGCCTCCCGGACCCTGACCCACTCTCCTCCATGTCCTCTCAGGGGCTGGAGCCTTCTGGTCAATAACTCCAATCAGCTCAATTTCATGCACAGTTAGCCGTGTTGGGGTGCGAGGGCACTGCCCCACGTCAGGGTTGCATATGCTGTTGTCGCTGTTGTCGCTGTTTTTCTTTAATTTTTTCTCTCTTCCCTGGGAAGGTTGATAAGTGGGGTGGGGACCTGCACTGTGTAAAAAGTGGAGACTAGCCAGGGCTAGCATGGCTGTTTTAACTCTGCCTCACCACAGCGGGCTCCCTGCCAAGCCATTAAAAGTCTCTGTGCTCTGCTTCAGTGACACAGCTGAAAGAATAGAGAGGAGGCGAGAGGGAGAGCTGTAAATGATCAACACGATAATGAGCTGATTATCAGTCAAAGGCATGGATAAGCTCTCTCTCCAGTAATTTCCTTTCAGATCAGTCAACCACATTCTCCTCTCTGCAATCAACACTCAAAGGGGGAGGCATGCATGTAGCCCGATGGGAATCTGGCCCAATATCAGCTTCAAATATCCACATCCTCGTTGTCTTCTGATCAGCGGCTGGCGCGTCCCTCGCTGACACACCAGCGTGTCGGGGAGACATGTGTTTTACTACTTTCGTAATGGTTGTTTCACAGTTGTCATGTAGTTTAGGGGTTCTGGCTGCAGGGCAGTACTGTGCAGTACTTTGCAGTCTGTAAGTATTTAGTCAGTGTCTCATTTCCTTTCGCCTCGGCACCATTACGACATTAGATTTGGAGTTAGACAACGATTGAGGTCAGCGCGCTGTGGCTCTGCTATAAAGATCTCAATAAAATTGTTTCCTTCCAGAAATCAGTGTGGATCTTAACTGGAGCCCATGTTGTGTATTATTACAGTGAATCACATATTTTTTGAATCATGTCACCTTTCTACTGATCCTATTAATCAACCTGATTGTGATATCTCATCAGTCGCCACTCTGATCATTGATGTAAAGTTCACACTCAGGCACAATTTACTTTGAATCAAATGAGAAAACAATTAAAAGCATCAGAGGGGTGATGCAGTCACTGCACAGTATATACCCCAATCAGGCTATGCTAATTTCTTTAGAATGTAATTGCCTGTGGCAGCCTGCCATCATCTAATCTATCCTGCCACAGCTTCACAATGATACAGGCTTTTTCTGCACAAAATAACAGGTCTAAGTTAATGTTGTTGCTGCACTGCACTCTGTCTCTCTCACATACATATACACAGAAACATATTGAGCGTCTGTTCCACGCAGACTGGCCATTGGCAGCACTGGGAGATAACCCACCCATGTCCACGGCACGTTAAAACATGCATACACATTTTTTTTTACCATCCTGTGCAGGCAGGCAGGATTCAGCACAACCTCGATGGCTCTCCGATCTGCCCCCCCGAGATCGATCAGCTCCTAAAGTTCATCATCTGGAGATACTCCCCCAAACAATATTTCATCCAATTTTGGTGAAAAGTCATTGATGCACTGTTGAGTTATTTTGTTCACAAACACACAATCCGAGGTGAAGACAACATCCTGCTCCCCACTACGCTGGCACACAGGCTACAGATCACCTTTACCTTTATTTTACTTCAGGCAGGTGTAAAAACCTGTTTTGATATTTCAGCTCTTGCTGGAGATATAAACTAATATACACAGGAAATATGTCATTGTCCAAATACTTATGGACTGTACCTGGTACCAACCACATGAAATCTGATAAACAAACAATACAAAACAACTGAACAGAGTGGATGCTTCAAGTGAAGGGGAAATAAACAGTCTGTCTATAGTAGACACTAGTACAACCCCCCCAGGGGAGTGATGTTAGACAACACAAAACAAACAAAGACAGCCCGCGTGTCCACGTACACATATGTGTGTCACGGAAAGGGCGGGGGGAGGCGACAGCTCCCCGGGACAGCCCCCCGATGATAAGCATCAAACCTGATGAAGCGCTGACACACTCCATAGGATCGATGTTAAACACGACAGAGTGTCCCCGGCAGTATCTCTGCACCCTCTTCAGAGAGCTATCATAGGGCAAGTTCAGTGAGCACACAAAATAAACAGATCTTCACATCGCCCCCCACACACACACCAAACACAACTCCTAACACATCTCACTGCAGCATCTTCGCGCTGCATAGGAATCAGGGATGTGTCGATGTCTCCGGGCGCCAACTTTATCTAAAGAGGAAACACCTGATTTGATATGTTTTTTGTGGGAGTGGGGGGAGGGGGATCTTCTTCATTCCTCGCAACCTTGATTTAGATTCTGTTGTCTAGGAGGGGGTGAATTATTTAGAGGATAAACAAGGTGATGTTGTTTCAGTCAGTCAGGAGCCAAACTCCCCCGTGGCGGCCGCAAAGAGGGCCGACGGGTTTACCTGGCAGGCGTGAGGGGCTGAACTCGGATACAGACGCCGTGGGGCGGCTTCACAATGGTGAGCTGTGCACAGTGATACCTATCTGTGGGGTTGGGGTGGGGGGGTGGGGCTGAGGAGAGAAAATGCCTCCACACCAGATTCATGGGCTGGGAGTCCCAGACTGCTGAGCTGTCCTATTTATCCGCAGAGACAATGGTTGGCTATAAAAGCACCCGAGCTGATATACTGAGTGAGAGCATGTGTGCTACGGACTGGGGGCGGGTGTGTTATTAAGTGATCATAAAGTGGCGTTTGTGTTTGCGGGGGTTGTTGCCATACAAGGTTCAGAGAGATGATGAGGGACCTTTGCAGCTAAAGCCTCTAATCCTATCTGTGGTCTGTGGGGCTCCAGCTGCTGGGAGTGCAGCTGTGCGAGGCCCCTGCACAGGTGAACCAGTTCTGACCCCAGCGCCGCCCGCTTCTCCCACAACTCTCCCGTACACAGTATGGTGGATTTCCACGGTGCTTTGATCTCTTGCATGTGGCAGCACCCCCTCCCTCCCTTCCTCCCTCCCTCCCTCCCTCCCTCCTCCCTCCCTCCCTCCTCCCCCCAGATGCGGTGACAACCCGGGTGATCCGTGTTACCCAAGAGAATTTACTTTCTTTTTTTTTATACATATGCCAAATGACAGCTTCCCGGTTGCGGGCTTAGCACAGGTCAGGCCCGACTGGATTCAATGTGGCAGGGCGGAAAATTCATTTCAAAACATTAACTGCTGGGAGGAAGTGGGTTGTGATGAGTTTAGTGACATAATTTACCAACAATGACATGACGATCAGGATCCTTCAACAAAAACAAACCACCCATCCCAGACATTATTAATCCTAATCTCCCATATCCATCGTCGGATCACTGACACATTTCTATATTGTTCTAACAGTAATTTGGACATGTACAAAGTAGGTCCCTGAACATAAGCAGCTTAAAAACACGACTGCCACGAATTCAGTCACGGTGCATTATCGCAGCCAAATGCTTGTGTTTTTCGTAAAAAAACTGGGCTAGCAGCAGCAGGCGCCTCATGTTCATCAGAAACCAGCAGACGAAACAGCTGTGCTCCCAGCTTGACCTCTGACCCCCGTCTGCACGTTGGCTGCAAACTGGTCCACATGTTACACACTGGTTTTACTCTGACAGGGACACAGTGGGAGGATATGATTCGACCCCTGGGCGCAGATCGAAAAAAAAACATTCCTAATGTCTGTACACACGGTGGCGAGTTCCCGCTCATAATATTACTCATGCCTTTGTGTCCTTTTCTGCAGGCAAAGACGTTCCTCTTAATGTTACCAGCTGGAAATATCGGTGATGAGCGTCCCCCCCCCCGCTTACTGAGCTCTCTGTTGTTAAAGGCAGTTTGTGTGCTGATTCCGTGACCGGCCGGCTGCACAGGTAAGCAGAAAATAGCTCTTAGCTCCGGCCTGACCTTGAGCAGGAAGCCATTCAATCAGCGAGCTTGCCGCAGTAAAAGGCCCTATCATCGCACTAATAGACTGAATCTTCCTCTCTTGCCCCGGATCATGGACAATGCATGGATGGGTTCCTCTCCTGCTCGGCGAGTTAAAGGGCCAATTTATTCAATAAATTAAACAGGGAAAATAAGCCACGATGAAAGAAAACACCGCTGCTGCTCTTGGGGGCGGATATAGATTCAACCTGTGTAACCGTCTGCACACCTAATTTAATTTCCAGTTTATAGACATAACAGAATTGGATGACGGCAATTGACAAAACAGTTAAAATGCAAGAGTGAACACACGGTGCCAGGAGGAAGGAGCCTCGGAGGTGGAGCGAGCGTGTGGCGTGCTCTCCTTATCCGCGCTCCCCATCATCATCCAGCTGGAAGCAGACAGAGTCCACGTAATAAGGAGGAGATTTAAGGAACAGTTGCCCCGCTTTGAACTTTGGAGGTTTGTGCGATCAAATTCCACCTTATCAACTGGCAGCTTAAACAAGTCGTGGTGTTTTTCAGGCGGGAGAGGAGGAGAACAAGCTGGAGCCGCCATCACGGCTGGCTGCTGCAGTGCATCGTGACAAACAACGGGCGAGAGAGAAGAAAAAAAAACTTGGGATTTATTGCTCTGATAACCTTCCAGATTTCTCGGGCTGGCGCTGTGTATGCCAGGCAACTCTGACAGAGTTATGCATCATTAATCCCCATGAACACTGCCAGTGATAAATAACGCTCTACATCCCTATGAAAAATAAGGCGGTTATTACCAAACCATAAAGAATGGTATTCGTATCATCACTCGGAGCAGATAAAAATGTGCAGATACGATGTTTCAAGGTTTCGGCAGCACACTCACGGTGACAGCGAGCCGTATATTCCTGCTCTCGTCAATGTGCTGTTGGACAAAGAAATGCCGATAAATAACAGCACTTGAGCCGAGCAAATCAAAGCTCTTTACATCCGCGCCATTCTGCTGCAATACCGAGCGAACACTTAAGTTATCAAATACCATTAAGCGCACAATAAACCAGGCTAAATAATAACTTAGCTTCATAATTGCGATCATGAGCAGCATAGGAGGCTATCAGGTAAAGCACAACACAAATAAAGTGTGTCTCATAACCTGTTGCTCTGCACGTTCCCACAAAGGGCAGGCCTATTTGGCTCATCTGATCATTTCTCAAGGCTCAGACTTGAACGCGGTCCAATAAACAGAGTAACACTATATCCCCTACAGGTGTAAATTCTTGGTGGTTAAGCGGCGCAGAGAGAAAACGCGAAAGGAACTCCTTCTGATGCGGAGATGTTTCCAGCGCCAGATGCTGTGGGGCCCTCTCCTGTGAGAAGCCGGGCGTAGATCACTTACTTTCCTATTGAGAGTTGGAACATAAATCCAAACCCCGGCAATAAATCAAATATAAATTTTCAGCTCCCCTCACTTTCTCGGGGAACGGCTGCAATAACAATGTCATTCGACTCTGCCTGGTTACCATTAATGCTCTGGATTTCATCCATGTTAAAGATTCGGTCCTGTATCCCGTGCGTTTTTGACAAACCCGTGCAGAAAGGAGATGGGAAATATTACTGACCTATTTAACGCTTTGTAGATTAAGAGAAGAAACTGAGGTCTGTGTCAGATGCTCGTTACATACACAGTATTTCCAAATTCTTTTAAAATGGATTCTCCTTGCCAGATATAACACCCCGCGCGCCAATAATGTTAATATAGTGAAACACTGTGGCTGCGACTCTCACATTTCTAGACAGTAAAGTTTCTGAGCCAGAGAGGAGGACAATGCACTCCAGTTAAATCTAACTCGAGTGAAAAATGTGATTTCTATTTAGATATAGTTTTGTGTGCCAACAGGCTTTTCCCTCTGCCAAAAAAACTGAATTCGATCTCTTTGGGTCTATTTTCTCCTTGAAATCACGGTCTCATAATAATCTTTAAAAACTGAGCGTGTGCCAAAAAAACTGATTCACCTAACTCCCAACCCACACTGCATTTTTACTGGAACGACCACATATCACCGTCTGAGCAGTTTTCGTAACCCAAATAGCATGAGAATCAAATTCATATATTTATTTCACACAGTGTAAACACGCTTTGATTCCAGTGAAACCATAAACCCAAAGCAGGGCACAGGGAGCTGAGGCTGGTTACAGAGGCTGTTTGGAGAGAGCCGCTCTGTGTGAAGCACACTTTACCTTTTAAGCAAAAAAGCAAACCAATTCCAGTGCAGCACCTGCACCTCGTGCCCTGTTGGCTTTGGCAGAGCGGCTTCAATGAGTTCTCAACACTACAGGCCAGTGTGCCTGTAAGAATTTGCACTGACAGACGGCTTTTAGAGAAGAACCAAGGTCACCGCGGCAGAAACCCAGCACAGAGGATCTGCTCCGAGCCAGGGGGAAGTGTGTGTGTGTGTGTGCGTGTGTGTGTGTGTGTGTGTGTCTTGCTCACACCCTTGAAATGAAAACAATGAGTGCAGACGGATACCAAGTTCAATAAACGTATCTTCACTTTGTAGCCTCTGCAGAAACACGATATACGCGGGAGGCTAACAAGCCGCTAACAGGCTGGGCGGTTCTTATGGCACTTCAGCATAAACCAACTGTTTATATGAACTTCCACCGAAGCTAAACAATCCTCCACACGTCTGTCAAGTTCTCAGAATAGAAAAACACAAGGAAACATTCTGATAATCTGCACCAAATTAAACAAACGCATAAATGTCAGCACCATGAATATGTCTTTTTTTTTATCAAGATTGACATTTTAGTGATGAAAAATAAATTCCTGGAACCGTCTATGGAATCTTCCTCCTCCAAGTTTGTTGCAAACTAGTTCTGGGCTTTCTGCATCATTGTACTGACAAAGAAACAAACAGTCACAGGTGAGAAAACAATCACACTCAGTAGAGCGTTTACTTCTGCCAAGGCCCTGGAGTCCCATTAAATTCAATCAAGCCAAGTTGCACACTTAGATTGTTTTTCATCAAGATCCAGTCGTTATTCACTGGGAAATCTGGGAAAATCTGGTCATCTTGAAGAATCTGTTCTTTCTTGGGCCAGGTCCCATCATATCGAAAAGTTTCGCTGATATCCATCGGGTAGTTTTTGCTGAAAATCTAACAAACCAACCAACAATCAAACACCTTGATCGTTGGGGGGTAGTTAGAGTAATGGCTGACAATCTAAGTAGCATTAAAATTGTATTAGGCCACATTCACACTGGCATTATCACTGCATGCAAGAATCTAGCCATTCCTTTGGAGATGGGAAGTGAGCTGATGAAAAAGTTTAATCTGTGTCTGTATCATCTGGCAAGGCTCTGACCAATCACATACATGATTTTGTGACATGAATGTTGTTCTGCTGTTTACCCTGCGATTGTCCAGATGAAATATAAAACTGCTGCTGCCAACGATGACCTCCCAGTCTTTTAAAACCTCTCTGCTGCGTCCTGGCCTTGGAACACATAACTGAGTTCCTCCGACTGGACTTCCCGGATCAGATTTTTATTGCCTCACTGGTATATGAAACAACAAACTCCCTCCTGTGCTGTTTAAAATCCAGGGTGTTCCCCCCCGGTATGAGTGCCGCCTCAGTGCTATAATGTCACAGGGTGATGCCAGACGTGCTAGCCTGTATCAAGGGGAAATGCAACACAGCTGCCTTCAGAGAGACCGAAAAACACATTGACTAAAACTTGATAACCAGAAAACCTGAAACCGATGAATCCAATTCAGAAGAAAAATAATATTCAAGTCAAATATTGAATAAATACACATGCAAACCTTTTGTTAAACTTCGCAGACGGGGGGAGGCTCCGCTCTTGGTGCAGTTTGTTGTTCTGTGTGCTAGTTAGCAGGATATCAGAAAAGTCTTGTTAGGGATTACAAAAGACATTTGGTGAGAAGTTGGGCGACGAGCCAGGGAACAAGTAATCAGTGTCTGGTGAAGATCCAGCGACGTATTAATGGACTTATTAAGGGATGAGTCCATGTTTTTCATCCTGTCATCACAGCCCAGTCCCGTTGGTCCCTAATGAAGATTTACAGTCTTTTAAACGAGGAGATAGTTTTAAACCATATTACCTTAAGCAGCAAATCAATGTGTTTTTACAGTGACTATTAAGTGCAGCGAGTGAATGTGAAAATTAACCACAGCGCCCTTGTTCATGGTAAATCTATTTGTAAAGAGCTTTTCTAGTCCATCGACCTCTCAGAGCTCTTTACAATGTATGTGTCATCCAGCCATTCAAACACAAATACACTCATTCAGGCAGTGATTATGGAACGTCAGGAGCAGGCAGGGGTTCAGTGCCTTGCTCAAGGACACTTTGACATGCTGTGTTTTGTATGACAGAGTTCTGTGGAAGGGAGGAATAAGTCAGGTCAGTCAGTTAATTGTGAGAAAGATGATTTTTGTATAGTTTTCATCTTTTCACTGAACACATCTTCTATAAGAGACATTATTGCTATTTTCTCAAGATCTATAAACAGATAAATAGTGTATTATTATAAAAAACTATTATTTATATGGTATTAAATAAATCAACACTTCAGAAAATAGAAGACTATGCAGCCATGGCACAGAAAGAGTTTTCGTTGTTGATTATTTTATTAACACCATTTCAGAAAGGTGTTAGTTCAATTAAATGTTGTGTTTGTATAGGCAGTGTTACCTTATACTTGTATACTCTGAGTATTTCTCACATTCTGTCAGCCTCATTTAAAAATATACAGTGTTCGACATTATAAATAAATCCACAAAGCACCCTTTTGTTATCACTATGTACACAGGGGTTTCTCGACGTGTGCACGCGAGGAGAATATTTTCACTAATTGTTAATGATGGGAAAACCCCAGCAGGCTACTTTAAGAAAAAGGTTTTCGGAGAAATGGCTAACAGCTGCCAGCCACAGGAATTCAGAAATGCCAAACCAGCACTTTGTGATTGGCATGAGGAAGTTACACCCACTTTGTAATAATACGTTTGGCTCCTGGTGAGGTGCCAAATGGGTCGCCGCCAGTGCAGACATGACAGCCTGATCAGATGATTCTGTACAAAAACATCAGGACAGGGAAAACTGTAATTATTTGTCTGAGGTCGGGCTCAGGTTGCTGTACGGCTCATAAATACAAATGAGACGTAACTTATAGAACAAATCTAATAATAGTGGCTCCACTCAGAAAGTCGTTTTGAGGAAGGAGCCTTAATTATAGCTTCACATATTTCCTCACACTTCTCTCTACCCATGTGGCCCTTCTGACGAGGTAATAATGGCACACACACACTCGCTAATGGAACAAATATTTAATGTTAATTCTTAATAGTAGTAATTTCACGTCATTGTAAACGTCTAATAACTGATTTCAGTACAGTGAAGCAGTGTGATACTGTTGTTGCCCCAGCGATCGCAGTGTTTTAAAGTCAAGCAAAGGAAAAGGAGCTATAACCTTTCAGAGCAGCTTAGCTCAATCGTCCATCTTCCCTGACGCCACCACACCTGCTCAGGTCTGTCTGCTCTGCAGGTGCACCCTGGGTAATTACTCCAGACCCATTTACCACAAATACATGCTACCGTCTGTTAGGTTCCTAAAACCCTCTCGATTTCTTCTTCTTCTATCTCTGTTGACCCACTCCCTCTTCCTGCCTCGGCCCTGTGGCCTTCATAATACATTTACTTTCCATGAATCAATTTCTGAAACTCGGCAATTACCCCGCGCCACAGGGGAGTCAGAGGAAATCTATGAGTCAGAGGTGCCGAAGATGCTCAATAGGCAGGCGTGTCACTTCCTGTCTGCCTGCGTCCAACCCAGTGATGGGCTGGTAAAGATAACACGGGTCAATAACAAGCAGCTGACACAGGAGACAAGTGCAAAAGAGGAGCTACAGTGGGTGGGGACAATAAAATGAAGGAAAAGGGAGAATCCAAGATTATTATACATGTGGTTTTTGATGCCATCTTTGAAAATTAAAAACTATAATCGATTCCAAGACTTTAAAAACATACTATTCCCCTTAAATCCGGCTGCCATCTGCGCCACATGTTCTGTCCCACTTTCAAAGTACATTTGGCACAGTACTATAGACTTTCATTGTTCCTGCTGTGGCAGTGAGTAGATAAGAAATCAATATACTCTTCTGCTTTGTTCCAATAGGATACAATACAACAAACTGCTAATCTATAACAGCACAGCCGATTAAACTTTACAAAAACAACGGCTCATCACAAAATAGTTTTTCCAAATATTTTACCATTTCATACTGTAAGATTCCACCTCCAATGCCCTACTGCGCAAATGTTAAAGATATATAAGCTCCAACAATTAATGGGTTCTTCCCGGGTTCATAACCGTCGAGTCCACCGGGTTTCAAGAAAATCGGTCATGTGGTTCCTGCGTAATCCTGGTAACATACAAACAAACAGTGAAAACATAACCGCCATTGTGGAGGTAACAACCCAAATAAAACTAAGTACAATACTGTACATTTAAAACCTGCTCTGATGAAGTAGGTGGAATTGGAGCCCAGAGATCCTTCAGTGTTGTTGTAATTGTAGTCGTGTCCAGATAGAGGATTGTTTAATGGCCCTTTAACAACTTTTTGATGGAGAAAGTAATGCTTCCAAAAGACCAGGAATATTTTACTGTGACAAGTGCAGCTGAAGTACCTGAAAGACCCTCGAGACAAAAACTGTGAAATTGCGATATTCTCCCGTTTGTCCCACCGCTACTTTAACAGCGGCTTTCAAGTGGGGAGATTTAATTTCCCTACATGTTTACCTTTGCATCATCCCTGCCGCCTCCTCCTCCTCTCTCCTCCTCCTCCTGTACCATTTCTCTCCTCTCCTCCTTCCCAGGAGACAAAGCAGGCAGACGGCTCTAATAAACAGTGGCGTGAAGCCTCACAGTGACGGCGTATGCCGAGGCAACCGATGTGATCAATTATCGAGTGGCCGATTCTCTTTAATTAGAGGGTTTAAGTATTGAGTTTGCCTGGGTGGGAAGCTGAGAAGCAGCATGTAAACCAACCTCATTACACTGCAGTGATTCACCTCCGAGGAGCTGTGATCCACGCAGTGTTTACACCATACATTTGTTTCTGTGGTAACATATCGAGTGGAGGAATGGCTCAGTGACAGACCCAGTTCCCCTCTCCTCTCTCTCTCCATTTTTTTTTCCTTTCACTCTCCCTCCCACTCACTGCTGAAGAGGCTGTCACACTGGTTTGCCTTTTGTTGTGGAGAGTCTAGAGAGGTAGCACAATGTGTCCTAGTTAAAGCAGTGCCCCATCTGCCCGGCATAATTAGACAATTATGCTGGAAGGATCCGTCATTAATTCCTTTGTGGTGGCCAATTTCACACCACAAAGAGGTTTCAGGTTTAGTTTTTCTTTGCACATCTCTGCTCATTTACCACGGCCCCTGTTATCGTCCTCAAGTATTGATACTATGGCAACTTGGGGTGGGAAAATAACCTCCTGCCAATATTGACTGGTTTGTATTACTGTAGTGAAAAAGGCCAAGGGGAATATTGGCTGCTGTCTTCTGCTGAATAAAAACCAGCAGCTAGAAAACAGCGCTGTGAAAACAGAGGGAGATGCAACACAACAAACAGCCGCAGTTAATGTATCGAGTTCTGAAGTAGGTGCACTGATGAAATATGCATTATGTGGAATGATCGTTGTGTTGCATTGTGGCGGTGTAGAGATTCATCTGAGCAAGAAAAATCTTTAGCATTTCTCAAAAGCCACACTGACCAACTAAAACACCACTAGTTCAACTTTTTAAATTAATACACCTTCATTACGTCCATGTGGGATTTGTGAAATGCATGATTTTTCAGAAATGTAGATCTGTTTTGGTATAGTTCTGACTTTTGGTACAGTCGCAGGAAGTCGGTACAATAGAAGAAGTATTTTGCATCCAATAATATCACCTCCTACGATTTTACAACAAGGATGAACTTGTACTTTATGATCACAAATACATTGTCGGTATTATCACGAGCATATTCATCATTAGATGATAGAACTTTAAAATGCAAATTTGAGCACTTCAACGTGTTACTTCATATTATAAAGTCAATGCTAGCTTAAGATTGTAACAGTAGCATATCATTACATGTAAATGTGATCTATTGTGATGCTAGGTGAGACTTGTGTAAGCTTCACAATCCTTTACCATTTCATTTAATACTTCTCAAGTCTTAGGAGGAGTATAAGGTCAATTTATGACCTTTCAGCAGCTTGTCCACAACTATTATGAAAGTTTGACTGTGAAACTTGCGCAAGATAAAGGCTGGTGCACTACAATGGGATAAAAAATTTCAGTATTTACTACTTCTGGCCATAACTAGATGTGTTGTGACACAACATCTGGCAATAAAGTTCAGCATTTCCTGTTTTTACTACAAAATAGTAAATGAGTATAGGAGGAACAGCACCAGATACACATTCAGTTAACCAGCCACAACCTCGAAGATTTACACTGAAATAAATGTCTGATAAATGACTGTAACCAAATGAGGTAATGAGCTATTAATGACTGAACCCCACAGGAGCACTGATGAAAGTTTTGTAATATTTACATATTCGCAGTTTTGACTTTTATAATGAAGTCACAGGAAGTGCAGGAAATGTCAGCGAGCTAAGCAGTTAGCGCCACTTTTAATCAAATGTGTTTATTAAACAAGGCAACACTGATTCTCTGCATTCTGTAACCGTGGATCAGTGTGAGATATTGCAGGGAGTAATGAAACAAGAAGGAACAGCCGCAGAGAGCTGTCAGGTGCCACCCGTAACTACAGGTGTCGCCAAATCAACCAGGATGGGAATCTTGCAGATTGTAATTTTAATTACAAGGTCCACCTTGGGTTTTTCATCTGCTGCGATGGAGGAACCTGCTGCTTGCCTGAGTACAATTTATAAACTCCTTATCAAACATTGGCGTCTCCACATTAACTGTTTCACAGTAGCACTGAGTAACTCAGCTTGAGCGAGACATGTGGGAAGACGTCTTACAATGTAGCTCAAATCTGATTAGAGCAGTGATCTAATCAGCCATGAATTCATCTGTGAAGACAAGCAGGCAAAGAGAAAATCACCGCAGAGAATTCTGTGTAATTATCAAAAATCTCACAGCGGTACATTAAAATTCTAATTACGACATATTATCTTAATTGCTAAGGAGATGCAAATCAAAACAAGGTTAACGCCGCTCCCTTAACATGCAGGAGAACATTTGGTGGGAACCTCGTCTCTATATTCACTGAATCAGTTTGACTTGTTCGACACGAGAGGCTGTCATTTGGTACTGCCCCCCCCCTCTTAAGGGCGATAATCCTCGCTGAGAGCACAAGCAGCAGCTCAATCGTGCAACAATAACACGAACAAACATCTAATTGCTTGCTCATTCATTTCCTCATCTTATCAAGCAGAGCTGGTGACGGCTTATCGCCAACTTGCCTGAGAAGAACTAACTTCCTCTAAAGCCATGTACCTCCAAAACAGCCTCGTCCTCAGCTCAGAGACAATGCACTTCTCAGACAATCTAAAAAACCCCAAAAGGGGGGCTTGTAATCCTTCAACTCATCTGGGCACAAAACAAATCACAGGAGCAGGAGATAGTCGATTCGCACACTCGGAAAAAGAAATGGTCCAAGAGACACGGCCGAGTGCAGCAAATACATGAAAACAGAGGAGAAAAAAAAAGCTTCTCAAGAAACTGAAAGTCCCATGGTACACAACAAATTGCTTTCCATAAATTGTACCTGACAGGTGCACACTGTAACTCTGCAGACACAAGACAGCTGCATGACAGCAGGCACAAGGGGTAACAGTGACAGGAGAAGAACATGCCATTGAACATGGATTTATGAGCGGGTCCGGGCTGTGGCGATCCATCAGTGAAAGTCACGTAGCGTCAAATCTGGTCATGTTTAGGACACGTTTAGGTGCCGACGCACAAGAAAACATGTCGGACGTGTGAGGAAATGAGCAATTTGCTGCTTCTTTAGCCGAGGGGGGAATCTGTTGCCACCCACAAAGTCGATTTTCAGTCTCTTAATTGGAGTAGTTATGCTTTGATAGAGAGCTCCCTTTTCTCCGGAGGTTCTCGCAGTGGGCTAATTACAGTGTGTGGCAGCGTTAAACTAACTGCAGCCATTTCTGAAACATCAGATTCCTGACAGAAAATAATAAACTGAAAAGGGGCCGACGTTTTCACTTAGAGATTATTGGAGTTTCTGTACCGTTTGGCTTTGGGGACGTGGTTTCCCCACATACTGTAAATTGACTTTCTCCTTTTTCACTTTCACACACACAAACATACAGTGCAAACAGTTTTCTCGCACGGTCCTTCCTCCTGCTGGACAGAAATAAATGGAGACCCCAGGAGTTCCCTTTTGGCCCCGGCCCTCGCAGTCTATAACCGAGCCGACAGCTCCGATAGCGCCTGAGAAAGCAAAAGCTGCTCGGGGATCGCTTTACAATTCTCAGGGGCTCGAATAACCTGATCTTGAACTGATCCCGTGCACTGATCCTTTGGTATTGGGTTAGGAACGTGTGAAGGGGGCCTGTTGAATGAGCTCGCTGGATATCAACATCCCCGCTCCGTGTTGCTCCAGCCCGGCAGATTGTTTGACTTGATTAGTCTCTGCCCGAGTGTTAGACTACCCAACGCCGAGCCCTCCAGACACCGGTATCAGTGTGTCAGAGGGAAAAGTGCTCTCCCAAGGCTCAAGGTGGAGCCCATTACCCTGAGTGAGAGCACTGTAAGTTAATAGGATTTGCTCCCGATCAAGAGACTGAACTATTTCCTGAGGCTGTTACAGGCCGGAGCACAAAAATAAATGTTCTTTTATTCAAGTCTATTAAAGCAACCCCTCCCTCCAAAAAAACCACCACCACCACTACCACCACCCAAACCAGTCCAACCCCAACCCTCCTTTCTTTCCTTGATGGGATATCTGTTATTTCTGCAGGAGGTGGTGCTCTCCGTCTCCTGCTCTCCTGTGTGTGTGTTTTCTCTCTCTCCCAAGCAGCCAGTAAAAGTAAAAGGTTGGCACTTTTTGTCTAAAGGAGTCATTTGTTCAGGTGAAAATTAAACTTGCATGGTAAGCAGAGCCAGGCCTGCGGTTGAGACGGGGGCAGAGGGGATTCCAGATTAATCATATGGACTATACACCGTGAGGATATTCATTGAGGAGTAATTGCCAGGGGGGGGCTTTATGTAATGTATTCTCCCCATGAGGTAAAACCGTGTAGTAGTGAGGAAGGATAATGGAGTAAGAGGATCATATCAAATGTTTGCTGCTCCAACCTTTAACTCAGAGCTTAACCCTGAACTCCAGCAGTAATTACAGCGTTAATTGCCAACTGATCTGAGGAGGAGGCTCCATCCAGCTCTGCTGCAGATGTCAACAGGGCTTAGGAGCTGATCAGAGGTGCAGAGCATCAGGCTTCAAGGTGCACCTCTGGGTGATAAGCAACACAGAGAGAGGAAGTGTTCTGTGATTACGTTTACTGTAAAGACCTTGATGTGAATTAATAAATAGATGTTGAATGCACTAATTGTAAGTCGCTTAGGATAAAAGCATCTGCCAAATTACATATAATGTAATGTAATAAAATCTTCCTGGATTTTTAATTAGGACTGAAAGACTGTTTACTATCAATCAATTTGTTATTAGTTATTCTGTTGATTTAGCCTATTACACATTTTCTTATCAGATATTCATTTTACAATCAATATATCCAATAATTCATGGGAGCTGTGTGTTTGTGGTTCACATATTTTGAGAATCGTTCATCTAATCAGCTTCACACTTGGCACAAGTGTTGTTTATGTCCCAAGTTAGTGGCGTGTCGAATTTGGTGCGATTTGGATCCGTGATCTGTTCAATATTAATACGTTTAGTATAAACAGATGACCAGCGCTCTGCAGCAGCTGCTGCTGGGACTCATCAATGTGACGATATTGTTTATGCTGTTTTCGTCAATAACCATCACTGAATAATACCTTGATATTGTTTAACATAATTAACAACAAAATTAGTTTCTAACAAAACTGTTTGTTTGTTAAAGTTGATTATTTTATGTAATTGTTTTTTTTCGAATCTCTGTACTGTGATATACATATATTATAACGTCGACAAATTCAGTAAAATATGGGTATGTTGGTTGCTTGTCCACTAATTTGATTATGATTAATCAAATTAGTATTGTTGTTTTGCATTTTACTGTTTATATCTTGTATATATTTTGTTTTGTTTGTTTTATGTATAGTTAATTCTTTCTTATGTGAGGTACTTAGTGTTTTTGAAGTACTTATTGTGTTTTTATGTTTTAATTTCAATGTATGCACCTTTTTTACAAACGAAAATTCCAGGTAGGTGTAAACCTACTTGGCAACAAAGCCTTTCTGATTCTGATATTGCAATTAAACATTTAAAAAGTAGAAAAATATCATTACTATCACTGTACAATTGATATCAGCTATGTTCTATGCACTTATTTCTTGCCATACATTTGACTTGAGCATTCATGACAACACACACCTTCAGTTTTGACAACTCACGACAGGCGATAAAGAGCATTAGACTAAATAATAAGCCTGTCAGTGTGGAAAAAACAGACATATCTCTTCTGGATTTGTTTAAAACCTTGAGAGAGAATAGAGTCGGTGCATTTCACCACAGATCTGAGCACGGCATCACGCAGGAAGCCTGAATGTCTTCAGTGAGTCAAATAGTTAAGTTGAGCCAGTGCTGCCATAAACCCTGTGGGAGAGCTTGGAATAATCTAGGCGATGTTAATGATGCAATTTATATGTGAGGGGACCGGTGTTTGGCAGGCTCTTTCCGTCTGAGCGGGCTGCACATCCCAGCAAGCTCCCAGCACCCCCTGCTAGATGGAGGGGGTGGAGTAGGAGGAGGATGTCAGAGCCCATGTGAAAAGAGGGAGCGAGCGAAGCACTGATAAGAGCCATTACTATTAGTGTCTGTCTGTCACCTGCTGTGCGTCATGCAGCCTTCTCCCTCTCCACACGCGCCCCCATCCCCGTCGCTCCATCCCCATCCACCCTTTCCTGAGGCACATCACTTCAAATTTGCACTCACCTACACATTTTCCAGCCCGTCACAGGTATACTCAGTTGACTTTAAAACCGAGCCAAGCTGCACTCTGAAAAAACTACTGTGAGCTTTGTTTCAAAAAACAGTTGTGAATTAGTGGAGGTGCAGACAGCTGCCAGCATTTATTCAGTAAACAAAATAGCTATAGATGAAGAACTGAATTGGCAGAAAAAGGGGACGCAATATTCTGCACACACACCGTTTCCAAGCAAACACAAAGCCTAATTTGGTATTTCATTTATTACTTGGCACAAATTCTGCAGCTCCTTAAACTTATGAACTCGGGAGAAATGAACAGTAATTGCAGTCTGTTCTTTATTTTCTTAAAACCTTTTTAACCAAATATTTAAAGCTGTTTTTCTCAGTTGCTATGCAACACTTCAACCACAAGAGTGGGAGCATGCAGAGAATGTGCCAAATAAATACTACTGCCACCGACATTCTGCGGGGAAATATGAGAGAAGGGCATCGTTCAATAATCATATGAGCATGTAGAACAGTTGTGTAAAATGCACAATCATCCTTTCATTCATCACTTACTTGACCTGTGTCAAAGCATGATTCTGAGCAAAAGTTAATTTAATGAACCATTGTTTACAGTCTGAAAGGCATCACACAGCCATGAGAGCACTTTTTTGTTCCTTTGCATGCGAATACAAGTGCAAGGAATTAACCGCAGAATCCAGCAACGTGTCAGGCGTACAGAGTGTCCTGGGCAGAATATCACTCTGTAATTTGATGTGCGAAAGCTGCCAGGTATATAGACAACTGCCTGTTTCACAGGTCCTTTCAGATTTCACTCAGAGCTCGCCTGGAGCTCGGGCAACTGTACAACAGCCAAACAAAGAGCCAGCAAGCCAACGGTGCAGCCTTTCTTCCTGAGCCGGGAATCAAGGACTTAAAGCAAGGACACGTTATGCAAGATATCACGTTCAATTCCAGCGCCAGCCTCTGAGGCCAGATGATACACATTGAGTGAGTCTGTCTCTCGAGCCCTCAATGTTAATCAACACTCTTTGCAATGCATACTTATGAGCTACAATCCACTCCCTGTGTCTTCCCTTTGGCAGTTTAAATTAAGTCACAAATTTGACGGCAAATTAACTTCAAGCGGGACGGTAATATGTCACCTATGCAGAAATCTGAGCCATTCCTCACCAGGGTAACTCAAATCGTGCACGTCTGAGAGGAAAATTAAATCAAACAAATTATTTTCCTATGAAAAATCTAATTCGAGGAAACAGAGGCAAAGGCGGCGTTCTGCGGCGGGGGGGCCATCAGCTGTTAACAAGTCCTGATGTTGACAAAGCCATGCATAATCGCCCAGTCAACCTTTATCATTGTGATCACAGAGCTAGAGATTTAAATGCACACTAGTATTAGCTGAGACACACGGTCACAATAGTGTTGAGGTGGGAGGAACACGTGCCGGAGACATTGTGCGCCTTGTACACGTGTGTGTTTGTGTGACCGGGAGGTGGATTGTGTAGCCGATGGAGATCTCCCCACTTCATCATTGAGTAAATGGCACCACACAAACGTGAGCCGCGACTTCACAGCTGCCTCATGGCGGGTGACATTGAAGCCCACGCATGAACACATCACTCATCAAAGCGAATGAGCCGTTCTTCGCTTCCGCTGCTCGTGGCGGGTATAAAACAATGGCAGCCCCCCCCCCACCCCCCCGAAGAGCACACTTGCACACCTGGAAGGACGAGAATGAGTGGAGATGGGAAGGAGGAAGGAGAGAGAGAGAAGAGAAACATCCATTTGGTTCCATGCATCTCTCACAAGAGGCTTAACAGACTGTGACCTTCCGCTGCTTCGTAATGGGGGGGGGGAGGAAACACAGAGACCCCGGTGCCATAAAACGGCTCCGAGCGGGTGCTAACAGTGGTTCTGCAATTAACCTGTCTTAAAACAAACAAGAGGCTTTTTGCTTTAACAACAGGCCGCATACTTGAGAGGCTTGATTTCTGCGGCGAGGAACTCAAAGGCCCACCAGGGTTCAGGTTTTAATCGGTCATTAGCATGCTCATTCCAGCACAGCTGCGGGTGAGATCTATGCGGCTACAAGCTCGCTCAGCGTGATCGAAAAACAAAAACAAAAAGGTCTCACGCAGATCCCCGACAAGCCAAAGAAAGGTCGGCCGTCAAACATGTCAACAGCCCTTCAAGTCCCTCTACAGACAAAAGGATATTTGCCTTGACACTATATCATGAAGGGTGAGAAGAATGCACGAGAGAGAAAAACAGAACAGCGAGAGGGAAAGAGTGAATGCCCTCTTTTAGCGCATAAGCACATCCTCCAGAAAGTTCAGGCACAGAGTTTGAACACAAAGAGCTCCACTCTTTCTCCTTAACTGTCCTCTTTTCTCTAAGTGGTACCAGACGTAGGTATTTCTTCATTTAGCTCATTCGAATGGAGGCGAGCTGCTGTTCTCTATTTATTTAACAAAACGAGCTGCAAAAGCCAAACATTAGGTCATGGAATATTTTCACCCGGAGAAATAAGTCAATGCCTTCAATGAGACATCAAACCCAGTTTAAGTATTCCCCTAGAAAATATGAGCTGGTGAGGACCTCTCTCTAAGTCAAGTAGTGCGGAGGGGATCCTGCTTCTCTAAATACAACTTTTGAACACATGCGTTTCCAATTAAGAGCTCAGAGCCAACATCCAAGCCTGGGCCCCATTCACCCCTTTTCCACGATTGACCAAAGTCTGAGGAAATGTTGAACAGGCATCATAACCATAACAGAGACGGCCGATTTCTCAAAAGCTCTAAACAATAATTAAGACATCACAGTGAATTGATGAGGCAGCGTTCAAGTGCCACGCAGAATCTAAATAAAGAGGAGGGAACATACTTAATCATAACTTTTTGTGACACGTTCACGACCGGAGCACTTACACAAGGCAATTTGTCCCTTTGGTGAACGGCTACAAAGACTGCTTACAGTGCAAAGAAGTGAAATACGTCCGTGGTGTTGATTTGTGGGGATCATAATGAGAATGCACGGTTTACACGAGGCACTTGGAGTAGGATCTACTTCCCTGGCAGAGGCAATAACTCCCTATGAGCCTGTCTCTGCTCAGACTTCAATCTCTGGGCCCCAAGGAGCTGTTGGAGGACTTTGATGTTCTGTCTAAATGAATTGACTGTGCTTCTTGATACAGCCCTCCAGTCAACCGAGTCCCCCCCCCCTCCACGGGTTCTGTCACCTGTGATAAACACCGTGCGTGCTCAGCGGTACCAAATTCTGGATCACATGCCCACAAAGCCCACAGTTGTTTCTTTTCTCTTCCCCTTTAACTTTGTAAATGACTGAAATAAATATGATTGTGGTTTTCCGCTGAACTCAATCTGAGGAGAGAGCCCTTTGAAGTGTGGGGCTGAATGTGAGCAAAACAACGCTGGGCTGGTTTGTGTTACCTTACAGCTCCACAACATCCAGGAGGTGAGCCTTTATGTCGGATGCCCCTTCAGGGCATGGTGTTTGGTTGAGCCTGGGCAAAAGACAACAACCTCCAGCACACTTCTATCATTGCTTTCTCTCTCTCTCCCCCCCCCGCCCGCCCCTTTAGAATCAGAGGCAGGAAGCTCTGAATACAAGCTGACGAGATCTAAACAAGATCTAAAGCTTATCGAGGAGTGCAAAGCTAAAGAAGAAGTACAAGTGTGTTGATGCATCTACCTTGGATCTTCTAGTTTGTCGGCTTTGAATATGGATAAGTTGTGACAGGAGCCGTAACCCGTGAAAGATGAAAACAAAAAAACAAAACAATGTCCCAGCACTAAAGATAACGCCGAGCGCAACCAATCGACGACTAGCAAACAGTGCTATGGATGATTAGAATCAAAGAGCAGGGGCAGAGACAGCGGTTAGAGGAAAACAATACTTATCCATCTAAGCTCCAGCTTGGTCAATTCTCATTTGACTAAATCCAATTACCATTGATTCTGTATCGTCCTAAAGCCGAGGTTTAGGGTTTTCCTTGATAGTGCAGAAATCTTAACCGGGATGAAGCGGTAGTATTTAACCTATTACAGCCTCCGATGAAGCGGCCGGATTGTGGAGGAGAGTATGAGTTCTACCGGCGGAGGCATTGATCTTCCCACACCCTGGGTTTTCCCAGCGTGTGCAGCGATTCCAGTGGAAATCCTCTGAACACCTCTCCCTCTCCTCCAGCGGCGATGGCGCTCCCGAGCAAACCTGCCCCTGGATCGAGCATCTCATTTAGTCACCGGGCCCTTTGATGTGGATTCAGTGCTGCGGTGCATATCATTCGTGTTTGAAGGTTCAGCTTCCACAATACAGCACGGTTTGAAGTTTCGCATACTGCAGGTGCTACAATGTGATAATCTGGGAGCCGGTTATGCATTATACATTTTTCATAAAAGAACACCATCAAGTGAAAGTGAAATGTGGGAAAAGTCATCGCTTCAAGGTATATATTGACAGAAACTGTTTGTGAGACTTCTGGGTGTGGGACAAAAACACTCTGGTTATCTTGAGTGTTTCGGCATCAGATCTACATCTCCCCTCTGAAGGGGGTAAATATCCAAATAAACAGAGTAGAATAACATTTGACTGGAGTCTACCGTGCCATTATAAGAGCAATTCAGTCGACTGAATGCTTCTCTCATGGCGCAGAGGCCATGACGGCTCTTTTTCCAGAAAACGCCCCGGACTAAGAATCTCCTTCTCCATCTGATTTCCCCCAGGAGTGGCCACGCACCTTGCGGCAGTTTCTTCAATGTCTTGCTAAATAAAACATGACAAATCCTTGTCAAGGTCTACGTCTTAACTGAGGCAGACCCACTAAACCCATGGCTTTAACTGGTGTAATGACAAAACAGAGAAATAATCCATTTAAAAAATCTGAGATTACAGTTTTCAAGGTTGGGGTAATTGACTCAATTGGAAAAGTCTTTTTTTTTATTTTACTCAACTGCAACAAGTACAAAAGATAAAAATAAATAAATAAGGGGGAAGTTGTTGCCGAAAAGAATAAAATCAAATTGGCAGTTACTGTCTGTGAGTGACTGAAGTTTATGCAAACGCTTCTGATCTTGATAATTAAAGCGTGTTTGTGCGGAGGTGCAGAGCGCTGCGTCTCCTTTTAAAAGGATGTTTACTGTCTCCAAAGCATGGAGATGGTGGCAGCCTGAGGGGGCCTGCCTGCTTCTTTCTCCCTCCCTCTGTATCCATCTTGTGCTAAATACACACAGAGACACACACACACACACATATATATATATATATACACGTGCATACACAAGCGCATGTGTACAAATCCGAATTCTACACACTGTAATGGCATGTACAAACAAAAAAAACCCACACGGATGAGAGAGAGAGAGCGAGAGAGTGAGTGAGAGAGAGATTTCACAAACATCAGCCTCTCAATTAGCTTCTGCTCTCATTTCTTCCTCGGTAGAGTTATTTTTCAGCTGGATGCTTTTCCTTTGTTTATCACGAGCAGACCAAAGCCTTATCAGCAGCTAATCACTGCATGTCAAATTCACAGACTTGCTGCAGTCACTTAAAAACACACACACGCAAAATAAAAAACAAAAGCGGATTCGGAGTGAATAATCATCTCAAGTTCAGATTGCCATTTTAGATTTGGACAATCACCAATTCCTTTTAGATGCTGGAATCTGTCTCCGAGCCAGGGAGTCGATCAGCGTTTGTTGGATGTAATTTGTTGTGACATGTTAATTGCATCTACTTGTAATTCTCTCTAATTGATGTTTGATATGTCTCAGGAAATTAGGCCAACTAGATAACACTCCAAATATTATGAATCCCTCCTGCCTGTCTCTTTCCACGGCAGGTCTGATGAATTCACAACACCTGAAACTGTAATGTGTCAACTTGCTGTGCAGCTATGCTCTGTATTCCCAGGGCTGCCAGGCTGACAAATCTAAGGTTACAAGCACACCACTGTGTATTCAAAACACATTCAGGCGCACTGCAGAGGGGCCAGAGGAGACTAACCTGAGCAATTTTCACTGAGTTCTGGGTTGAGCCACCAGCGTGATATTCAACTTTGTTCCTCTTGACGATTTCCTCAAACCTGGAATAAAGACAAGGACAGGTGTTGTTAGGGTTAGGGAGAGACATTGATGAGTAGGAGAGCAGCTGTGACCTACAGGGTGTGAACAGAGTGAAATATATCAAAACTATGTCCTATCAATTTAGAGAATAGATCCTATTGACCTTTTAGATTCCTTAACCAGTTTTAATCATAATAATATGAATCTGATTTACATGTAATACTACTAATATTAATGCTTACATACTACAAATAATACCTAAAGTGATGCCAATAAGAATAGGAAAGTAATATGAACCAGACTGACATATACTACTTATAACAATAATTATGATTATGCCAATAAGACTGCCACTAATAATAATGCTAATAAGAATACACATGTTTATTAGTTTAACACCAGTTTAACATACAAAAAGGGATAAGATAGCATGCTAAAATATGTTAACATCACAACCTGCTGACATGCTAAACACATCTGTATTTTCATGTGACATTCTATCTTGTGTAATTAGCATGCTAAAATAAGCATACATGACCTAACAAAGCAGAGTCTTTTCACTATAACATATTTTCAGTGGCTCAAACTGGCTGAAAACTGTCACCAGACACGTCTCTGCTCAACAAAGTGTCTTAAAGCTCATTGTTTGAATGTCAGGACCATTAATCTACGGTTTTGAGTTTACGCTCATCAACCTTGTTTCCAGCTGTTGGGGCGGAACACGTGTTTCGGGACAACTGAGAACAACTGTTTTCAAAGAGCAGAAAAGTTAGCAACCGGTTCTCTTGTGAGCAGAGAGCAGCTGCAGCAGAAGCTTACTGACGATAATTAAAAGGAGGCTTTAAGAAGGGCTCATGGCACAAGACAGAAATATCAAAAGTACAAAAAATTGCTCTATAAATATGAATTCCTGAGTTCATTTCTGGGCAACCGGAAGAAAGAAATCCAAATAACTAATAATAGAATATATATTCATTCATTTTGTTCATCATCATTTTGTTTTTCAGGGAATTAGAAATGTGTGGAAAAAAAAATCTCATAGTTAAATAACTGTGTTTAGGGAGCGAGCACATCTGATTAAATGTTTGATGTCTGAACCATGCAGCGAAGTTTAGAAACGACTGAACCAGACTAAACACGATGAGTCAAGACAACAGAGATGACATTGGGGAATGGGAAGTAAACAATTGCAAAAGAGTTTTTTCCCAAACACAAACCAAAGGAGCAGTCTCGACTCTGATTCTATCTTTTTTTTGTGTATTTTCCCCATCATACTGCCATTTCAAGCATCAATAGCTCCCATGCCTGTGCGTAACGCGATGCAAAGCCGGGGCTATGCAGCGAGATAGAGTCTTTATCTGGGGAGCCGCGGACATGAATAATATGCATTCTCCACGTCGCTCACACAAACAGCCTCCCAGGGGGCAGGCTATATAAACACGTCCACTTTGCTCCGGAAATTGACCCAACTGCAGGCGAAACAATTCCGACACATTAGGAGGTCCTCGACTCCCTTTTTCACCTCAACTGTAAATTGAAGACTGTCCATTTGAGGAGTGTATTTACATCAGTGGAATCCAATGAGATGGTAAATAGTTCAAGGTGCACCGTAGCATTCCCACTGGCGCTACGTTGCAATTCCACCCTTAAATTAACCGAGTGAGAGGGGTTGTTGAGAAAATGCTTGAGTTATCCCAAGGGGCTCCACAGCACAGTGCCAATGCTTTTTTCCCTTTTTAGGATTAAAAAAACATTTTGAAGGGAGGTCAGAGGTTGCACTTTTTCGAGGGAGGGGGGCTGGCTTTAAATTTGAAAATGTTGTGTCTGTTGCATATACTCGCCGCAGGAGTGCAGCAATCTGTATGCAAAGTGCACCGTGGCTTACCAACACATGTCAGCCAGGGGTGTACAACCTGGTTTAACTAGGCATGGCCGAATTTTTGAGCAAGTGTGAAAGTAACCTTTACTGCTTCAAAGAAACTCTGCATATCATGTCTCAAGGCGCGGGGTCTACCCAGGGCAGAATGTTTCCAATAAAGAAAAAAAAACTTTCCATGCAAGTGGAAAATATGCTAACCGGGAAAAGCTAAAAAAAAATCCTTCCTGAGATACCTGTTATGACTTCTTGACAAAGGAAGAATTTGAGCACTGTGGGTGTTTATAACATGAAGGCAGCCGAGGGACTCCAGAGCCCATTTCAAATAGACACACGGCTACTGAGGATATATTTTTTTTTCTTCCTCCCTAGAAGTATTTGCTCCACCTTTCAGTGCAGACAGCATGGGGCCCTGCTCCTGGACGCCTCGAAAATCCCATCCGAAAAGGAGCAGCTGCCTGGAGACCTTTACACCCTCAAACATCATGTGATCCCATAGCAGTGACACCGTAAAAGGCCCCCGTGGCCATTTAGGGAGAGAAAAATCCCTTTTCCATCTACTGCTGCCTGAGCTCACTCGCTGACGGGAGGGAGCGGAGAAAAAGAAAATTGTTTTGAACAAAATGTCCTCAGCCGGTAACCTCCGCCTTTCAAAACCCAGCGGTGATGTTCAGAGCAATTCCAACTATGCCATGCATACCGCTAATGCATGGACAGCCCGTGTTATGCAACATGTCCCCCCTGACACACTGGTTAAATACCACTCTCCGCTAAAGGCTATGTGCTATTTTTCAATTTCATACCTTCCAATTTGAGACTAATAGAGGCACTTATTTATTCAGCCTAAATCAAAACATATTGAAATCAGGCGAGTTAGCCTCCTGAATGCAACATGTGTATTCAGAGGATATGAGCTTTCTCCTCAAAAACGAATACTGTTACATCTCCCCCCCCCCACCAGCTTAGCACACCCAAACTGTTCGGGGCCGATCTCACAAGTCAGGGAACATTGTGTTGTTTACATTCCTGGAGCTGGAGCCCCCACCGCTGATTCCCATCAAGGGAAATACGAGAGCTTTGAAAGTACGATGAGTGTTCTCTACCCCGAGTGACTCATGAGTTCCTCTCTCACCCCCCCCCCTCCCAAAAAAAAAGCAGCGGCAAGTAGATTATTTACATGAGGCAATAATTCAAGATTTGCTCGTCTAAGTCTCTTACATGGAGGGCAAGGCGAGCCCCATTTACCCAATCCCTCTCCATTCCCCCCTTTGATGTTAGCCTATCTCGATAAGACCGGATGAGTGCCCTAAAATCCCCGTCGAGTGATTTCACAGGAAGAACAAGTCTCTGTTAATCAATGGCTAGATTGGATCTGGAATCCTCGGGAGTGGTCGGCCTGAAAGTCCTCCCAAGTGTTTGAGTGCACACCGGGGTAATTCATCGCTAATGATCACCGCGGCACCCACTCTTCTACGCGCCGCTCCTCCGGATTTAATTGCCTCATTCACGTTTAAACAGCTTACAAATCACAAGGACAGGCAGGGAAACATGATCAAACGGCCCCTATCGCTAATCAGGGGAGGGCAAGGGAAGAAGTGAGAGGACTTTTGCGGGCTCTCCTTGGGGATTAGGAAGGAGGAGGGCTGCACAGGAACAGTAAATTGTCTCCTCTTCAGCTCCAGCAGGCAGGTACATTTAAACAGGGCAGATCCATCTTTCTCTCCCTCTCTCTCTCTGACAGAGGGGGCAACACAGCTAAAAGGCTCCAGTAATCCCAGTTTCAACACAAGCATCTGGTGTGGGGAACAGGTTCCGCCATTGATTAGACACCCTCCTCCCCAATCAGCGTGTGCATCCTACACCCAAAAACCCTTCCTTGGTAGTCTGGAGGCAGTACAAGGGCCTGATGCACAGTAATTGTTTCAATAGGTCAGGCGCAGGAAAAGAACAGCTCGGGAAGTGATGAAAGGGAGATGGAAGAGGGTGAGGTATATATTGTTGTTTCCCCAATTAAATTGTTTGTCAAACCCTTCACAAAAGGGTTACGCAGTTTATCTGTTTAAAATCAATACGCTCGTCTCACTGTGAAAGCTTGTCCCGACACAAGACGGGGCCCATTAATTATTCTGTTCTGCGCGCTATCGCTGTGCTGCTCAAGGTTGAGCCTTATCTTTTCTTATTTCAAATCAATAATTATCTTCTACCGCGCTCCCCTCCTCAGAAATAGATGTTCTTTTCATTCAATGCCTGTAGAGTCTCTCTCTCACTCGCACTCCGTCTCTCTTTATAGCAGCCGGTGAGGAACGCACAATGAATAGGACATTCTTATCAGTGGCACATTAGAGCAGGATGGGAATAGATGGCGAAGAATGAGGCGCATGAAAGTACCGAACACAAATGAGTCATGATTCAAACAGCGAGCGAGGGGCCTTGTTCCCGTCCTCTGACATCTTCTAATAGACTGCAGTAACGGATGAATGTTGATTCTCACAAAAGGGCATTACGATATCGCCATCGTTCAGGTGTCTCCATCCATTTGGGTGAATCCCCCGTTCAGCTGAGAAAACCTGCCTCCAGCCCCTGGGGTGGGAAGAAAAACCCCACTGTGACTCTTTACATGAGCCTTTATGCATTAGACACTGGATGCACAATTAATGACGGCACAATTACATGGATCGTGATGGGTGAGTAATTGCATTAGGATGCAGAAACAACAAATGTGCATCCCTTTAATAATCGGCCGATCCAGCAGCAGCAGCAGCAGCAGCTCATTTGTTGGCATTAACCGAGGACCGCTGTTTGTACTTAATTAGGCTGCACTCAAGGATTAGGAGAGGTGGGAGAGGGGAGGGGGGGGCAAAATCTGGTCATGGCGGATGAGTTCACATTATATCGTCTAAAATGTCACAGGTTTCTGGCTTTGGCGCTGCAGAGGGTGGCGTTGTTTGTCACACTGCGTACTGTGTGGATGTGGGAGAGGGGAGTGTGCGAGAGGGAGTGTGTTTTTGAGCGAGGACATGAAAGAGAGCGACAGAGGGAAAGAGGGACACGTTGAGGGAGAGAGTGGGAAGAGCGAGTGTGCAAGCAAGGACGAGGCTTGTGGTGTTCTCCTGAGGACTGAGATTCCGGAGCCCGAGCACAAAGCCTTTGAGACGCTCCCCTTATCTCGGAGGTTGATACCGGGATCTTGGTGATTCAGAGCCGCTCCGTGTGAATAATTCCACCAACACCCCCTACTGCGGGGACCATATGGCCCAGTGTGAACTTTAAATACACGGGGAGTGTTGCCGCTCACCAGCGAGGCCTCCCATCTCTGCCCCCGCACAGGCTTGCTGTAGAGAAATGATCCGCACACTAACTAGCCCGCATGTACAAGGTGCTGATACCATCCCTGGCTTTTCCTGTGTGGCTGCGGGGGAACAAGGACGACTAAAAATAGCCCTGAGGATGCTTTTCTGAACTGAACATGCTGTATGTACTGGCTGAGACACCCACATTTTAATTATAAAAGGCTCTTTAAAAAAGGGGGGGGATGTAGGGAGAGGAGGGCAGGGGAGGAGGAGAGGAGGAGAGGAGGAGAGGGGGGACGCCCACATGCACAGAGATGAGGATTATGTTTTTTCTCCAGCCCCCTTTGACTTGTGAGGTTTCCTTCTGGCACCACCTGCTGGCAGCCGCCTTCAACCAGAGGGGGAGACATTTGTATAGCTCCAGCAAGGACGAGCCTTAATTATGATTGCATCAGCCGTCTCTCATAATGCAGCATGTGAGGCTCCGACTGCGGCGCGATGCAACCCTTCATCCACAGGAACACAGCACAGCAAGACGGGGGTGGGGGGGGCTCTATTCACCGCCTGTCTTTCAATTATTTGAAAGGTTTTTCTCGTTTCATAATTCAAAAGGGTCTAGATCCACATTCCTCACAGTCGAGTACAGCTCTGGTGAGCATGTCACATTTATGCAAGCGCCCCAAATGGTGGAATTCATGCGTATCAATAAAACATAAACAGCGGCGCGGTTGGCAGCTGAACATGTTTCTGATGTCTCAATTACCAGTTGAGTGCCATTAATCTGTGCGCTCCCTCTTCGGCTCGGAGGTCGGCTGATGGATGCAGGCCCGTGACCTTTGCCCCCTCTGTTCCCTCCCAGTGGGCCGGCGGAGGTGAGTTTAAGTACTGTGGTACACCTCTCAGCCTCAGCAACAGACGAGGCCAATGGGAAGTTCAAAAAAAAAGGTGGGGGGTGGGGGGGAGGTGTAGTAATGTGTCTACACACTCAGTCAAGCATGAGTGCATCCAGTGAAGTGGCACCATGGCAAGCACATGCAGCTTCTGCACGCATGCTTGCATGTGAGCACACACACAAACACACACTCACACTCACACAGACACACAGCAGAGTGTTTCTCCCCCTCACACACCAGGGTAGCTCAGCCGGGGGTTTCTAGCACTCACGGTTCGCCTCGTTATATATTAAAAACATAAAACTATGAGAGGGGTAGAGTCAAGTGTGTTTACAGAGCAGAATCTATCACACGCACACCCAGGAGCCAGAGTGTTTAGCATGTACTCAGTGAGAGGGGCCTTTGTTGTTTTCCTCCCAGTAAGCAGATTGAGCTTCACGGCAGCAGCAGCAGCAGCAGGGGTGTGCGAGATGTACACAGACAGCGGGGTGTGCGAGTGGAGAGGCACCTCCACTGATCTCCTGTGTCGTGTGATGATGTGTGTGTGTGATGTGTGTCTCAATCCAGCGCTGATCCCCCTGAGTCAGCCCTGTCAGTGATATGAGCCTCCCACCCTCTCTCTCTCTCTCTCTCTCTCCCCCTCTCTGTCCCTCGTTCCCTCTCCCCGTCGCCATCGGGAATGCTAATAACAAGCCACTAACACTGCAGCCCTGAATTATTCATGCGGCAGAGGGTCACACGGCATAATGAGGAGTTTACTCTCATTCTGGATGCGATTGTGACGCTGCTAATCTGCATTTAGCACACAGAAAGAGAGAGAAGGAGGGAGGGAGGGAGCGAGGGGTAGAGAGAGGGAGAGGGAGGAGGAGGAGGAGGAGGATGAGTGCTGATGAACTTAATTGCTGTGAGCAAACAACCTCTGAAAAGAGTCACGCCATCATCCAGAGATGAGAAAGTAAGCAATTAATTATCATCGGACAGAGGGAGCCATAAAACAAATGTTTGAACGAGAGTAATGTTCACGAGCCAGCTGATCTTTACCACCCCCCCCCTCAGAGGTGACAATACACTTTCAATAACGATGACTCACTCATTTGACACTAATAATCATTAGCTCTAATATGATGTGGTTAGTGAGCCCAGGAGGGATTGTGTGGCTGGTGTGTTATGAAACACTGCGTGCACTAAAAACACCCGTAATGCCTAGTTATCCTGAAATAAAACGTCTATTTGCCCACATTATAATCTCCTGCAGAAAGAGGCGTGTTTTCATTAGGTTGACATGTTGTTTCCCTTGGAGGCTCCTCGAGGTCGAAAACAGCAGGCGACTGTTGCCTCCTGCTGGCCACCAGAGGTACATACCCCGTTTACTGCAATTTAGAAAGTGAGAAGCAGAGAAATTCAACACTGTTGTGGCATCTAACCATAGCACTTAAGGTTTAAGGGTTACAGGGGGGCTGTAACCATCCTGATATTGGGCGAGAGGTGGAGTTACGCCCTGGACAGGTCACCAGTGTGTCACAGGGCCGACATACTGAGACAAACCATTGACAGGGTTGTTTCTAATCCACCTAACCCCCCCCCCACCTGCATGTCTCTGGACTGTGGGATAAGAAGAGACAACACAAACACGGGGAGAAGATACAAACTCCACACAGGAAGACCCCGGCAAAACTCGGATTCAAACCAAGACCCTTCTTTACTAAAATACAACCTTGATGAATAATTCATCATAACATATAGAGTATATCATGATCATATTTGTGGGATCAAGTGTAGAGCCCGACCGACACGAGCCTTTCACTAACATCACTATCAGTTTATGAAAAACTTGTTTACATTTCAAATACAAACATTTATTTTCTTGCTTCAAGTTCGATATATTGGTTTTATTTGTGTTTTCTATAACATCCTTAACTTGCCTCCATATATCATATCAGTCTCTACGAATCCATATTGGTCGGGGCTCTAACCATGTGAGATAAATACAATATGCTCTCCCTGGATCCTTGCCAGTTATAAAACACCATTATAAACCCACTAACCCTGCAGGAGTCAGACTTGCGTCTCAAGCCACATGATGGCAGCAGCGACTTTAAAGAGTGAGAAACATCCTCCAGTGTTACATGACAACATAACAACTGTACGCGGTGCAGAGGGGAAGTCACGGACAGTGTGTTGGTTAGCTGGTTTCCTCTCGTACCCTCATTTCAAAACCATGGAGCCCTCAACTCAAAAACCAACATCTTCTCGATTTCAACCTTTTCAACTGCCGCTCACTAACCACCGGGGAAATATCATCTGAATAAGACACGCACCTGGATGTTCAATGCAACATGACTCACCGACCACTAACCACTGACATACAGAGCACTGACAAGCAGCAGCTGCCTCACACGGACGATTCTCTCAGAGATTAAACTGTGATTTATGAACTGAGTTTGGTTTGTTTCAAAGATCCGTTTATTAGATACTAGATAAGTACATTGGGTGTGAGTACAGTACATGGTATGACATGTATTAACAGTCTGGGGCCGGAAGCCAAGCGGGGTCATTGCGGTTACATGGTATGTGTTTTAACTCCAAAGCAACAAGGACACTCAGGAAGTCAGTGTTTTTGCAGCAGAGCAGATCCTGTGTTAGTTTTCATGAAAGGAAATAGTATAGTACAGTGTAGTTCCACTTTTTAAAAGGTTCAGGAGAGTCCCTGAACAGCTTGGCACTGTAGTTTCCAGCTGATTTATTTCCAACACGTTTTTTTTTAAAGGGATTAGCTGTGGATCAATACACAGCTGGGGAGCCGACCAGTATTTACAGCAGCAGGATGTGTACGTGGGATTGATTCAAAATAAAACTATACAGTGCCCATCGTTATTGTCACATGGTGCAAACAAGTGGTTCAGTGTTGTGTTTTGAATACTTATATCTAGTGTTTATATTTAAGCTGCAACTAATTACTATTACAAATGTTGTTTTTTCATGATTATTTAGTCAATTCACTTATTAATAACGTATACATGTGTGGATGCATTGATCTGATGTTTATTTAATGAATCAAAAATGAAAGGAAATCCAGAAAAGCAACCATTTCAATTGTCTTTGAATTAATTTCTGTATAAACTCAAAGATTTTTCTACTGTCATAATGTATTAAGAAACCAGTAAATCTTCATATTAAAGTAATAAACTGTGACTTTTTGGCATTTTAAAATCAACCGATTATCAAAAACTTTTAAATGATCGACTTATGGCATCATATTTTAATTCATAATGATGGGATTCAGATACGAGGAGGAAATCCTCAGATTTGAGAAGCTATAACCTCTGAACGTCTGGAATATTCGCCTGATAAACGACATATGCTTTAATCGATCATTTAAACAACTTTCTTTTGTTTGTGGATTAAGCCGAGACCTACTCAGGAAAAAAAACACACATATCGAGTCCCCAGCCGCTACTAACATGAACGCTGATGGTTTCTACTGTACAGCAGGCAATTTCTCAGCCACAACAGGATTATATGGGCTCTGCTGTGACTAGATAATTGAATTAAGGCATGGCCACAGCGCACTGCATCCAATGATCTCTCCCCCACCAGGGTGATAGGGGAAAGAAATGAATCATGTTACTCTGTGTAGATTCATAAGCACAACAATAGTGTTAGCCGCCTCGGCTTGTAAGTCTATTGTGGCCTTTTCCAGTAAGGATGTTATTTGTCACAACTCTTCGGCCCAGGTCTTCCTCACCCGCAGATCAATGACCTTGTGTTTGACCTCTTTGCACTCTGAAGCGTTTCCACCGACCACACAGAGGCACCAGGAAGGCTCCTATCTCAGCATCTACAGCCACAGCTCTTCATAATCCATACTGTATTAAGTTAAAAAAAATCCCACGTGTACATTCAGATACAAGCTGACAGGCGTGATGGCCGATGAGTGCTGCTCTGTGTGTGTGCGGTATTGTATGCATTGAAATGCATTGTGCGGGGGAATTAAGCGCCATGTTAATCCTGCCCTGACCTTGTGCAGAATGTGGAGGGAACGGTGTCTGTTGGGCTAAAGATAACACCGCTGCCTTTGTGCTGGAGGAGAACAACACTGCTGATGATGCTGCTGCTTTGTGCCGCCGCCACCGCCCGAGGTCGCATGTGTCCCTTTGTCAAGTAACAAGACCTGACAAGGTGGCCGGTTGTAAGGTGCAGACCATCTGATGGGCTGATTTGTCTTTAGAGAGTTTATACACTGCACCTGATGTTTTCATTTTAGTGTTATTTCCCCTGAACTTTGCATTTATAGGAAACTAAGACAGAATTTATTAAATAAAAGCACAAACCGTCTCCGTCTGTGTTCAACAACGGAAAATGATTTATCTGCATCTATGATCCACATCAAACTACAGACAGATAGCAAATAAATTTAATTCAATGTATTTAAAAAAACTCTGACATGTTCTGCTAATAACGAATGTCATGTTAATTAATGTACAGCTATAATACATTTTAATTTACAGTTGAATCAATAACATTAGTAACAATAACCATAAAGAACGTGTCTTTATACATATTCTCAAGGCACAAATTAATAATATTGTTGTTTTACTGTGTTTGAAGCCTTGTTTTCATATCACACAAATAATGCTGGTGTTATATCACAGTAAATCACAACTAATGCAATTACCAGGGACGCACAACGTGACCAGAAGGTCATTGTCTCTATCGGCACACTGATAAATGTGCGTTCAGGGAAATGAGACGGCAGCAGTTGCTCCTCCCTTAACACCAGTGCAGAGGTGCCCCCAGTGGATAGCAGGGTGGTTATCTTACATTCACCAGATAAGAGGTGTTGTGCTGGGCAGTGGACGTGTGAGTGTGGAGCAGGAGAGTTGTTTGTCCTCGAGCATTCGGCGACAGAAATAAAAAGTTCTGGGGGGGGGGAAAAGTCACTTAACTCCCTGATTGAGGATACATGATGTAAAGTTTAAGGCCTCAGACCAATAAACAATGAATTTCTGGTGCAGGGCTGAATCCTGGATTTTCACGTCCACCAAAAAGGGGTGAAAGTTTTTTATTACAGTTTGTTTGTCAGCCGAAGTACGCAAAAGCTACACAACCGATTTTATTGAAACTTGGAAATAAGATACATGGGCCAAGAAAGAACCCGGGAACTGTTGGCTAATCTGAATCAGGGGGAGGATCTAGGATTTTTTTTTCAGGCATATTTAGGGAACTGATATCTTTGAGTGTGTTGCTGTTTAAGTGTGAAACTAAAAACATTGACAGTTTTAAGACTCAGAAAGTTGTGTTTTACCACTTTAGTATCATAATTTTCAAACAATTCATGTTCAGGATATATGGAATATGCAATTTACTTATTAATGTGTCGTAATTGTCCCCGCTCCCACTCTCATCATCCTTTCAGATAGTTAACTCTTTTTATGTGTGTACTAAAACAGACAAATTCCCAGAGGAGACACCATGTGGACTCAATCCCATAAAAAGAAACAGGATGTCATACGGCTGGTGAGCTTCATCCTGTGTTAATGCGAGTTGGTCTTTTTGCCGTTTACAAGCCAAGTTGACATCCCGCTGCGTTTCAGAAGAGCAACGAGCCAAACGCACTAGCGTGTTTTCGAGGAAGGTTATCGTGTTACCGTTTGGCATGTGCTTGCAGTGTGAATGAGGGAGGGCCTGCAAAGGGAATGTGCATGCTTAGCAAAAACTCAGAATAAATCCCTTGGTGTCAGTGTCATAGAATGTAGAGGAAATATATCTATTTACTATTTAGCTTAAAGCAGGAGTAAATCCAGAGGCATCTCAGTGTAGCGTAGTTTGAAGTTAATTCAGAAAGTGAAAAATGTTGGCGTGTCGAGTTCCGAGGCTCCCGGTTACAGAGGTCTAATTTATGACTTGGCTATTATAAGCACAGCATGCAGGGTTAAAATGGAAGTAGTGGGTATAAGTGACCGGTGTAGCCCTTATTTGGGGCCACATCACGTTACACTAGTGAAGCATGTGGTGGTGTCCACGTGAAGCATGTGGTGGTGTCCCAGTGAAGCTCAGACTCACAAGGCCTTGTGCCGGTCTTCAGCCAGGATCTGGTCGTTGGGCTTCAGTCCAAACCTTTTAGGAAAACGTAAAAATACAATTTAACAAGTGAGAGTGGTTCTGTCACGTTAGAGAGAAATGTGAAGATGCACTGGAAACATATCAGTCGTCCCACGCTTACTTGTCAAGGAAATCTTTGTCCACCACAGCTGAGATGTCCAGCAAGGGGTTTCCCATCCCAAAAAGCGTGTTTTCACTGTGAGGAGACAGAAACACATTGTGTTAGGGGACCTCCCACACATCAGTCCAAACAAACGTCCTGCTGTGACACGGACGATCATCTGCTCCCGATTTGCTGAATTTAAACCAACTTGAAACTCTGATGAGAGACGACCCCCTCCATGTTTAAAAAATTGACAGAACTCCTTGCTTTGGTCAATACGTGCAACAAAACACACAAGACAGTTAAGTGACACAAACATTTGAAAAACACACACAAGCCTAATTCAGTCTCATGAATGGATTTTTTTATAACTTTTGGCAGAGATGGCTCCTCGGCTCGCACTGAGAAATGTACAACTGTGAAGGATTGAGTTACTTCCTGCCCCTTTTAGATCTTTTAGACCGAAAAGCACAGCAGGGCAGTTCTGGGGTCAGTCAAACTCTTGATGAAGTGTCAAAGTATAAATTAACAGTTCCCCTAATTGACCACATGATGAAGAAGTTTTCAGCAGCAAGATATCCCAGTGGTCAAAGTCCTCTCCCTGACAACAGTCATTAAAAACCATGTTACCCAACTTTCATAAAACAAATGAGACACATGTGACGCTTAAGAAACAACCATAAAAGATGGAGAAGTCAAAGAGTCACTGAAACTCAAAGTGTGCCTCCACCAGTCATTTAAATGGACCCACTCAAACGTATCATGATAAAAACATTGGGGATTTCCCCTCAGGTGGCTTTTCTCTCATTCTTACCCTGCAGTAGGCATGACGTCAGAAATCTCAGCAGCTCGACCTGATGATGAAATGAAAAGAACTCTTCTTCCACTTCTCTGTCAGAGCAACGTGCTTTTTTCACTACAGGAACTAAAGCGTCACTTAAAGGCAACGCTGATTGGTTGGCTGAGCGACAGGGCGGGCCTAAGTAGCGACCAGGCACGTGATTGGCTACACATGTCAAAATATTGTAAGGCATTCAATGCCGCGTTTGAGGCCAATGGGAAAGAAGGTGGACACCAATACTCATCTAAATCTCAAAGCACGGATCTGTACTTTTTTAAGCCTATATATGTTTATTTGCATTTAATTCAAACATCTGAGTTTAATATATAGATGCCAAATTCTTCATTACCCAACTCATCATAATATCAAATATTGGAGTTGTACATACATATAATATACAAACCAAACAAAAAGCATCAGATAGTGTGTTTAACTTGGTTTTGCAGCAGTCATATATGTAAAATGTACACATTCACATATAATATATAACATTTGAGTAGTTCCAATATATGTTTGCGTTGTAGTTTGAGGGGAGAATGAGAGCATAAGAGAAAAATAATTAAACATAAATAGCACTTGTTTTGTGTTCATTTATGTATTTAAAGCATTTTAATTTCTGTTCTCTTTTGTTGTTTTGCTAACCTTTAGTCCAGGTGTGCTGAGCTGAGCAGGTTGTTAAAATACAGGTTCAATAATGTTTGTACACAATATGTTCGTATATGTTTTACAATAAGAAGCAAACAGGAAACAGGCTATGGTATGCAGTGCATTATGGGATGGCTTTAATGTAAATAAAAAATAAAAAGTTGCATAGTCAAATGTGCAGGTGAAGTCAAGTGAGCTCCATGTGCTCGACAATAATCTGTCAAAATAAGAAGGGATTTTTCCTGAAGTCAGTGAACGCTGCAGTGTTCACTTGACACCATGCATAAATAAACAGCTGTTTCCAGCTGTGCTGTGAAAGTGACACTCATTATAATAACATTATTAATATTAGTAACACCGTTGTTTCTTTAACAGAGAACAAATCAGCATGTTCATATTTTAAACAATTTGATAAAAAGCCATTCACGCTTCATTTAACTCGTATGTGTCTTTTCCTCCTGTCTCACAGCCTCTAACGCTCATGTGCCTGATTTAACTTCCTGTTTCTGTCACATCTGCTCATTTTCACTTTTAAAAACAAACCCTCCATTTTGACACGAGTCAGACACACACGCGCTGTTATATGTCTCATTCAAAGCAGATCTGCTGTCTCGTGTCAGGTGATAAACATACACGCCCTCTCCTCTCCGCGGCTAGCTGGTGTTAGCATCGTTAGCACCACACTTAGCGCTCTGCAGACTTCGTGCTAACGTTAGCTTCACTTCGTGTCACGTTCAAATGTTCCGTCGGTTCAGCGCCTCGTCGCGCTGCGCCTCCTCCCGGAGACACCTCACCTCAGCCCCGCACACCTTCACGGGAATCACCGGGTTAGCCACATTAGCTAACAGCCGCTCCAGCACATGGGGCTAACAGCGGAGGCTGAATTACCTTAACAACGATTTCCTCCCTGTCGACATGTTTGGTTCTTCCTCCGACATTTTTTAAAAACACCAGTAGCGAGTGTGAGGAGGCTGACGAGGAGGAGGAAGAGGAGGCTGCTGCTGCTTCTCTCCACACACAGAGGAGGAGGAAGAGGAGGAGGAGGAGGATGGTGGTGATGGAGAAACTGGTCCAGAGAGAACATGAATGATTGATTCCAGGGAGGCAGCAGAGTTAACTGGTTAAACTCCTCCAGGCTGAGGCCATGTGCTTTAACACAGAGGAGACCGAGACTCTGTTGTTATTTAGAACCTTTAACAAGAGAAACAACATGGTCCAGTCTGCCTGCACAGCTCATTCATATGCAACCAGTGTTTATAGAACTATGTCTAATGTTTTATATGTAAGTGCATCACATGCACGCATGCACACACACACTCGTAGGCACGCGTGTAGGCACATTACTTTCTAGTCAGAATGGTGGTCCCTGGGACAAAACCAGTTGAAAACCACTGCCACAAACACTCAACTTCATTATGATCAGTCGTTTGCTTTTAAATGAAGGTGAACGAATTTTAAAGGGTAACACTGCCATCTAGTGCTGGTTCGCCTGTTCTTTGAATTTTCAATGCCACAAACGGTGAATTGTTGTGAAATGAAAATCAACTTTGAACAAAAACATAAATATGCATCAATCAAAACAATAAAAAATAAAATAAATTAGGTTTAGTTAGTGTTTGTCAAACTCTCCTTAACCTGTTACTGCAAAAAAACTGACAGAATCAAGTTACAGAGGAAATCAAACCTTTATTGCCAAACAAGGAGAAAAGAACTTACATTAATATTCACATATGTGGATGTTCAGGAGTCGGAGCTGCAGAAGCACGAAGACAAGACCTGGTTCAACAAGATGTTCAGGACACACCTGTGGTTTTTCACTTGTTTTAAAAAAATCATTTTTTAATGGTTTCTGCATAGCAACGAAAACACAATAATATTCATCTGATAAGCGTTTAACAAATAGTTTATAACGCTTTAGATATATGATTGTTAGTCATAAACACAAATGGTATAACTTCTCCTATGAAGACATTTTATGTTATCACACCTGTGTTTCACTGTGTTGTCATTTATTATCCTGTAAACCCACTGATTGGTGTTAATGTATAAACCCACAACCTCATTATGTGATTTATTATGAAGAGTATTGCCGCTTCATCGTTGGACCTAAAGTCTTTGTGTTGACGCACTTTAAAAATAGAAAGTTGTAAATAAAGGAGATGTGGGGGTGAAATCCTGGATCCCATCAGGGTTAAGAACAGAAGCTCTTGGTTGAATTTAAACAAGATCTCATATCCGTAGATGGTAGAGGGTTGGTTAGTTTAAAACTGTCTTCTCTGCTTTTAACCACAATGGCATCCATATGTGATGCAGGCTGGATGGGGAAATAACAAAATACAGAGGACCAGCTGGTAAATCTAGGCAAGCCATTGAGGGAAAGGTTTACATCCCTCAATTAGTTTGGAAAATGTTTTGTTAGGCCATGTTAGAGTTAGTCCTTTTAAACCCTAACATCAGACGTATGTTAACATATTTAAACCCTTGTCATGGCTCATATCTGCCAACTAGAAGTCTTATCTTCCATAGATACAATGTGTTCAGTGCACCACGGTTTAATGTTGGACTTTATGAACTTGAATATGTGCATAATGTCTCCTTGTAAAGTGTGGCTTGTATAGAATAAATGACGAGTGACAGATTTAGTTGTTTATTGTTTTTAACCTGTTGTGTTTGTTACTTATTGACAATTTGGAATTCAAAACATTGTCCAAGGGTTGAGCGATATATCAAGAATTATCACGATAAATGTCACATCATTGTTTTTCAAAGGCAGATTTTTGCTCCTGATTGATGAAAATGTCATTAAAGAACTTTTCCTTTGTTGTTCTGTGACGTTTATTTTGTCATCACTCCTCTCTTTACGTTAAAGGCAGATTATAGCTCCTGATTGAAGATCTATGTCATTAAAGACCGTTTCCTTTATTGTTCTTTGAAGTTTATTTTGGCATCACTCCTCTCTTTAAGGTAAAGGTAGATTTCTCCTGAGTGAGAATCTATCAAGAGCTTTCACATGTTGGTCTGTGTTTTCAAGCATCTGCCTCCATCCCTCATTTATCTCTGTGTCACTCTCATGCTCTTTATTCCCACTCCCTTCTCTTTCCTTGCTTGAACTCTCCTATCACCCAACCAGTTTGCTAAGGGCCCTCAACCGACCCATATTAAGGTAATTTACCCAACTGTATATTCCCTCCTGCAAATGGTGAAGTCGTCTGAAAAACTGAACTTGTTTGTACTTTATATTAAAGCATGGCAGAATGCAGAAATGCAGAGGGCTCACATTAAACACAGGCAAAATACCCATTCTCTGATATAACTGAATGACGACACCTCCGACACTGATTGTAAAAGTGAAACATTTCTGTACAATGTTTGTATTTCCCTCCATTTATTTAGTTGATAATAAGGTTCTCCTTGTCCTCTTTACTTGCAGTCTCGCCACAGACCTACACAAGAGTTTTATGTACACCGCCCCTACGTACCTCGTCCTGGGCCAGTGTGGAGGAACCCTCAATACCAAGAACCTGGAGGTCACCGCTCCTCTAACCCCACCCCTGAACCGGTGAGGCTCTCTCTCTCTCTCTCTCTCTCTCTCGCTCACGTGCTCACACGCACACGCTAGCCCAATCACTCACCCGCAATAGTTAGAGATAGTGTAGAGTTAGTGGCAGCTCATCAGCCTGGATCTTTAGCTGAGGGATGAAGAGATTGTTGCCTGGTAGCAGTGTGAGCGCGCCGCTCTAATCCTTGATTCACAAAATCTGGATCCACACTAGATTTCACCTGTTTATGTAAATTAACACTCTAATCATCAAGATCCTTTGAAAGTGAAACTTTAACAATCGAACATAACCTCCAATGTGGAGGAACTAATCAGCTGTCTGCTAAAATGGGTGTGGATGCAATTTGGAAACTGAAAATGTTTGGGAAATCTGCAATTAATTTATCATCACGTTAATGTGTATATACTTGTTAATAGTTGAATGTGTGGGAAATGTGCTAAAATTAAATGCATACAATTTAATTGGAATGTTATAAGATAAAATCTTGTATCTATATATTTTCTTGTATTTATGTTTTATTACAATTCATAGTTTGTGTCCATGGTTAATGGATTAATAGATCATAAACACCAACTCCTGCGTTTTGGTGGATGGAATATTAATAAAACGAAAAATCCAAGTACACGTCTTTTAAACTTTTCTCAAATGTGGCTTCTGTCATTCTAGGATGTTGTTATCATACTAATGTTTGTCCAAATTATCATATATCTGGTTTGGTTTAAATAAGTAAAGCCAGTAGAGACGCCATGATTTACGGCAAAGACCTTGAAACTGCGGCTCCATCCAAATAAAACCAGACGTAAACAAGTATTTGCAGCCGATGTAAGCTAAGATCCCAAATTTGCACGTTGTAACAAGAACAGTTTTGTGCTTCGTGAAATAACGTCCACTTCTTGCGATATGAAAATAAAACGATGCGCATTCGTGTTGGCGGAACCGACCTGATGCATGTGTGAACTAAGCAGGTTCAATTTATTACATGTAATCTCAAAAGCAACATGTGAAACAACACATACCTAGAACCGTAAAAAGCAGTTTTTTCTTCTTTAACTGTCGTGGAAGTTACAATTAATCCACGAATCAGCATGTGTAAGAAACCAGCCCTTGTTCTCAGTTGTCTTTGGCAAAACTTTTGATGAGAATGATGCATTACAAAATGTGAAAAAAAAGAAACAGTGTTTGTCTTTTCATGTGTTGATAATAACGAATAGTGTAAACAGACATAATACCGCTGACTATATTTAGTGTGTGCTGAGCGAAAAGGCCGATACTGTACTTGTAACATCTCCTAAAGATAATGTGCTTTTCCCTATTGAAGGCAAGTGAGTGATAATAACACCATTATCAGTACAAAGATATAAAAATGCCTCTTGAGGAACTCTTTAAATTTAACTTAACTGTGGCTTGTGTCTCGGAGAGTCACATTATATGAAATCCAGCCTCTAATCAAAATATATATATTCCTGGGATTTGTCAAAATAAGCTTTGAAACACATTTTGTACACGATTTAGAAAGAAAAACAAATTCCCAGTGAGAATCGAACCCATAATTCCTACTGATAGTCCCATTGTTTACATTCTACTAGAACAGCAACTGTTACAGACAGGACTTGGGACAAATAGAGAAACCCACATTAGAGTGAAGGGCACTGATATCATCATCGCTCTGATAAAGTATGTATCTGTCCATTCAGGCTCCTCTTGAGTCAGCTGGACCGATCCAGCGTGAGGAAGAGGAACAGAGGAGGGGGTCCTTCTCCTTACTGGTACCAGGGGGTCTTCCTGATCCAGTGAAGGGTGAAACCTGCATCTGTCCGGATCTTAATGGAAGCTGCCTCGGCCTCCCTGACAGTCTCCTTCACGGACTGCATCAGGTTCTGAGCGTTGTGGACCAACATCTCAGTGGCCTGGGGGGAAAGGGAACGAGAGATTTAGTGATCGGAATCTCAGAAAGTAACAGGGACCTATACAGGGAATAATAATAAACAGTGTTTACCTGCTCTGACTCCTCTTCGCTGATGTTGGTACGCCCCAGCATGGTGGCCTTGACTGTGGACAGGATCTTGAGCTGAGTGCTGATGGTGGGGATGCGTTCACACACCTGAAAGCAGGTCAGAAAGTCAACAGAGGGAAAGGAAACGTGATTCCAAAACAAATCAAGTGTCGTCTTTCCACAGTGAAAAGACACTAACGCCATTGTTTCCACTCTCTGACAGAGTCACGTGAACTGACCTGGAGCAGGTTGGTCCGGATACGCTTGTCAGTGCACTGCTTGGCCACCTCCTTCGCCATCCGCGTGACCTCATCAGAGGCCTTGGCGATATCTTTGGCGCACTGGATGAGGGCGCGCTTGTTGCCGCTGCCTCCGCGCACCAGACGTGACATCTCCGCCATGAGCAAGGCCATTCGTTTGGCAGCGCCGATTATGTCATTTCCCTACGAGGTACAACAGCAGCACAGTTAATACGGCAGCACGAGGCTTCAAAGTATAAGAGCATCACTGCGTTGACTCACTTTGCTGGACCACTTGCGGGCTTCATCGTGGAGCTGCCTGGCAGCCACCATCATGGGCTCGTTAACCATCACGCCAGCCGGCTGCTCGGGGAACTCCTCGTCCTTCTCCTCAGGAGGAGGAGGCCTGGGGGGAGGAACCTCACCCTCTGGAAGTGGAGGCTTGGGGGGTGCTGCTTCGTCATTGAGCTGCAAGGACAGATCAAAGGGATTCTGGTGACTCATTTGGACACTGGCATCAAACACCTCATCTCCTGCCTCTGCCCTGGTTTGATTATAGCTGTTTCCTCCTCGCTTCCTAACTTACACTGAGTTGATCCAGTTCCGGAGGAGGAGGTGGGAAGTCTGGCTCTTGCGGCTGGAAGGCCTCCCTGACCTTCGCTACGGCACTGAGAATCTTATAACCTGAGTCCATGAAGCCCTTCTGAAGACCTGGGGATCCAAACAAACACGTCACCACTGATCAGAATGTTTCCAAATACAGAAAAATTATCTTAAAACCTGTGACTAGTCTGTTTACTTGGATCGTGGATATTTCCGGCCACAGCCTTTGCGTCCATGACCATCGGAGAAATGGTCTGGCTCAGTTCATCGGACGCAGCCTTCACCATCTCCCTGAATTTAGGATCTTCAGAGTTCTCCACCTCTCGCTTCGCCACCAGGAGGATGCGGTTGGCTCTGCGGGCGATGCTGGTGGCGCCGGCGACCAGCATCTGGGGCTGGTGGTTGGCCATGGCCGCGCGGCACTTGTCCAGGTCCTTCTTGATGGCGTCCTCTGAGGCATCCAGGAGAGACTTGGTGTCGATGGCCTCGTCCACCAAACCTGAACGACATCCATAACGTGTTAATATCGTGGGATGAAGATCATCTGTGATCAGGGGATATAAAAGCGTCCTTTAATGCCTCACCTGTCATTTTTTCCACATTGTCGATCCACTGATTCTTCATGGTTTCAAAATGCTCATACGCAGCTTGGTTGCCGGGGTTTCTCAGCAGAATACGAGCAGCTGACACCACCTAGAAAACAACCCCCCCCCCGCCTCTGTTAGGACTGTTTAAGACTCAAGAAGCAGGGAACACTTACATCTCTGTGAGGGGGGGGCAGTCAAAAGGAAACAGATAGGGTCTAAACACTAAACTGTGACATACTTGTGGTGTTAAGTCTCTCGTGGATTTGACAGCCGCCTGGATTCCCTCCACCGTGCTCTTGTTGGCCGTGCCGACTGCAGCCGCCTTCTCTGCGGTGGTGCCGAGCTTATTGGCGTGGTTCTCGAAGTTGGCAGCGCGTTCGTCAAAGACCTACACATGATCCAATTAAACAATTATCCAACAGGGCAGTTAGAAATAACACAACACCCTGCCAATAAATATAACAACCACTTGACAGCGAGGAGCGGGAAGGACTGTACCACTGACCTCATCTCGGTTGGGGGTTTCCAGCGGAGCCGTAGCCGCCACCGCCAGTAGCTTGATGGGAGTGGTGGTGTCACTGAAGATGTCCGACACCTCCTGAGTCATCGTTTCCTGCATCTTTCCTTTCAGGTCCTAACAGACATTACAAATAATCAGCACACGCTACTGGAAAATTTTTAATTAGGTTTGAGTAGTTTTAGTTTAAGTTTCAGTGTGAATATAACACCTTGTACTCCATTACATTTACATCTGATAGTTGCTATTGTTGCCCTACTTGCAGATGTTGAGTTTTATATTCACTAATCCGACGATTTTGCCAAATTTACTAAATTTTTAGTGCCGACCTTTATCAATTTTCTCACAGTGGGATAACTACTCATATCTTTGGGTGCTGTATGTCTTCCACCACTTGTAACCAGCAGAGGGGGCTGTTTCTCTGTTTCATGCATGAATCCTGATTTACAGTGTCCCAGAGAAGCTACAGGTGTGAAAGGGAAGGAGACTGGTTCTGTGAGCTGTCTTACTTTCAAAGCCTCCTGGAGCTGCTGAGCCACATTTCTGGCCTGTGGTGATTCCCCTTCACCGCGGGCGGCCAGGTCGGCGAGCTGCGCCATGAGCTGCTCCACCTGCTCACATTTCCCCAGCAGCTCCTGCCTGTACGGCCCCGGCAGAGCGTTGGCCAGCCTGCGGCCCTCTGCCACCAGGCCCCGGATCGCTGCCTGGCCTGGAAACACAAGCAGACAAATACATGTAAAAAACCTGTGGACTAATGTGTCAGGTCATCTGCTGCTTCTGAATTTTATATGGAACAAAGACCTAAATATCTCTTTGCTAGAATTTCAAGGCAGTTTTGCTAAATGCACAGTAGCATCTCTTAACCAGTAGTTATAATAATGATGGCGTGTGTGTGTTTCTGTTCTGTATTATTTCATGTTGTGTCCTCTGTTATATTGTGGGAACCAGTTCCTCTGAGAACAGCCTCCAGCTCTGTTGTATTAAAGATGATGTCAAACCAAAACCAAAGAATAAAACATCACTTTGGGAAGAGTGTTGTGGAATGATGAGTTCAGTAGAAAGCGTCATGTATAAGTGTCTGGACTGCAATGTGGCCACCGCAGCAGTGGAAAGAATGTTAAGGAGTGCAGGAGAAGGTTAGTGAGAGGTGAGGAGGTTGGTGCCGCTGGGAGCCGGACTCACCCACGCCGCTATCATCCACGTTGGGATTGTCAATCCACCGCTGGGCCTGCTCGATCTTCCCCTCCAAATGAACAGCCGCCTTGGCCGGCCTGCTGTTGGCCACAGCTTTGTTGGTTTTGGATTGCAGGTTCTGAAGAGCTGTTGCAATCTGTTTAGCCAAAGTTCTGGCTTCAATGGTGTCACCTCTACCCCTACAAGGAAATGAAAAAGAGTAAAACATGTCTGAGGTGCTGTTTAATCAGAAAGATATCCCTGTAATGAAGTCTGTGAACGAGCAGCCAGTTAGTTGACTAAGTGCCTGTTTATCCAAATTCAGAGACGTTCGTCTAATGTTGGGAAACAGAGGTGAGGACCAAAAACATGAATCAATTGTAGAATTAAATCCGTTTTCGCACTGGAAGAAAACTCATGTGAGCATGTTGTGACAGGATCTTTCAATTTCAGCGATAACTAGAAGAGAAGAACCGTGGAAACGAGGAAACTAAATACATCATACATGAAAACTAACACCACCACTGTTTCCTGGCAGCGGAGGGAATCAGATGCACTTAAGTGAAGGAAGTGAACTGAACTGATCCAAGTATTGAATTCAAACATTTGAACCAGTGGAATAATGTGTGAAAGCAGAGTAGAGAGGGGCGATGATGAAACTCAGGCCTGAACTCGGACGAACAAACTAACAGCATGAATCAGTTTCATATTTTTCCGAGAGCCAGTAACTCACTGTCTTCTGAGCTCCGACAGCTTGGCAGTCATGGCAGCGATCTCTCCGATAGAACGCAAAATGTCCTCTCTTTCTTTAGGATCCTCACACATGTCTGCAATCCGTTTGGCCTCCATGAGCAGAGCCTTGATGTTCTCCTCTCCCTCTGGGCCACCGTTAGGGTCTGCGAGCCAATTCTGAGCAGGAAATGAAAAACACTCAAAACTCCCAACCGAATCACGTTTGGTGTGAATCCATGTTTTTGTATGACCGACTCTTTTCACACGAGGGTTAACGACTCACTTGTGCAGCGTCGATCCGCTTGGCGATCGCCTGCTTGGAGTTAGTCATGGCTTCCAGTTTGCGAGCGGCGTTCTCCACCTTGCCAGTTAGCACGTCGAGCCCTTGGGAAACCTGCTGGGCCTTCTGCATGGCGGCTGGGGTTGCCCCCTGACCCCTGGGGTGGAAAAATAACACATGGATACCACAAAAGCCCACACGTGCACACGTCATGTTCCCTGATCTACACACGCTCCCCTTGTTTAAAAACAGTGTTTCCTATCTTAAAGCCTCTATTTCTAGACAAGGCTCAGAGGCTGCGCTCGGTTTTCAGAGGAGTAACACAACCAGGGGTTAAAGCAGATTATAGATTAATACCAGACAGCTGCTTTTAATCTAATTTAACTCAGGGTCCCTGGTGACAATCAAATTTCACAGCAGAGGGATATCACTTCCACTCTTACACACTTAAATCCCAGATAATATGCTTACTAGCTTACACTCACATGGATGTAAAACATAACCTAGTAAAGAGAAGGAGCATTTATCAACATAAATATGAAAATTAAATTAATGTGGAAACAAAGATCATGAGGCTGTGTAAAGAAAACGACATGAGATACGAAGAATTGTGACACAGATACACAAAGCAAAGATTGTTTTTTATGTTTTTATTACCTGGCTCTCATCTCAGACAACTGGTCGGTCATCTGGCCCAGGGTCTTGGCCGTGCCCAGGATATCTCTCCGCTCCTTCCCCGCACACAGTTCGCCGACCTTCCCGGCCTCGTCGAGGATCTGTCGAATGGCGTGCTCGCCTTGGTCCCCTAGAAGCACAACGTGCATGGTCAGACACGCGAATAACTTCACTAAATACAATGAGATCCTCAGCCTGAGGACATGATCAGCGACAGAGGGCAAAGTTCAGGGAAGAGGACGTGTTTATTACCAGGTTGAGCGTTTGGATCCCTCAGCCAATTCTTAGCCTGAGACATCTTTGAGTCGATGAGCCCCAGAGCCCTCCTGATGGCCTCCGTGTCCTTTAGAGGCAGAAAGGACAGAATTAATTAATAACTTAAAAGGGAATCGATGAAACCTTTGATCGTTCCATGTATACATGATGTCTGTATAAATCATGGCTGTATTATTCCACAGGCATTTTGTTTTAAGGGTTAATTTTAGGTTAATATTCCTAGATTAGATGTATCATACTCTTATTTATAAACCAAGTCATGACTCCTAGGAACTGAGATATATTTGCTCCCTCACTGCGAGTGAGTTCAATTCAGGAAGAGCCTCAGGTTCTCTGCATTGCCATAATCAAACCCAGTGCACAGCAAAGTCCATGTGCTGGATCACTAACATCTGTAAAGCACACACGAGTAGTGCATGCTGTTCCCATCATCAGTGCTGAGCAGGTCACGTTATGAAAGCCAAACCAGTCTCCATTGTATCTCGATCACAGCGGATGGAAATACAACAATCTGTCCAACCAAGCAGAGTCCTGTCGGACACGGAGCGAAGCAGGAGCAGATGAACGAGTGGGTAAAGTGAGAGTTTCATGATGCAGCTTGAATCCTCATCACAGAGTTCAGCGGGGGTTTCATAGGAAATCAAGAACACACCGCTTGTTTAAAACTATTCATCACCCCCGCAGTGTTCGCCTTGTCAAAGTAAAAGAGAACAACAAAGCGCATTTGTTTGCCCAACTGGGAGTGTGCTGAGCCGAACGAGGGAGTGGGGCAAACAGGAAGTCGAAAGGTGTGAGGTTTCGCCACCGGAGCTGCGTGGGTGCGTTAGTTTACTGTTCAGACTTGTGCTGCTGCTGGTGTGTCACTAACCAGAGTGCAGAATGGAGTGAGGTGACATGGAAGACGCACATATCAGGATCTTTGCATTCATGTTAAACTCAAACACAGATCAAATACAGCTCATCAACAAAACACAAACATTTGCACTGTTATTTAAATCAGAACTGGTTTGTTTCGTGTGATTAGTTTGAGTGCATATTTTATGTTTTTAAGGAAGTAAGATTTGTGAAGAAACTCCGTCGGATTAAAACAAAAATTAGCCATTCGTACAACAAACTCCATATCAGATATTCTGTGTGTGCTCCTCCTATGGCTGTTAGATACAAGAAGCGATGAGAAGAAACCTGATTATCCTGGTGAAAAGACGAGAACAATCAATACTGCAGGAGTCAGCTCGATCGATAACCAGAGATGCTGAGGACATGCATATACTGACATAGGAGGAGGACACACAGATGTTGATACTACGTCATATTATGAAGCAAAACAAATCCAAAAACTGAAAAACCAACTATATAGATCAAAATTCAGGCAATTAAACAACTGCTCAACACTTTCAATAGACACCATTCCAATACCTGTATAGCAATATTCACACCGTTTTATTTACCCTATCTATACACAGTTTAAACTCACTACAGTTCTGCGGCAAAAAGAAGAAGCACACAATGGCACCACAAAGCACAAGACAGCACACACTGTCAGACATGCTGCTGCACAAACAGGGCGCGAGAGAAGTAAGGCTTACCTTCTACAGGGAGTGAAGGGAGAAATAAACGGTAAACAGAAAAGGAAGAACGACATGAATACAAATGTTTAACTGGACATACCAACTGGGAGCGACAAAGAAAAGTGTAGACAATGAAAAAAGGTGGCACAAGATAGAGCCATTTAGAAGTTCAGTAGGAGTGGGTCGCCCTGTTCTTTCATTTATCTGAGGCTTTCGGTACTGTTCTTCTGGAATCTATGGGATTTTATTAAAAAAGGTGTGCAACAGGGTTCTATTCCAGGTCCATTTTTAACTTGTGAAATTGGTCAAATAATTTTGGTCATTGCAATTCATCTGCAGGTTGAAAATGCTATTTATGTACAACAGTAGTACAACCACTCCACTGAGGTGAATATTACTACAAAATGAAAAGGTATCTTCTTATAAATACCTTGGTTTCTAGCTCAATGATGAGCAGTGCTTCAAAAACATTTATAAACAAAACTTTATTTTATTGATATAAGGCAAATATGTCTTAAAATCATCATTTTAATACTGACAGTGTGTTATTTGAATACTATCCTCCACTCGTGAGGATAATCTTTTAAAATTGTGTTTAATCACATCATATCCCTTTTGACTGACATAAGTGTGAATTCATGTGTTTTCTTTGCATTGCACCAGAGCCTCCTTGTAAAAGACAACTTGCTCTTAATGGCCATCTCTGTTTAAATAAAGTTTTGAATAATTTCAAGAGTGTTGGAACAGGAAAGAAGCAGAACGTGCAGAGCAAAAGAACAGAACAGCTACATAGACACAGACAAAGTTGAAGCGTGCCTACTTTAATTACTGTATCTATGCTTAAAATATATAACAAAAGCATTTTTTATCACACCTGTTAACCTTGAAATTAGGTCCCTGATGAAACAGGCAGAAAAAAAGAGATTAAAGATCTCTCCGGGGCTGCAGCCTCTAGCCAAAGGCATTCTGGGAGTGTGAAAGGGCACAGTAGGTAGCAAACAAAATTCGATTTGGTGACCCATAAAGAATGCAATAATCTGTGTAAACACTCTCAGCAACTTAAAGGGTAATCCGCAGTAAATGAAAACATTTATGTGTTAACGTGTGAAAATGTAACTTTAATGGCAAAAGACAAGCTAAAGTTTTTAAAGCACTTAAGAATTGAAAACGTAGTAACTGTTGTGTGTACCTTGTTGGCCCACGCGTCCTCGTCCCAGGACGTGAGCTGCAGAACTCTGATGATCTCGTTTATCTCGCCACTCATCTTCTCAAAGGTGAAGTTACGGTTCTTCAAGGCCTCCTCCACACCCTGGCTGCCGGACGTCTTGGTTGTCACAAATATTTTGATACCTGAAATTTAAAAAATAACTCACAATTCACAACCCAACCTAATGATACTATCCTAAAAATGAAGTTTGCATGGTGTGGGCCGATGTCTGTGCTTTACTTGAGGTGCTGTGTGTGTTTACCTGAGATGAGGATCGGCAGCAGCTCTTTGACTGTGTTCATGGAGTTGACCAGCATCACCCGGTGCTCCTGGTGGGTCAGCTCCTGCTGGCGTTCATCTATCATCTTCGCCATCTTCGTCATTCCTGGACACAGGATACAAAACAAGAAGTGGAAAGGAAAGAAAATCAGCACAATTAAACAAATAATTCACTCGTAGGGTCATTTTGTTGTCCGATCAGTACACGGGTATTAAGGGCACGGACAATTCTTATAACTAATCTATTATTATTATTATAATACATTGAATTTGATTAATACATAACAGTTTCTTTACTGGTTAACACTAAATCGACAGGGCTTTTACTTATTGTATTTTCTGTATTTTATTCTATATTAGTACTTTTGCATTGAGGTATTACCGCTTATCTCAGTCAAAATACTCAAAAATACATGAATGAATTTTTAAACATCAAAACAAAACTGTTAACTTGGAATAAACATCAATCCCTGTGATACTGTCAAGTGAAACTTAATTTGTGTGAACCTGACATAGTGCCATGGTAACTGACCTGGTCCGAGGTTCTTTGTGTATGTGACCAGGTCGCCCATCGACTCCACCACCTCTGCCACCGTCAGGTACTCGAGGATGCCTTTGCACACACGGATTATTTTGCGGACCTGTGACAATGTTTGGATAAAACATTCAAAACAATGATGTCTTTGCAAAGAATAATGATTATGCAAACGCCCGTCCCCATCACACACCCAGATTCCCTCCAATTAACCTCTGACAATGCGGCCGCCTGACATTCCGGCCCCTTTTTTGTCCTGCGTCACACCAGATGAATGTGGACTGCTGGTGTCACAGCTCCACTATTCAGAGCGATCCCAGAGCTGCATTTGAAATCACGATGGCACCGCTGACGGATGACTCCTGCTGAGTCCTGCTGACTGCTGCACGGAGAAAAGAGACACCCGCCTGTGGCTGCTCACAGAGAGCTGATCTGCAACTTTCCTTTTTTCATCTCCATCCCTTAGAGGATAAGACTGTTGGGCCTGATAGATGATACCACTGCCTGGTATAAGACATAGTGTTTGTGGAAGAAATATGTATAGTTCCACAGGCACGTCTGTTATATTAATCTACAGCTCTGACGTCTTTATAAGCATTACAGTGCCCAAGAGGAAGGCAGGAACAGATTCTGTCCTTATACCAGTAGAGCCTGTGGCGGCAGCAGACCTCTTCCATGATAAAATGTCCATTAAAAAGATATTAAAACCCTTTCAGCTCAGCTAGTACTCAATGAAAATCAATGCAACAACCCTGAATACAGTTACAAGCTTCTGTGTATGCTCTTCTCATTTCTCAGCTTCTGTTGCCAACTGGTTTTAAGTCGGTGTTGGTCAGTCTGGCCTATCCCCATTACCTTCTATCGTAAAAATACAGATATACATCACCTTACAGCCTGACCAATACTTAAACATTGATCTGATGGGAAAATGTTTTTTAAGTTGTCAAAAATACTTTGTTCAGCTGCTTAAATTGCGAATTCTGCTTCCTGCCTTCATTTATAACTATAACCAGCAAAGAACATACATCGTTTTAGTGATCTGAAACATCACCTTTGAATATTTGACCTGTCCAAGTGAGAGTGGATACCCCCACCCTTCACCATTTTGCTCTAATGCTTTATTAATGCACTGGGAGGAAACCCGAGCACCAGAGGAAGAGAAATTGAATTCTTCCACCATCAGGTATCTCAATAAACCATCTCTGAATTCACATGTTTCTGAAGTTAGAGGCAGAACCACATCCTGCAAAATGTATAAAACCTCAGAACTGATGAGGTGCGAGTCCTCAACTCCTCGATCAGAAATCTGCCGGTTAGCAGTTTGTCCAAAGAAAGAATGATTAATGACTGAGTGATTGAATGACAGAATACCTCGGCTTCATCAAAAGTCAGGAGGAGGTCAGAGGTCCCGGAGAGGATGCCCCGGGAGCCATCGATGAGGTAATCACGAGCAGGAACGGAGTAGGGGTCAGCTTTCAGCATGGAGGCAGCCTGCACCAGTTTAGTGCACGCATTCTCCACTCTGTGGAGAGTAGAAGATTTATTTAAGGAACAGTAAAAAAAACAAAACCCTCAAAACAAGTCATGCTGTTGATATGAAGCCTCTCAGAAGCCAGATGGACACTACACATGGAAACAGCAGATTGAGTGCAACAATACCAGAAGCTTGAGGATACATATATAGTAACAAGTGTTTAAAAATGACTTTGTTTCATTTCCTCTTCATTAATGCTTTTTGAGTCAGATTGAGTCATAATCCCAGATGAAAATAGAATCATCCTTCCTCTTTTATACAGAGTTTAGATTTGGAATCAAGAAGGGGTTTTCCTCTCCACACGTGTCAAAGCCTAAAAACACATTCCGTAATCCATTTGTTTATATAGACACTTAAGGATCCAAATTTATAAACCTGAAATAACACAAATCAAGACATATGAATATGTATATATATAAAATTTTGCTTTTAGTCCAATTTGGATGATTTTCAAACAGGATTTACAATAAATGTATGTTTTTCCTTATCGATTTTGCCCTGAAAAGAGCATGAAAGGAACAGCCAAATTATTTGAGCTTTTGAAGGTTCATTCTTAATCTTAGAAATAGTCACTAAAAGGTCAACAACAAACATTTTTCCTGAAACTTTATCCCACAAAATGCAACTGTACGAAATCTTCCCGGGAGTTAGAAGAAGGATTGAACAGCTAATTTGAAGTGAATGATTTGGTCAGGCTTGGTAAAAAATAAAAAAAAACATACTAAGAATGGAAGGTATCATGTGTTGTATAAGCACGAGCATGTATATCCCATGACTCTAACTGGCACCGGTCCAGTTCAACTCCTGCTCCCACAGAAATGTAAATGATTGGCTCCTAGGCGTGATGCACTCAACGAACACCAGAGCAACAGACACTGCAGGTTCAGGCCTTCGATCCAGCGTCACACATGCCACCTGCATAGCATCATAGCAGACATATTGCACAAAGGAAATGGCAACAAGCCAAGGACAAACACATGTTCTGATTCCCACAGTGAGCTAACTTCTTACTTTTGTCTTATGCCAAATGTTGCCACAGTAACAAGAGGGATGTTTATCACTGTTTTCCACATTTTAGGTGTTGGCCTTGGTTTCTGTTCTTCAGGAGGAGCAAGTCTCCTGAAGATCGAAGCTGACTTGAGTGTGTGTGTGTGTATGTGTGTGTCTCTTTGCAGAGCCAGCCAGCCGTGTCCTTCAGCGTGCACAAGTGAGAAACTGCCATGCATTAACCGGACCCCGACAGACACTATATATAGTGGCGGAGACGCATTCCAGCACTTGTGCTGATGGATGACGACAGGGTGACGATGTGACTTTGAGGCGCCAAATGTGTTGAGCCTGACGACCTGGGCCTGCCAATGCATTTCATCCCTGACCTTGGGGCTCCCGGGACCTGCCCTGCCCTCCCTCCACCGTATTATCTCATGCAGTTACGATCGGTGAAGGACTGATACGGACAGACGGCAGCTGGGCACAAGCTAATGATTTATGATGATGCGGATTCAGCAAGGGAGACAAATACTTTGATTAAAAGGGTGCAGGTCTCCTTTTTTACATTAATATATAAACTTTTATATTTCCACGGGAACGAAAAGCAGCAGCAGCCAGAGGCTCTTATCTATGGGTACATGTACAGTATGGGTCTGTGGCCCTTCTCCTTCAAGTGTAAGCAGCTCCTCCCTGGGCAAAAAAGTATCTGTGCTACACCAGGGCGAGACTGGGAGGCACTTAACATGCCATGTCTGACCTTTGCTTGGGCACAACCGGCCATTACTGCAACAGATAAAGAGAGAAAGAGAGCCAAAGGGAGGCTAGTGGGTTCCCCTGTCGAGAGAGAATCACTTCATCCAAACATCTTTGTCATTAAATGAAATAGGTGTGCAAAGCGATCCGTGTGTGCTTACTTGATAAAAGCTGGCGGCATGTCCCGTTTCATGACCTGGTCCTCTGTGGTTTGTACAGTGTCCCTCCCCACCTGGAAAAAACAGAGACTTCCATCAGTACACTTGATTTCATGAGACAAGACATTTGAGCCTGACAAATTTATTGGCTGGATGATAAAAATCTTGTTGGACATGTCAGTATCAGCATTTTTGTTTACCGATATGAAAAGCTTTATAGTATAGAATTAAGCTAAGGATTTAAACCCTGAAAGGATAAGCGGAATATAGATAATGGATGGATGGAAGTTCAATAAATGTATTTGTATTTATTTTGATTTGTAGTAATATATAATAAAGTGTATAATATCCCTCTCTAATTGATTTGTTATAAGGGTTTAGTAACATTTTATTGACAATCTTATATATATGTAAAAGCCAACTTCAACAATTTGGGCACAAGTGAGCTATTATGAAACAGTTTTCTCAAGCAGGTTCTCACTCTGACTCGTCCAGTAACTTTCATACTGATTTCGCCCCCTTGTGTCAGTCATTCCTTTTGTCTCATCTCTTTCAGGGTCACATGAGGCCGGGGACGAGGGGTCTGTGAGGACACCCTGTGCAGGTCACTGGTCCTTTTACAGTGCCAACATAGATGCAGCGCATTCACATTCCCTTTCATGCAACAGTTCAGCATGACTGCATGTGTGAGGAATGCAGGAGGAAACTGTATCAGATAAAAACAGATGACCATAGACGACAAATCTTAAATCAACCATCATACAGCACCTGCATGTGTTACTGCGAAGGAGTTGATATGAATCAATGGTTGTTTTTTTTGTTTGGACGGTGAGATCATGTGCCACAAACCGAGGTTAAACCTGCAACAGCGACGTGTTGTGTGCTGTTTTCAGTCCACAGCATTTTTGCTATTTTTATATTGTTAATTGGATTGTTGACTGAATAACTTGAAGAACAAAACTTTTAAGAATCTCTATTAAACACAGATTTGTAAAGTTTTTACTCTTCATCAAGTTGCAACTCAGCTAGTGTTCTGTAATGGTGTCAGTTCATATGCAGCACCTACAGAACACAGCACTAATGTTTCACACTCTGACTTGTGAAATTCAACCACAGGATCATTTTGACAACACGCTATCTTCTGAAGCTCAACTTCTTCTTTATTTCGGTAACAGTATAAGCGTGGTAATGGAGATTTACAGAAACAGAGGGTTTGGCTGGAGGTCTTTGCCATTACCAAACATGGTAATTAGACAGCATTAAATTAAAACAAAGGAGGAAGCACTTCTTTTAGTTGGAAGATCCCTTCTTCCAAACCAGTTAGCTACTCTATCATATTTAGTAACTAAATGTGGAAGCAGGGGCTGAAACACACACATCATCTCTCCATCCTCAGCCCACGATGCCTGGCTCATCAGTCATGACGAGGCTGCATCAGTCAACACCTCCAGGTTCAGAAGCACTGACACAGATACACGTCCTCAGAAGTGTTTAAAGTTTAGATCCATTACAACTTCAGCACATATTTTAATACGGCAACAGATTGTGCATTGTTGTCCAAATTTTACGGCTGTGACAGTTTTAATCATGCAGTTTTCCGGGAGGACGTCCCGTTACTCATCCAGGGAACCGATATTTCAACGAGACAGCTGTTGGTGGTGTGTGTGGGGGGGAGTGCTCGGGCATCAGCAGAGTTATATTGTGTAAAGCAGCTGAACGCCTCCACTCCTTCGTGTTCCAATATGACTCACCTCCCCCACCATGACCTCAGCTCTGGAGGGAGACACAACTCACCCAGGACCAGCTTGTCTCGGGTGAGGGATCGCACTCGATCATACTGGGACACATTGACTTGGTTAAAAAATGCGAGAGGACAATGGCGAGATGTTAAATTTGTCTTTTTCCGTCATTGTTTTTATAACAAATATGAACTACAGGCGCAATTACCTCACTGTCATGGTGTGCAACATTTTCCTCTTATTCAAATCTGCTGAATTGCACAAACGTATACATGCTAAGTGCTATAAGCTAAACAAGATGGTTACGACTGCTGAAGCAATTAGTTATTCGATCAATCAATATAAGTAATTTGAATCATTTGCAATTCGTATATTTACAGAAATATAATAAACAGACAGGTTTTGGACTGTGGGTCGGACAAAACCAGTAATTTAGAGAAGTTAGCTCAACCTGAGAAACTGGTTCGATCTGAAACTCCTAAAAAAAATGATTTAGCTTATTAAGGATGTTTTCTTGATGCTGTGGCTGGGACAGCTTGTCAACATGTCAGACTACAGGCAGTGAGCAGCGCCATTCCAGATGGCTGACCTGGAGGCTGAAAGGGAGCAGCGAAGACGTGCATCTCTTCACTCTCTTTTCTCTTGGCCCTTATAAATAAGGGCCAAAGGTTGTTCCAAACTAAAACTGACCTGTAATGGCAGCGTGCATATGCCACCCTGACATTCCACCAGTAAGTGGCTCTGAACAAAAGCCAACAATAACCAAAGCCGTTTGGTCCCGTTCAACTATAGAGAGGAGCCAGGCTGCAGAGCAGGGATATAAAGAGCAGTAAAGTGAGGAGGGAGGATGTGATAAAAAGATGTTATAGGCTAACTTAGCAATAAATAACACACACGTGACCTCCTCTAACAAAGCAATACCCCTGTCTGATCTAAGGCAAGCTGCCTTTGCAAAGGGAAATAATTTTTTATGATGTGAACTTGGCAGTTAAAAAATCAACTCTGCCAAAATATACACCCCCGCTTGTATTTCACTAGAAATTTGGAGGATCAAATGATGTGACCCACATTATCCGTTGGTAGCTTGCTATTTAAAAAGTTGGCTTAAAAAAACAGGAAATGCAAATCATGCCAGAAAAAATAACAGTACATCCCCACAGGAGTCTAATGCAGAAGGACAGCAGTGTGTAGCAGGTGGTTTAATCAAAACGACCATGGGACACAAATTAAAACAATTCCACAAGTGCCTTTGCTAGTTTCATAACAGCTCAGTTTTCACTTTCCTGTCAGCAGCCACGTTGTTTGAATAGAATATGAACTTGCTCCAATCTGAGCTCTCAAAGAGAAAAAAGAAGATGGCACAACACCAATAATTGATAAAGGGACAATACGTCTGGTGCAGTGACCTCTTTTTGCCCTTTCTTAAATTAGCAAAGGTGGATTTGGACACCGGCCTTCTGGCTTTGGAGGAGAACTTCTCCAAGGTACTGAGCTGCAGTTTGACTAGAAGAACTTGCTACACCTGCTTGTGTATTCTCAACAAATTATCACAACACAAAGATTTATGTGAGATCGAGTCAAGTCCAGACATGACTTCAGCTGAACAAAAGACAGACCAGATGACAGATTGACACTGAGGAGGCCAAAAGCCACGTCTGAGCTGCATTTAACAAGCGCTGAGTCAAATTCTCCCCAAAGCATCACGTAGGAGTTCTAATACCAAGCAGACTTCAGTTTCATGGTGCTGTCTGTATTCAACAGGTCATCGCCTTCTTCCCTTTCCTGCTCCCCGTGGAGCCTCATCCTGCTGTCTGTGAAGTTCAAAATCAGTCTGCAGCCAAGAAGCGATCCAAACAATTCACTGCAAAAATAGATCAGTGACCCGAGTTTATCAGAGTTGTTGTCAAGCAGTTTGTGGTGCTTGGCTGTCTTCCCCATTTGTGAGCCTCTGTCGGGATTATTTTAAGTACAGCCTTATCTGAGAGGTTCAAATGTCAATATTTTGGTCCCAGAGACCTATCTTCAAATTGCATGTTTCACTAACCAACAATGCAAACATTAAAGATATTCAATGTACAAGAACATCAAAGGGAAAGCTCATGATTAGAGAACCTGGAACCAGCTCAAGCATTTGCTTGATGAATGACTAGGTCGATACATTTATATGTTGCCTTTTTTTAATAAATGACAACCAATACAGAAAACAGCTCTGCAGGAGGAAGTAATGACATGAGGCCATTCAGTTTCAGCCTATTTCTAACCAGAGCTGAGACCCATACAAACCACAGCACAAATATCTCTTTCCCTGAAAAGACTCCACTCCAATGTAATACATTGGTTCACGTCCTCCTTCTTTAGAAGATCATTGAAACAGTGTCATGTTCTTCCATGCTGTCAGATACTACGCTACACACCGACAGACTCAAGTCATTTACCATTTTGATCGGGGGGGGGGAGACTGACGATCCTTTTAACCTTCCAAGAGAGCTGTGCGGAAACCATGTGCTGCGAAGTAGCTTGATAAAGTGGCTGCTCCTTCGGAACAGACTCGGCTTTGTTGACAACGGCCCATCGCTCTGCCCGGAGAAGAAAGGCCGCTCTGAAAGCCTCAAGGCTGCCAAGACACAGTCTGCCTTTCACATGTTGGGCAGTTTCACACAATGCAGCGTTAATTGTGGCGACCACAAAGATTTACGACGGCAGAATTCTGGCAAGCGCCTTTGCCGCTGCCCTTAGCAATGTTTTACAGATAAACTGTATTATTCTACACACGGGTGGATTTTCTGTGCAACTCGGATACCGATTCTTACTCTAGGTGACTTTGAAATGCAATCAGATGAGACATGGTCACAAACTGATGGTGCAGCACTCCGTCAGCAACACATGATCAATAGTGTCGGATCCTGCATTCTGAGATACCGAATGGCTTTTGACAAATAATGACTCGGAGGGGTGACAAATAAGTTGCTCTATAGGTCAAAACCTTTAAGGTGCATCTGTCAAGTGTTGTCAAGTATAGGTCATTAGCTTGGTTCAGGAAGTAGCTACACATGGGGTGTCCACGGCGATGAAAGTCACAAATCAAATAGCTTGCTTTGCCACGGCCAAGTAGGCCCCCACAGCGAGAGAATACATCGCAGCCATCCATCTCATGTTACTGGAGCTTAGCAGCTCATACAGTGTTACTAGGGAGCAGCACTCATCGGTGTGAATCCTCCTCTTTAAAAGAAGAGTGAGTCAATAAGATGAGCTGTCACTTTCCGCTGGAGCGAAGGATCGCTAAAAGAGCAGAGATTACTTTTACTGCATCTACAGAGGGTTGGCAGGAGGACGCAGCATCAAACTCAGTGTTCCAAAACGGGGATTCAACGGACCATAAAACTACTGTGAGGCACAAATGTCTGAGGCCACGTTCCAATAAAAATTGAAGCAGTGAGTATTATGAGGTGTTATTTTGGGTGGTAATGAATACTGGTGAATACTTATTACCCCGTACTCCCACTTTCCAGGGAGTGGTACACGTCGTGGTTTTTTCTATTGAACTGTTGGCCAATTTTTTGGGGAAAACTCATGCACATGAATTAGCATTAGTCTTTCATATCAGAAAATAGCCAATTCTTGTTCATCACTTAGGTTGTGCATCCAAATTAACTAACCTTTATTCATACTCAAAGAAGCACTGGGGGATGCCCTCCGCATGACAGGATGCATAAATGCTGCAGCTGCATGCTATTGAGTCTATTGAGAGCCTTGTTCCTTTTCATTCAAGCCTTCGATAAAGGTTAAGACTGTTTGCCAGCTTCATAGAATTTAACTGCTTGACAACAAATCACAGGAATCGCCTGTAAACTTGTCGCCCATGTGAGGCAGCACGGGGCGCCATAGGGCTTAATGGGAGGCATTCATTTGAACTATACAGAGTTTTACTTCTCATTGATTTGAACTTGACTTTTTATTCTCAGGCAAAAGGTAACAGCCCTGGTGTGTTGACTTCTGTGTCATTGTTTGAAGCCATTAACTCTCAGTACCTCACTGCAGAGGGAGAAGGGGTTTCCCTTAGCTGAATCGCACACTCCTGTTCCTGAGAGAGGCCGACAGCTGCCGGGTCTTCCTGACTTGGCTTCCTGCATTTCCTTATAATTTCTAAATTCCTCAGCAACCTCCTGGTCAGATAAAGTCGTCAGATGCAGTATGAATCCTTACCACAAGAACAATTGGAAACACTGCACATGCACATGCACCCTTTGTTCTTGTGTCTGTTACCGAGATGCCAGAGTAAAATTGTGAGCAGTTTTAAAAGATTTCCCTTGACAAATCACAGGAAGTTGGGGTTCCAGGGAAGAGGAAGTGTGTCCTTTTGTATGCTTTTAAGCACTAAGATTAATGACCATTTGTTTCCCCATCTGTAAAGGATTAGGGTTTGAGGGTTGACCTAACCCCTATAACCACAGTTTATCATATAAAAAAATCTTCATAATGTTTGGATGTTCAGCGTCTACAGTTGAGCCCAACTTTAAGTCACTGCATGTTTTGCATAATGTCATATTTTGCAAGTTCAGCATTGCAGAAGTTGCCAACTTCATTATAACCAAACAGTCAATGTACAGACATTTATTGACCTGCATACAGAAGCCTCTCTTAAAGTCTGATCTGTGCAAACAGCAGGACTAAATCTTACAGCTTTATCCGTTCCAGGACCCTAAATCAACAGCATTCTTTTCTTTATCCAACCTCTATAAAAAAAGGAGCCATAAAAAAAGTACTCCAACATGCCTGGCATTAAAAGGAGTCGTTTAGTCAGCTCAAAAGAATGACTGCAGAGTCCGACACAGAGAAGCATGTTGTTCTTCCATTTACGGCAGCAGGAAAATTTTTTAGCTATGAATCACTTAATAAGCAACATCAACATTTGCATATTTGATAAGCTGTGATGTGAACAGCAAACATTATTTAATTCCAAATGTAATGCAAAGACTTAATAAATGTTTTTGCTCCACATTCGCAACTTGAAAGTTAAACCTGAGACTAATGAGACAAAAGTAGAATGATGCCTCAGGCGCCAGTTGGTTGACGCTACAGATAAAACAGTAGTTCTTCATTTACAGCAGGTTTTGAGCTCTGCTACCTAAATGGTTAACAGTTCTGACTTAATGTCATCGTTGCATGAGTTTCGCTCATTAAACAAGAAGTGAAGACACAGTTTCTCACACTATTAAAAAAAAACTGTTTAGCCATAAAAGCCACATCCTGCGGGTGTTCAGCACCTTAAAGCTGCCTGATGTGGTGTGAAAACAGGCTTTTCTCTGTTGACGCATAATAAAACTCCATAATTCAGTAAAGTTGCTAATTCAAAAGGATCAGCTGCACACCTCCCCCCACCCCCCTCACGACAGATGCATTCCGGGCATGCTGGGAACTCTGCACATTCCTCACATTCATCTTTAATTGAGGCCTTAAAACACAAAGTCAGAGATGCTGAGCACGTCGGAAGGGTCTCGGTTTCACTTTGAACATTGACTTGCTGTGTTTTGTGGTAATGGTTCTCTTATGGGTTACAGGTTAACCCTAACCCCACCGGGTCAGTTTGGCAAGAGCCACATTTTCATATTCATGCATCTGGAATAATAAGATTAGGCCTTTTCACTTCAATAATTTAAAGGTTTTTACATTTATCACAGTGGTGCAGATCTCCTTGGACAGGCTTAGGCAAACAAGAACATCCAACGAGCTCATCGTCCTTTCTTCTCCGTCTGGCATCAGGAAGCAGACTGACACAAACCATCCGGCCAGAGAGGTAAACTAATTTGTAACCCTCTTTCAGATTCCACATTCAGATTTTCAGGTCATCCTAAATGAACCGTGGTTAACTATGTTTAGACCTCAGGATCAAGAGGTCTTTAAATGGATTCACGAAGGAGGAAGTTTGTGCAACATGTGGTTTTGTACTATGAGGGAGATAGCTTTTCTATGAGAGGACCCCGCCCTGGGAACGTCTGGGGAAATGCAATTATAGGGCCTCATCCCTTTCCCTCTCAAGCATGATCCTTTCCTCGACAGTAATTTACTCTCCGGTTACAGGTTGACTTGCAAACGACTTACACTTGAGACGGCTACAAATCCAACTAATGCAAACATGCATGTGCAGAAATAGCAGTAGCAAAAAAAAACTGCTTCCGAACAATATTTGATTGTCTTCAGGAACAAAGAAGTGAAAGATAAGACCCATGCAGCACATTTTCTCAGTTAAGCTTTGCAAAGTATGACTCATGGAATCGGCTGGAACCAGAAGAAATTATACGCGATCCTCAACTTCAATGAACTCACAACACTGTCCATGTTGTTACGTTGCTACAGAAACTGGAAATAATTACAGGCCTATATCCATTCATCCAGGCCACTGATGGAAACATCTGATCACAATTCAGCCTGTCCAGGGATCCTGGATCAGTTCACCCCTCAAAGCTCGCTGGGGTTACGTAGGACGTTCTCATGTGCCAGGACATGTCCACAAGCACTGTGATCTTCAACAGTGTAATGTATTATATTCTAAAAGCATTACATCAACTAATTGCCACTTGGGAGGGGGGATGGGGGCAGACACACTGTTTTATATTGTTGCATCTAATGTGTTAGCTAATGTGTTTAAACATCTGGCAAACATTAGCATACTTTCTGCGTCATGATTGCACTTTGTTAATAGACAAATAGTCGCTCTACTTTTAGCTCAGGTTTGATATGTGGCTCTCTGATTAGCTGTTATATATTCTACTCTCAGGTTGCACACAGTCGGTTTATTTTAGCTGGAAACAGTTTAATTGGAGTGTGCCCATTGTTTATGTGCAATGCAAATAAATAAGCTAAAACTGGCCTAAATTATCCAAGGGGGCATTAAGGAATAACAAAAGAAAAGAATAAAGTAAACTGGATGAGTTGGTGGTTCTGTACCGATCCTACTACATAAATTGTGGGCCCATGGCGAGTAATCATTCTAAAGGAAGGAGTCCTTTGTTGACAGGAGAAGCCGGAGCAATTTCCCAAATTTATCGCCCAACAACTGCGAGAGGCTGCATGCACGAGCGGGCTGACCGAGACAACAACACCCAGGAACTAACAAGTGGCTTATAATAGCTCCTTTCCTGAAGTCTCAATATCAGACAGGCCCCTCATGGCAGCTTGTTTCCTCGGTAGGAAACTGGCCACGTATTGGTTTATCTTTAGAGCAAACATTTTAGGGAAATGGCATTAGCATCTCCTTCGCTTCTCCAATGGTGGTTAAAAAGTGGCTCTGAGGAGCACCATGGTGGTTAGGTAATTACGGATGCTAAAAATACCTGAAAGTGCAACTGTATTTGGTCAAGGGGAGTGTGTGAGTTAATGATTTACAATGAGAGTTTGCAAATGCATGATTGATAGTCCCAAAGACGTTTGAATTGCTCTGTGTGGGTATAAAAACATCCTAGTCACCAAGTAGATGTGATAATGTTGGAGCACTTGCCATTTAGTGCATCAAGAGTAAATTGAGTGGATTGTATTCTGGATTCAGTTAACTTGTCAAAAGTTCTGGTTCTCGTGACATGTTCTGGGCTTTAGGTTAAAAAAGACAGATTGGTGATTGGTTTATGTTCGTTTTAACCCATTTCCTCTGTTTCTCCAACATGTGTAGCCAATCAGATTCCTTTATTGGACCATTTTGACGAGTTGGTTATGAAATATATCATGTAATGTAATTAAGAGGGACAAAATACCTGATCAGGACATTAGGGCTGGACAATAGAATTTGTATCAGTCGAAATATAAAAAAGGCCCAGTATATATCGATGTAATGCAGATGTATAGTGAGAGCATGGTGAGGAGTTTCATCGTATCATTGATCCGTCTCAGTTTTATCACGTTTTGCTGTTTAAGTGTTTCTCTTACTCTGCCCAAAAAGAAGAGCATCTTCAATAAGAAGAGGATCACAGAGGACATTTAGTCTAAAAACACATAGACACAGTTTCGAGTTGAATTTGAAGTGGTCACCATTTACTTACTTTAACTGTATTGTATTTGGATGCAACACTGTTCACCCCTGAAACTAATTTTCAGGGGTGAGTGGATAATTTTTAATAATTTCCATCGTTATCAACTAATCTGAAACATTTTTATCTTGATCTAAGTTTTTGTCTGTATCGTCCAGTCGGTGGTGCTTTAAGATCCCACTCACACCATCACAGCACTGACAGATGGTTTATAATACAAATGACTTCACTTTGTGTCACTGGTCCCATGTCATAGTGTGAGTTTCCCAATCCTCTCCAGGTCCTGCCTCACCTTCCCTGTTGTTTAGAGAACTGAGGTAAACATTAAAGTTCATTCACAGACGTGTTCTAAGTCGATGTAGTGTGGGAGTGAACAGGATTATACCGAGAGGAGCACTGATCCAGGACCTGCCTCACACACACACAAACACACCCACACACACACAGGCAGCGGTGCCTACGTCGAGACATGGCAGTCGGGCCCCGGGGAGGAGGAGGCAGGGCATATTTTCAAGGGAGAAAAGGGCGTAGCTGCCCTTTTGCCCCGAGTGTAACTACTTCAGAAAACTTCGCTAGCAAGCCTTCACCTCCCCTGATATTAAATACACACAGCTAGCTGGAGTTGTGTAGTTTTATTTGTTCTATTTGAGAGCGACAGGTAGCCCCCGGAACCTACGCCGAGTTCAGGCACTCCTCGCCCGGTTGGCAAAGTTTACTCACCCGGACCAGGTTGCTCACAGCCGCCTGCACGGCCGCCACCGGCGCCGTCAGGTCCGGGATAGCTTTCCCGTCCACTTCCCCCTCTTCGTGCATGATCACCAGGTGGGAGATCTGCTGGGCCACCGGCTCCAGGATACTTTCTATCGTCTTCGTGTGGAACACCGGCATGATGGCAACTTTCAGGGGCGCGATCCGACAGAGAAAAGGATTAAATGTCCCGACGCTTCAGGCAGTTCACTCCCGAAACTCCCGCTAGAGACGCTTTAAAAAACACACACAATATCCCGGTGGCTGGTTCTTTCCCTCCAGGACAGTTGGACCATCCGGTGCGACGACTACAACTACTCCCGTCAAACCATCCGCGTGAAAGGACTCACAGCCCGGGCAGGGCGGGCGAGGAGCGTCGGTGTCCCCATGTGGCCAATCAGCGAGCGGGAGGGCGGGCTCCCCTGGCGAGCGATTGGTCCGTGGGGCTGTCGCTCCGCCGGCCCCGCCTCCCGCTCCCACAAGGTTTGTTGGAAATCCGAGTTGCTCCCGAAATTACGTAAGAGACTCTCATGCCCTAAAAAGGGAAATATGTGTGTGCACATTGAGAGAGGGAGATTCCTGCAGCTGTAGAGTTCACACTGACACACACACACACAGAGAGCGACAGATCAGGTTTCACATCTGTCTGAAAACAAATCACAACGCATCATGTCTTTATTTGCTCTTTAGTTGAAAGGTGGACACATCTGGTAAAGTGATTTGTTTCCAGATGTTCATAGGGCAATAGTTAAAGGTACAGTGTGTAGAATTTAGTGACATCTAGTGTTGAAGTTGCACGTTGCAGCTGAATACACTTCACATCACCCTCCCCTTTGGTAGCCTAAAGTTGTCATAAAAACTCACAAGATGTTTACCAGCCTCCGTAGAGAGGACCTGCTCCTGATGTTAATATAAAGTATTTGAATATAAAGATTTAAGACCTTTAAAAAGCACACTGCAATACTGTAAAATAAAACTGGTACGAGTACAGTCCTGGTAAAAATAATATCAGTATGGACATTGTTGGTTCTCAGCAATCCATTTGTAACACTACAATACAATAATAATCCTAATAAACTTCAACCTGCTCACTCTGAATACGTAAGTTGGTAAGTTTGCCGCTTGTTCTTTTAGTGGGTTGTGAGGAAAATAATAGACACACATATCAAATTACAGCAGTAAACAGCATCACAGACTGTATCCTTTGAAATGACCATAAAGTCGAGTTTTTAAACAGTGTTTTAGTAAAACTGATCAATATTAAACTGTTGAAGTCTCAGCTGAGTGTGTATCTATGAAAATGTGTCTCACTTTGTCTGCAATAAGAAAAAGAATAGGATATGCTAGCATCAGTGACACACCACAGCAGTGTGTAGTTCTACTGGTGTTATTTTGCCAAATCATGATGATTGATAATTACTTTGCCACTAATTATAAATCACACAAACCACACACAGTTGTTTACAACCAAGGGACAGAGCTCGGTCAAGAGTTATCCAGACCAACACGACCAAACATTTTTTCCATTCCTCCTCCATCCCATCCTCACACGCTGAAAAAACAATATTTTTCAGGATTGAAAACCAACTGGTGAGCAAAGCAGCTAAGGAATTCCCACAGAATCCCAAGAGGGGCTGAACGGCAGCGACCCATTGCCTAAAAAGGAAGAGTCCAAAATGAAAGAATCAAGGAAGTTACTCTGTCTGAACCCTTTTGTAAACATACAATGGGCTGATATGCTTTCCCTTTACATAAGGGGTTATTACATCACACATCTATGTGACTATGACATATTTCCACTACAGGAACCTAAGTTAGTTAACAAATCTACTCTCCTTAATAAATAAGTATGTAGGTTATGTCATTTCATGTAAAAAATATCTAGATTTTATATAATTCTGATGTTCTACCTTGATAGAAATCGATGAACACTTGCACCTTAAGTCACCTAAACAAGCTGTGAGGTCGAGTACATCCTGAATATAGACATAGAAGCTGCTCTGTAATTTCCGGAGCTCTCGTGTTACTGACAAGGCCGTCCCGTGTGTCCATGCTGGAATGTGTGCAGCTCTACTCAAGATGGGTGGTCTACACCTTCCCCTACTGTCCTACACTCCCCCACTGATCTGCCGCTGCATGAAGGTGAGATAAAGTCCTAACAAGGCAGTGCAAACACTGTGTGTATTAGGCATCATAGAGCTGGAATTTGTAGCAAAAAAACACCGAAAATTAACAATTTAGTTTCTTAGATGTTTTATCATAACATTTCCCGACCAAAAGAGTTGTAATTGTTATTCAATCGGAATCTGTTGACACATTTCCCCAGAGTTTCAGAGTGAGGTTCCACATCCCTGCTGTTAGAGGCTACAATTACTTTCTTGAGTTTCCTGTTTTTTCTATCTCCACAACAGTGAGCTGTGGGCGCCATCTTCTGTTTGAAATAAGTAAATGCAGTCAGTAGAACGATAAGCTGGAAAGGTTAAAAGCAGCACAGTCCATTCAATTATGCCATTTCCTTACTGCACTTATTTGTGGGTAAGAGACGTGTTTTTGATCTTTAAGAAGTTGAAATAAAATTGCATCTCACAGGGGAAATCCTCTGGAAACTGCATCCTGATTTCTCTCATTTTAAATAATCAAAAATCCATTGAAAACCTCAAACTGCTGTCTTCAACCTTATCATATTAACTGTGCGTCGCTTTGCTCCACAGCTGTGACTCTGTACTCAGAGTCAAGGCAGAAGAAGAATCAGAGCAAGAGATCAAATCTGCTGAGAGTGTAGATGTGATGGGATTTGTAATGTGTTAGAAGACCACATGAGGGCACAACAGTTTACAAAGAGAGTTTGTGAAGATTGAAGACATATAAGGTGTTTGTACAAATTCCTTTGAAAAATGTAAGATTCGTTCACTCTGAGAAATCAATGCAAATGTTGAAATGTGCCCTGGATCTGCACCAAAATTTAAAAGGTTCTTTTCTGACCCGTACCACATCCTCCTAAGATGTTTCCTGGTTGGTTTTGCATCATCCTGCTAATTAACAGACAACCAAACGCAGACGAAACACAATCTCTAAAAAGGAAACGTGGATTATATTTGATAATACAAGATTAAAGAAGATGAAAGTCCTTCTCCGTCATTTCTCTGATTCAACATGTCATCATCTGGGGAGAGTCAGCAGGAAAGCACTGCTCGAGGTGTCTGACTCAGTGCCATTGTGACAGCTGCAGAATCAAAAATGTGGAGGGTACAAACAAAACTACTCCCTGCATATAATACTCTCATGAAAACCTAATATCTCCGGATGAATAACATTTTCATTCACATTGTGGTCACAAGGGGTGAAGCCGACTTCAATGGGACTTGGTTTGTTTTGTTGGTTGACTTGTAGGGAGGTGTTTTTTCCTCAGAGGGAAAATATTAAGAGTTACGTGCAGAGCTGACACATGAAGATATATTGTAATAATATAGTTCAATACAATACAATAAAGCAATGTAAAATGACCTACTGCCACTGTGTTTAGATGAGGTATCTCTCCCTTGAATATTTATAAGGGGCTAGAGGGCATTGCAGGAGATGAACAGCGCTTATATTGGAATTTTATATTTTATATTTGCATCAATATGACAGTGTACCTTTATTTTTTAGAGTTCCTCGTTGTTTTTTTATTGCAGTTTCACAACAGCTTTTCCCTGAAAGAATATATGCAAACATAAAATGACATGCAACATAATTTATCCTGACCACTGGCATTTACTTTTTAGTTGTTAACTTAAAAGTGTGTGCAGGAAATGTGTGTCTGTCGATCTCATCTATGTTGAACTTCATATAAAAGCAATATTACAGAGAAAAATAATCATGTAAATTGTCGGTCGCTGCATGTAAATTGGTTTTCTGTAGCCAAACAATATTACCCACTAATGGTCTAACAGATTTTTATAAGCAGGACATCTGACAAAACTAATATATCCCTCATTATACTTTAAAGCCATGCCAATCCAAAACATGAGAGAATCCTAATGCACAAGCCAAAGAATGACCATTAAAAATAATCTCACTTCAAGAACTGTAATCAACAGTTAATACCAAGGAAAATATAATTGCATGGCAGCAGCAGTGAAGCTGAAATGATCGGCCAGAAGAAGTCAGTGTTGTGAGCAGATCAGCAGCAGCACTCTGAGAGCTCGGTGTTCAGGCTCTAGTTTTCTGCCTCCACTATTCTAGCTTATATATGGAGAAGAAAAAAAGAGAATTTACTATTGCAGCAAAGGTGTTGCAGGAATTATTGGAAAACGCAGCTTTTCAAAGTCGACAGTTTGACGTATCATGTCAGGCAAAGCACAGATTGAATTAATGGTGATTACAGCAGCGGCTCCAGGGCCCTCCATTCACACTCACTGTCAGTTCTTATGGTGACACTGAAAGCAGCAATAATAATATTTCATAGTAACTATCAGGGGGAAATTACTGTGTTAATCATTGTGACTAATTAATATGAAATAAAACACTTGCCGCCCAGCACTGTTCATAGGGTTGGTGGAGACGAAACCTGAGCTAAAACCTACTTACATGTGATAATGTTTATATGTGTATAAGTATGTATTTCTTAACCATGACCTTTGACCTTCTCCATCTTCATCATCTAATTATCAAATAATAAAGATTTGTTTTCCCTCCATGTTCTGTATCTCACCCTCCCTTGTCTCCCCTGGCTCCTCACATCTGTGAGTAAAGTAAAGTGCCCTCCTCAGCCCTGACTCAGATGGTTACTGAATGCATGTTGCTCACTCTCCTCCCCTCGCTTCTTTTCTTTTTTTTCACCCTCTCTCTCAAGCTGTCTTACTCTCTCTCCCTGCTGCTCTCCACTTACTCTCTCTCCTCACCCTCTCAATCTCTCCCTCCTTTTCCACCACTTTGGTCCCTTGCTCTCCGCTCCCTCTCTCTTACTCCTACGCCGCTCTGTCACTCACTCACACACTCATTCCGCCTTTTCCCTGGGCACCATCTCCACCTCCGGAGACTCTGCGTTTCGCCAGGTGGACGCACTTACCACAGTCACCATTTCTGCCCCAGAGAGTTCCACGCTGGCAGCGCAGCCCCTTCCCCGGCTGAGCATCGGGCGGAAGACCCTGGTGGCAGCTGCTGTGGGGGTCATGCTGGTCCTGGTTCTGGTGGTCCTCATCCCTGTGCTGGTCAGCTCGGCTGGCACAGGTGGTGCAGATGACAGCCACTACGAGATGCTGGGCTCCTGCCGCATGGTCTGTGACCCCTTCCCCACGGGCACGACCGGCACCGGTGTGCACGTGGGCACAGACACAGCAACCGCAGGCCTACAGGTGGGAGACGAGGCAGACCTGAGGGATCACAGCATCGGCCCGCCACTGCCCACATACAACGGCAATGCCCCACACGGCAGACCAGGACGTCCTGGTAAGACTGGACCCCCGGGACCACCTGGAGAGCCAGGTCCACCAGGACCAAAGGGACCACCGGGAGATGGTGTGGACATAGTACGGACGGGGATTTTAGGCTTAGGGGGCAAAGGGTCAGTCAGCACCACCACGTACAACACCTCACCTCGGGTAGCGTTCTACGCAGGACTACGAAACCCTCAAGAAGGTTACGATATCCTGCGATTCGATGACGTGGTGACAAATATCGGAGGAAACTTCGAGGGCGCGACGGGAAAGTTCACCTGTAAGATCCCGGGCACCTACTTCTTCATCTACAACGTGCTGATGAGGGGAGGAGACGGCACCAGCATGTGGGCTGACCTGATCAGGAACGGTCTGGTGGGTAACACCTTTAACTTTCTTACACTTTTCTCACACTTCTTAATACTCAACCCTTATTGTTGAATTTAACAAATAGAAAAAAAACCATTATCTCAAAATACAAATGGTACAAAATGATCTTGTCACTGACATAATTTGCTTTGAACCCTGAATCACACACTGGGATGAACCCACATCAAATTGCTCAGGGAACAGTGCAACCCGTGTGCTGGCTGTATAAATTGAGAAGTCATGCATTCATGTGTGCAGCGATTTTAGGTCTGACTTGGTCTGGTGTTATAGTCAAGTGTAATAACAATGCAAAGTGGCACGCTGCCAGATTGTGTATCTGTGCACATTACACGTCCAGTGATGTACACGTTGAGGAGAGTGGAAGGAGCCGCGGTGCTATCTCAACTCTGCACACATCAAAACACAGCCCGAGGTAGTGGCTAGTTCAAAGCTGGTGCCCTTTGAAATACCACAAACTTCACGGAGCCGTGATGTGCGAGTGAGTATTATCAGACAGCCTGTCGGGCCCGGGCGCTCCAATAACAAATCATGATATTTGCCATATTTCGTGGATAATTTGGCAATGTCTTAAAAGCCCCAGGTGATGACACTGATCAAACACCGTGGTAATCTTGACATTTTCCTGCAAACATCTCAAGAGGACGAGGAGAGGAGGTGAAGGGGAAGGACACTATCACTCAAACACCTGTATGTTATAGTGCAAAACAGCCACAAACACACAACACCATATGAACAGACCCTTTCCCTTACATTGTTAAGATTCCTGAAACAAATTTAAGAAAATGGTGTAGTGGTAGATTAACAACAAACATGGCATTGCATTAACAGACCCGAAACCTGCTTAGTTTTATCCTAAATCAAAGAAAATGGGAAACACCGTGTTTAACTGCATGTGAAACAACTGCAGTTGGTTATTTTAATCCCAGTGACTCACCTGTTGGGGGACGACATTGTTCTTCTTGTAAGATGCCTCCCCCAGCTCTTAATCTCTGCCTCTGTCTGCTCCCTTCAGAAGACACTGTGCAACACACACTGATCAAGTTTGGTTTGAAGGCAACAATGATCCTATTGTCGCGAGCAGCGTTGAGCAGTTCAACAAATGGAAAATACACACATTGCTTAGAGTTGCAACACATTTACCACATAACCAAGCACAAATACAATCTCTATGTGGTGCAATGTTTTTAATGAGGAACATTTTCAAAAGCAAATGCAAACTGACTCAATAAAAGCAGATTGAAGTAACTGCATTGTCAAAAACAAGTAAAATACCACAAGGTACTTATTTGCATACAAGGCCCAACAGTACCCTTGAATTCAATTAAAGTACTGATGCACACATCACAACTTCTAGATATCAGACTCCTAAATATCTGGAAATGTTCAAGAAAGTGGAAGAAGATTCCTGAATCTGCCCCTTCATCCACATCTGTGCCAAAATGCAGTCGGTTCTTTCTTGGCTCATGGAAGTTGTGTGGAAATCTCTTTGGTCGATTTTGCATAATCCTGCTGACAGATCAATAAACTAGAATATCTCAAGGTCCCTTTATGAAATCACATTTAAATTCACCAGATCCTGATTTTCATTCTCATAAATACCAGTCACCTAACAATGTCTGATTTTGTGAGCTGGATCTGCACCAACATTGAATGGGTTTCCCTCTGACTCATAACACATCCTTCGAACAAGTTTTGCGGAAATCCCATAGAGTAATTTTTACATAATCTTGCTTAAAAGCAAACCAACCAACAAACAAATGGACAGGGGCGACAACCTTACGATACATGCTGAACATACCTGGTTAAAATCACATTTACAACATATATACATATTACTGCAATCTAATTTGCAGTGACATGCTGTTGCTGTGGTGGAGCTGTGGGTGGATGCAAGGAGGGAAGAGACTAAAGGCTGCATTGTCCTCATGTCTCAGAAATCCATCATCATGCTGTCATGTGTGGCTCAGCCGCTGACCTCAGACCCCACGGCCTCCTCTCATCCACTCTTATTCTCCAGCGGCGCTAATTAGAACTCCGCGTTGCCATTCGGGATTGAATCCGGAATCTCTCGTTGAAGCAGGGATTACTACTTGTAAGGCCTGGTGGAGCCCCAGCGGAACACCCAACCTGGCAACCCTGCTCATTACACATCAGCCGAGGCTTAGAGGGGGATATGTCCGACAGCGGTGAACTGTACATACACGGCTAACTTCCCACAGTTTGGCTTTTTTTATACAGACATGCAAAAAGAGATTTGGGTGTTATGCTCCACATCTAACACCCTCAGTAATTATCCAGTGTTGACACGATGACACCCATGTGCGGGTAAAACGTGGCATTTCCCTCCGCTCCGCCCCGGGGACATGTGGAAGTGAGGGGTCGGACATAAGGCGAAGGGATGGGATGCACTGCCCTCCTTCCTCAGAGGCAGCCTGACTCAAGCCTGACCCTTTCAGTTGAGTCATCATGAGAGGAAAAAACAAAATATTCACCACAGGGGCGACACACTTAGACAAAGTCAAAGCCTCCAACTCTGGTCTAACTTTGTGAAAAGCGTCTTATCTTGAAGGAAAAGTTTATGGTGCACTCATGGTCAGATGTCTTGTGTAGTTTGGGTGTTGTTGTCTCTACCGAGGAGGTTCTGCTTTCACCTCGGCCCATTCGTTTGCTTGTAAGCACGAATACACAAAAAGCTAGGGGAGGGATGTGATTTGTGTGAGAAAAGAACCAATACAATTTCTTGGGTCGAATCCAAGAATTCCTTTTATCACTTTCTTAACAGTGCGAAATCAGGCGTTTTTAAAAATTATCCACATCCCTATACAAATCTGGATCAGGTGAGGCCTAGTTTTCCTCGGGAGACTGTGCTTGAAGTATGCATTATACTGAGTGATATTCTAATTGTTAGTAATTCATAATAATTAAAAAGAAAAGTTATTTGCATTTTATGATGATATGTTGATGTGTTTTCAGTTGGTGCAGGAATGAATTCTAACATCTCTTCATTGTAAATCTGTTACCTCAGAATTTCATCATTTAAATTTCTTCCCTTCCTCTCTCGTTGCGTGTGTGTGTGTCTGTGTGTGTGTGTGCATGTGTGTTTGTGTTTTATATTCCAGGTCAGGGCCAGCGCCATTGCCCAGGACCAGGACCAGAGTTATGACTATGCCAGCAACAGTGTCATCCTTCATTTGGACGCAGGCGATGAGGTCTTCATCAAACTGGACGGGGGCAAAGCTCACGGGGGCAACAGCAACAAATACAGCACCTTCTCCGGGTTCATCCTCTACGCCGACTGAGGGCCGGGCAGGACGCGGGCTCCGGAGGTGAAAGGTCACAGCCAGAAGACACTCAGTCCCCGGACTTCCACCCGGCTCCCACAGAGAGGTTCACGTTGCCCATAGCCACCGATTCACGAGCAGATTCTTTCTTTTCTTTGTTTTTTTTGACACTAGGGGTTGTGTGTCTGTGGCTATCGGTAACCGTCGACCTCCTCATCCATACGTCCCGTTGTACGCAGTTGTGGCTACACGCTGCTGCTCAGAGCGGACGCCAGCAACGTACCGGTGTCAGTCACTGCCATGAGTCACGCTGAGGGGCCGGAACAGTTCCGACAGCGCCTGTGCCTCACCTCATTTTTGGAGCTGTCATTTCCCATCCCAGTCTGGAGATCCAACAGTCACGGAGTTTGTAAATGTGCAGTTCAGATTTATGTTGCGATTGCGTTGTGTGTGTGAGTGTGTGTGATAAGATGTCGTGCTTCAAAGACTGAGGTAGGGGTTATTTTTGTTTGTCGAAGATATGGAAAACGCCTCAATGAGATTACGATTGTGTTGAATGGCAGTGACAGTGTCACCGGGATGTGTTGTGTGTCTCAGTGTGATGATCTGAAAAAAATAACATTGTGTAAATCGTGTAAATCTGATATGATATCTTGTTGTGTGAACAAAGTCAAAGTGGTGTCATGCACATGCATTTCATTGTGTCTATTTAAACGATATAGCTGTGGATAGATTGTCGTGCTGTTGTATCGTGTTGTGTTGTCAGTGTGCTGATTTTGAGAATTTGATCATTTATCTGATTCACGCATGCAACATGTGTTCAAATGTTCTGTATGTTTCAACAAATGACGAAGAGATTTAAAACACTTAAATATCTAATGTGGGTTTTAGAAGAGCGTCTGTTGCTGTTGCTTTTTAATGGCCATGACTTTTCATTAAAAATGGGCTTTTTTGCATTTCCTCACAGATCAACTGGTTAATGTCGCCTCATTTGTCAGATGAAACCAGTTGTGCGAATGTTACACACGAGAGCGGCAATCAACACTGAGATGATCACTGAGAGAGGGGGGGAGAGGGGGAGAGGGGGAGGGGGGGGGTGAAAATACAGCTGGAGTAAATGCCAAAGCAGAGATGTTTGTGTGTGAAGATGCTGAGATACGGAGGCAGGGAGTCGGGGGGGGGGAACGGGTGTTAGAACGTATCATGACAGACCTCAGATCAGCAGTGAGAAGACGTCCAGGACGAATTAGGCTCTGCTGTGACAGACGAGAACACGCCTCCCGGGCCTAAACTGTGAAAACCAATATGTGTGTACTGTGTTTTCTGAAGAGCTCACTTTGATTTCACGACATTCTTTCGGACGTAATTCGCCTTGGTCGTGGGGTCGCGGGGTCGCGGAGGGTCCGTGTCTTTCATCTTCTGAAACGCAGAGTTCACAGCTCCAGAAGAAGAGTGTTTGAGGGTGTGAGGAGATATAAATATGGGACTGTGTCGAAATGAACAACTACTCAGTCGCTGATGCTTCTGAAGCTGAATGTCAGCTCCCTGTTTCCTGTGTCATAATGACTGAAACTCACTTGATTAATTTGGTGTAAGCTGTAAATCAGTGTGACACTCGATCGAAGAGACAAGAGACTCGGTCGCCCTGCTGTGCTGCATCGGAGCATCTTGTTTGCTCAGCTCCTCTTTGTGGTTTACGCCCTCTGGTCTAAACTCAGAGCCTGTCTTAAGACAAGGAACTTCCTCCAGACACAATTAAGAGCGAGGGTCCGTGCCCAAGCAGAGGTCAGCCGAGCCAGGGGCCAGCTGAACACTAGCACAGACTGTTTTCCGCTTAGAGGACGTATGAGCACATCGTCAAATTAGAGACTTCATGTCACGACGTCAAAGACAAACGCCTCCGGACGGCGAGAAACAGCTTCCACTGCTGAAACCACTGAGAGTGAACGCTGCCCGGGCGTCTGCTACGTCTGTAGCCTGGTTTCACCGAAGTCCTCAAGGAGAAACGCAAACTCGTCTTTTAGATGCAACTTATTCACTTTATTTATAATACTTAGAGACCCTAAAGACAAAAGGATCAACAGCCTTTGCTGTTTCAAAATGAATAAATGAGAGTGAAATCAAAATGCACCTAATTCATAGATAGGCAGGTTGTTTGTGTTTGTCCTATAGTCCCCTCGTGAAACCACATTTTGAATCTCTTGATTTTTATTCGGATCTGCACCAAATTCCACACCCGCTTGACTTTCAAGAACCATGAATTATTCTCAGAGTAATCCATGAAAATGTTGACGAAAATGGAGGTTTTTTTGCAGAATCCTGTGAAAAATAGAACAATCATTATCTCACAATGTTAAAGGGGAAAAGATAAATACATTTGGATTCGCCCCCAGATCAGGATCCACACCAAAATTTAAGGGGTTCCTTCCTGACCCATACTTCATCTTTCCACCAAGTTTCATGGAAATTGGTTAAGTGTTTTTTTTGTGTAATCTTGCTCACAGACAAGCAAACATACAAAACCAACAACCCAACAAACAAAAACATAAACTTGGCTGAGATAAATTACTTCTGTCAACCTATCCTGTTAGTAACTAGCCTAATGCTGCTCAGATAAAACAAGTCTTCCTTTTTTTGGAGTTGTGTATCAAGGTCAGAGTCTCGCTGGCATCAGAGGTGTAAGCCCCCTGAAGAAACACAAGCCTGTGTAAGAACTCTCTTGGCAGACGACATCTTTGCCTCATCTTGTAAAACTGGGTGATCCTCACTCAAACCATTGTGCTCGTGTAAGCAACACAACCCCCCCTTCCTCCTGTGTGTGTTTTTTAAATTTTGGATGGTGACTTTAGCTGAAAAACCCACCCAACAGGACACTCACTCTGGGGGCCGGTGCTAATTCCTGATGAAACAGCATCTGGGCCTGAACGTTTGACTCTCTCTTGATCTCACGTCCTCCCCGAACATTAAGCAGATCCAGGGTTTGGAGATAAGTATTCCCCTGAGACGTGCTATAAGCCGCTTTTTGTTGATGTAAGCTTCGTCTCTTGGACGCGGCTGAGGAGCTGATTTGAAATGTTCTGCTTTGCCGTTTTCTTCATCGCGTCTAAGTAGAGGGATTTGAAAGATTATGTCTCTGTTGCAGACTTGTTTTAATTTAAGGTATCTCCGGCGTGTGCAGACGTAACTGAGGGGAAAATGTTTTTGATTCATTCACTCCCACCCACTCCCTATCAGCGCACACCGAGATGGCTTCAGCTTGACATTTGCTGGGGCCAATTGGTGAGGCGTTGGGCTTATCAGGCTGCTGCAGAGCGCACGTGTGTGTGTGTGTGTGTGTGTCGGTGGGTTCCACGTGTGTGTGAGCGCTTGGGTCAGCGTGCACGTGTGTCCGTGCATCCGTCTGCACTCTCCTTTAGACAGGAGAATGGACGGGTTTGGAAAGAGAACCTCCTCTGAAGTGTCTGGAAGTGACGTTAATGAGCCCTCTGTGTTGTTATCCTGAGCATCTTCACTCACCGGGGGGGGGGATCCAAATTAGAGATACATGCTTTAGCCGTCGAGCTAAATTGCCGGTCATGCTCATGCACGCTCCCTCCCACTAAATACACAGCCACCTGCTCACATGCACATAGTGTTTTACTGGAGTGCAGCTGAGAAGAAAAAGACGACAAAAACTGCACAACAACACAGATCCTATTCTGGTAATCTTACATTTCAACAAGGCACAAGCACATAGTAAAAGATTACTGAGTCTACATCAGAACTGATTTTAAGATACTTTAAATAAGATTTACGGCCAAAGTGCATCACCACAAAGTTAATACTTGGTCGCAACTTGACCATCTTATCCAGGAATTTACTCTCCGATCCACCATCTACAGTCTGAGGACCAAGGGAGGAACAAACCCCCCCAGGAGATCAGACCGTCTGACTCCTTATCCTCTTGAAAACACATTTTTATAAATGTGCTTTGACTTGGATTGTCTGAACTTTCAATCATTTGAGTCTTCAATTTAAACTGATTATTTTATTTACTTTATGTTGGTGTATTCTATTTCAGGTCTTTTGATTAATGGACCCCTGACATTCAAACTGCTTTTTATTTAATTCTTTTTTTATAATTTTTTTAAAAGTGCTATATAAATAAAGTGTATTTGTATTGTTATTACTATGAGAAGTATGACTATAGCTATAGTGAGTAATGCTGGAAACGCTGCTTTAAAAAATCTGCACTGAACACAAAGTCTAGCTGGAGCTACAGTGGCCGTGAAGAAAAAGAAACACAACAGCAAATCACTGTTAAACAAATGGACAAGTTTGTCAGTCCTATCATCAGTGATTGTTGTCGATAGCAAATAATGCCACTGTGTGTTTTCATATTTGTGTTTTTCACTATGGAGCTGAAGTGATAGTCATTAGTTTTTCTAGTATATCTGGTCATAAACCGAAGATTTGGGCAAATCCACTGAATATCTTAGAAACATTTGCACCGATGCTTCCGGTTGGTGTGAAGCTGTGGAGTCAGTGACCGGCCGCCGACTGTTCCACCGCGCTACAAGCGTGGCTAAATATCAGTGTCTCCTCGCTGTCTGTCAATAACAGCTGACAGTGAACAGAATCCTGCCAGCTGCTCTGCCGCCCTCCTCCGACCTGTTATCTAAAGGGTCGGCACAAAGCCCCGGTATCACCTTGGATGTTAAAAATAAACCGTGTTATGTGTCAACTAGAGCTGCAGCCTTCTGGCTACAATCTGAAACACAGCATATACATATAAACTATCTTTACACTGTATTTCATATCAAGTTAGCTGAGTTTTTTTTTGGAGTGAGAAGTGACTAAAAGGTCATTAATCTGTGGTCCATACTTTGAACTGATAAAATCTCACAATCAGTGGATTAAACACCAAATAAAATACAAGTACACAACATGCAGTGATTCCCCCACTCCCCTCCCCATCATAGTGCTTCAGCTGGGAACTGTCCAGTGTGTCAGTGACTCAATACCAGCGGCCCTGTTCCCTCACGGTCCTGACTGAGCCGGGGCTAACGCACAGGGACAGGTTGAGTCATGTGGCTGGGGATGCTTCGCTGGCGTGGTGCCTGTCTCTTCACCTCACCGCGGTCTCGTGGATGCAGCCTGACAACCGGGCTGCGGAGGCGCTGCGAGTGGCCCGCTCCCTTAGCGTGACACCAGATGCCAGAGTTCAAGAGCACTGCAGTCGACCCAGGCCAGTCTGTTCGACCCCCTGGTGTGGAGCTGCATGTGTGATGTCACTGAGAGTTTCTCAACAGCCTGGTTCCGCACGTAAAGATCCCATTCATTTTCTGAATAGAGATTTTGATTATCAGCAATAATAAAACTAAGTTAGACTAAGTTTTGACAATGTGAGACAATGTGTTATATATGATCCTGTAGAAGCCACAAGCCTGAATGGTATCTATTGCGTTTTAAGAAAATCTGGTTTATTCGTGATGTCAAGAAGAAAAAGCCTCAACCGTTTCCACAACCGTGAATATCATGTCGGTTGCAATCATGTGATCCATTGTTACGTAATGTTAACCACAAAACAACCACAATATCTAATATCTCAAGAGTTATTTTATTTTACTTAGAAACGAAAAATCTCAGGCTGTGTAAAACCTTTGCAAACAGTCAGAGAGTCAGTGTACTTCTATCTCACATGAAAGAAATAAGTGGTGTGACTTAAAGACCTAAATAATTGTATGTTGCCGAGCTATATCGTTTTTGAGCGAAAACCAGAAGTTAAATCTTTACTCTCCTTTCCAAGAGAGTCATAGCACCTGAGTTCAGGTAATGAAAAAAACGTGAAAGGCCTGATTGTTTGGTTTGGCCATTCTGGGCTACTGTAGAAACATGGTGGTGCAACATGGCTGACACTATTGAAACGGACTCGCTCCCCAAATTCATAGGAATTCATTTTAGCTAACAGAAACACATTAATTCGTAGTTTCAGCAGATTATACACCATTTAAAATATAACTACAGAATTCTGCCAATAGTTAAGTGTGTAGCATCTTTGAGGTTTAGAAACACACAATATGATTATGACCTCTCTGCTGCATTTACATAAACACTTGTTTTACACTCATAAACACATTAGCTTGAATGTGTCTACAAAGAAAACACTGTATTAAATGATAAGCCTCTAAATGGGCACAACCTGTTATCCTCAGCCTGCGTGGCTTCTTCCCAGAGGAGCAAACACTTCACACACAAAAAAACAACATTATTGAGATTGTGTTTGGACCGTCAGTTATCTGGAGCTGCCGTTGTGTTTGGTGCAAAGCTGCTTGCTTCTGCCCAAACTGTTTTACCTTTGCTCCGGGCGCCGGGCGAAGGGGAATGATGAAAAACCACTCAGACAGGAGATTCCGAAATGTTGACACACTGCAGCACCTCGGGGGCCCGACTCTCTGAACATGATGGTGAAATTATATAAGTCTTTACCCCCTGCCATCAGAAAATTACTTGCTCTGCTCCCGGAGCGAAACCCACAACACGCAATAAAGCAGCGGAGGGGCCGTGCCTGCGTCCATGGACTTTTACAAAGTGTAACGAGGCAACTTAGGACTTTTCACCTTTCAGCTTAATCGCAGTCAGAATTAAAGCCACTTTATATTCAGACTGAGACTTTGCCCCGGAGCGTTCACACTCGCTGGTACAGATATAGTCTTCACTCCACGCTCTGCATCTGGCCTCTGTCTGTCCCTGAGACAGAGGCTGAGAGACGGCCCACTTGGAAATCTCTCCTGAACAGCTGGATGGCCAGGGAAGCATGTTACTGCAAGATGATGGTGGCAGGGTTTGTAAAAAAGCAGCCTAAGAATAGCATATTCATCATGGTGTGTTCCGTGGGTGGCTGTGCTGCGTACGGGCTGTTTGCATGTGTTTCAGAAGCCCCCATTGTGTTCAGGGCCGCGGATTTGTGTAATGCATATGTAACCAAATGTGTGTGGCCCCGCCCCCACCCCTCCAATCCACCCACCCACCGCAGCAGCAGCAGGAGTCACTTTGCATTAATTCCACGGTGGCTTGATAAAAAACAAAGAGCAGACCAGTAGGGGCCAAGTGAGCCACGCAGGCTTAGTGGGCCCTCTGTGCCAGGGTGATGTCACCACGCGTGAGCCCCCCCCGGCCCTGGATTCTCATGCCTAAGCTCTAATGTGCACATGAGCAAGGACATCACCACGGACCATTACTACGACTTCATCATTATCTTCTCCTCGAGTCTTGTCACTCAACACAGTTTCCTGTAGGAGCTCATGAAGAAATCGTACATGCTGCATTTCAGGGCTGCCGATACAATTCATATCAGAAGGAATAACTGGAATAATAAGCCAATTAATACAATAGTCGATTGACGGTTAATTCAATATTTTTATTCCTTGTGACATTCACTGGCTCTGTCTACTAAGATGTGAGAATTTGATTATTTTCTTCATAAATCTTAATGAATGATTATAAACAGAAAATCATTTGGTCTAAAATAATGACTTTCTTTTAAAACATTGTCTGTATCACGAGTCCTTGTAAAATGGCTAATGTTTTTATTGATTAAGTATTCAGGCCATATTATTTAAACAAGAAAAAAAATCTGAGATCTGAGAAATAATGTAATATTATGAGAATTAGGTCATAGAATTATGAGATTAAAGTCATAACTGGGGGGAAAGTTGTGATATTATGATAGCAAAGTTGTAATTTAATGAGAAAAAACTCGTATTATGAGAGGAAAGTCACAATATATGGTATTTAATCAATTTCTATACCCTATCTGGAGAGCCAGATGTTTGTTCAGAGAATTCAGAACATCTGCTTTGAGGCAACAATCAGAAAAACACAAAGACACTATCTGATAGTTGTTCCTTTAAATCAGTGGTGTTGGATCATTTATGTTAAAATTAAGCAGCTCACATTACAAATGTTACAGGCTAGTGTGCACCAAAAGAAACACATCACAGGTTGAGGTATTTACAGAGGACAGCTTCAAGTGTAAGAAAATACTGTGATAAATATAGTCTGTTATCTGGTGTAAAGTCGCTCGGCTTCAATTTAAAGTGGATTGTCAAATTTCTTCTGTCAATCTTCATTATACAGTCATTAACATACAATCATTACATATTCTGTATCATCACATTCTTCATATTCAGAATTTCACTTATTTTCTGAGAGAGAATTTCATCCAGTTGAAATCATTTGATCCTGCACGAAAAAAACTAAATGAGAGTCGGTGCAGAATGAATAAAAAGTACAGAAAAGTCAGTGACTACAATCTTTTACTTTTCCAATCTTCTCTCGATCAGTATTTATTTATTCTATGAAATCACACAGAATGTCTAATTCGAGCAGCTTCAAAAGGCGTGACCTTAGTGTACAGTGTATAAAGATGGACTTCACCTCCTCCCCCACAAACATTGAGCTAAATTAACCCGGAGACAGGTGCCGCCTTTCTTGGTGTGTAGCCACAGTATCGAGGTCTTGCTGATACACGCTCTCAACCAATAGGGATCCAGTCTCAGCTGTCGATCATCAGGTTTCACATGGTATTTATAGCATCAAATAACTAAATGAAACCACACAAACTAAATCAACACTGAAAATCAGTTTGTTAAGACCTACCTAAACTGACAGAAGAGTATTTGACGTGTTCTTTGACTATTTGTTTTGACCTATGTTCCATCTGCTAGCATGAAGGAGGCCGGGCTTATGTCCTATACCGCAGCCAACCACCAGAGGGCGATCCAGATGATTTGGCTTCGCTTTTGGGGAGCTGTCATGGCGTCGATCTTTATGTAAAGTCTATAGGTGTAACCAAATAGGATTTCATCCTTTCTTTAATCTATCATACTTCACGGTTTTCCAAATATAGGGAACATGTGGAACACTGCATTATGATTAAGCTCCAATCTGACATCACTGTTGAGAGCATCACTGATATAAGTGAGCACAGGTTGTAAATTGGAGCTTGTACAGTATCACCCTCATGTTTTAGTGTCTCACAGTAAAACCCCACAGAAATTGCACATAGAAACCCTTCACACAAAACAAACAATTTGTCATCACATGTTATGTCAACAGTGTGAGTCTGTGTTAATCAGTGCACGTCGCACCCCCGAGCTGCAGTGATGGGGGGTGTGAAACTAATCTCACAGTAATTTGCATCGTTACCTCCGACCCGCCTGATCCCGTTCACATCCCCGTCTTTGACCAGATCCGGGAGTGAACACTTTTACAGCTCCAATCTCCTCTGTTAGGATAAAAGGATCTTGGCAGCATAGAGCACAATCCCACTCAGACCAGTGGTGGCAGCGATTGCAATGACCCTCACTAAAAGGAAGTCCATGGAGTCCTCCAGCTTTGTGTGCAGCCGCAGGACCTGCCGGTGGGCGTCCTCCCGGCCGCCCAGAGTTCTCGATAACATGATTGGCCAGGCCGCGCTTTTCATTCAGCGGCATCTGGGCGGCCACGCGCTGCTCGGCCTGCTCCTGGGTCAGGCCGTCCCTCTGCATCAGGCGGGACAGCTGAGTGGCAGGGTCACTGACAAGGGAACAGACACAGGAGGTTATTTATGGTGCAGCCAGGGCGCCCTTGCTAAAAAAATCCAGAGGCAGTGAGTCATGCTAAAACGCTGGCGAGAGAAGAAGACAGGTAACCGATGACTGCCCCTAATGGCCGGAGCCTGTCAGAAACAAACCGTCAAGTAGTTTACTGATTCAAAATATAAATCCTAAAGGTAAAGATCTAAAAGGGATGGTGGGGGGGAGAGAGAGAGAGAGAGAGATGAGTGGTGGACTTACCAGTAAACCACCACAGTGTGGTTCAAAAACTTAGTGAGACGTCTGGTTTCAAAGAGAAGAGGCACGTCCAGCACGACATAGCGATAACCTGAGGGGACGGAAGAAGAGGAGGAGCATTGTGAAACAGGATTAATTAGTGTCAACAAGTAAGTACCATTTTCCCCTTTTTGGCAACTCTTTGGAGTCCGATACCTGGAATAACTTCCTTTAAAAAGCTTGAAATTTCAGTCTTGCTGGGTCACGGTGCATGTTGCTGTTTAACTTGTAGGAATTTAAAGTGTGAAATTTGCTGACTACACTTCCAGAAATAATTCTTCCGACTTTAAAAGCAAAGAGAGAGTGATTTACAAAAGAAGAGAAAGTTGCATTTCAGTTGTTTTTATCTGGTTGAAACAAACACACTTAGAAGACGTGGTATCAGCAAGTGAAAGTAGTTTTTCTTTTTTTTTAAGTTATGGTTTAGGGTTGTTTTTAATCTGTGACTCTCACCTTCTAACTCATGAAATGCTGGCAACATTTTGAAATCCTGTCTCTCACTTTGTGGCTGACAGCCTCTAACCCACCGCCCATCCCTCTTCTGCCAATCAGACTTGGCTCATTCTCACTAACTAGTCCTCCTTTCCCTTCCCTGCATCGACCTATAATTGAGCCGAACCCAATTCTTCGCTCACCTCTGAGAAAGTAGAAGAGGATCTCTTTGAGCATCGCTTTGTGGATCTCCGGGTGGGTGATGGAGTTCAGCAGCTTCCTCTTCTCCTCGTCGGCGAAGATGAGCTCACCCAGCTTCTGTCTGTCGATCTCCCCGTTCTCGAGCAGGATCTCTCGCCCGAAGTGGTGGACGATGCGACAGTAGGCAGGAGTGTTGGGCTCCACGACTGTTTGGTAACATTATATCATTGTTTTGATTAACCATTGTAACATGCCTAGTGATAAGTAACAAAGCGAGATTTAAAAGATGTTAAAAATGCTACGTAAATATAGACGTAGGAGGAAGGATAGAGAAATACCTAAAAGTATTTCAAACAGACTCATCAGCCACCTGATTGTAATTAGATGTGTATCCTAATTCCTCATATTTTCTCCGACGTGCAGCTGTGCACTCTCTACCCAGTTCTGTGACCTTTTTAATCTTCATCACGTAATTGAAACATCATCCCTGCAGTCAGCGGAGACAGAGCGAGACTTCATGATTCATGCAAAATATCTGAGCATTCGTCTTAATCAACCTCCCAGAGGCTTAAACTCCTTATGCCTATTATAGCATTTAACCAGAACTATAACAATGATAGGAACAGTTAATGTTATCATTACATAAATCAGGGGACATTTAGGTCGATTTCTTTTGGTATTCAAACTGAATGTGTGTTCACTGTGTGCAGCTTAAATGTTTGCGGTAGAAGAATATTCCCGTACCTTTCCTGGCCACAACATCGGCATCGATAATGGGACAGCCGAGCTCCCGCAGCATGGAAGACACGGTGCTCTTCCCTGAGGAGATTCCTCCCGTCAGCCCAACCAGGAACATCTGAAAGCAATGGCAGGGAGATCTGCATCAAAGTGCTGCCAGTGCTGGTTAGAGCAAAACAACTAAAATCAAGGAAGGAAACGTAAAACTTGTGTAAAGGCACATCTCCACACCAAAAATGAATAAACAAAAGTTTTACAATCAGACAAATAGTCGTGCCAAACTTCATAACGCTGTAAATGGATTACATTAAAAAATATATTTCCAGTGGTACTCAGAACCTTTACTGGAATTAAGGAAGTTTAATAAGAAGTTATTATATAACAGTACAAATGTACTATCAGCAAGATAAAAACTAATATAAGTACTTCTAAAAGGGTCCAATTCAGAATAAATGTAAATTAATACGTTTAATTTGAGGTGTAAGCATAATTTTTAACGTTTCAGCACATGGGGCATAATTTAATTACTTTCTCCTGCAATACTTTATAATCTTCAATCTATTGATTAAAGTATTCATTGACTGAGTACAATGGAAATGATAAAGTAAAAGTACAAGTAAGTGGAGAAAAAGTTACTTTCCACAGCTGGATATTTTCACAATAAAAGTCTTGAGTTACGTGTTTACAAGTCACACCTCTCTTATGTTTAACAGCACGCCCCCTGCTGTGGAAGCAATGAACTGCACTGAAGTAGAACTTCATCAAGGAGTCAAGAGTCAAACTGGTTTGATCAGTGAACTGGGAAGTTAATCCTCACTAACTAACTTAATAACTAAATAACTAGTGTCAAATCTAATGAGTTCTAACAGGGAAGTGAAATCTGAATCAACCGGTACATAAACAATATGATTTACAGATGTACTTATTCTGTCACTGTTGTATTTGTATCTAGTGTTTGTTGTTGTTGTTGTTTTGGTTTATTTACCTTTGCAAACACACGACAGCCTCCTGTGATCAGCTGGAGCTACAGTCTAGATCCGTGCAGAAAACCAACCAGAGCTGCTAACAGGCTAACGTTAGCATGAGTGTTTTATCACATGAGAGCGATGAAGAAGACAGGAGCACGCGAGGCAGCGGACATGTTTGTCTCTGTGCGTCACTCAGTGAAGAGTCAGCTGATAACCAGCTCAGGTCCGAGTCACTGGGAAACTGTCTTCAACTCCGAGCTGGTTTCCACTGGTTGCTAACCACCTAGCCTCTAGCTCGACCCTGCGCCACATCAGAAGTCATCCCACGTCCCTCCCTACTTTCACTTTGGTTCCGCCCCGCTCATAGAACCAGGCAGACAGACACTTTCTCCAAAACGGGTTTATTACAGTCTAAAACAAATATGTTGCATGTAAGCAAATTAGATTATTATGTCTTGAAACGATGGCGCCCCTTGAAGTCCCAAAGGAGTTCTTGTTGATTTGTCTTATCAAGATTATAACATGTGCGCTCAAGATGTTTATTTTAAGATGTTTGTGTTGAGTCACTCAAAATGCACAAGATGCCAAAGTTTTGTTTTCACCCAGGAATGTAACACAATGACATCTTGTTGCTCTTCATAATAAAAGCTTGACCCAACGTGGTGCCAGTCATGTCTTACTATGCAAATTGTGCACAACTAATTCGTCTTGTGCGTGCAACATAAACAAATACCATCTTTTGGGACTTCAGGAGAGATGTCATAAATCTTGAGTTTCCATGAGAAACAAAAATCCTGTTGCTTGTTCTGAATTAACGTCAAAGCTCAAAATATTTGAACTTCCTGTCTAAACAAGTGCAAAGTGAGCCTGTGTAAAAACAAATACACTAACAAAGCCATCTGTAATACTTAAAAACACAAAATAGTTTCTCCCAACGACTGAAACCAAGAACATCACTTAGGATCTTGAGATAAGCTATACAGTTGATTCGGAAAACAATTCTGACATAATAAGCTTCCGTAGAAAATAGTTTTTATGAAATAAAAATGTAAATCCCCTGTTTTGTGTCCTGAATTCAAATGGAAAGAAACAATATTTTTTCTTGAAAGAAAGAAAATAAAAAACTTTGTCAAGTCTTTTCTCCAACAGAGTAATATCAGTCTTCTGCTTTCCGATCTGCACTTTGCTTCGCCGGTGGCAGCTCTGAAGAAACAGGCCCGGTGGAGGAGTTGTGGGAATGTTTGGACCTTTTCCCTCTGTGTACAGCCTCCCCCCCGTTCTCCCCCTCCTCCCGCTCCAGTCGGCCTCTTTTGACAAAGTGGTCGATCCTGGACTCCAGGCTCTCGCAGCACGGACGCTCCAGCAGCGGACGATAGTTCCTCTGCCTGCTGCCTTCAACTAACCAGCAGTGGTTGGAGGAAACTCCGCCTGTGGGTTGTTAAAGGAAATGTAAAAATATGTGTTGCAGTTTGGGGTGTATGAGCTTTACACAGAATAGTTTTTAAAAACACTTTATTTGAAATTTATCATAAAATTCAAAGATGAAGCCCATAGAGTCCAGGCTTTTGCATCTTAATGAACTCTCACCTGAGGCTTCCAACCCTTTGATCATCCCGTGGAGGACGTGGCTCTTCACCGCGCTCTGGGTCCAGTGCTGCTGCAGCGCCGACAGGGCGTAGTTCACCTCCTCGGCCTCCTGCTTCCAGCTCAACCCCTCGAAGTGGCAGTCGTACAGCACCAGAGGGAAGTCGACCGCCATGCTGCCCGACAAGAAGGAGAAGGTTCAAGACTCAGACGGATGTGGCACGACCATAGATTATAAACATGGACGCTCCCCAGAAGTGAAGGCAAAACATCTTTAACAACCCCTAGTGGCTGGATGCAGTATGGTTTCTGTCATTTTGAGTTCTTATCAGACTGATAAATAATGTAATTTGGTCTAATGAGTTATTTGAGGTCAGGTTGGTGTATCAGAATGACCTTTATACCCTGCCTCTACACCATAATCATTAATAAGAAATTTCAAACGATTAATGATGTCAATAACGTTAAATGGAAGCAACCGAATCTGAAAATATAAATTTTTGTACAGTGGGAGGAAGTGGAGAGAGACGCTTCGTCCATCTTTATGCAGTTTTAGTTTAAATGAATACAGATCCCCTATGTTTGTGTGAGTGAGACTCCCAGTGGTGGGAGGCCATATTGTCATGCACAACCTCTTCATTAGTCATCAATTCACCTGTACTGAGGCTTTCTAGGATTGCTCTGAACATCCAGGAGCTGCTGAATTAACTCCGGGGCTTCCAGTTTCTGTCCAATCAGGAGAAGCAACGCCATCATGCATCGTACCTGTGGTGTAACACAGCGAAGGTTATCTAGTATTCAAATTTTGAAAAGAAAACTGCAAACATCTGCTAAGTTATTGTTTTCGGTTACCTGGTGGTAAAGGAAAGCTAATCCTTTAATCTCAAAGACGAAGATGTCATATTGATCTGTGCCAGACGTGTGTTCAGGCAACGCTGGTTTGATGGACGCGGACAAGATGGTCCTCTCGAACTGCAGGACGCCGTTGCCCACATCCATTTTGCACAGGTTGCGAAAGTCGTGAGTCCCCTCGTACCTGTCGGGGCAAGAGAGCGCCGAGTCAGTGCTGCGTCCTCAACGTGGGACATCAGTGTTTAGGCTTCAGTGTCTTCACCCACCTCTTTGCAGCATCTGCCATTAACGCCACGTCCAGAGCCCCTCGGGGGAAGTAGTAGCGATACGTGCGGGACTTGCAGTCGAAGCGAGCACTGAACCCCTCCGCTGCGGGGGCCCAGTCCAAGATCCTGATGTCCGGGGGCAGGACTCTGTTCAGCATCTTCACGTACGGAACCTCAGAGGCGGCAGCTTTACTCTTGATGTTTTCGTCAATGTTCTCTGGGAGCGTGACCCCCAGTCCTCCAGAAAACTGAGTGGACCTCAAATCTATTGTAATGACCTGTGGGAAAGAGATACGTTTATTTACCAACTGCATGAGAAGAACTACAAAACCCGTGCATGATCTCCGTCTCTGTGAACTCACTTGGGAGAAGGCGCTGACTCCTTTATCGGTGCGACCACACCGGTGGTAGTTGGAGCTCTGTCGGTCCTGGATCAGCCGCGTCTTCAGCAGAGCCTCGAAGAGCCGGGCCTCCACCGTGTTGTCCGTGTTCTCCTGCACCGCAAAGCCCTGGTAGGGCCAGCCCATGTAGGCCAGCCGCAGGGCCGCGTGGCGCCGGGGGTGGGCGGAGAAGTCAAAGGGTCGCACCTTGGTGGCCTTCTTCCCCTTCTTACAGCCGGCGGACTTCCCATGAGGCTTGTGGTCGGAGTTTTCACCGGACGTCACCTCCAAGTCCTCTCCGGATCCAGTCCTCTCCCTCAGCTGGGACCTGAGCTTCTCCAGCTCTGCCTCCAGATCCTTTATCTGCCGGGTAAGTGCCTCCGACATGTTGCTGGATGAGAAACATACACAGAGGATCACTTGGATGATGTGGTATTAGGTGCAAGCAGGTTTACACATAGAAGGAATTTGCTGTGGTGTATTTTTGCATGTATAAATATAAAAATAGGATACTAAATTAAAAACAAAGATGCAATAAGCACCTGGGGATGGATTGTGGGAAGTTCAAGTGTCTCCTACACAAAATTAGTTAACACAATAAAACATCCACTTATTCAGCTGCATACTTTGTTTGTCAACTTGTTTATCTTCAGTATTATTTAATTAAAACCAACATTTACTTCTTTATACCCTTTAATTCACTCTTATCCTCACAGGAAGCTAGTCGGAGTTCATACCTGCTACTCTTACTGGCTACATGCTAACACCACACACAGCCTGTTAGCTCGCGTGCTAAGCTACACATCAGCTGTTGGTGCTAAACTGTGACGCGATGAAACTTCACCTGTAACTTCAGCGTTGATCAGTGATGATGAACTTCTGCTCCTCACGCGCTTCTTGCTTCACGTGAGCTCACACATGCTGTTTCGTGCTGTCGCCCGGTTTGCTGCAGTCGGACCAGTGTTGGGAGCGGACAGACTTCCCTGTGAAGGAATGCTGGGAAATGTAGTTTGGTACTTAAAAGGCAGCGGGGAGCGTGATTAGCTCCGAGTTTGAGAGACACTCTTTAAAGGACGTGTTTAAAAGAGTATACAGTGTGAGTATGACTCATTTTTGAACAACATCTCCACTGTTGTTCTCTAGTATCTGTTTTTTGATTTTCTAAACTGTACATTAGATGACAAATTTAAATGTTCAGGCCGAGAGAGATCAACGCACTGCAAATGAAGAAAAACCATGCAAATAGAAAGGACACGCGAGAGATGAGCAAAGAATTTCTTCTTTTAAATGACACATACGTTGCAAAAAGAGTCACAACTCATGCAAACAAAGAAACGCGCTACAAATTGCTGAAACGACAACAGATATGTTTCCGGGGGACCCAAAAAAGGGATGCACCTGGCTGTAGTTCAATGCTTTGTGACGTTCCATCACCACTGACGAGAAGCAGACGTCAATATAAATCACAAAGCATTGAACTACAGCCAGGTTCATACTTTTTTTGGGTCCCATTTGCGGTGTTGTTTTCACAAGACGTAGCGTGTTTCTGTATTTGCACGTGTTGTGACCATTTGCACCACATGTGTCTTCAAATGATGAAGTTGTGTACTTAATTTTGCAGTGTGTTGAGCTCTCTCGGCAATGTACGAATGGTTCAGTTCTGACGTAAGGGGGCGTTCCAGTTGCAGCCTGGGACTCTGCGGGTCTGTAATTTCCAAACTCAAGAGGCGTAATGGAATGTGGCATAAATACAGACAACATGACAGCTCCCCAAAAGTGAAGCCAAAGCATCTTGATCAACCCCTGGTGGCTGGTTGCAGTATACGTCATAAATCCTGCCTCCTCCACTTAGTGGATGGGACCTGAAACAAGCAAAAAATTCAAAGTACACATTTTTAAGTATGTGGTTTCGTTACTTTAGGTACTTCTGATGTTTGTTCAAGTTTTAGCTTCGTCCAGACTCTAGCAAACCTCGGCAGAAACCTGTGACAGGAAGGAAAGGTCGTAAGTTACTGGCAGCAAACGAACAGGGAGTCTGGTCAAAAGGTTCTTCGGTTGTTTCCCTCTGAGTAAATTTTAATTAATTCTGGATTGAACAACCTGGGGCAAAGAGGACCAGACAGACCTCATTGTCATTCATGTCATCCTCTCCTCACTCTCTTTTTAAATGTCTGCATTACCATTGATTATACGAACATCTATTAAAAAAAGTGTAATTGGAATTACAAAATATTACCCTTACAGATATCTAGGACACAATCTCCAGAATCCAAACACTGACATCCTGAGCATCCTCCTGAGGATAAAAAAATATTGCTCAATACCAGTCACAGCTTTCTAAAAAAGTTTCTCCAAACCAAAAAGAAGTCTGGGTTATTCATGCATTCATTCTGTGCACGTGGGTAACTCCTTTTTTATAAATCCACACTAGTTAGTAATTGGGACTTAACCAATTATTCATTTTCACCACCCGGGAGCCCCTCGCTGTTTCCTTTGGCCGAGATTCCGAATTCATCCTCTTCCATGTTCGATACTGCTCCCATTACTCGGCCCAACCACCAAGACCCAGGAGACCGTCTCATATGAATATGTTTGATACCGTTTGAAAGAAAAAAATGATTCTCTTTCAAATGAGGCTATGAATTCCTTATGCTGCCGCCGTCTCTGCTTTTATTTCTTCACTCGCAGTCTTGGTGTCAGACAAATGAAGGATTACAGTTACAGCAGACTTCCTGTACTTCCTCAGAGCAGTTATTTGACAAACTGTGGGTGTGGGAGTGATATGGACTTAGGTTTAGGATTGATATTTTTTGGGGCTTAAGTGTTATATAAATTTTGAAAGCATTCGATAAAAAGGTTGGTAGCAAAAACAATTTACTGACACTTTATCAAAATAATTCTGAGCAACTTTATTCAAGTCACTATTACTGTATCCTTACAGGTGCTGAACTGCTATTCAAACAGAGGAAGTAAATCACACATTAGCCTCTCCCTATTAAATATTCCATAAACAAACAGAAAGACAATGAGAGAAGAAAATAATGCAGTTGCTTCTCTGCCTCGTCTCAGAATGTGTGGTAGCTGTTTCACCACCGGAGCTTCCTTAGGGGCTTCTTCTTTCCTCCTTTTGAAGTTCAAACCCATCCCCAAAGTGCTTCTCCACCAACATATGGATCAGAATCAGCTGCAGGAAACCTGATGCCACTTCCACGGGCTGGAAAAGGGCCGAGGCCTCCAGCTGCACCACAGCTTCTGCTTCCATCTCCTCAGAGTTTTTCTTCTCCCCGTTTTCTGTTGGAGCTGAAGCCAGAATCCAGGCTGAGAAGAAACTGACATTCTTTTTGATTTCAGACACTGCTTTCTATAATTTATTCTGCGTCACTAAACCCTGAATCACAGCGGGCTCATTGGACATTTATGAGAGGAAGATAAGGAAACTTAAAGGGAAGATAAGGGAAAAAGAATCCCCCCAAAAGGTGTCTATGACCAGAGAAGACTTTTACATGACAGATCTAAGATGTTGTCCTTCTTTTGCTCATTGCTCACTCTTCTAATTCGTTTGTTCTTATTTGCCTGAAACAAAATTCGGCCGTCAATTCTGGACGGATCATGTCTGCAGTGTGAGGTGCTCAACAGCAGGTTTGACATATCTTTTCTCAAAACTGCACAATCGATTTAGATGTTTAAAACATGCTTTTTTAAATATTTGACCCGTGTCCATGTCGTTTTCATGAAGTGCTGGCGTCTGGATTTGTTTGAAAGGGCTTGTGGGAACAGGCCGGAAAAAGACTTCACACACAGCTTTGCTTTGAAAGACTTAATGTGAACCAGAAGTAAAACGATTACCATAGTTGGCGTGTTATGTCACAGACGGAGAGCATTGTCCTTCCCACTCTTTGCCTTTCCTGTTTTGAATTCCTTGAGGCCTGTACAGTTGCTTTCCGTTGGATAAGGATCATTTCTGAGGAACGATTAGGGGCGAAAAGACCATTAAAGTGAAACCTAGTTGTATAACATGCATGATCCATATTGGAAGCTCCATATTGGGCGAGCTAATGCACTGAAGCATTTTCAGTGATATTATTTTTCCTTATATGACTCTGTGAGGAGGATGTGCCAAAGCTGGATCTCGGTTATCAGTCGACCTCTCCCATGGGGAATGTCTCATGGGGACTTTTATGAACTTTGATTTATCTTTACACATTTCAGAGCTACAAATATTTGTTAAAGAAAAGAAACAACCAGATCCTGTCTGCACAAACCACATATTTGGGAAAAAAGATTAATTAAGACCAAGATGTTATGAAAAACAAACTGCAACATCTTCTGTCATTGTTAACTAAGGTGCTATGGTGAGGTTCCTGTAATTGATAAATCCATTTAGACTTTAACAGCTTAGTTACAACGTTATATCACACGATTAGGATAGGGGCAAAAATATATTTTATCATTATAGAGAAAAAAGCAACGAAACTCAGCTGGTCATAATCACAAACTAAGATTAGCTTTGTATTTGGGAAAAACAGTGTGTCAGGCTGACTCAGAGTTGAAACCAGATGCAGCTATGAGAATATGCAACAACATTTTCCAGGAAAATAAATAAAATTTACTGCAGTGTCAGCGCTCCAGTTAAGCTAGCCAAAGCTAAAGCTGATAGCTTCCCACTTATTAAGTTTCCTGTGATGTTTTGGAGCATAAATAAGGGAATTGAATTTGTTATATCACACAAATATAGCGTGGAATTATCATTCTGAAGAAGAACTACAAGATTTTGTGCTTGGTAACCTTGGAAATGCTATAATCAAGTATTTGAAATGATAAATTACTTTTTAAAACTAATTAAATAGACAAGAAAGCTGAATAAGCAGGTAAAGATATTGTGCGTAGAAAGGCTATATATAGATTTAGAGTGCTGCACACAGACTTAAACCGGTTGTAGTGAAAACTTTGTTCACATGGCAATTTCTTTTTCAGGCTTTTGTCTTAATCTGGGTGAATATTGGAATATTTGTGACATTACATAACATAACATCAGAAGTAGGTCAGTAAAGAGTTAACCTCTGTTCCATGTCTGCTCCATCAATCAGCGTGCTGCTTGTACCAGGGGACATGTTTTCAGTCTAGAGTAAATGAAGTGCCTCCCACACATGGTCCTACTTATTGATACCAGCCCCTGTAGCCTAATAGTTTCCTCACATTCTTGCACTGACACGTGTCCATTTGAAACCACAGCGAAAAGCACTCGTTTTCTTTGAGGGGAACCATTTAGAAAAAATAAATATTATCCTACCGAGAAAATTGGTAATGTGATTAATCCTGATTAATCCATAGAAAACTGTAATTAATTTGATTAAAATTTTTAATCATTTCACAGCCCTAATTATCCAATCATTATTGGTGTTGTTGAAGCGTTGTGGTATTTGGTGTTTTTGTAGGGGGGTCAGGCTCGAGTAATGGCTAATGCAGTGAAACTGTTGGCCAATTAATGAACAGTCTTCAGCGGCTTTGAAGATGTATAAGATAAAAAACCTCTCTGTCTCCAACAACGATCCAACAAAGGCCAAATGAAAGCACGGCTTGGAGACACACCCAACCAGTAGCTGTATCCATTTCCATATCAACAGACTAAAAGGTGTCTTGTTTACAGGTGGAGCTTCACTGTTTGTGGTCACAGGGTCCCACCTCTCCACTTGCATTCAAAGGAAACACCACCCCCGGATGTCCACGGTTCAAATTAGCAGCTTCTATCGTCTCCATCTACTTGTTGAGTGTCGCACCGCAGAGTAAACACTCACAGGGGAAGAAAAGCTGCCCTACTGGCTCTTCTTGATTCCTGAGGTGACTGCAGCACAGAGGTTGGAGCTGCAGTATGCCAAGTGTTTACAGGGAAGAGCTGTTGAAGCGGAATAAAATGCTGAGGAGAAGTTGACAGAGGAAAACTGTGATTGCATTCCGAGAGGGGGGGGAAACAAATCTTTACGAGGAGGGGCTTCAGGTAAAACATGCTTTTTTGATTCTTCTGTGGTGTTTGTTTCTTTTGTCTTCAGCTTGAATGTTTTGTCTTCCCACACGTTTCCTTCTCTTGCTTAATATCTCTTGTGTGTGTGTGTCTATCCCTCTGTTCTCAGTCCAGAGGAACAATGGGGGCTGAACATGTGTGTTTCTTCTTTTGCCTTTCTGATAAAACTGTCTTTTTTCCCTGTAAACTGTGGGGCTAAGAGTGGGTAGGGATTCCAGGGGCCGTCTGAGAGCAGAGGCTCCTCCTGTTCACGTCTGAGAGGATGTGTGAACAGAGACGGGGCGAGCGATGCAACATGTTTGCTTCACCCCACGCTTACATGCAGTGTGAAAGGAAACCACAGCCAGCAGAGCTATAGGGGGGTCAGAGTGAGGAGTGACACAGTGAAACACATGTCTGTTCATCACTTCTGCTCCAGGATGGACAAGGACGGACAGAAGCCAAAGACCTATGTGTCCACTTTCCGGCTGGCCCTCAAGCCCAAAGCCAGACCCGTGTGCGTGGAGAAGAAAGGGGAAGAGAACGGACTGGTGGCCACACACAAGAAGCTGCTGGGAAACAACAAACTGGGAGTCTCGTCTGCAACAGGTAAACACTTGAGAACTGTTTTAAACATTTGTCCCAATGCAACCCACTGTGGGTGTGTCAGGCTTTTTGCTTGGAGCTCGTTCAACTTGAACCTGTTGCATGAGGACAGTGCAAAGTCCTTTGGGCAAAACCAGGAATACTGGAATCTGTGTGATTGCACATGGGAAAATAGTTTAACTGACCTGAGGCCAGTTTCAGACTTGTTAAAGTAATAGCCAAGGGTGCAGCATTTGTAAATATGCATGTTATTGTGAAATGGGCTTTTTTTTGTAATTGTAGTTGGGGTAACATGCAACTTGCCCCACACGCACGCACACACACACACACACACGCACGCACGCACGCACGCACGCACGCACGCACGCACGCACGCACGCACACACACACACAAACACACACATGTCTTCACTTTAAATTAATTAATTTAGATCATAGGGTCTCGTCTTTTGTCCTTATAAGGAAGACAAGTCCCCTTAATGTGACTTTGTAGATAGATTTGAGTCCCCACAACATTAGTTACAACTGGGCGACATTCACGCACACACACATACACACACGACATTCCAGCACACACTGGGGGGACCACCCATTGCTTATCCTGCTGTGCAAACACACATGTGGTGGGAAAACATGGCACATTGCCCCTAAATGTACAACCACAGGGGACAAATGAGCCGAGAGAACCTGAAGGTAAAAAGAAAAATATCAATCATCCACATCAGTCGAGAGTCTACTATTTGTACTGGCCAGCAGAGTGTACCCCCCCCCCAATGAGGCCTGACACTTCCCTTAAAGTCAAACGCCCAATTTCCCAATGTGAAAGAATCCTAGGTCTGCCCCCTGATCCGGACGTGCATATAAATGTAATGGTCTCTTTCCTGGCCGGGGCTGCATCCTTCTGCCAAGTTCCATGGAAATCCGTCCAATTATCTTTGTGTAATCTTGTTCACAAACAAACCAAATACCAGACAAAGGGACGGGTGAAAACATCCTCCTGGACATAGCAGATACCAGACGACATTAACATTTACAACAAGCGTACATCACTAAAAACCTCCTAGTGTTCAGCTCAACATGTTCACCCGTGGCCCGTCCTGATGGGTCACCGGTCGAGAGGAAACACCGGCAGACACAGTTTGCAAATATGTGAAGCGTGTTTGAAAACCTAATCCATTGTCCTTGACTCCTTATCTCATGTTAAGATGGGAGACAGACCCGAGTGCAGACCCCGTCATCACCTCACTTCACAGAGCCCCTCCAGGACTGCACAGTCTGTGAAGGAAGCGATGCTACGTTTCAAAGTGTTATCACAGGAAGTCAGCCCCTGAGCATTTCCTGGCTACACAATGGTAAGCGACTGATGATCCTACACAGAAAAGGCCATTAAACGCAAATGAATGATTGTAATTAACCCCTGTTACAATATGTGTGTGTCCATCCTGTCATGCAGGTGAGAAGATGCGTTCAAGTGGCACTTCCTTCAAGAACGGGGTCGCCGCTCTGGTTCTGAACCGGTGCTCACGTGGAAACGCTGGGACGTATACGTGCACGGCGGAGAACACTGCTGGGAAACGGTCAAGCAGTGCAGTGTTACACGTCACAGGTAAAGCATGGAGTCAACATCAAGTGCAGTTATACGTAAAAGTGAATGTAACACCTTGAATCGATCTGCCTGCAGTAAAACATGTTTCACTCTGTGTGATACAGGACCAACGACAAAGGAAATCCCCAGAAGCAGCAACCACGAGCTGCACAGTGAGGTCAAGGTCAAGGTCAAGGTCGCCTCACGTGAAGACACCAAGTCGGTCCCAGCTTCAAAAGGTAAAACACAGAGATAAGAAAAACCAGAAGATGGTTGAGCTTGATAACAGTTATCTTTGTATTGTTATACACCCACAAATTCACTCTCTCTTCTTTTCCTCTTACAATTTAGTAAAGTTTTGTCAGAGTCATTTTATAGCTGTTTAAAAACACTGGGTGAAAGGCTTAAAATATAAATTAAAAGCACATCTAAATACAGAGAATTAATAGAAAATTAAAGCAATAAAACGTTAAACATCATAGATAAGTAAGAATGAAACTATTGCACGATAACCGATGAAATCAAGTTTCTCAAACTTTAAAATAAGTGAGAAGAAATTGGTCTTGAGCGATGATTTAAATGTTTCTAGGGTCAGAGTGGTTCTGATATGATTTGATAAGATGCTCCAGAGAGAAGATGCAGCCACTGCTCGTGTTGAGGTTCAAGGGCGGTGGATGTCACACCTTGTTAAACTGTGAAAATTATTTAATTAACATGAAAGATGCTGCTAAAAAGAAAAAGGGAAGTAGCAACCAATGAGCAATTGTTGGGTTTTATTAATATAATTTCTGCCTGGGTCTGCAAACAAACGTTTCTGATTGCAGCAACTATTTGGCTCTTTAGTTTTTTTGCATAATTTGCCGCTGCAACCAAACCTAATTGCTCACATGTGATTGGTTAGATCCTTCTTAAGCCCCCCCTCCTACCACAGCACACACCTGTGAGTCCTCCTCCTCCTTCAGTCTCCTGATTGATTTCAACCCCTTCAAACAAAAGTCTCCACTGAGAAAGGGGAGCAGAGGACAACACGTCCCGTTAGAGACTAAATCAAGTAACAGGTCACTGCCTTTTGATTCCCCATCAGGCCCTCCTGTGGAGTTTCTTGACCCCCCCGAGCAGGTGGAGGCTCGGTTAGGAGAGCAGGCCCGGCTACACTGCGAGTTCAGGAGCTGCTCGGTCCCTGTGGCCTGCTGCTGGATTTTCAACAGAGACAAAGTAAGAGTGATACGAGTCCCAGGGGCTGCACCTTCGGATCAGTTTGTTTGATTTCTGGCTCTGAAAACCACTCGTCTTGTTCTTCAGGTGCTGGTCGGGGGGCCGAGGGTGTCTGTCAGGAGCAGTAAGACCCAGAGCAGCATGGAGATCTCTCAGGCCCGTGCAGACGACTCAGGCTCGTACACCTTGATCGTACGGAACCGAAAAGGCTCGGCACAGCACACGGTCTCCCTCAGTGTCGTCGGTGAGTTGTCTTTCACGTCCACCTCTGTGATTTTAAATGATGCAACTCTGGTATTTAATGTTCCCTAAATGCATCTTCAGATACTGGACACGAAGGAAAGATGCTTCTTGATATTTACTGTTGCACTCATGTAAATGGATCTGACCAGGAAATCGCTGTAATAAGAGAGGAGAACTATGCGTTGGGAATTAGCAACTTCACAGTTCTTGAATTTCCCCTCAGACCGACCCGACCCCCCGGCGTCCCACCCTGTCTTCTCCAAGCTGTCCACTCAGTCCCTGGTCCTGTCCTGGTCTGGTCCCAGCTACGACGGTGGCACGGCCGTGTTGGGTTACATCGTGGAGGTCCTGGACGAGGGCTCGGACAAACCCTCCAGCTGGACCGAAGCATGGAGCCGCTGCAAGAACACGTCCTACCACATCCGCTCGGGCCTGGAGCCTCTGGGGCAGTACCGCTTCCGCGTCCGGGCCTACAACTCGGCGGGAGTGAGCGAACCCGAGCCAGGAGTCCGACTGTATCAAGATGGCGACGGCGGGTGAGTGGTGACCTTTCGGAGGCAGACATTTTGTGATCTGCTTCATGAGCAATGTGCTGACTTGCTTGTCTCCTTTTTTTCTATTGTGTCTCAAGAGGAAAAGAAGAAGAAGGAGGATCCGAAGTCGTACGTCACAGTGACCATAGACACTAAACACAAGGTTGACGAGCACTACAAAGTGCATGAAATCCTGGGATAGTAAGCACCGATCCATGGCATTCATAGAACGATAAAATCATTCAAGTTGTCTGATTGGAAAACCACTGCAACAACAACTTACTCTTCCTCTTATTTGCTTTGGATGTAAAAACCCAAACCTCCAGTGGGAAGTATGGCCAGGTGTTCCGGTTGTCCCATAAAGAGACGGGCGATTCGTTCGCGGGGAAGTTCTATCGAGCTCGGACCTCCAAGGACAAGGCGGCGGCCCGCAAGGAGATCGAACTGATGAACTGTCTCCACCACCCGAAGCTGGTCCAGTGCCTGGCTGCGTACGACACGCGCCCCGAGCTGGTCATGGTCCTGGAGTAGTAAGTGACAGTGAAAGATGTGACACAGAAAGATGCAACCACGGTGTCCTCTACTGATACCGTGTTTTAGATTAACATTTGGATTAAGGATTATATCAACATTTCAGAATGATTTAATGGAAATACGATTTTCAGTTGATAAAACTTGATGGGGAGTTATTTTAAGCTCAGGAATGTCTCGTGGGAATTTCTTAAATCTGTTTCAGAGTTCCCTCAGACTCGAGGGAGAACCGATTTAGACTTTGGCGGCCGAAGGTCAAAGTCGCTGTGACTAAGCAATCGATCTTGTGAAAACACCATGAGGGGATTTGTTTGAACTTGCTGCAAATGTTCCCTCGAACTCAAATGTGAACTGATTTTGATTTCAAAGGTCAAAGGTCACAGCGACCTCATAGAGGTCCAACTACCGGATGGCAATTCTGGTTTGATAAAAGATTGAAACTGTTTTTACTGGGGCCAAAATAAGAAAACAACACATTTTAGTAAAGAAACATTTTAATAAAGAAACTCAACTAACACGATAACGTCATGTTGTTATCCCTCTGCCCAGCATTGCAGGCGGCGAGCTCTTCGAACGCATCGTGGACGACAACTTCGAGCACACGGAGCCGGCCAGCGTCAGCTACATGCAGCAGATCCTGGAGGGCATGCAGTACGTCCACAAGCAGAACATCGTGCACCTGGACCTCAAGCCGGAGAACATCGTGTGCATGGACACCAGCGGCACGCGGATCAAGATCATCGACTTCGGCCTAGCAAGTCAACTGGGTGAGTTTGACGGGACCTTTGTCTTTAGGAGGAGGGCTATTTCTCTGGAAAACAGGATTTGCAGTTGCTCACTGGGGATGTGTTTGTCATCTGATGGCTGTGTGATCTCCAAAAAGAACACAACGGATCAGGAAATGGCAAAGATCCTGATAAGGCCTGTTTGTGCGTTGGGAACAGTTGGTGCCTTTGCTGCCAAACCTGCAGCCATCAGCTTTGTGCAGAATGCTTAATAAAATACTAGATGAAATTATAATTGTTTGATTGTTACAATAATATTTTATGTCCCAACTGCAGAGTTGAGCGTATTTAAACTATGCAAACATGACATCGAGGGGTGTTTTCTGAATTCCTTCTTGTCTTACATAGTCCATCAGATCATAACAACTCCTTAAACAGGCAACTACATCTCTATCAGCTCAGCTCAAAGCGTGTGCTGCCGATTCAAGCAGAAATAATGTGACACTCCAGATGCAACAGCTCCCCACTGGGTGGTCTATTTAGAGAAGGCTAAGGCCAACTGTAAATAGGCTAATGCAAACAAGCCAATGCAAAAACATCGAGGGCAACAGTCTGTATACGTGAGCATGTTCTTTCCCTCTCCTCCTGCTCTTTAGAGGAGGGTAAACCTCTGATGGTGATGCACGGCACGCCCGAGTTCGCCGCCCCCGAGGTGATCAACTACGAGCCGGTGGGCGTGGAGACGGACATGTGGAGCATCGGAGTCATCTGCTACATCTTGTAAGCTGAACGCCGGTGGACAGTACTTTTACCGTCTCTTATTTTGACATAACTCGGCATAAAGCCACAGAAACCAGCTCAGACGGAAAGAATGGTAGAACCATTACTTTAATCTTTATTCAACAATTTGCCTTAATATGTCACAATTATGAAGTAGTTGAAAGTAATAGAAATATATTGCTGGCTTGAATTCCTACATTTTTAATCTGGTAAATATAAAAAATCTTTTCAACCGATCTCAAATACTGTATCTCTACAAATGCAGATTTGGTGCCATCTCCTGGTGACTCTTTGGCAGTTGCACAGTCGCCCATCACCATCACCTTAGTATAATGGTTAGAATCAAATAGAAAAAAAACGATAAAGTATTAAAAAGTCAAGTGTTTAAGTCAAAAATATTAACCAGAACCAGCACCTATTTGAAATAAGTTATAACTCATACAAAGTGTGTTGGCAGAGGAAAAAATCAAGTATAATGGGAGATAGTAATATTGCACATAGTATTTAATTGTTAAACATAGTAATATTGTATCTAAAACAAACTCGGCAGTAACGTGACAAAATATATTTTTATTTCATTGCAACAACACATTAATCACCAGAGAACATTTCCAGTATTGGTTTGTAATAGAAATAAACACAAGACACCATGGCACTTCCCAGGAAGATTGTTTTTCACCATATTTAAGATATATGTGGTTGACTAACCAGAATGTCGGCAGTTCGATGCCAGTCTCCCCGATATCATGTGCCGAGGTGTCCTTGCCGTGTGTTTTCATCAAGACTAGAAACATCTTATTTACAGAGCTTTACTGTTTTGTGTGCTAGGCTCAGTGGAGAATCTCCCTTCCAGGGGAACAGCGATGCCGAGACCTTCTGCCTCGTGGCCGCTGCCAACTACGAGTTTGACCAGGAAAGTTTTGAGGACATCTCTGACGACGCCAAAGACTTCATCAGCTCCCTGCTGAAGAAAGACCGGAGGTGGGTCTGGTTCATATTTGATCCTAGCAGTGTTTTACTGTCCAGCAAGTAGTTTGAAACTTTCTACTTTTGTCAGACGTTCAGAACATTCACAAACCAAGCTCTGGACAGTCAGGAAGCTGCTGGCAGCCATTTGACAGCCTCTGCTTCTCCCTCTGCAGATGTAGGCTGTCATGTACCGAGGCCCTGGTCCACCCCTGGATGGTCGCCTTCACCCCTCTGAGCCGCAGACCCACCAAATCCCTCAGGAAGGAAAAGATGAAACGTTTCCTGGCCAAGCGCAAGTGGAAGGTAACAGAAAAAAAGTGGTTTTAGTCCAGCGTCGGTCAGATGTATAATTTTCTTATCAGAGTTTTCCCGATGACGACCTTTTAAAGCCATTGTGCTGCACAGGCCTGGAGCTGGGATGTGAATGTAGTTTGTCATCGAGTACAATTTGTCCTTTAAAACTTCTAGAAAACTGGCAAGGCTGTTTTGGCCCTGCAGCGGATGGCTAACCTCTCCAGCAGGCCAGACTCTCCTGGCAGCGCCTCTGAGGGTGAGACAGATAAATAGATTCACACACTCACTGCCCCCTCCAATTTCCTAGAGCTACATATACATATGGCAGATGACTCAGTCTCAGATTGTCACTTCAAGTTTACCCTTTTGTGATCAGTTTCTGTTTTATTCATCCTCCTCCGTCTCATGCAGAGCCAGTGTGGAGCCAGGAGGCTGAGGAGGCCATCCAGTCGCTGGAGAAGCAGCTTCAGAGTGAACCTTGCTTCCAGCAGGCCCTGAGGGACGCCACACTCGCTAAAGGAGCAACTGCCCAGCTGAGATGCCTCGTCAACGGTACAGTGACAGAGCTGTGATGCACTCCATTAAATCATGTCCTGCCACATTATAGAAGGGCCAATGGCAAACAGAACAAATGGCTCTGAAAAGCTTTGACCGTAATGGAACGAGACCTAAACAGATTGTTTGTTGTTTTAATACCACTTCAGGAATTTGATGTTGGTATATTTTTATTAGATTGCCTGTCCCCTGGTCTGTTTCTATGTGTGTGATTCTACATCTCATTGTGTTATTCTTAGGTTACCCACAGCCGGAGGTGAAGTGGCTCCAGAATGAGAAGCCGGTGTCCGAGTCCAGCAGAGTGACCGTGGAGCAGAACCAAGACGGGCTCTGTTCTCTGGTTCTGTACGATCTGGAGCCGCCCGACTCGGGGGTTTACGTGTGCAGGGCCAGCAACAAGCTGGGGGAGGCCATGTGCTCCGCCAAACTCCAAGTGGAGATGTGACTGAGAAGCAAACCACAACATCCACATCAGTGACTGAAGAGATTCGAATGTTCGGCTGCATTCGTAATCTCAAGACTATACGCAGTTGCTCCCCAATAGGGATTAATGAGATTTGGACACACATTACCCAGAGTCCTTTTTGTTTCACATGCCACCAGTTACTCGTGCACTTTGTGAGTCTGCTTCCTTCCGTGTGTATTTGACATGTTCAGTCACTGATGCACAGGGTTCTGAGTCATTGAGGTCACATCACACTGAGCTTCACTCTGTTCACACAGCGAGTCACGTGAAAAATTGTATATTTTGCACATTTAAATGTTGTTCAGATGGGAATGATTTATACTTAAAATAAAAAGACTTTTTAAAAAATATACCAGTGATAGGCATACTTATTATTTTTAAATCCTCCTCTCCCTTTATGACACCAAATAGAAATTTGCTGGATTTGGTTTTCTATACGGATAAGCAAGATTTTAATTTTTTTAAATGAGACCCATTAATTTATTCTTTGAGAAGTCAATGAAACATTTTTCTGGACAAACTGCTTTCCTTCAAAGTTTTGTGAAAATCCGTTCAGAAGCTTTGGCAAAATTCTGCTAAATAACAGATGGAACAAAAACAATGGAACACAGCGGTTGGAATAAACCTCATCACATGTAAAAACAGATAAAAAATTGATTAGAAAACTCAAGGATTCACTCGTGGTCTTAAACATATAATTTATTATTCTGCTTGTTCCATTTTTATAAAGCAATCTTCTGAGTTTGCAGGTTACATGCAAGACAATGAAATTAAGAAAACTAAACATCTCGCACTGTTTAGACCAACCTGCCACATCAATTTGAAGAAGCCTTTAATTTTGAAAACGGCAGTATTTTACTGTTGTATATTGCAACAGTAAAGGCAGCATAAGCCAAACACATCACTACTTTGTGATTTACTCTTAAGACACTAATACTCAGACGATCTGGAAGCAGAAGGTTGGTCATGTGACTACTGGCTCTTAGACAAAATAAAATGGTACCCGGTTCATTCTGTTGGATTGCAATTAACCAATTCTCTGCAGATTTGATTGAGACACATCTGTTTCATCTACTGGCCACGTTCACTGACTTGCTGCAGCGTGGGGATTTCCATATTCAAGCCACGTGACTCAGCTTGATTTACTTAAATTTGTATCTTCTCCAGTGCCAACGTGAAAAATAAGATTCTGTAGTAAATATAAATCTATCGCACGTTATTCATTCATTGTATACTAAAAATGAAATTAACCTTCATTTCTCAAACCCCTGAAACCCCAAAGACGCATCATTTAATTCCCTCTTTCCCTTTTAATATTAGTTTATTTTCTAAGCTACATTCATATTAGTTATATACGCCATGAAAAGCGGACAGAGCATGTAAAGTGTCGTCAGCTGGCTAAAATACTGGCTTTGCAGAAAAGTTTGGTCTTCAATCTCGAATGATTTGGGACTGAATGTTGGGACTGACGTTTAGAAACAACGGTATCCGTTTAAAGGCAGCCACGAGGTCAGTTCTTCCCCCTCATCCACCCATCATTCAGCAAAACCTCTTTAAAAACCGGTGGGAAGTCGACGAGTCTTGGTCAGAGATGTGAGGAAGCATGCTGGGACCGCTGCAAAGGCACCGTGGCCGCTCGCGCTTCTTTTCTAAGGCAAAGTTTCCTTGTGTGGATCAGATGATTCTGTGCACGTGTCGCCGGGCCTGCAGTCCGCTCGCACAGCGCGGGTCTGGATCAGGACGAAGGAGGGACCCACACATGCTCCTACTGTCTCGGTTGGATCCTCTTCTGAAGAAGTTTCCAAGCTTTCAATACCTTTAAAAAAATAAAAGCTTGTAAAAGAAAATAACAAAAAAATACACAAGATTCAAATCGTTCAATGTCATGCAGAGATAGGAACCCAACACTGAAGGGGGACATGCGTCTGACCTGTTTCTGCGTGACCTCTGGTTCCCACAGCGTGCTGAGCACCACGTTGGCGTGTTCCACTTGTTTGGCGTTAGACCACTGGCTGCTCAGCCGGCGCACGGCATCTTCTGCAGCCACACCGTCTCGCTCCGTTATCCTCAACACCGCCTGAGGGAGGAGGGGAATCAAGAGGGAGGCAGGTCCATGAGGTTAACGAGGAGTCTCTGGTCTTCTTATTTAAAAATAAACTAGTTTAAAAGCCTCTTTTCCTTCCATTATTGAATAGCTGTTTGTCTACATCCTGTGCTCGGTGAGGAATCCTGATTTTGCAGGTATACATCTACAGTACATGTGAACACGTGAAGCCGCCATCACCTTTACACCAACACATTCTCATCACAGTCACTCAGGCTTACCTCGTCCTCTGGGATGACGGTGACCCAGACCTCGTGGACCATGTCCGTCCAGCCGGCCTCCAGGAGAACTGCTGCGTCCACCACACACACCTGTTTACCTGCAGAGAGCAAAGGTTTACATGAGCAGGAGGCGAATCTCTAGGAATACAGATGAATAAATATAGGTTCCTACTTTACCTTCCTCTCTGGCTTGGCTGATTGTCTTCTTCACCAGTTGTGCTATCTCCGGCCACACAATATTTGTCAGGGCTTTTAATCGCTCCTGCATGAAAAACAGAATCTTTGGTAAATTGTCGATTCACGGTGAAGAAGTGTAACGTCTTTTTTTTGTTTTAAACACACTGACACATTATTTATAATTGTCGAATTACCTGATTTCCAAAAACTTTCTTTCCTAATGCCCGTCTGTTTATGGTTTTGTCTTCATTCAGAATATCTACAAATGAAAAGAACTCATTGTCATTGTATGGAGATGCAATCGATTTCACACAGCAACATTTACCAAAACGATGCAAATATTTATTAATAAACTGTTTGTTAATATAACCACAGTCCCACCACCTGTTTTCTCACCTGAGCCAAATTCTTCCACCACCATGTGATGAGCTGCTGCCCCCGGCTGATACACCTCGTGGCCCATTTTGTCGCAGTCAATCCGGACGGCACCCAGAGCCTCCATCCTCCTGGCGATGGAGCTCTTCCCGCTGCCACTGCCTCCGGTCAGGCCGATCACATACGGGAGGGGAGGGAGATGGGATGTGTCCTGGGACGCGGGAAGCAGGGGACACACGAGAGGGCAAGACACAGAACACAAACACTGAGGATTAGGATGTTTATATCGAAGATCGACCAATACCACAGCTCTACATACAAGGTCATCAATAATCAAAGAATAGATTTGTATAGTCCCTTTTCTTTAAGAATTTTTTAAAGACACCATCCTTTTCCATAACCCTTTAAAATCAGAAATTTTAAAGGGTTTCTGGACAGAAATTTGACAAATCTCCTGACATGACATTTTATTAGAATTTGCACTCGTTTAACAGTCAAAAGAAAAGAGACTGTACTTTGTCATGTGCTGAGAAGAGAAGTTGTTATTTTTTCACCTGGATGAGACAGCTCCTTTCAGAACAGTTAAACATTAAAGTCCTTTTGACCCTTGTATGAAAAAGTTTTTACTCAGTGAGTTATTGAAAATCAAACATGTACTTGATCTCCAGATAGGGTACGGAAAAGTTTTGATAAAAAAAAAGAAAGACTCGTCCTTTGCTTTTCTTGTGAGTCCCTCAATGTGTTCCACTGAACATATAATACTGGTTTTCCATTAACTGGTATCCATTAACCATCACTGTCAAAATGTTAGCAGTTTTTCCACAGGACCTACTTTAGGCGGAGTAAGGAGTGTGCCCAGGAGTCGAGAGCGTAGACTGGAGGAGCTGATCTTCTCCTCCTCCGTCTCGGTGTGGTGGGCGTCTTTCAGCAACTGGATCTCGTGAAGAACGAGAGCTGGAAGACCCTGGTTTAGAGAACATAACACATCAAACATGTGCCATTAAGTTGCTTGGGTCACCGTAATGCTCCGCCGGTGATTTTAACCAAAATGTTGCACGTAAAGTGAATAAACTATGAAGTTTAAATCTCCTTTTTCCCATGCTTACTGTTAACTTACATTTTCAATACGTTTCTTGTTCACAGCCTCGCCTCCCTTTTTCGTCTCCTCGCTAACCACAATGCACTGCAGCAGGGGGTCGACCACAGACACTCCAAAGGGGTCATCGAGCGGCACGACCTCCACCTCCAGCGATGGTTTGATGTCTTGCAGGAACTCCTGTAGTATCTGAACCCGTAGAGTATAGGGCTCAATCAGCTCCTTCAGCACTTTTTCTGAGAACAGGAGGAAAAGGAAAACAAGGTTGAGACTCACATCCAAAATATGAGATTGCTGAAAGTTTACATAAATGGGAATACCGACATTGAACTACTCACTTTTCAGCATTGCTTGGTCACACACACCAATGAGGAACCTTCTGTTGGCGAGCAGGCATGAGATGTTGAGCAGCGTCTTGTGGGCCCCGTGCAGCCGGTCAAACGTCCCCCCCCACCACCACATCAGTATACGTTTCCAAAGGTTCTGCTTTCCCCTCGGGCTCTGTCACACATTCCACGTTCTCCTGCAGCTTCATCAGCTGCGGATGAAGCAGTACCGAGGGCAGACCCGGGCTACAGACATAGCAGCGGCCAGTGTACTTCTGCAGACACTGGGTCACCTGATGCGACTGACCTGGGTCCTGCAGGGGAAAGTCTGTGAGCACCACGTCGGGGGAGTGGGACAGAGGCTGTGGGGAGGGGAAGGGGCCATTTGTAACACTGCCCGACTGAGCGCGGACGTTGGTGAGCAACACCCGGATATCCAGGTGCCCGCATATGTCTGCCGCATTGCTGTAAAGGCGGGTGATGACCGCGGACAGGTCCACAAATGGCGGGATGAAAGCCGGTCGCTGCTGACTCCCACTCCCCAAGTTGAGCCCCGGGTGGAGGTGGACGTACAGCGTGCGCTCCACCAGCTGAGCGGCCGAGCTGAGCACTGGAGCGATGCGCAGAGGGAGAGTGTGGATAGGAGACGTCAGCACGAGGATGCCCGTAGTGAACATGGACATGTTACTGGCGAATAACACAGGGAACTCACGACCGTCACGGTTTTCTGTCAGAGGAAGAAAGAGAAAGGAAATGTAAAACAATATGTAGGTTGCATTATATTAAGCTTATGCTGTAGGTTTTGGTAAGTGTTCATAGACCGTATGAAGAGGGAGGACATGACAGCTCTACTAAAGAGAGGCCAAAGTATCTAGCTACAGATTATGTTACAAACTCTGCCTCGTCCATGTTAGTGTCGGGGGATATTTTGGCTTCATTTCTTCTTCTTTGTGTACACTCTATGGCTAACCTTTATATTAAATGTAACATATGTTTCTGACTGCAAGATCATAATGGGAGAGTAAATATAAAAGGAAAAAACAGTAGCTGAAGATGAGGTATTAGAATATCAAATCTTTTCAAGAACAAGGATTAAAGCTTTAAATCATGTTGATCTTTTTACACAGGAGGAGGGCGGTCAGTGGGGGTTGATTATCTGTTGATAACACTGATGTAATCTACTTTTTCATTGTTTCATTATATTTTCATCAATATACTGTATTTAAGACCTCCTTTATATAGCTTTACAGGGTTTATATTGTATATACTTTTATATATACACTTTATAAGAATCTAGGTTATGACTCTTCCATCACTCAGGGCTGTTCACATGCTATTACCAAACATAGTGTAGTTACTGATAAGCTGAGGGGCTTTAGGAATTAGAGATAATAAAGTGAACAGACTTGCAGTGTCTCCCTGGGCTGCAACAAGGGAATGAATCACTGCCTCTGACATCAGCACTGTCATTTCAATATGTCTCCTCATACTTTACATTGTCACAATAATATGTAAACAATAAGTGACAGTATAGTTCATTGAGTCAGTGTTTGGGAGGAGTTGTGTATTTTACATTCTCTGCATCTTCTTATTGTTCAACGTGGCTCAGTCTTGTTGACATTATTTCAATGACTAATGATTTTAAGTAGGACATGTCTTGTTTGTATAATTTAGTATTATAAGTTTTAATTTAACTTATATTGAAAAAAAAATTTAATTCCTCCTTTCCTGATCCCGCCCACAAGCAGCCTGACTGGACAACCCGAATCTTAACACGTCGTCGACTAATCAGAAACGAGTTGTCCATGTTTATACCAAGTGTCATTAGCAGGAAGAACTTTAGCATGGAAGCTAACATGGAAGCTAGCATGTCCCCTTACAGTCTACACAGCTGTGTCCGCAAAGTCGTGTCTAGCTAGCTAGCTATGTAGCACCCCTGCCATAAAGAAGCCTAGCATCACAAACATCCATTTCTAACGTGGACGAGCCCGATGGGAAGGAGCTAAGGTCGATGGTGTCATACTGGTTCCTGCTGAGTCCCAGTTCGCTTGTTGTCTCGCTGTGAAAGTGACAGTCCGGACGGTGGGACGTTCTCTGCACGTTAGCACGAGCTCACCTGTGTCGAGCGGAGCTACAGCGACGGGACTCGCGGGTGAATCGAGTCGCGGAGCCGCTGATCGGTCCCGACGGACGACTGGTTCTCCTGCTGGTCCTCAACGAGCGGCCCGAGTTAACCTCCAGTCCACCGCAGTCAGAGTAACCAGACTGACACTGGGTGGAAGTCGCCCACACATCAACTACACTTGGGGTGTGTACGGGCTGTGAACCCCCCCCCCGATTGGCTGAAGGCTGTGTGACGTGTGGCCTTGTCACACATTTCGGGGTCACAGCCCGTACACACACACAATGTTAAAGGTAAATAAAACAATACATATGTCAAATATATCACAATAAAATTCTACCGTATGTATAAAAGATAATAGTATCCTGTTTTAGTCCCACAATGGGGAAACTTGCTATATTTTAACAGCAAGAGTAAAAAGAAGACTTCAGTAAATGGTAAATCACATGCAATACTTCAACTTTGGTATCCTCAGGGTGTGTGCACAAGTAACTTCTACGGATGCAGACTAATTTGAAAATAAATATGGCTCATGTTGTGCAAATATTTGGTAACAAGCCACATCGTAAAGATACTTATGTAACTATTATTAAAGGAGACATAAAACAAAACAACTCTTGAACAAGGTTTCTTTTTTTAATTTATACTTTGAGGCCAACATTTCGTTTTTACAAAAATAATAAAAAGAAATTCCGTGTTATCTCCATACTGTAGAAAGAGTTGCATGACGGAGCCCTGGGGTTAGCTGGGCAGAGGCATTTGCATATATAGCAAAAAAGGACATCAACCAGTAAACACAACATATTCAAGTAAAAAGTCATCACAATGAAGTCACATTAAAGCCTGGTGGCAATTATTGGAAAATTAAGACTCTTGCTGGGTTTCACTTTTTGGTCGGAGGAGTCAAACTGAACCCGGGGGGACGAGTCCTTCTCGTTAAGACGTGAATTGACAGCAAAGTGCTCGGTAAGATTTAGGGAACTATGGACCTTTAAAACAAATTAAAGTTGGGCTTGAAATGTCTGGAGAAACTTTAAATCAGAGAATGCAGTTGATGGTGAGCCTGCAGCATGAGGCATGACATCTTCAGTGGATGCATGTTAATGAACATTGACGCCTTCTGTTCAGTTGAACTCCCCTGCTCTACACAAAGCCAGTTGAAATATATTAATTTACTTTCTTTTCGCTGGTGCTATCGCTGGCCGCTGTGTCATAATGGCACTTCTCCACACATCGCCTTGGGAACCATCCCCTTACACGCTCCCCCACTTGAATGTCAAAACAGAAAGAAATGGCAATTTTTAGTGTCAATTTAATGACACATATAAAATATGAATCAAACAACAGCAAAAGCAGTTGGAATGCCGTTATTTTTACCTCTCATTTGATCCTCATTCAGAACCTTGTCTCCGTACATCCACCACCTAAAGAGAATAAAACAAAATTTAAGTGGAGAATCCCCAGATTGACCAAAAATAATAGTTTTGTTCAATAAATGAATGAACTCACTTGGTGCCACGGGTGGCGAGGATGGTGTCCCCCTTGTTGAGCGGGATCCTGGGCTCCTCGGTGCAGGGGGTACGGAAAAATGTTTGGATACCCTTGCTGATTGGGCAGCATGCTCCGTTATAGTGTTCCACTGCCTGGTACTGGACCTGCTGGCCGAGTCGAACAGGATATGAGGTTATTCTGATGCTGGAACAACAACTAAACTCATACAAGATAGACACAGGATGTGTGTTTATGAGCCAGAAACTGGTCATACTTACATGAAATGGCACAGGTTCTTATCAGACAACACAAATGGGGTCATACAGAGACTTGCCATTCCAACCTAGATCCTATTCCGGTGTGTCTGTGCTTTGTGTAAATCAACACCACATCAGTGTCACAATACAGATCTGGCAGATACTTACACTTCTCACTCGTTTATCAGCTTTCTGCTTCAGTTGCTCAATCTGTTCAGAAAGGAAGAACACTATTAATCTCACTGCTTCACATGAAATGTATAAAGGGACTGACCGATTTATGATAACTTCTTATTTACACAAAATATTTTCCACAATCAAATAAGGGGCGTAGCAGACCAAACAAAAACCCAAACCTACAGTTAAGGTGTGCTGGTGACACTTGGGATGGACTGGCCATTTAATACCATCACCCTTGGGCATCCCTGTCCATGTGATCACTTGCTTGAAGTTCAGCCAGCGGCTGCCGAGGTCGTAGGGGAAGATGAACTCCTCCCCTGTTTGGTAGTGCTGTATTCTGTCTTTGGCCTAGTGGAAAAATACAGTAAATAGGATAAGGTGGGTGTGGTGGTGTTAAGTTTCTGTAATCAGTGAATCACAGTGTACTGACGGCTGATTCCAGAAAGAACTTTAACAAAAGATTAAACTATGTTAATAACAATCCTGAAATACTGTGAGTATTTTGTCTAGATCAAACACTATACATCATATCATATTTAAACTATACAAACATCAAAATATCAACATAAAGCGAGGTCACTGAGAGATTCTGACCTTTTCCTCGATCCATGACTCGATCGAGGTCTTATTTCGAAAGATGACTTTTATCTGAAAAGGAAAGACTGTTTTGTTTATCGGAGAAAACTAATATTTTCTTTTAAAATTAACTCTGGTATTTAGGTTAGGTCAAAAATAGCCAACAGCCATGTGTAAATTAAAAACACAGATACAAACTTTACCTGTATGAAGAAAAGCATGCCGACCGCAATAGTGGTACCCAGAGCCAAGCCTAAGGCAAAGAGTGTGGCAGCAAAGGCAGGAACGCTGAAGGGCATGAGGGGCTGAAACTGCCGCACGGCACTCATGTCAATCTTCACAGTGCTCCAGCCGAATGAAATCTGCAGTGAGGACAAAGAACGGGTCTTGATGTGTGTGGCAATTTCTCTACCAATTGGGAAAATAAACTGCTTAACTTTAGCTTGAGATAAGCTGTGATGATGGTAAGCCATCAATAGCACGGTGTAGTTGGGTAAGGAGACCACTCACCCTCTCATAAAGCTGTGTGTACATGGTCATAATAAAGATGAAGGCAGCGTGCGCGCAGCCCAGAGGAGCCAGCAGCAGGAAGCTGGTGAAGTAGCCGTGGTTAAGGTGGCCGCAGCAGTTGTTGATCCATGGGCAGTGGTGGTCCATCTTCATCACACACCTGTGGGAGGGGAAGCAGAGGAGAAGAGGAATGCTGGGGGCAATCCACTTGTTGTTTGGAAGAACATAGAGCGAAAAGTTCATCTTTTTTTCCCTCCAGAATAAGACAGCTCTGTGTCAATGTGAATAATCATTGTATAGATTTAATTAAAAGACAAAAACTGATTGAAATCAGAGGCTTGTTTTACATTGACAAGCCTGTGAGGGCTGTTTACGTTTGTCAGCTTTTGTCTTTTGCAATGTGCAGTGATTAGTAGAATTCAAGTTTTCATTTAAAATCACACAGAGACGTTACAGCACTGCACAAGCAAAATGTCCAACCATGACTCAGCTGTAGTTTCTTGCTCTAGAAAATTCATCTATTCGCGTTCATGGCTCCATCTCTGTGATCGTATTTTTCTCAAGTACATCTCATATGTGAGATCCGACCCTCCGTTACTTTGGTAATAAATGCAACTACCTGTTACACTTGCGACAGTGGTGGGATCTGGGGGCCTTGTACCCATGGCACACTCTGCAGTATTGTAGGTATTGGCTTTCCAGTTGATTCTCCTGTTTTGGGATAAACAAATGACAATCAGATGCAACTTTCCAAATCGTTTCACTCTGCAGCAAATCATACCAAACTGTTCTTTGAGTAAAAATGGTAATAGAGCATTGTCCTTACTGGTATCCATCCAAGAGGGATGTTTCCAGGTCCAACAAACATAGCGTTGAAGTAGTTGTAGAGGATGAGGACCGACCAGTTGAGGAGCATGATGAAGTTAATGCTTCCTCCTGTAGTGTCTAGGGGCCAGTACCAGATAATTGAGTCCACAATTGCCATGGTGGAGCATATAGCAATGACAGACAGGGCTATGACTGGTCCCCAGTGGCACAATCTCCGAACCTCATGGAGGTTCTCAAATGTCACCAAAGTTGACAGGAAGTTCATTTTGTTGCCGCACGTCTAGAACCAATATGTTGGTCAGTTGAGTCCTAAAATGTATTGACCAAGTTTCAACAATGTGTTAATTTGTTCCTCTGCTATCTTGCAACGACAGCGGTGGGGACGATGCACATATTTTTTCTCGTCTTCTGAGTAGCCGGCAACTGTCCTGGTCTTGAATCACTGGGGCCCTCCGTGTCCCATGGTTCTTTGCCGTGGCAAAGAGCAGCATCCTCTCCAGCCAAGTGTCGGAGCCCTCTATCCTTGTGACAAACTCAGATTCCCCATCTAGAGTGAAATAAAAAACAAAAACAAATGTCAGAACCATTAATGCTTTGATCCATTTTTTGCCTTGTATCTGGTTTCAGTTTTTTGTATTGCTTTCAGTGATAAAAGCTAGCCCCTAACCCTATGCCGAGACTATTAGGATAAATGTTCATATTACATTCTTGTTTGTTTTTATGACTATGATTTTGAATCCTGTTTGAGGGCTGGGGTTTAAAACCCTTCTTTATGGACGGAGAATGACAAACACTCACAAATCTGAGCTAGAACATTACGTTCTACTTCCTCCTTGTGCTATCACAATGCATACGCATCATATAGATACATATTGATGGTTTTCTATTTCGCCATTGATTGAAAATTATATTGAGAAAATTATGGTTTGGTTTCCCAAGTTTACAGCATTTCACCACCTCTTGTTTCTATTGTAAGTTTTGTTAACTTATTGATCAAAACTGTATTTTACCATCAGGACCTAATATATGGAGACACAACAACAAACTGATTATCACACTACACACCAGGGTTGCACATTGAATCACTTTTAGAAGTAAAATCCACAGCTTTTAACGCTCACCGGCTACTCTGGGTATAATTAGCTCATGACACCAAGCTAGCTAATTCAACATCCGGAAAAAAACACAGCAACACGGTGGAACTCTCGCACGCAACACGTTATATCCCGAGCACAGTGTGTGTCCATCCCATGCCGGACAAGTGGGGCTTAACAATAATATGCGACGACACATTTGGCTAAAGGTGTTTTATTGATTTTTAGCAACAGGGCTAGCAGCTAGCTTCTTCGCTAGCCTGTTCACCAGCTAGTCAAGACTAACGCATCCGGCTGGGGCTGTGGCCACAAGATGGAGAAAATACACAAACACGGTTAATTCGGAATATTGACATTAAAACAATTGTTTACTGATCAATTCGCGAAATGTTTAAATGGAGGAAGACAAAGGGAAAATTAAAAGATGAACCTGCTCACTTCCTTGTTGTTCTTCTCCAATTTCTTCTGAGTATGAGGAGGAACGTCGGTCATGGTGCTTCAGAATCTTCCTCCCCCCGAAGCGGACACATTGTTTTCCTTTTAACTATTTAATTATTAACATAACTGTGAATTTATTTAATTTAAAAAACAAAACAAAAAGAGAAAACAACCCATAAGAGCCGAGTGGGGTTTTTCCAACCGCTTACTTGGGACCGTTTGCAGGGTGGGAATAAAAATAAAAAACAAAGTTCAAGTCCTCGCCGGGCACATTTCACTGCGACTCAAGGAAGAGGACTCCATTCGAGCCGTGTTGTTATTATCATCCTGAGCTAGCTGTCAACCTCAACCTGTTAGCACGCCAACATGTCTTCAGACTTCGAAGCTTACGAGCAGGACTTCGGCACCGCCACGGCCGAGATAACCAACAAAATCGGCAGAGTTCCCAAACTGAGCGGGGGTAAGACGGGTTGAGCTTAGTAGCTGGAACCGCTTAGCTGCGGCTGGCTAGCTGTTTAGCTAGGGAGCTAACGGTAGCAGGTGTAGCTTACCTGTGGCATTTCAGCAATATAGCGCTTTATCTAATGGTTTAAATCGCTTTACTTGATCTAAAGGGTTATTATAGTTGTGTGTGGAACAACCACAACACCTGTTGCAGTCTGGGATTGTCTGGAAAGCATATAAATCAGTGTGACAATGGCAAACACTGATTTTAATGACACATAACAGTGTGTTTCCCTTTAGTTAAAGTGCACCTGCTTTGTCAAGCTACTACCTTTTAATAATGAAGTGTTAAAATGATAAATGAAGCACATCTAGCACAGAGTAGTAGGTACTGTCACTTCATAACAAGAGGTCAGACCTGTATGGGAACAAAAAACATCCTGACTCTATATGATAACAGGAAAGTCTGTCATTAATAACATTAAACGTACCTGTATGATGATAGGGCTTTTATAGGTTGTCTCAAAGGGACACGTATGCAGAGGAGAGCCATGTTGCAAATGTTATTCTATACACACAAGCGTTTCCTGCTCTCGACATGTAAATTGTCTGCTTTGCAAAAGGTTGGATGACATTGTTTCCTCTAGAGCTGCTAGTCTGGTATATCGGTGAATGATAAAATGGCCGTAGGTGGGATTGAGCTTGTTGTTCAACTCCCCTCTGTCCAATAAATGTTTGAACAGGTTCTACCCCAGTTACTGTGTAATCTAATATGTGGGTTTAAACAATAGATGGAAAGAAGAACGAAGAGACACTTTGTATGTCAGCCTAGTTACCCCGGCAGCCACATGCTCTGTTTGGTTAGATTATATTTGAATTCAGGGATTTGTGTTTGTATCGCTTTGTTGATTCGTTGTCTGAGTTCACGTGACTGGGTCTGGCGAACATTGCAAAAATGTAAAGAGCATAGCATGTTCTGTTAATAATAATAATTTAGTTCGTAGTGGTTGTCATGTAGAGGTGGTTCATAAATATTTCAGGTTTTTGATGTGGATGCTTTGTTGCCATGAAAAGTAGTAAACAATATGTTAAGCATTGATCTGATATTGACGCAACTTCTTCAAATTTATGTCCATCACATATAAACCAGAGTCAATATACTTTGAGGAAAGACATCAAAACAGGGAGACAACATCGGGATGACAATGAACATGTGTGATCAATGTGATTTTAACGAGATGACAGTTATGGAGTCCCACTCAGAATCCCTTTAATCATTAAAGGGGTGGATCTGTTTCACATTGTGACACAACTACACAATGGGAAAACCATAACAGCAATCAATGATGATAAAAAGGTGTAGCCACCAGTACCAGCAAAGATGGCAGTAGGCACAGCTCTCTGTATAAAGGGCAAAGAGGATGTGATAGATTACACATCCATGTGGGGCTGCTGCACATTCAGTCTTCCACAAAGCAAGACACGGATGCAGGGCTGATAAATATGTCCTTTTTATTTTACATACAAAAAATTATATTACAGACAAGCAGCTGATAACTGTGAACGTCACTAAAAGCAAAATTATTCACAGTATTGCTGGTGTAGCGTAAAGACTCCGATAGATTTCCTGAGACAAATTGTGTCCCGTTGAACTGATGCACCTAGTTTCTTGTCAAAAGGTTTCTTGATCCTCTAAAACCTAAATTTGTAATGGTGTTTCAGAATGCCCTCAGGGAACTTTCAGATACTGATGATGTTTTAAAGAGCCGTTAAAAGACATCATCACTTCACGCCAAAATCTATCCGGGCTCTTCGGCCTATTTGTGTTTCTGTCGTTCTGTACCCAGACGAAACACAGTTTTTCAATTCACACAAAACCTCATAACTTTGAGTTTGCGCTGAATACTTATCCCAGTTAGAAGTGGAGGTAAAATACTCAACAAGCTTACCGGTATATTGATTTTAATATGTAAAAATATAAACTCTAACCCTAACCCTAACCCTTTCAATTCCCATTTCAAACTTTTTTATTTTTGCTACATTCCACTGGAATTTTCCAGAGAGAAATGCGTAGCTGCATATTTTTTAAATGTGTGTAAGATATCCATCCGTCATCGACATTTTGCACATCAGCCACCGTACTTGTGATTGTAACTGTAATGTCTACATCTAGTTGACTGCACTAGTTTAGTTTTGATTGCTAAAATCTGCATCTAACCTCTACTGAAGATGCTAATCTTCTACTCGAGGCTCACACTTGCACATTGGTTTTTCAAAGGCCACTTGCTCTCACAAAAACCTCGGCTGACTGACTATTTCTGGTGTGCAATTGGCATCTTTGAAGATTCATGGCAGCCCGTTCCACCGAGTAATTCCACATTGCTTCCTCTCACCATCTGTTAACTGTGTCAGAGTAAGCTGGTATGAATATGTACAAAGCCAGAAACCATAAGTGCCTGTTCTACGTTTTTCTGCCACCAACAGAATAGTTTATAGTTGAATTTCAATTCCCTTCCTCCTCGTTAACGTTTTTCTTTTCTTCCTTTCTTAAGTCCCTCTGGCTTTTTCTTCCTGAAGTAGCCGAATTTTGCCTGGGGTTTTTACAGCCCCTCGTTTTAATACGTTAATATTGCTCCAGACAAAAGGCTTTTGTCATTGCTGTTGTTGTATGCCTTTACTTCACATGTGCACAATTGCTGATAATGGCCGTGGCGTGTGGGGGAAAAATGTCCATGACCGTCTTCATTCATATAACAGTCAAATGATTGTGTACTTATATATTTATTTGTTACCATTCACCAAAAACTGAGGTACAAGGAATATTTGAATAAGAATACACTGAAATAGGCCTTGTGCCATGAAACACGGTAGCCTATTTCCACCTTTCTGAGCTCATGCCATGAGTCTGCATGTCAATCACTGCAACTCAAATTTTTTTTTGCCAAGCACTCCTTTTTTGTTATTTGCCATATTTCGGCCAGTTGTAGTCTTGGTAATAATCCATATATATTTCACAGCCCTCTGGCCTGGGCCCGAGTTTGAGCGAGGAAGCTCCATCTCACCCTTGTGTGAATCGCCTCTGGCTGTTTACTGTGTAGGTTGTGAGGTTGGACATGGGTTTTAAAAATGAATCTTCGGACTGGCCAAAGGTAATGCTGCTCTGTGAGGCCGGAGAAAATGATGATCTTAGCTTTGATTTTGTTATTAATTTGTTATTTACTTTGAAGCTCTTAGCTTTGTTGACTTTGTATTAACATTGCTGAATGTTTGCTATCAGGACTGTTGATATTTTCAGTTCAGTTGAAGTGATAGTTGTTAGGATTTTTTGAATTACTCTGAACAAGATCCCCTGTTTTCTGCTGATGCCAAAACTGGTTCACTCTGATTGGCTGTGTTCAACTACATGCCCTCTTCATTTTCGCTGATATCGCATTAATTTGTCACTTCACTACCTGAATTATGTTCTTAAATCTGTATTTTCCGGTTTACTTCAAGAAACTTTTGCTAGGTTTTCATGACAAGACGTCTTGAAGCAGAAGTGGAGTCTCCATCTTTCTTATTCATGCCGGCTGATTCTACCTTTCATGTAATCTAAGCTGTGTTAATTTGGGCTGAAAGTAGGTAAACCTTGGTTTAAAGATCATGATGTTATTACTCTATTTAAGGTAAAGCCCTCATTTGTATTTAATATTCAAAATGACATGTGTCATGTGACGTACAATAAAAGTTACAAACAGACAAGCAAATATAATAAACACCCCTTCTAATGAGTGGTGGTGAAATTCTGCTTAGTACCTTGTAAAGGTATTGTATGCATTTTATGTGCATACTTTGTGTATTTTATTGTCTTAATTGGGGTTGATATTGGAAATAGTAGAGTCCATGTAAATATAATGAGTGCCTAACTAAAATCTTAATTGTAGGTTCAAGCCTTTTTTTGAAAAAATCTGACAGATTTTAATACATTTTCTGTCCTTTTTATCATTTTTTAATAGTATGTCGACGCTCGATTGTTGTACAACCAAACCAAACCTTAACGTTTCATGGGGTTTACTTTCATGGCAAAGAGCTAATTTCAGAACAAAGCTTCTTGTATGTACAGAAATGAAGCGGGGATGTTGCTGCCTTAAATCGACTCGCTCCTTTGGAACTCTCGCCAGTCCTAATGAGTTTCAATGGGTAACGTGCAGGAGCAGCCACGGGGTGAGGTGCAGAGCGGCGCGTTAGTCATTGTGAGTGGGACTCATCCTTCTGGCAAGTGAGCAAAGCTGACACCTCCCTTCCCTTTGAGTTGGCACGAGGTGTCTCACCGCTCCTCAACAGAAACCAACAAAGGCCTCATAGACGCCAATAACTAAGAGACATCAAATGTTGGCTTGTCGTGTGGAGAGAATGTGTAAATATATCTTCAAATGTGTCCTCGTGTGTTGTTTTCTCCCAGCCTCTTTCTTTCCCTCTCCCCCGTCTCTTCCCCTGTTGTGGGGGAGTTGGGCTGTTGTCATGAATCGCTGTTCCTCTGTCGGCTGATCAATATGTTGCTGTTTTTTTTCCCTTTCAGAGGAGAAGACGCAGCTGGTTCTAAATGTCGACAAACAGCTTGAAGAAGTCAGAGAGTTGGTACGTCTTTGATCAGTAATTTTCCTCCTCTTCCCATTTCCTAAATAATGAATTTGTGGAAAGAGGGAGGAGACAATTTTCACTGGCACCAGACAACAGCACCTGTATCGTGGTGACATGACATGCAGACGCGTGCGCGACACACACACACACACACACACACACACACACTTCACATACACACACTTCACATGGCAGAACGGAGGCTTCCTCCTCACACGATTGCTTTCCCGTAATCTGCTTTTAAGTGACACCCCTATGACACATTTCAAGCCATTATCTTGAGGTGGGAGACTTCATGTCGCTGTTTAAAAATGAGCAAAGTCACCTGACAGAGACAAATTGTTGTCGCAGTTGTCTTGTTATGTCACGCTGATTAGTTTCCTCCAAATCCGCCACGGAGAGACCTGTCTAGCCATGAATCAAATGTACTCTTACTTCACTCCCTGTGACATTGTTGCGCCCGTACACGTCGCTGCATTGAAGACGCCCTCATATTTGATTGTGAATTTATTTACAGAACCGACTTCCACTGTCGCAGCTTTTATCGCAGCTGAGTGACGCGAGCGGGAGGCAGTTTTTCTTTTTTACCTTCAGCACCGGATCAAATTGAAATTAATGCTGTCGAACAAACTTATTTAAAAAAAAGTTTATTGTTTTAGAGTTGTCCTGAGCATCTTGTTCTTATGATAGATTGGAAACTTTTTTTGCAAGACACAGCAATGCAGCATTTACATTATTGTGTGGATGGAAAGAGACTAATGAGACCCAGATTGTTTTAGCATCTTATCACCGAGGGCTTTGACAATGATGCTCATAAAAATGCATTTTCTGCTGTTTCTTTCACATTCAGGATGTAGATTTGCATTAGATGAACTCAAACCCTGTACATTCAGTAATGTTTTGTATCCCTGTAGCGTACATCATATGCTTAAGTCTTCCCTAGTTAAAAATGTTTGGAAATGTTTGTTAAATTAAGTGGATAAACTGTGGGTTTCAGCTGGAGCAGATGGACCTGGAGGTGCGGGAGATTCCCATCCAGAGTCGAGGAATGTTCAACAGCCGATTGAAGAGCTACAAGCAGGAAATGGAGAAGCTGGAGAAAGACTTTGTAAGTATTTCAACACTTCAATCTCAAATTATCATATGAAATTCAGGATAAAGTGTGACTTGCTGTGTATATACATTTATTTAACACAACATACTGCACTTACATACATTGTTTCAAGGTGTCACGTGACTATCTAGATCCATTCTTTGCACTCACACAAACGCACACACACAGACGCACACTCGCACACACATGAGCAGACCAATGCTGAAGCTCAGTGGCGCATCCACCGAGGTTAATTCACTGTTTGTATTTGAACTTGAAAGCGCTGCCTATCGAGAACAGGTTGTGTGTGTGTGTGTTTGTGTTGTTGCTGCAGACTCTGGCCTTGTTTAGTAATTCATAAATCGCTGTATGTCTTGACTTGATCTCTAGCCTGTATCAAAGCTTAATGAACACAACAGTCTTCTGGGTCACTTGCTATAGTTCACAATGTTTGCTACCAGCATCTCAAGGTACTCCGCTTAATCAATAACGTGTTGAAAGTCAGAAATTATTCATTGCAAATGGATCTTATTTTTTATTTGTTTTGTCTTTTCTCGTTACCCTGATGTGAATATCTTTAAAATATTATCTCTGTTTTCAGATTTTTACCTTTGCAGCAATTATCTTTAATGATATCTTTATTTTCGTCTCTCATGTGCTCTTGTTTTACGTTGTCAGTTTTGTTGTGCTGGCGCTCACGTGATAGTTAATCCACAGTGTGAGAGCTGTTGACCTTGAGCTCGAGAGAAGACCAGTCATTCCACACAACCTCAGTCAGCGTTATAGAAGTAAATATACAGAGTTGGATCTTGAAAGAACTTTTAAATAGATTTACTAAAGCCTGACCTGGGACAGGAGCTGAATTTAACCTTGGTGTTTCAATGTGGTTTTCTTATGAACTAATTTACTCAAAAACCTTGAAAAGCATCGAAGGTGTAGGTTCCGTCTCCAATTTAAACTTTTTCTCTGCAACTTTTTTCTCACATATATAACGGTAACAGTGATTATTAAAAATGCAAAATTTTTCAAAGTAAAGACATTATACTCAGAATTCTGTTATAAAATGAAATTAAAGATGTGAGAATCACATACACACGTAAAGGAATCACCAGTATGAGACCAACTTGAATCTAACCTGAATAATCTTCTAGACATTATGTAAATTAGGCTCCATGAGTCTCGTACTACTGTAGCCCATATTTCACCCTTATCGTTATCTCAAACATTTGATCAGTATCGAATATCATTAACCGCAATATGCTTTTGAAAACCTGTATTGAATTAAATTTAGAAATATAACATCCTTCCCCCCCACGGCCCCTCACTATTCCAAAAGCAGAACAAACAAGCAGACGTGCACAAACAAGCTGTGTGGATGGAGATATCGTGCTAGTGATCTGCGAACACACCACTGAGATGTGCTAGCTGAGATCACAAGAGGAGATCTCCGTGCCAAGACAGTTTGCTTTCCTCACCGTGGGTATTTAATTGGCTGGTGATTAATCTTGAACTTTTCTTCTCCCCGCACTTACCGCGCGTAATCATCAAGCACTTAACACCTGCTGTGGCTGATACTGCCGCTAATTGTTTTCCGTACTTTTCATTTTTTTATTCCCGTCTTTAGGGCAAAAGTGTTTTTGTAGCGTTGAGAAACTCAGCATTCATCTGCTCGCTCCGTTAAGCTAAACACGATTAGGTCCCCATTCCTGTTCCTATATCACTGCACACAGACTGAATACAAGTTGTATGTGTCAGGCCTTAAAAATACAGAGGCTGCAGCAGGAAGGAGCAGCAGCATTGTCTTATACCGCGTGAAGAATAAAAAGAATATTGGCCTCCTTCACACTGTGACTGCTCAGTTTGACTGTAATTTTTCCATTTTTACACCTCCATGTGTGGTACGGTCAGATCAGTCTACATTTAAACTCGGATCATCCACTCGGCACAGTAACATCTAGTACGTCTGGTCTCCTGCAAATCTGAGGCAAGTGTTCAGTTGGCAGGAACTTAAGCCCCCTCAGATGTGCCTCAGATGTGCCAAATGCTACAGCCGAGCTCAGCCTCTCACTTCCTGCAGGCCTGGGGAGGACATGACACTCGGCTCGAAAGGCGTCGAGTGGAAAAAAGGCAATCTCCTTTTCTTTTTAATGTTAAAAAGCTCCGGCTTTGTTGTGCTTTCCGTGGATATCAAGGTCTTTCCACTCCCTCACTACCCAACCCCACCCCCTACTGGCCTCCCACGGGTGTCTCCCCCCTTAACCTGCTCTCTCATCCTCCCGTTCACCCGTGGTTTGAAGTCTTCCTACCACCGGTGTGCCAGCTTGAGACCTCATCTCTGCTCCTTTCCAGACAGGGCCCGGGTCGACCTCGGCAACCCCAGCCATTTCATCCAGGAAGACAACTTATCACACGGGCATCCCGAAGGTGTACATGTGAGACGTTGCTTTGCTGGATTGGCGGAGGGATTCATTGTGTTAATGGAGGGGACAGTGGGACTCTAAACGGTGCTGGGCCATGACAAACAAGGGGATGTCAGTCTGACCAGAGAAAGAAGCTTCAGTCAGAGTGTAAAAATATTAGAAAGGACAATTGAAATCCCATTTGATGGCCTCAGCTAGTTCAAGTTGGGGGGGGGAATCAGAATGGCATGGCTCTTAGCCGGGCCTTTGATCAGCCAGGGAAGAGGCCGCACGTAAGCTTAATTTAATGAAATCTATCGCGTAAACAGAGCCAGCGCCTTCAAAGGGCCACGCCTGGTCTGTCCCAGTGGGGAAGGCGGGGGTCCACAGATGTCTGCTGTGTCGCACAAAATACAATCCCATTTTGACAATGTGACTCAAAGTCTGCACTGCGCCGGTTGTAAATGTGTGATGTGTGGTGACATGGCCATGATGTAATGTCAGCTTTGGGCTTTCAAAGCAACATTGGCTCGGAGATGAAGGTGTTTTTGTTTGTCTTGGTGTTTTTCTATTGTCCGTAAATATTTTTGAATATGAAAAGTCTTTTCTTGGCCTTTTTAAGTTGTGTTTTTACCTCCATCGAAGGGACAACAAGGGACTCGTATCTAAGAGTGTGTACAATTAGGTGCTGCTTGATTGAATGAAAGTTATGAACTCTATTGAGGGTTATTCTAGTTTTTCATATTGCTTGATTTAATATGGTTTGTTTGAATTTGCTCAGTAGATGGAAATGAATATGAACATGCAGTTAATCTTGATATACGTGGATTTAAAGTTATATAACTATTATGCTTAATCAGTAAATGTCTCAGTTGATCAACAGAAGAATATTGGCTATTTTGATAGTTGAACGTTTTTTTAGTTTTTAATAACCTTTCATAGTTCCAGCTTGTCATTTGTGAATATTTGCTGCTTCTATTAGTCATATGTGATAGTAATTGAAAGTATTGTTTGGCCAAAACATGGGATTCCTTCTGACATCTCTTTCGGCTTTCTGACAGTAAAGTGGAACTTTTCACTTTTATGAATGTTCTAACAAGGGAATGATCAGCACAATAATCAAAAATGACTGATCATTAAGTTGTAGCCCTTATAACATTGTGTCATTGATAAAACAGAGCTGAGATAACTTTGTGGTTGGTCGAAAGCCTAAAAGGTACAAACCAGGTTTCAGTGTAATTACTCTACAGCAGCTTAGTTTGAGTTGTTTTGAGTCTTAATTTTCGGAAATTGAAACCTGCTTTATATTTTCCTATTCCTGTATTAAAGTCTGCACTTTTAATTTGAGGTCAGATGATTCAAAGTATTTTGCATTAACTTCCGAGGGTCAGTATCCCTCCTGCCTGTTCGTTGGTGTGGCAGTTCATCTCTTTTACCAGCAGATGGCGGTGTTGCCCTAAGAATTTCCCCCCAACCTAAGGTACATGACAAGGACAATATTGAGCACATTTACCAATTACTTTGCCTTTCTAATGTATGAGTGGACTCGCTATGATAAATCCTTCCACTTATTGCTTTGCCTGACCTCATCCTTTATGCTGTGTAATTGAGACTGGAAATAATTTTTACCAAAATGTCCTTGTGGTTAAAAATCCATTTCACACAGAGTGCCTCACGGACTGCTTCCCTGAATTGTGTATTTTCTTTAGTTGGTCTCTTCCAATGAAAGTTAATTAAGAAAGCAAAATAAAATGTGAATGAAATTGTTATCTCTTTGTTTTGTGAGGTGAGTTCACTTTTTGTTGTGTGTTCAGTAGCTGTAAAGCACTCAAGCTCGAAATGTTAGGCTCTTTGTGTTCGAGTATCCTTGACTCGCGTTAAGGTTAATTTGCGGAAATGAATTATCAAGCTCTGACAAGTTTTATCGTAGAATACTTTACATTTTTCTGTCATAAAGACGGAATGCATGCCAGTTATGGTCAAGGCAGTTTTGTGGATTTTTTTAAGTCACTGTTGTCGGTACTATATAGAAGGATTCATTTCCTTAAACCAACTCTAATATTGACTGAAAATAAATGTTTTGTTAATTTGTTGTACTGTGCTGTATTACAGTTTCATCAAGGACCATGAAGATGTCATTCGTCACCTTTTTGCTCCTTTTGAAAACACATAACAGTGAAATGAATCCGTCTTTATATGAGATTTGTAAATATGGTTGTATTATTCAACTTACGACGAGATGTGAAATATGTAATTCCGACAAATTATGATTCACCTGAAGCACACTTAACTTCAAAATAGGCCTATTCAGTTAGCATTGAGATCATGATGGACTTTCAATTCAATCTACATTTATTTAATAATTGATATTACTATAGATGCTCCCACTTGTGCTTTCTGATATTCAGTCGCGAGGCCAACTGTCACAGGAATACAACTCTCCCTTTCTAATTTCTAAATGTGTGTCGGGTTGTTGTTTGGAGTTGCCGTCACGGTCACGTAGGACTGCCTCTTCCTTTTTAGAGAAAGCCTTTTGGATGGAATGCCTCCTACTCTCTGCCCAGAGAGATAATTAATGCATTTCCAAAGACTCGGCCAGCCTTGAAATATTGAACAATTTATTTGCCAGGTACACTGAGGTGAAAGGAATGAAAAGGCCATTGGTGCTGATTTCATTTTTTTCTTTTTACCTTGATATATCAGTTTCATAAGTGCTTATCAAGTGACCTTCTGGAGATGGAGTTTCCAATCGTGGCAGACATTGAGAGCTCTATTTAATGAATTGGACTTTTTCAAGAAAAACCTGTCAATGGATAGTGATCAAATTGGATTTGTATCAAATGGGAGCATTCTTCTTTGTTTCTTTATTAATTAACTAAAGCAGACCAATGCAAGTCTGATTTTTATTTGGTCCCCAATTAGAATAAACTGACTTACTCTAGAATAAGCAGTCGATGACTCTTGACTTTATATACCCAGCTCGGGCTACACGTTTGAGTTACCAGTACGGATATTCTAAGAACTTTTCCTCATGCCACTTTTGTCTGTTTCCAAACCCCGGAGCTATTTGTTGCCTCCGCATCTGAGGGTCACGCGTAACGTGTTCATCATTGGCAATGAATTAACATTTTTTGGTGTTTTGGTAACGCAGTACAAAGAAAAGGGTTTCGTCTCCATGCGAATGCTTTCAGCTCCAGGTCAAAGTTCTCCTCACTGAAAGTATACTTTCTTGTTATGTTGTTGGAGAGCGCCCCCCAAATATACCCAAGCCGAGCAGAAGAAGATGAGGCTCTTCAGTTCCCTGCATGAGTGTTATGAGTTTTTATGTTGAATATTTTTTTTAATTAGTGGTCATGGACGATTCAAGGTTGCGGGGGACTCTCCAACTTTTAGCTGAAAATTGTCATAAACTCATTATTTTTGGCTCATTCAACAACCTAAAAAGACACATAAGAGATTGCAAAGTCATATATGAGAAAGTTGTTTATTTGCCTTAAGAAGATAATAAATATCATTTAAAAAACAACTAAACACTGATAATTATGTTCAAGTTAAAGGTTTTGATGGGAGATTTTCGGACCACTGTGTTTCCGCACTATAGAAGTGATTATGAATTTGCCTTGTTGTAATCCATCTTGAAGGGTTCTGGTTGTTTGGCCCCTGTACAGTGACTCCTGCAAGCAACAACATGACAGACCAACATGAGTCGGATGTTCGACACTTTAAATCGCCTTAGGTTGCCTTGGCTTACTTGTTCTTATTAACACAGCAGCGTAAAGGCAGATTGACTCTATTCATGATTTGTTCCTTAACAACCCATCAATGACACCAAAGTCTAATCTCTCATAAAAAGTCATAACAGAAGTCGCTCAATCGGACGGGGAATGTTTTTTTTCTCCTATATTTCCTCTGAGCCGAGTGCAGATTTAAGATGTAAACAAACAGATCTTCCTCTCTACTTATGAATCACATCTTTCATTTGAAAGTTGTTGTGCATAGTATGTCTTCCTCAAGCCCTTTGTGGATTCTTCCGGCGTTGGAGGCTTTTCCATGTCTCCTTTATGGACACTAAGATGGGATTCGCTCTAGGATTAGCCTTTTGTCACTAACGCTGAAACCATTTTTCTAGTGTTTTGAAGGCGTAAAGGCGGCGGTGGGTCAAATCTGGGTTGAAGGACAGTTCACAAGAAGGACAAATTAATTTGTTTTGTAGAAGAAGTGCCATGTTCATGTTCGATTGTCGGGAAGGAAAGGAAACAAAAAACTGAATATCGCATGTGCAATGGTATTGACAATGTTTAACAGATATAGGATACAATGATTACTGAATAGCTGCGCTGAAATGTATGTTTATAATGTGCTGACATTGAATCAGTCATATAGAGAATAAACATTAAACTGCACCTGAAGTAAACATTTTGATTCCATGTGTCTTTCAAGCTAGAAATGCCAGTTTTTGTAAGTGATGTCAGAACAGCGGTGGTGTCGATTAGATTATACGGGAGTTAAGCATTGATGGGAGTGTCTGGAAATCCTGTCAACCTTATTTTCTAGTAAGTAAGTAAGTTAGTTCTGTGTATTCAACCCAATAGTTTAAAGGAATTGCCAGTTGTTCCCACTCAAACTAAAACCACGGTGCAAAGGCAGCAAGTCAATGATGTTACCCTAACTTTTACAAAACCTGAATTTACAAATGATAACAAAGGAAAAGTACTTCCCTACAAAATATAATGAGGTATATAATAAGATGAGTGTCCCAGACAGACATTCGGGTCCGTCACCCCTTTGTCATTAACGTGATGACGCCCTATCAGCGGTCGACTCGTAGAAATCCTGTAGCCTATGATTTGTGAGCGGATCAACCCTCTACTCCCTCTCCGTCTCTTTATGTTAACACTTGTCTGTATGGATGGACTATCTGCATTATGTCTGGAGCGCAGGTTTTTTTATTGTGTGTGTGTGTGTGTTTGTGTGTGTAAATTTGGCCGTTATCCTTCCACGCAATCGTTTCCTCTCTCGCTTATCTCTCCTGGCCCCTTCGAAGTCGCTGTACTTCCACACACACTGACAGCGATCAGTATGGCTTTCAGACGCCTGTCTGGCTGAGGCTGCCACGAAGCCGAGGCCCTCCCAGGTCCCCTCGCTGTCCTCGGGGCTCGTGTGATTGAGTGACTGGAGCGAGTGGGGGCCAAAGATAATAAGGGGGGGAAAAATATAAAGACACGGGGCGATGATATGATAACACCCCCCTTCCTCCTCCCCCCCCACCACCCTCCGTCTCTTTCACTCCCCTTTCCACCTCCCCATCACTTTTCCTTCTGTTCCTCTTTCTGTCCTACCCCCCCGATTTCCTTGCACCGAGCCTGTCCCACACAGTGGTGTAAACCAGAAGTGACATGTGACACCCACTCCCCAGTGATGTGCTGACAAGCGGGTACTAGAATAGGTGACAATGTTTTTTTGTATTTTTCTGCCAGACTGGCTTAAATATGGTGAGGGGGATTCATGAAGTATTTATGAAATATATTATGAATCATGGGGTCTGTGTTTTTCTTCGTCTGTATTTTTCGGCTGCAGCGTTTGCTTTTTAATAAGAAAGTCTCCGAGAACAGAGGGAGAACTCTTTACACTGCATCTTAACGGGCGTTGCTTAATAGTTAAATCTCCGTGTTTACACATGTTTTAACCCCTGTATGCACCGCCTTCACACAAACACTCGCTCGCATGCAGACACACAATTAAACTTAGTTTCTTTCTCTCATCCTAAGTGTTTCTAATGAGCGAGCGTGCCAGAAAGAAAGGGAAAGTGTCTTTGCCCTCAGCGACCGACGATTTTGCCTTTTCTCTGCGTTTTTGAAGCCTGCAGTGGAATCTGGCTGTGGCCTTGATCAGAATTACATTGTAGAAGATGAATTAGGGATTTTCTTTTTCTTCAATTATCCCAGAGGTTGGCCACCATTCGATCCTCAGCCTACTCCTGCAGTGAGACTAAACTCTTTAGTTGTTTTCCCCTCATCACCACAGAGCATTTGTTTGTTCTGCATTGTCAAGCTTTTTAGTGCATTATTGTCTTTGTGTGTTTTTACTCAGAAGTGATCTGTTTCTCTCAACACATTCGACACATTCTCTTCTATCAAATTGCCAAAAAATCCTGCTAGAAAAAATATGTTGCCTATTTAAAAAAAACAATCAAATTGTGAAATTGCTGATTATATTAATTTATATGTTTAGTGCTTAATTTAGCTTTTGGAGAATCAACAGCAAATTATGATTTATTGGTAATAAACTCTGCTGTTTATTCTGAGGTTAACATTAATCTTTTGTGTAAACTTTATTTTCTGTCATTTGAAACCGCTTAAGAGGTGCAAGCAACTCCTCTGTTGGGTTTTTCTCATATCATTTTAAACCACTCATAACTATTACAGCTATTTCTTATAATTCTTACGTGACTGTTGTAAATTCCTGTACAAAACCTGCAGACTCCCAGGAAACGAGTGAGTGTATTGGGAAGTTCAGGAGGGCACATGTTGGAAGGGCTTTGGAAAGGGGCCTGACTGGCCTCATCAGCATTTGAATGTGTTCTGGCTAGTGAAATAACAAAGTATACATAAATATATAGAGATAATGATCTGGCTAAGTCCCTGTGTGTGCGGCTGTATTCTTATGCTAATGAGCGAGCTATTCAGCACCCACAATGGTCACATTACAAGAAAAGGCAAAGCACTGAAGAAGATAGTCCTCTACGTGCATGTCCACTGATGGATGCGTGCACGCACATGCTCAGCAGGCCCGACTTCTCTCCCTTTGTGTCTAGTTTTTTTTTATTTTTTATTACATTTTTCAATTTTAGATAACACTCCAAGAATAGACATCAAACAAGAATGAATCATAAATCGAGGTCAGGAGTGAGCCTCTTTCCAAAGCAGAGAAAGGGTTAAAAGTGAAGGTATTTCTTTCTTTAAAAAAGGATGGGAAGACTGATAGGAGAGGAGCTCTTCTCAGTAGAGGGTTCAGTGAACCATATGTAGGTAGCCACAGGCTAATGGGCCGGTTGGTCCCTGGCTTGCCAGGTATCCTGCTACGCCCCACCACCACCAGCCCTCCACACACACTCACTCCTCGTCATCCTCCAACACCCACCCCTCCTATCTTCACTCTGTGAAAATCCCTCCTCCACTTTCCTCTAATCTCACCTTTTTCTCTGGTGCTGACCCGGGGAGGCCCACTTTATTCCCCACTGCATGCCAGAAGCCAGCGTTGTGATCGGAGCCGGGCCCCTGTGCTGGTTCCCCCTCTCCTCTACTCTCTCCTTGCCCTGGCTGCCCGCCTCCCCGACGGCTCTGCTCTATTGATTTACTCCTCCAACCACTGCTGTCTGTCTCTGTTTTGCACCACCAGCACCTAGGTCCCTCATCTCTATAACCCTCCCTCTCTCCCCATTTTCTCCCTCTTCCCTCTCTTGCCCTCTTCTCTCTTTCTTTCTCATACCTTCTTTCCTTTCCGTCTTTCTTTCTGGCCCTTCCTGCACAACCCGTGGGCCAGGGGAGGAAACCTGACAGAGAATGAGAGAAGGATGGGGGTGTGGTAGGGGATACAGGGCCTTTGATTTTTCATTAGAAGAGCCTCCATATTTTAATATTGGGTTTAATCGGGCCCTCATGCCTTAAAGAAATAACCACTGAGAGATGATCCCTTGGCCTTCAAAAAGTATACGGTGCTTCTTCAATCAAAGCCCTCCTCGAATTTGCTCTTTTGTTTGGAGTTCACTTACCCCTCTTGCCTCTCGTCTCTTGGCCTCTCACGATGTGGGTACAGTCATTAGGCTTATTGACTGATCTTGGCTGTACTTAGCAATAGAAATGACTTTGACAGGGAAATACACCAGCGCTATCACAGAGCTACCAGCATGAAAGGCCCACTATCAGAAAAGTGTTACCCTTCTCCCAGAAAACCACCGTAGGTATTTTCCCCCCAGAGATAAAAATATGTTTACTTGTCGTCTAATATTTATAAATGTACAGCTTCAGTGATTCAGTGTTAGAGTTGGATTCAGGATTTACATTTTTCTACTGAATTAGGAAGTTTCCCCCCCCCCACACAGTTGTTCCTGATCATTCTTTTTGATAAACCGTCACCCATTTCTCACCTCATACCTGTTTGGGCTTATTTATTACCTCCCCCTGGTTGATCTTTTACCCTTTTCTATTTGTGCTTTTTCACAACCGCTTCGGCGAGACCGCTTCAGGTTTTTTCCATGGAAGCGAAACACAATGCTGCTTGCCTGTAAGCCACCAAAGCACCAACCTGTGAGCTAATGAGAGGCCCCATGCTGATATCTGAGGCTCCAGCTTCTCTACCACGGCTGCACTTTTATTAGTGGGAAAGAACACACACCAGGCTACCGTTCACATATGTCGCGTGTGTACGTTCTCTAAAGGAGGCTTCCCCGGGATGCAAAGGCTCGTAGAAGCCTCCGCCGTACATACAGTAACCCTTGTGCACACGTTTGCTCTCACACAAACACACACACACACAGACCCACACACAACAGACAGAAGTGGAGGATTCGATTGCACCAAAGACCAGAGTGAAACAAAGGCACAAATGACACCCTCCTGTGACAATCCCAATTGTAGCTGCTTTCCTTTGTCTGATAATATATCAAATGCCTTTTTTTTTAAAAAGGGCCCTTACTTAATTGAACAACCTCTTCTCATTTGTTTGTGTTAAAGAGAAGAAGAAGCCAGACAACAGTTTGTGTGTTTTCCTTTGTGTCAGCTGCGTGCGTGGCGCCCGTGTGCACGTTAGACCCCTGCTAAGCACGGCTGCATTATTTAAGATGCTGTTGTGATACTTGTGCCGGCTTAAAGGTCTCAGCTTCCCTTTAACGCCATGCCGCATCAGTCCACCTCTGCCCCCACTCGGGGAACCAGAGTGGGACCTGCTGGCACTGGTCCACGCATCACCTGGGAAAATATCCCAGCAGGAGGCGGGAAGGAAGTGATATAGATAACCTTTGAGTTTAGCTCACATTCTTGTGAACTCAAGACATTTTATTAACCCACTTTATTGTCATTTCACTGCCGTGGGCTTTGGTATTTCTCAGTTTTTACAAGGCTGCTGACAGTATTAAACAGAAATAACATTAAAAATAAAAGGTTATTTCAGGAAAATAAATGGAGCTGAACATAAGAGTTATTTAGTCCGGCTCTGGATGTGCCCAGCTGCTCTCTAACTGGTGAAAAAGCCTGTAATGGAACGTGCAGTTGTAAATTGAATATAGTTAATTGCTCTCCATGCGATGCCACCAGCCGAGTACGCAGGGCGAGAAGGAAAAGCTTGGGAAAGTGGAGGGAAAATGTGTCTGCAGAGGAACTTCAGGGCCCCTCATTACACTCGGCCCCTGGGTATTCTTCTGCCTTTTATTTCCCATCTAATGAACTGTTTACATTTCTCAGCTTTCCAGGCGCCACAATTATTTGCTTTGGTCCTTGTGTCACTCGTTGCACCGTGCAAAAAGGAGGAGAGCAATATGGAATTTCATTTTATTTGATTTTAACATTTTCTTTTGCAAACAGGGAATTTTTGCTTTACATAAAAAAAAAGTAATGAGGAAATTTAAGTGTTTTAAAATGTTTACACATTTTCTGTAAGTGTATGTCTCTTAAGATTTATTTTATTTTATTCGGGACAATGGATGAAAATATCATGTATATTTAGAAAGTATATATATCCCTACATAGCCATTCCAGAGAGAAATTGCACACAAAAGGACATATCCATATATCTGCTATAATTAAATAAATATCATTTGCTGTTCAGAGGATTATGCCAATCTCATTAGCATATCTGATATGAATTGTTATGCATGCATATGTAATTACATTTTGATGGGTAAAGAGGAATTGTTTTTTCTGTCTGCTGTCCATGTCAACAGAGGTAAAACGTGTGTTTTTGACAGGACACCAGCACCTCCATCGCCGCGTTTGACGGCATGCGCGTGAGTTTTAAAGGCAGGCCACTTTGCATAAAGTTAAGATGTACCTTTGTACTTCTCACGCGTGCTTCCGTGAATAGAAGCAAATTCTCACCCAAGATTAGAAAAGTGACAAAAGACAGACCTTTCAAAAGGGATTAAAAAAAAACTCTTTTTTTTTGTCTCTTCTGAGAAATAAGGTATCTTCTAAAAGCGCTCATTCTTTTTTTAATATTACAAAGCCTGATTAGCTGGTTCCCTGTTAAGATGCGGAGCTCAATCTCCACGTGGTGAAAGAAATTAAGTAGATTCAGTGCAATTTTCTTCGATATATAATTTGATATGGAACATCTGACATCTGCGTTCCTGACCTCAAGAAGGATCCTGTTGGCACTGAACCATTTCTTTCCCTTGACATCCTAACTTGCAATCAAAAGCTGTCACTGTATTAAGCAGTCAATAGTGAAGGTAGTCACAGATGTTTATGTTCCATATCAAGTGGGAAGGCAGTAATCATTCAGGAATCAGTTGTTTTCCAGAGGGGAAATCCGAAAAACCGGAGTGTGTACTGTACGGGGGGAAGAAGCGGCAACACTTTCATTCCAGTGACATTTTCCGTTCTTTATGCGTTCTTTGTTATCTACTCTGTTCTCATTGCAGATCCGCTTCACACATTCATCTGTAACAAACAGCTATTTAGAAAACCTAAAAAAGAAAAAAATCTGCGTAGGGTTTGAAGGCGACGTGAGCCTTAACATTCGAATCAGTGCTTCTCCCAGGCTTCCTCGTTTCAATTACTGCTCCAGTCGTTTCCCCCCCCAAGTTGCACTGCAGCTCTTTAAGATGCAACTTGACTTAAATGAAATATGTGGGTGTTCTCTTGGCAAACAAAACAAAAAACAAGTGTGTATGCCTCGTGCCTTGTGAACATGTTGTCTTCAGACTGATGCTTATTGTCTTTCTGGTTTTACTCAAATATGAAATTCCTTTTAATGTTCTGTCAGCAGCACAGTGACCACTGATTTACCCATGTGCAGAGGATGGGGCTTTAGAGAAATGCTGACAGTAGAATTTAAACATTAAAACCTAAGAATTACTAAATTTGATTAAAACAAATAATATATGATTATAATATACTTTTGACATTTTATTTAAAGACGAATGTCAGAACACAGAAAAAGCTGGAAATTATATATTACATACATTTATATCTTCAAAAGGCAACATATCAATTTTTTTAATTTGAATTATGACGCTGATTCAAAATATCAAATCCGAATAAAATAACTTAAATAATTGAGTCCAGCGTTGAATGACACTAACACACAGCAGTTGTAAAAACATCTTGAACATTTTGACACAGTGCCTTTTGTGTGATGTGTGATGTGTGTGTTGTGGGGGGGGCGATGTTGTGTTTTATTTGGGTCTGTGCTGCGGATTTTCTCTTTTACACACAGTGGGCGTTCTGTGGTGAGCTTAGGTCCCCGTGGCTGAGCATTGTTTGGGTGCACTCTTTATCTAATGGGTTTTGTGGTCTGGGTCAATCAGGCCCTCCGTCTAGTCTGTAATTACTCCAGAGAACTGTGGCCCTCACCACCACGATAATAACACCCAAATCACATCAGCCATGACTTTCCACTCAGTGCTCCAGATTATGAGGAGAGACAAATAAAAAAAAATAGAAAAATTCCACAAGCTCAATTGTGATTGGCTCCAAAGTTGTTTCAATCGAGGAACTTGATATCATCGCTCTTGAGGTTAGAATTGGCTTTTTCAAGTTTGGTTGGGAAGGAAACATAAAAGCACTTCATGCAATAGCTTCTTCAAACTTTTACTGATAATAGAAATATGGGGTGGTGGATACTGTATTTTAAGGGGAAGAAAGTATTCTACCAGGTAATTGGTGTTCCTTCACTGATTCCATGTGTTTGTTTTATTTATTTAGAGGACTAAGTAAAAAAATAGAAACAATTTTGTGTTGAGAAAAATGTGATATTTTCATTCCTATGCTGGTGCTTGTCTTTGATTTTTTGCCCACCTCCTGCAGCCCACCTAGACACCCTGTCGAGGCAGGGAGAGAAAGCGAAGGAGGCTTAGTAAACACTTTCTGTGTCTGCTGCTGGTGTGTATTTAGTTTAGAGGGCATGCCAAGAGGCTGTTTTTCCATGGGTCGGGCGCCTGTAAACAAGCAGTACAGTGGCAGCCCACTCTTCCACAATCGGAGGTGGCACACTCTGAAGTGTGTATGAAAAGTGTGTGTCTGCGTGTTTGTCTTTTTGGGTGTGGACATGGCATTCCTTCTTATTCGAGCCTATCTGGAGACAGAGAGAGTGCGAGAGAGAGTTTGTGTGTGTGTGTGTGTGTGTATATATATATATGTGTGTGTGTGTGTGTGTGTGAGAGAGAGGAGAGGCAACCCCAAATCCGATGGGCCGCCAATGGGTGATGAATTATTCCCTGTCTGAGTCTCAGCATTGGGGTTATCACAGAGCCTGCCACTGCACTGGGATGACAGCAGTGACAGCCCCCAGAAAAGATTTAGCGCTGACAAGTGATACTTCCTCATAATACATCTCCCTGGCCCTCTCCCCTGTCCCCCCTGTTCCACAGCCTCCCCGTGCACACCAGATGAGGTTTTTCATCGCTCGACTTGTATTTGTTTAAGTGGGCAGGGTGGCGGGTGGTGGTGGGGGTGGGGGGGGCTTTTTGCCACCACTTCTGTGGCACAAGTGCATCAGGTACAGTAGATCACCTCGGAAGAAGATACGAAGGCATGGGCACAAACCTAGACGTGCTTGTTGTCAGTACTTGTATTTTAAGGGTTCACACACACACACACACACACACACACACACACACACACACACACACACACACACACACACACACACACACACACACACACACACACACACACACACACACACACACACACACAGGCGCACTAGCTCACGCACACACAGACCACACTGCATGTGTAGGACTCAGTTTGTCACCAAGTTCCATTAGGGGGCTCTCGTGCTTAAGGAATGCCTGTTGTGTTTTTGCATCAACAACGGTACTAAACCATATTTCCCCCACTTGTTTTTCTCTTTTTCCCTCTCCTCTGTTTCTCCTCTCTCTTCTTCTTTTTGTCCTTCCTCGTCCTCCTCCCTCTGCAGAAAAGGTCACGCATTGCCTACAGTGATGAGGTGCGCCAAGATCTCCTGGGGGACGACGCCGGCTCCTCCGAGAACCAGGTGAGGTGCTAATCAGGGGCCCCAGCAGTGTGGGTGGCTGACTGGCCCCCAGGGTGGGGAGGTGGGCCCCTCGTAGGGGCCATCGAGGCCTGAGACCACAGCATTGTCACCAAGTCATGCGGAAGGAACACTGTTTAATGCAAAGCTGGACCGCCAGTGAGTGGGCTCAGGGAATGGGACCAGTGTGGCAGCCCAGATTGTGACTGGGACACACACACCGAAACACAAGCGCTCGATCTCGTACAAATTTAATTCCAGAAACCCCGGGCTCTCCACTCCAACCACCCCACAGCTGTTTTCCAGCCGGCTGTGGACTTAGGCCTATAATAGATCCTCCATCCTCCACAGATGTACGCACACACACATGCACGCAGAATGTAAATGTTCTCTCGTCTTTCATGAAACTCCGCGGGTGGTGAACGAGGACAATGCAGATACTCAAAAAGAATAAGGACACAGGTTCTCATAAGTTTCAAGTGATATAATAAAAGCAGTGAAATATTTTGCTGCTTCGAATTATAATTTAGACACTAAATATTATTTAATAAAGAATTGTAGCCTTTGATTAAAAATCCTAAATCGTATTTTGACATCTTAGGCATTTAAATCTATTATCTGTCAACATTCACAATTGATTTATTGTTTAAAGATGGTGAGCGTCATTTTGTTTGAATATCGGCTCAGCCTGTTGAATTCGAGGAATACAAACACAGATAAAGACCACATTAGCAGATTCCATTCATTGTCAGCAATGTCTGAGAGAAAAAAAAATCATTCTCATCACTTACTAGTTTTAAGTGGCAACGAGGAAGAAGAAAATTTAAAAATCATGAAATGTGATCTTAATTGGCCAAAATATGCCACGTGTCCCTTTAAACCAAAGATGTTTTGAATAAATGTAGAGCTGCATCAAAACAGTGGATTCAGAAATCAGCATTTTGACATTTAAGACGTACAAATCCTCACCTACACAGCTGCCACTCATACGCAGCCACTCTCAACTATGACCAAACGTCTTTTGACTAATTATATATTGCCTTTAGAATCGGCTGTCAACTCGCAGGGGTTACTGTGTCTCAAGGCACTCATAATCACACACTCTCACATGCAGATAAACACTCTGCGTCTGCAATCGTGCACACTCACAAAAGAAAAGACAAAGATAAATACTCAATGCATATTTGCACATTGAGTCCCACGGTGCTTTATGTGAGTATATTTAGATGATTCTCAGCAAAGCAAAGCTAACGTTTCACGATTACCATTTCAATGACGACCCATGAACTGCACATCTTAGAAACATATGTATCTCAAGCCAGGATGTGTAATTGATATGCATATTCCTGGCAAATTAGCGAGACACAAAAGTGACTCTGACATTTCATGCAGAAGTTGGAAGGAGAGTTGCTGTCAGAAATGTCAGGTCTGAGACACTGATGGCTTCTATCAAAATATTGTCAAAGGGAAATCTGGATAAGAAAGTATTATATTTTCAAATCTTTTCATTTTCATGTCAAATCTTATTTCCTTATTCATTAAAAAATCATCCCCAAAATATTTAAAAGTAATTTTTATCACAAAAGGAATTATTTGAACAATAAACCCATATTTTTGCAATGAATACTTTGCAAAGACATTAATAAACAACTTGGAATTCACTGTTATATTGTTGTACATATTGTTTTTTAAATGAATCATTATGTTACAATAATTATTGAATTTATTCTATATACTTTATTTATATAATATTTATTTGATAATATGATTGCATTACATGAAAAACAAATTATTAAATCCATGCCTACAAATGAAAGGAAAATTACTGCTAGTTAAATTTCATATCTGCAGCTCAGAATATATCCACAGCCTTATTCTTGGTTCTAAATTTATATCAACATAATAATACAAATAATGAAGTGTAAAACAATATTAATAAAATCCCAAATTAAATACTTACCTAATGCTATTGTACATCATAAGAGATGCAAATTATAGTAACATTAAAACTTATTTATCTTTGTGAATTAAGGTTCTGCAGTACACCCAAAATATTAAAGCTATTGTGAGTGACACATTTTCTTTACTAGCATTTATTTTAATATGTTTTTGTTTGTTTTGCTGAGTGATTACATATATTCCAAAATATTTAAATATGTTAAAGACGTGTACTATAAATCATCTACATGGAAACACAGCAACAAGAGTATGAAACTTGAAAATTATAATTTTATGTCTAAAACACAAACACACACATGCACAGAAAGAGTTCATGTTGGGGGTCAAAAGCAAAGTAAATAGATGATATATATTCCCCCCCCCTCCCTTTTTTCCCAAGGTGCCGTATTTACCTCATTTTCATTTTAAAACTTGTGGAGATAATACTCGTCTTGGTCTTGCTGTGAGTGGAGTACTCGGAACTTCAGTATCTAACGAGACCACGACGATAGGAGAGGGGAAAAGATGGTGGGGGCCGGGGCAAATCGGTCAATTTAATTCCTGACGATCTGAAAGAGGTCAGGATCATTTCATATAGCCCTGGCTGAGCAGATCATTACCAGTCACAAATCTGTTGGTTACATAGCAAGGATTTATAGCTAAGTAAATAGGGAACCGTCATAAGTTCTGAAAATGGCGTGTTGGCCCCGCGATAATGGCTAAAGGACGATTTAATAGAGTTCGGCATTTATTCGTTATCTGTGCACGGACAGAGACTGAATTGGCACTATCAACTCGTTTTTTTAATAATGTGGTAGGCTGCCATTGCACATTTTTTCCCCCCTGTCTGTTTCCTCTGCATGCAGTGCACGCACAAACACTTCGATGGCACACACACACACACACACCGCGCCACACACAAAGCTGGGAATGCACACACATTTTTCACACATGAACACAATACGGAATAGTTTCGATTTCAGTCGCAGCAGAAGGTTTGGCCACAAGAGATTGTGCCAGTTTGAGCCGGCATGGACCAGATTTTAGAGGCTACAAAGGAAGCAGATTACCACTTGTATCGAATTCCGTATTGGATAAAAAAAAATCTTTTGTTTGAAAAAAAATAGAAGAAATGCTGATTATCATAACAGAAAAATTGCAGCAGTGCAATTTTGAATACTGGCTGGCATCACAAAAACACAGGGAAAGGCGCTCGTGCAGGAGTAATTACGAGATTTACAATATTCGGTATTTGCTGCTCTGTGTCTCTTGAACGACGCGAGCATCACTGAAGAATGGCTGCCAAAGAAAAAAATAAAGCTAAGCAGGAAGAAACGAGAAACGGCTCAACATGCCCCTCATATAGTTTGAACAAATCCTCCTCGAGGACTTGCAGTCACTCAGGCGGCACAGATGAGCTAGAACAAGTTTTGTTTGGTATCCATTGACTGATGGCAGAGCCGGGTCGAGGGATCGCAGGATCTGCTGCGTTTGTTCAAGCCCAAAGTAACCACATTCACGGTGTAGTTTTAAACTTTGGCCTGTTCAATAATGCATTCCTAGTGGGGAGCTGTTACTTAAGTTAGAAAAGACAGATTCCACTAGTGCGTCTTGTTACTGCCGACATTTCCAAGGGTAAGAGCTCTCGAGAAAAACAACAGATAAACTTGTTTACTTCCCACGTTACCGATATTGGCATATTAAACTTTTTTATTTGCAATACAACACTGAGCTGCCATAGATGTATTTTATAATTGGGATAAAATAAAACACAAATGATGCAGTAACTATTTTTGAGATGCTTCTAAAATTAAAAGGAGAAATCTAAGAAAGAGTGTAGATATTTTTTGTGTTTTTTTTTATGCAGCGTAGTTTTATCCTGGGTGTGTTTATTATATGACACGTTTCTTTGAGTGTGTTTACTAGTGGTGTAATATAAATAGATGACACGATGCAGTACAGCATTGTTTTTTTTATTTTGTTGTTTAGGATTTCAGTATAAAATAATGGAAATGTTACATGTAAATTCTGCATTTATTCCCGTTATCGCATGTAGAAGAAGCTTTTGATTATTTTAACCTAAAGATAATTTTTTGGACGCTCTTCCTGTGTTTTTTTTTAACCTCAAAGTTATAAATCAAGTTTGTAATTCAAACTCATCTTATATTATATTATAAAATTATTCCAGACTCCAAAAAGTCAAAATAAACAGGCAAAGTAGTCCCGAGCCTCCCTTTGGATCTGCTAACCTTTAATGTTACCCAAGAAATATGTTTATTAAAAACAAAACTCCCCTTTAAAAGGCTTGAATGTTGAGAAAGGTCCTCTTCCCCCTATTTCAAGCAAATGTGTTGAATTCCCTCAATAAGCCCCAACCTTCTCCTCCTCCTCCACAGCCCCCAGTTAATAACAGGCCAATGGAAACAACCTTTTTAATTGTAATCAGTCATAATTAATAGCAAAATAAATTATTGCCCTCCCTCAAATGTGTAATTCATTATTAGAGATTCGAGATTTTCCCAGGACTGGGAATAGGAATAACATTTCTTATTTACTCCACTTTAAATATGCTATTCTGTTTAATGAAAAATGTATAGCTGTGCTAAGATCCATTTTTCATGATCTGGGGCTGTAAAGTGCACTGTATGTAAGGTAGCCTCACATGACTCCCCTCGCACAGTGTGAACAGCAAACACCTTCACGGAGATGCATATAGGTAAACATTGATACCAGCAGTGATAAACCAGTGGCCCGAATGTAGTGGCTCAGCATTTCTTCACCTCTCCTCCGCTGGGCACGTTCTTCTCTCCATCCTTCCTTCCAGTGAATTCAGCAAAAAAAACAAAAACAAACGACAGATACAAAATCTTTTAAACACACTGTACCTGTGCACACTATATTTGATTCATTTTTCTATCTCTTCTCCTGCTATATCAACTTCTGTGATGTGACTTCCTTGATAATCTTAGTTGATATTGCGAGTGGAGAGATCCATTCCCCCTCCGTGTTTAATGTGACAGCGCCAGGACTTGATCTTTGTTTGTTCAAAAAAGTCGGCGCGAGCGGCGTGTTTAGCTCCGTTTAATGTGTTTGTCTCGTGATTTCCAAATGCTAAACATGCAAACGGATAAATCGTCACCCAGCCACATAACTGATCTTCTTCCTGCCACGTTTCTGCATTTTTTAAACATCTCTTCTTCACTCTCTCTCTCCTTCCTTCTCTCTTCTTGCTTTTTTGCTCTCGTGATGCAGTTGATAAAGTTACGCGAAGAGGTAAGTGCTTCTCTGCTCCTAACAATTTAAATTATGCTTTTCCCACTGAAATTTCCATTTGCCCTTCTCTCTCCCCGTAGAAAATGAAAATCAGCTCATTTGTACACTATTTTACATGTCTGATTGAACAGCTTAAAGGCCAAGCCGGAGATAATGAATTCACTGAAGACCAGTTTCCCCAGGTTCCCTTACCTCAAATATCCAGAAGTAAAGATAAGATATTATTTCAGATACGCCTGTTTGAAGACGAATATTGTGGAACGAAGCGGTGCTTAGAGCAGCTTCGGTTATTGGGCCCAACGCAGTTCAATCTTCATCTTTGTTTCAAGAGGGAATGGCTGCTGCACCATTGACTAACCCTTCAATGAGGCTAAATGTGTTGCTTCTCTTTAAGTATTTATTGTTTTTAATGTGGACTGCAACTAGTAGCAGAGATATACTCTGCAGGGACCCGGGAGAAACTATTCTTTGGGATATATGCAAGACTGTAGTGTTGTTTCATCACGATTGCCAAATTTGACATATTGTATTGGTCGCACTATACAGTGTGCAATGTAACACACATGTGCAATTTAATGAAACTGTCACATCAGGTGAAACAAAAATGTAGAGAACCATGTTTTTTTGAAGAAATTCCTGAATCGTTTTGATTTGAGAACAAGTAACACCTAAAATGTTTGATTCTGTTTTTCACCATACACATCCCAGCCTAATGAGCCTCACAGTTAGCCTTCTCCTTAGCACATGAGCTAACCAAACTCAAAATGCTACCATAACGCTAAGTTAACCATGACTATAAAACTTCAAAGACTGTTTTGCTTTGCAAGTACTGTGAGGTTTTATATATATATTTCTTATGTTGAGCTCCATTAGCAACAGTTGTTTTTGTATTCTTCACTTTGATTGTACAAATTAATTTACTCTGTCATTTGAAGAAGCTCATTGTAATAATTGTATTTTTGGGCGGCCATCACAATTTCTAATACTCATTATGAAGTCATATGAAAAGGTTGATGGTGCAAAACCACCAATACAAATGGGTAAAATATAAGGTAAGTTACTGATATGTAAAGTGCACTTCAAAACACATGTAATCTTTTGAATATGTATGTTGACTTGTGTTGTGGAATTGTTTATCATATCATACTTATTTATTAAAAGTCATGAATCTTTAACTGTTAGGTTGATTTCTGCTAACACTGATTTGCTATGTAATATATTTAACATTACATAATTGAACACTCAGTAGTTGTTAAATTGGTATTTTTGATTATTACTTGTGCAAATGAAGCTTTAGACTTTTTCTTTTTTCTTTATTGAGGAAGATTGTTTTCAGTTTCTATCACATCACATTATATTCTTGTCCTTGGCTGAACTTGTTGTTAAACGTGCCTCTGAGTGACTCTATGTTCAAAGGAGCAGCTGCTGAAGCCGAGTGATTCAATTGTTATCAGAGCCTCACTGTTCACATCTATCCATAATTCAAAACAGGTGCCATGTTATCGTGCTTTTTTCTTTTATTTAGCTGCACCGTTGTTTCCCCCTTTTCTTCTCCTCTATTTTTGGGGCATTTCCTCTTAGCCTGAGGGTCAGAAGACATCACAAGTTACCTCACCTGTCTCCCCCCCCCTTTACGAATGGTCCGATCTGTGTAATCGGGCTGGATTGTTAAGGGGATTTTTTTTTCCTCTTCGCCATTGCACTCCTCCACCGCAGTCTTTTACCCTTCTGCTCTTCCTGCATTCGAATCAAAGGCGCGCACAGCTTATACACACTTAAGCCTTGCTTTAAAAAAAAACTATACTTTTTTTTTATCTTCTGCTGAAAAACATGTTTAAATATTTAGCACCCATATTCACAGCTGTTTGACACTTGTAATTCCTCGTCTTACAAGTCCCAAACAATCGGCACAGAAGATCACACAGTCAGTCTGAATCACAGCTGTCATCATTATTCACTTTGACTCTCCCCCACCCTTATTGAAATAATAAGGAAATCATCTGAACTTTGGAAAGTGGTGATAGTAACCGTCTGTGTTTGATATTGAAAAAAGGCAGGAGAGCGAAAGAAGAGGGGAGAGATTTTCGTTTGAGCTACAGCTGCATTGTTCTGGGGCTCCCCGTTAATAACTCACAACTGAGGAGTGTTTCTTGACGCAAAAAAGCACAACAAAAAAACACAATTTTCGTGAAGATCTTTGTTCAAAATGTAGGTGTCAGATGAAACGGCAGACATGTATAGGCAGAAGTGGTTGTGGTGGTAGGGGGGGGGAGATCCACGAGTGCATTCGCAGATGCACAATATTTATGTTTAAATCCTTTGCTAAAAGGCTCCATGAGACAATCAGATATGCTTTTTAATGGCATCCTTAGTTGTTTTTTTTCCAGTCGATAAATAGCAGGTCTTAATGGGAAAGCCTGTATTTGAGCTTGAAAAGGTGCTGGTGTGTCTCATCCTGCAGGTCTCCCAGTGGTGACGTATATCAGAACCACAGGGGTCAACCCTTGATATGGGACGTTGTAGCACAGTCGGGGCTGCCAACCACTTTGCATCCCCCCCCCGATTAAAAAACGCTGACACGGATTTGTCTGGCATTTTGCTTGCTAACTCCAGAAAAAGCTTCTTTGCAAAACATTTCTACACATCCACCTTTTTTTATTTGGTCGTTGTGTGACATTCGTATATCGGAGCAAAATTGCTTTTTCCTGGAGCGTTAAGGCTCCTCACTTTGGATTAAGTTTGTGGGCATAATCTCTCTATCAGCCTCGACTGTGACTACGCATGGCGGGATGTTTAGTATTAATTGTACCATGTTCCTTCTCATTGTGTCATCCTGTGTTCCTGGCTGGATTGTTTCATTATTGGGTCCATCACAGTGGGCCATTACTGGAGCCTTAGCGGCTGAACTCTCACCCTTTCCTTCAGGTTCTGTCACCGTCAAACTCGGGGCGCATTATTCTAATGATCACACACACACACACACACACATATATATAAATACACCACCACTGCCACCACCCCCGAACACCCTACACTCACACACACTCACACACGCACACACACGCACACCCACCCACACACCCTTCCCTCCCCCCGGGCCTAAAAGAAGACAGAACGGGAGAGAGGGAGAGAGGGAGAGAGGGAGAGAGAGAAATTCAGGAGGAGAAAGCTTTGAAGTGGCTTTCCATCGCAGTGAGTCTGCCGGCCGTCTCCCCAAGACGTGTCACCTTTGCCGAGAGGGAATAGGAAAATCACGTTTCGAATGGTAATGATAACATACTAATCACTTGAGCTCTTTGAAGAACCCGGGGAGTGCGCTACTCTGTCAGTATCCCCGGCTGCCTCATGCTCCCAGGCACACACAGGCACTGCAGCCATGGTCTAGGTGTATTAGCTTAAGCGTTGCATGTCAATACGTGCCCCCCGCCCATCACAGCTGATCCATAGGGGCTCATTATAGACCAAGCCTGGTATCCATTTTTCTCCCACGTGCACGCCGCCGTCTCCACATCCACGCCCGTGTAACCCCTCCCCGAACGCCCCCCTGCCACACCCCGGCACCGTGAAAACACACCACACCTTGCCTCCCGTGCCCCCCCCGCTCGCCATCCCCTCATCTTTTTTTCTCTCACGAGCAGCCCCACTTTGCCACCCATATTCCTCCCATCATCCCCCTGCCCTCCCTTTGACTATTAAAAAGTATCTCTGCGATTTTTAAATGACATCTGTCAGCGGCGCGGTGGAAAGAGGAAGCGAGGGGGGAAAGGAAAGGAGTTCAGAGGGAGTGTTTCCTCCTCCCTGCTCTTTTCCCCCCATCCCTCTTATTGTCAAACTTTGAAAAGCGTGTCATCGACTTCTCTTCTTTTTCTCCACATTTTTTCATTTCCTCTGAGTGATTAGCTGCTACATGTTTTGACAGCCCCGACAAAAACTGGAGATTTCTGCTTCTCCCCCTGTCCCCCCCGCTCATTTGATGGGCATAAACCCCTTGTCAAAGAGGCGGTTGCCATTCATCGGGTTGTTTTTTGAGTGTCACATGTGTTACATCTGATCGGCTTTTTAATATAACGTATTAGAACGGCCATCAAATCCAACAACATTTGAGTAAACATTTAAGTCTTGCGTGTTCACAAGGGTTTGTGATCCTCTCCTCTGAAGGCAGTATGGATTTAATGAAAAGCTGGATTTCAGTTTGAACTCGCACATGAAGTCACTAAATTGGACAATATGGGGCTGTGTGGGTTTGTTTGAATCTATGCTTGTGTGTTACATACATTCACAACAGATGTTATTGAGTTTACACAGTCTTTTGTTGAAAGGTAATTTTAACCAGCCACCTATTTAAGGCCCTTAAATAAAACAACCTAGAACAAATGGACAGGGGGTGAAATAACCAACTTCCTCTGTGGAGGTAATGAAAGGACTTTAATGTAAAGTTTCATATCCAGGCACTACTTGAAATATCAAAGAAGATCAAACAGGCCCTTAATGATTAACTCACTTGTTATACGCTGTGCAGGAATCCTGTAATAAGAGGCTGAGTTTATTAGATCTGTGAAATTATGGTAAAAACATATAGGGTCAGAATAACTGGTTTAAGATCAATGGCATTTGAGAGTCGTCAGTTGCAGGTCATGGTTAAGTGACACTTTCTGTTGAAGAAAATCTAACATAAATGTCTAAAACATAAATAATCTTAATGGGTGAAATTGTTATAGTTTGCGAGCCTCTTTTGTGCCGTGTCATGAAAGATATAACGTTGAAAAAAAAATGTAAGTCAGTATTCCCTGCTGGTTTCCTCAGTGAAACGGTTGCCACTACTCAGTGACAAATTGAGTATAACTGTAGCTGTTAGTTGAGATGAAACTCCGGGTCCCCTGATGGTGACAGTGGAAAGAATTATGTTTAAACCAAACAGGGAAACATTGTCAAGTCACTAAATCACTGACTACATAAAGAAGACTCAACATATCCCTGAAAACTCTCTGAATAGTCAACATTAAGTAGTCAAATGAAATCTGGATAATAAAACATACATTTCATCTAACAATACAAATTGTCAGGTATAGATCAGCATATATATGTGGGAATTTAGGCTTCTGTATAAATGTGGCATTTTCTAATAAAATAAGTCTCCTTATACATTTTTATTTAGGTGTGAGAACACTGACCTGACCTGACCCGATCAGTGTTTACAATGATAATAGAATATTAAATGATTTTCCAGAGATACTGCCTGTATGTTTTTCTAATACATGGTGCAGTAATTGGATACGTGAACACAATGAAATAAACCCATAATGGAAGATTTCTATATTTGAGAGCCCCGAGATGGAACCCAAGGCCATCAGTTAACAGATCAGATCTGTTCTCGCCTTGCTTGTCAGACATGAATTGTTTTGCTGTATAGAAAGAACCAAAACCCTCTCCTCTTGATATGTATACACTTGATATTAGAGCCCGAGCCAACACCTTGATACTCACAAACATCCATCCACTTTGAAAAAAAATGATCAAGTTATTTAATATTTTATGAAACACATATTTTCTTGAACACCTCTACTCTCTGAACTCTGTGCTTTCAGCGGGCAGGCTTGTCAATTGTTGATCGCTGTGAGTAAACCACGGGGGGATGTGCTAACTCGTACATCATGAATGACTGTTTCTGTCCACTAATGTGGATAAACAAGAAGCAGGAAGGGAATTCACTGGTTTTTGTTTGGGCTCACGTGTTTTAATATTACATTTCACACCTCCGATATGATGATCATTTTATAAACATTTAGGACATTCATTCGTTTGGAAAGGCTTGGATATCCTTATTATTACTATTATTACTTTTTGAAGCTACTATTTTCATGTATTTTCACGTTTAACTAGCGTGGAAGAGAAGCAGGGGGAGAGAATGGGGAAATAAACGCAGCAAGGCGCCGGGTCAGAACCCAAACCGAGGCCTCTGCAGGACGACTTGAGCCAATGTTCATCATTATTTTTTTGTTATTCAAAAATGATCACCTTGGCCAACTAGCTTCTGTTGGTTGTTGTTTGATTTCAATTTTTGTTTGGTTGTAAGCAAGATTACACCCAAAAAAAAACTGAACCCATTTCCTGTGACACTTGGTCAAGGAAGAATTTTAACTGTCTTTATTATGGCAAGATAGCTATTAATATATATTTTACAATTTTCCCCAGGTAATTATTCATGGCTCTTGATATAATACAACACTCTGAGACTGATATATATGAGTGTGTGAATTTTAGCGCAGCTTAAATGAATCTAATGAGACTGTTGGGCCTTGGTGGAGGAATGCGCTCTACTAAGTGCCATTCTAGTTATTTATTAAACTTTATATGTTGCATTACTGTCTACAGTCGAGGGGGTTACGGTTGATTTTGTCTTAACTTCCCTTCTCCAGGTGAAAGCTTTCCCCTGAACAGGATTTTTCCTCTCGCTGCGAAAGCTGCAAATTAAATGTGATTTCATCTCGATTTGCACCCTCCTGCCTTAACTTCTCCCCACGCGCAGCAGACGCCTCTGTTGTGAAACAATACAAGGAGGCAACACACCTCAAAGTAGTTCTTGTTTTCATGTCCAAGATAAGGCAGCAACACATCTGATATTGTCAGCCTCAACATGCATATGCTTGATATTCCATCAGCCTATAACACATTGTCATCCATGAAGGTTATTGCCAACCTGGCTGCATTATGTTGTCGTTGTGGATGTGGTCTGTCTGTTTAGGTGACAGTGTTGATGTGTTTCTTTGAAATGGTTCCCAGCCCTCTCCAATCAATTTTGTATTTTTTTTTCCCCTCCTTGTTTGTTTCGCTGGCTTTATTTATTTTTTTCCTCTTATTTGTTGCAGAGAGCGCATCTGTTGGACAACACAGAGAAGATAGAAAGGTCATCGCGGAGACTGGAGGCCGGCTACCAGATAGCAGTGGAAACTGGTGCGTATTCTGTTTTGGATTGGGTCGGGAAGGAGTGGGGTGGTGTTGGGCGGATGGGGAAGGGGGGTTCAAGATAGTGGTGAGGATGAGTGAACGACAGCAAATTGTCTTGCTCATATGCGAGGTAGGTTGATATGTGTTTGGGGATGGGGGGGGGTGTGTGTGTGTGTGTGTAAAAAAAAAGCAACCTCTTTCCTTGACGCCTGATGACATTTTCGGGAGAACATCAAAAGACAAGCCAGGGAAAGAGAGAGAGAAAGATAGAGAGAGAGAAAGAGGTGTAGAGGCGACAGATCGGGCTCCGCTTCCACTTCCTCTGCTTCCGAAGAAAATTCATGCATTGCTATATATCTGTGTGTGTTGTGTATGCATGTATTATGGGTGGGTGGTGTTTATTTTATTTTTTTCTAAAGATAAACAGACAGGGGGGTCTATGAAAATAAACGTCAGCCTTCCTCCTGAAGTTCTTAATTCAGGGGTGCAGGAGGAAGAAAAAAAAACATAATATCACTTTCTAAATAAACCATCCAAAAACACACACAGACTCAATTTTCTTCATTATCAAGGACGGGTTTTTTATTATTATCTCAAAATAGGAATAAAGGCTCATTGGGATCTTAAATAGATTTAACCAGTTAGCATATTTTTCCTCCCTTCCTGTCTTCCTCGCTGACAGTCCCCACATTATCGAGGCACAGTGTATTCCTCAGAGATGTATCAAAGCTCATTCTTGAAGCATCAACCATCTTTCTGTGGCTTCCGTTGTAGTTTTGAAAAAGTTTGTCAATTTACACTATAATCGCGGGGTGGCTGGCATGTGCGACATCGACAGATTTAATAATTCAAGTCAAGGAAGGTTCGCACGCAGACCACCGGCTTTTGATGTTCTCTGTAACTTGCATTCACAAATTCACAAATACAATCTGCATTCTCTGCTTAAAAAATGTTGGTTCAAATGTCTCAGATGATCCCTGCCGGTATCCGAGTTTCTCGACTGTGTCAAATTCTGCGACAGCCGACACATTTTTAATTCTATCCAGTCGGATCTTCCACTAGAGCGGGCGCATTTTGATGTTTTTCCCTCTCAGCACGCAGGGTGTTTAAGATGTGGGCCATGGTCTTAGCAGTGTTCAGTACCTCCTGGGCCCGGCAGTTTCTCCCGCCGTAGTCGGCCACATGCCCCTTGACCCGGTGTCACCGGTAGCTGTCTCATCCACCGTGTGTGCGGCGAGCTAAGAACAATACTCGTTTATCCTGCCTTGGTCCCACACACTTGGCTTGGTCCACACCAGCTGTGGGGTGTGTTTGTGGTTTGGTGGGGAAGCTTCGCCCCTGCGTCTTTAATCCATGACCCCTTCCTTTACTCTGCTGTCGATACCAACCCTCCGCTCAGATGCACAACCTGAAATGGCAGTGTCTCTGGGTTAAAACCCTGAGAATACGTCTGCACAAAGAGCATAGATAAGCCACGCATATGCTCTCCTCCACCAGACTAATTACTATATACAACAAACTCAAATTTAACAAACACACTGGGCACAAACATTCGGTAGCCACATTTATCGGCTGGGTTTTTTACAAAGTTTGTTGGGGTTTGCCATCCAATCCCAAATTCAGTTTGCTCTTTAATTTAGTGTTGTTCAGTCGTCTCAAACTATATATTTACTCCTGTGGTTCCCCGGCGGCTCGTCACAACACTTTCTCAGACATGGTTGGTAAATCCTGCAACGTTCAGATCCTAGTCCTGCCGTCCTTCTTATAATATTCAGATGCAGAGCAGCCAGGGCCGGGACTTTGTGTGTTTGCAGAAGCTAAACTGTTTACTTTCATTGTCCAACAAAGGCTAGTCGTTGCTTCTCTTTCACACCAAACCAATGCACAATAATAAAAACAAAAGTCTAAGAAGTGCACCGCGCTTTATTCATGCACATTATGAAAATGGCACCAGCAGTTCGAGGAACGGGCTTTGAGTTTCCTAACACAGAGGTGTGGCATCCATAGCCGTTAAACAAGAATAATAGGAGTGTTAAGTGTTTCTCCAATCAGACCCTCTATAGTTTAACTGGTAATGCTTTCCTCGCCACAGACCTCAGCTCTCCTCAGACATCTAAGCTGCACTTTTTCCACGAAGGGCAGTTTAGCGTCATTATTTTTGCAGTAATTCAAAGTTGCATCTTTTATCCAAAATGACATAGCAGCCCTTAATAACTGTAATTGACCAATGGGAGGAAGTGGAACTAAAAGACATTTTTATTTCAAAGTGATAGATCCTGAACAAAGAAATGGCGAAGAAACTCAGTTTAGCTCCTTTTCTCTGCAGCGCCGACAATATATCTCTTAATGACCAGGAACAAAGAAGCCAGGATGCTTCTAGGTCCTACTTAAGGGGAAAAAGACAAGTTCTTAGCTCTAAGAATAGATAAAGCTTCACATCGTAGCATTTTTTTTATCATATTTGGCATTTCTTTTTCTACCATTCTCAATGTTCCCACTGTTTTTAGTGAAAACAAAAGCTTGCCAAAAGCTGTGAAAGCCCTCAGGGGGGCATTGATGAGACTCTGGACATGTAGAGCTATTTACCACATGCACTCCTCAAGAACCAGGGTCCTCTGTTTGTCTCATAAATAAAGTATAGAACTTCATTAGTGAGGAGCAGCGACTTAAAAGCCCCAGACATAGCAACAAGCAGACATGGGGGCTAGCCCAGTTAAAGAGGGCCCTAAATAAAAAGGGAGGGCATGCAGTTAGCCAATTTAAAGACATTTGAGTCAGGGGCATTTGAAATGCCCAAATGTGGAGACTTGACTGATGTTAAATCAAAGACGTGCCAGATTTGAGTCCTTCCCTCCGCAGTTGAAAAGATATTGAATGATTTATGATTGCTTGTTTAGAAATAGATTGCATGACAGATAAGACATCTGAGTCGCAATGATTGGCTGTTCCACCTTTTTGATTATTATTCATGGAAGGAGAGAGAGTTGAGTTGAGTTCACACGGAACATGGCTAAAAATTGTTCCATCAAACTCCTGCTAAATATCTCTTCCGAGTTATGCTAATTGATTTTTGTTGTTGTTTACCAGCATAAATCTGATGACTGAACAGCTTTATATCACATTTGCTTTGTTGTGTCAGCATAGAGCAGCTGTTTGCAGATGGTTCTGTTAATGTGCAATTGTTCCAGGACGCAATTGTCATTGTGAACTTTAAACTTAAATTATAGGTCAATAGCTTTATGTCTGCAGGAAACCACTGCAGTTTTGACAAATTCACGCTTGATACATTTATTTATTTTTAAATAATTTAAACCTTAAATATAAAGGCTTCTATTTTTATAGAACTATGACAATCCCCAGTTTCTACAAATGCATCTCATTGGCAATATTTTTTACATATTACAAATCACTAAATTAAGTGGGAATGTTGAGCGAGTTTACTTTGAAAATTCATCCCCATTTATATTTGTTCAGCCGACACAAATATTTTAGCAATGGTAGCAAAATGAAACAAAGCCGGAGACAGACAAAAGCGTTGCTGCTCTACATTTTAAAGGTGGCCGGCAAGAGGCTGAGACGACTTCTTAGGCAAGTGTTCTTGGTGTTTAGGGGCCTGAAATCAATCCTGCAAAATGAAAACAGCTCATTAGGGATTGATTTCAGTCCCGTTTAGATAAGCAGAGAGGGTCTGAGCCGGGCCCTCGGGGGCCCCAGCCGAGCCCAAAGTTCACACCATGCCAGGTAGAGAGCTACACCGCAGGCTAGCAACTTTATTAGGATGGAGATAAGCTGATTAGACCTTGTCAATCAAAGGTGCTGCTGACTCAACCATGATCCAGGGGACTTTTCTTTCTGTCTCTTCCCTTTTCACTCCCGTCCCACTCTCACGGTCTCTCCCACCCCCCCGACCAACAAAGTGGCAGTGATCGCTGGGCTAAGCTAAGCAGCCCTGCAGTTGTCACCAAGGCAGACGCGTGAGGACCCTGTGATGATGTGACGACTGTATTAAAGAGTACATCAGTTTGTTTTAGAGCAGTTTGATTTGCACTGCAGTGGTATTAAAAGGGAACGGGGGGGGGTTTAAGGGAGGGCGAGTACGCCGGCGTCATCGAACATGATTCCAGTGGCAGAGCAAGGGATTCTGGGTACAGCAAGAAATAAATAGATAAATGACAGAGTGACGAGAAATAAATAAATATGTTTGTGTAAACATTAAAAAAAAATCTTCATGGCTCCCTTTTGAAGCCGAGCGTGGCTTTGAGTCTTGCTGAGAGTCCATGGGCGCTGGAGTGGCCCAGTAACACAGCACACGTGTGTCCCGACTCTCTATCTCTCCCCCTGCATCTTTCTCTGTTTCTCTCCCACTCGCTTTATTTCTCCGTTAACTCTAAAGATCAGACTCCATCATTCTTTTGGTGCTGGACCACCAAAGGGGAGCTCGCTCCTCAAATCCATACGCAAACACTTAAATTACATAATCAGTGACATTTATGGTGCCCAAGTGTTATTTTAAGCAAAATCTCTAAATAGCTGTAATGGATTTAATTTTTTTAAATGAATCTTATTAAGAATTTCCACATTATAATACTTATAATTTCGTTTATAAATTAAAATAATCAAGAGAAATAAATCCTTTAAAATATCTTTTAGATTCTTTTGGAATGATAATTTTTTTAAACCAACTAGAGTAAATACAGTCTTTGTCACAAATAAAAACATTTTAAAGTAATTTGAACTTTTTTGGTTAATTCTCATACTTTTTAACAAAGCAGTTTTCTCATGTTTTGAATCATTAGTTTTATGTCTTTTATTGAATGGTAATACACCAGTTGGAAGTTAAGTATTCATTTCAGTCATATATGAACAATGTTTAGAAATATATACAGTATATATGCAATGTAAATCTTTTCCTATTAAAACGTGGCTGAATCTTTTCTCGCTTCTTTATTTTTTTAGTTCATTCCCTCTGTTCTACAATGTAGTTTGAATATTTCAAGCATCTCTTATTATTTCCCTCTTTTAAAGGACAGTTTGCTAAAGTGGATTTCCTTGAGGTATAGCATAATAAATCACTTTTTTGTAGGCTGATACAATCGGCATGCTGCATTGTGTTCAAAAAGAATATAACGTTATTTGATAATTGTTTGATTAATGGAGCCGAGATCTCGGACTTAAATATTTCACAGCTTGAGTTTGTAGCTGTGGAGAAAGAAGGCCTTTCTCAAAAATACGTTTTAAAGAAAAAGTAGTTTTTTTTTCTTCTATATAGCTATTTTAAAGGAAAATGATTATTAAAAAATGGCCCAAAATTCTGCCTGAAACCACATTTCCTAAATATATATGCTTCAATGCCTAACATCTTGCTCTCAGAATATCTAGCCGTGGGTGAGCTGTTTATCGGTAAACCCCCGGTGGATGAAAGGCGTAGCAATAATGATTTTTTCTCTCCTAATCGGACCTTGTCAGCAAGGCGTCTTATCGTGGAGAGGAAAATGACACCGATCCTATCGAAGAGCCTGGAGTCCGAGTCGGCGGCACGTGTCCCCCCAATCATGGTTGGCCATGGCCCAGCCATATCTAGCGCCGCCACAAACGGCGAGCGGCACTTTTTTCATGTGGACTTCAAAAACGTTGCGAGTCATTAAAATTGCACCCACGTTCGGCAGCGGGGATCAGCCGCTCTGGAGCGAAAATGGGATGTGGGAAGAGGAGTCTCGCTAAATGTGTTAATTCCATCCTCACATGTTTACGGCTTAATTTTAATCTGTTTGAGGGAGGAGGAGGGGTGGAGGGACGATTGGAAAGGGGTGCGGGAGGGGCAATGAGAAAGCCACGCACTGCAATAAATCGCCATTATCTTTGACACCCTAGGACTCAGCTGTTCCAGGGATTTAGGGGTCCACTGGCAACAGTGAATATCGGAGGGCATGAAAACACTGTTTACGCTTGAACTGCGGTAGCTAAGGTGCAATCGCCAGTTTCAGGCTGCACAGACAAAAGGCCTTGCGCGCACAATGGCCAGCTAGCATACGGACTCTCAATGGAAGAGCTGAACCAACAGACTTGAGTATGTGTTGGTGTGTGCCTGCCCGTTTCCCTGTGTGTGTGAGCAAGTCCCGGTGTGTAGCGACAGGTTTTTTCGCGAACATCCAAATATTAGCTTAAGTTAAGTGGAGCTATACGGTTTGGAGTGAGTAATGATTTTCTGTAAAATTAAATTAACCTTATAGGCTAAAGCTACTTGTCTTTGAAAATGTCCGCACTGAATAACAATGCTTCGGATGCGGCCACCAACTATGACTACGAGTCCTCCCCATAATTAGCTCTGCACAATACGTTAGCTAGCATTGATACAATTATGTGAAAATCTAATAATTAGACCTTTAGTCATTTATTAGCTTCAACAAGGCTCTCAACATAATGAGTCTCTAGGAAATAATGATCCGATTATAGGGAGTTCAAACATGAGACGGGATTTCATAGAGAAATGTAAATTTTTAAATGCAACCTTAACTTTGTTAAATTGATTTAAATGACAAACAAGAGTTTCATACAAATTTAAAGATTATTAAGCTGCAGGTCTTACACTTTAATACGTAACTTTTTGTGTACTTAAATTACTGCCTCATCTTCCTTGGCTGCAGTGCAAATATCCCAGATTAAAATATAGTATTTACTGAAGTACTGAGAAAGTGGTATCTTAACTTGATCAACATTTGGCAATAAGACACCATGATGATTCATATCCAAGGTAAATACGACACGTCTTTGTATATCACAAAAACATAGTTCATTTCAGCTTTAAACAATCTACAGTGTCCCTTAGTAATAACCTTGAATTAAGTCGTTTAGGCACAGTTGGTAAATTGGTCCATATTCTCGATCAGACCTCATCCAAACCATTTATTGATATAATCTAATCCTTATCTCCAGATATGAAACATCCCCCAGTTGCTAGATAGTGGTGTGCCACCATGTCTAAGAAGACACCTTTGTCCCAACCTTAAATCAGATTTTTTTTCTTCTATTTTTAGGTTACAATAACTAAAAAGACAACCCCTTCCTTCTTGCATGCAGAAGAAAAAAGTGTAGCATTGACCTCTGGCTGACACAGAGAGAGCCGAGTGAGGGGGGGGGGAGAGATGGAGAAAAAAGAAAGCAGCAGAAGAGAGCGACAGAGAGGAGAGAGCTAAGACAACAACTGTGAAGAGCCGCACAGGGTTAAAGAAAAACTGTTTCAGAAGGAAATGGGAGACAAAAGCGAGGACTCCATGCCCCCATGGGCGCTTTAAAGAGCCGCTACATCTGAGGCGCGGAAATATTAAAAATGGAAAGGGAGAACTAAAAAAGAATGAAAGAAAAACGAAATGGTGAAATGAAGTAAAGGAGTGGCAGAGAGAGAGAATTGTGCCACCTTGTCACCCGGGGACGTAGATCAGAAATATTAATTCGGTGATGAGAATGACGCTCCGGATGACAAGAGGATTGATGACAGTTAAAACCCCCCCGAAAAAAGGAGTAAAGAATAAAGGGAAAACCAGAGGAGACGTTTATCAGAGTGAGTGTAGATACGCGTCTGTATGTGCGAGTGAGACATAGGAAGACAACAGCTGCATCTCGCTTGTTTACCAATTCAAGAAATATATGGATAAAAAAAATTCCGTTGCTTTTATTTGACCAGTAACCTCGCTTAGATGTGATCTCATTTACAATGTAGTAAAGTGACAACCTTTCTTATTTAAAAAGAGGCAAGAGGCGCGCTACTACAAAGCACTTGAGTAATGACAACTGAGTCAAACTACCATTAGCATCGTATCTTCACAGTGAGTCTTCTGTCAAGCTGGCAGACATAAATGGGCAATTCTTGTTTTGATGCAGATTCATACAGAGTTTTAAGGAAGAAAATTGTTAAGGGGAAACTAGTATTTTTTTACTGCTTCTCAGTATTTTCCCTTTTTTTTGCTGATGTGCTCATGTACAATGACAGTTTTGTTAGTTGTTTCAAAAATAAGAAAATGTGCTTGTTTCAGCCACCTGTGATGTTTCATGACGTCAGAAGTCACAACTTTCCCACACATAGGTTTTGATAGATTTATCCTCTACAGCAGTATTTATTAAATTATAACATCTGCTATTTATTTTTATTTGAAGTCATTGTATTAAAAAAAAACAAAAACATTTATTACAGAGAGCATATTTTGAGAGAGTGAAATAATTAAGCTTTTTAATAACAACTTTTAAACCAGACAGAAGGTAATTATTAATTCATCCACGACTTTTCAACCAAAACAAACTTTTTCCAGATTTGGAATATTTGCCTCATATTGCCCCTAATAAATGAATAGCATTCACAGTGCAGTTGAATTTGTATGTCAGATTTAACAATAATAAATAGACAGTTTAAGGCCAATAATAACTGATAATATTTTACCACCCAGGTAACTGCTGGTGTCATTTTAATGTAAATAGTCTGTTATGATTCACTTCCTGTACAGTTGAATAAAAGTTAAATAAAATGTATTTTTAGTTATCTGCCTTACTGTAATAAGAAAATAAAAATACATGGGAATATGTTTTTATTAATAAGTTATATTTTAATAATAATAAAGGTTTATTACATTTTCACAATAAATATACCTTTTAGTTCATACATTACCATTAAATCTAGTGAACAGTTTGTAAAGCTTTAGAGTAACATTTTCACAAGATTTATTTTGTCCCCTAAAAAGCAAATACTTAATAATTACCTCATCATAGAAAAAAGTAAATGTTGTGCTATAGCAGCATGTCTTATGTCTATGTTTCTATGTGTTTCTCATTTTCCCATTATTCTTATAAAAGTATTTGTACTACAGACTCAAGAGTAATTATTTATATATTGTCATGAAATAATTAGATGTTCAATGTAATAGGTCCTTGAAAACAAAATAGTCTGTACTTATCCTAATACTTTAACATAATTCACTTGTAGGTAAAAGTTTAAGGTCACAATATTTCTGGTTTTGAGTAATGTAGAACATTTTAATGCTTTTGAATAGTTTTATTAGTAGATTGTAGTAATTCTCCCAGATGGGACTGCATCCAAAGGTCTGTGTAACAACCTAACCACAACAAGGACTCCTTTAAGCGTAAGATGGCAAAGCTGGTGCAAGATTAGATTCTAATTTCTTGATCTAAATCTTAAATAAAGTACAACTGCTCATGATCCCTCCAACTATAAATGTTGCCTCTAGCCTCGAGTCTAAATGCAGTCATTACCTCTTTATTGATCTGCATGTAATGTAGACGTTTCCAGAGCCTCCCACCCTGCGAGATACAGAAATACACTGTACAAACGCAGTAAAGCACATGAGCCACGTCTGTCTGACTGTCTGTCTGTCCTCGCTCCTCTTGTGTGTGGTCGCCCCAAGGAGCACACCCTCCCACCCCTGTCAAAGGATCTTCCATCTTGGCCGCGCTGTGCCCATCAGACAGGGTGCCCGCCCGTTTAAGACACCCAGGGAACATGAAACGGAGCCGGGCCGAGATGTCAGCTGGTTGTCCCATCTGCCAGTCAGTGGGATGGTAAAGCTTTTGTCCTGGGGGGTAACCTTAGGAGTGCTCTGCGTGCTGCTCAAGCGCGTTTGTGTATGCACACATGTGCGAGTTGCTTTGGGACAGGAGAGTCTGTATATCGCAGTTCTGAGGAGAGCTCGCCACAAACACCATGCTGATATCGTCCTTCATGTGGGACTTGTGCGCACGTAGAGGATTTTGACCAACATTTAAATGTGGTCCCTCTTTCTCTTAGATCGGGGGCAAATTAGCTGCTGTGTTTGCCACAACAATTTTGAATGGCAGGCATTTCAAGGGAATGCAATGTGTAGGTTTCAAAGAATTGTTCTCAACTGGATTGAAGTTGATTGGTCTTATATCACATCTGCTCACTTCCTATGGAAGAAAAACAATTGGTGGAACCCTCGTCAGAATTTTAAATTGCCTACGACTCGTCCCCTTTCCTCGGCTCCTCTTTTATATAATATAACCTTGACAGTACAAACAGTTTGACTCCCATATAAATTAACCAAGGCTCTGACTGGAGAGAGGCTGGCCCGGCTGGTTGAATGGAAGCACAAATCCTCTTCTGCATTCTATCGTTTGGTAGATAGGCCGCGCCCTTGAGCTGCTTTCGGAGGGAGGCGCCGTAAGAAGGTCTATGAGAAGGTGCTGAAAGGAAAGGGGGGGGGGAAATAATCCTTTGGATGGGTCTGTGCGAGCCCGAGAGTTCCTAAAAAGAGAATGCACATCGACAGCGTGAACTTATTTATTTACCACCGAGTTACGCTTTTGTAGTTGTGCCTGTCAAGGATATCAGCACAAGTTAATATGTGTGCTTTTGTCGGCATCTGCATGTGTGTGTCTCTTAGCAGTACGCGCATGTTGGCTCAGATAAAATATGATTTATAACAACAAAGTCGTCCCTTTTCCTGTGCTGTAATCATTTTTAGTCAACTTTGACTGTTGACTGCCGTGTAGAAAGCTTCCCTTAAGTGGTCTACATAGTCCCCTTGCTCACATCAGTCAGGTCTCACCGCATGATGTATGTAGTGGTAGTCCTGAAGGGCTGATGTATGCACAGCTCTGCACCGGCAAGTCCTCCCTGAGCACATCTATGATCTTGGGTTACTCAATCATCAATCAAGGCCAACTGCAGCGTACTGTACTGTCGCCCATCTTTTAGAGCTCACTTGTGAAGGACTGGCTAAGATGGCCTAAGGGACACTTTCCTTGGTCTGACCCATCTCAGGTTTGATGTGAATATGTGCGTAGTTATGACTACACACAGAGGAGAGTTGAGGCATTGATGTAGACTTTTTTTAATGTTTGGTGAAGGCCACCTGATAGTAGAGATCTGCTTATACGTATTAAGGATTTATGCTCCATGTTTTTGGTAAACAAACAGGAATAGAAAATGAAAACCTTAATTTCGTGAAGTAGAAATAGACGATTACATGCCTAATATTGTGGACATATTTTTAAATGCTACATAGTGAATTTTCGTAAATTTTCTATTTAAATAAACATTAAAAGTGCAACTTCTCTGTCACCTCATACCACACAATATTTTAAATAATTGTCTTCATTAATATAAAAGAGAAATAACATGCAAAAGTCTTTTGCCAAACACGTCCTTGCCTAATTTACCCCATTCAGAATCGGGCTTACCTGAAGAATGTAAAGCCTAAATTTCAGACAATCTGGGCAGAGGGAGCAGACAAAGAAAGCAGTGCAACAAAACAGTGGCAGAGAATCCAAAAAAGAAAGAAAAGAAATACAAAGTTCATTCACATTAAAGCTGCTCTGAATTCATTCTATTATCCAGCATGGACATTCAGAACCATACGATATTGCAGTGATAGAGTTGCATGCCAATTTCCCTGTGTACTTGAAGTGAGGTATTGTGCTGTTTTAATGAGCTGTTTAGACTAGTGGCCGGTCGCATTTGGGCTGTAACAACCAGCTCAATGAATAATTGTTATTGGCTCTTAAAGGCCAGATGTATGGAATACATGCTAATTTAGAGCAAAGGGAAATATTTGTGTGTCTGTTTGTGTGTGTGTGAGAGGATGGGTTGAAATAATTGTATTCCAGATGTCCATCTTTCATGTGAGCCACACACACAGGCACACAGACACTGAAAAGACAGAACAGATGATGGTGATGATGATTAAGATCTTAAGCATATGGAGATACTGTGTTGATTTAGTGTGTGTGTGTCCGTGTGTGCGCGCGTGCGTGTGTGTGTGCGTGTGTGTGTCTCTGCTCCCTCAGTCTTCGGTGACAGGTTGGCCCATCTCTCCTGGGGAGGCCTTCACTCCCAATTTAGACGCAAGCGTCGTCAAGTGACAGCCATGGCTCCGGCACCCTACCTTTGTGATATGACTACAGTTAACTTAACAAGTCTCGATATGTGAGCTCCGGCTTTGATGTAATTGATTTGAGCGCTTTGAGCATCTTTTCTTATGGAGGAGTTGAGATTTTTGGTGCATCTGTCAAGATGCTCTTCAGAGGGATGCAGGTCATTTCTGTCACAGTCTAAGCAAGAAACAAAAGATAGTCAAAAAAAAGAAAGTCATTATCTTTCATCATGTTTCACATAATCTGCACTGTGTTGTTAGTGCTTGAATGTCCGTCATAAGAAGCAGCTCCCTTTGCCTCCCTGTGTCAGCTGCAGTGAAGCCCTACAGCAAAACCAAATCCCACAGTCGGGAAAGACGTGTGTGGCCACAGAGCAATCCTAAACTGGAGAGGAGCATCTCTCTATGCCTGCTGGTCGTACAATGATCATAAATGTCAACAGCAGAACAGAAATCAAAGAGCCCTCTGATCCTAAACTGTTGGGAAAGTGGTCACTTCTCAAACGAGTCTTGTTCTTCGCCCCTGTTTAATCTCTTCAAGTTACGTTTCATGGGCTGGGTTTCACTGATGAGAAATGTTTTGTTGATGAGATTCAAGTCCAATGAATGTTATTGTGTTTGCTCGTCTTTGATTTTTTTTTGCTACCTTTGCAACACCATAAGCTTGGATGTTACATCTGTTCCATAAAATAGCAAGAAAACCACTTTACTGCAGTAAATTGAGCACATCAGTGCAATATAAAAAAACAAAGGAAGTCCATTAAAATGGTTTATATGTTAAACAACTCAGGTAAGAGACAGATTTGTTTACTAATCTACTATTTGTGACTTAGTAGAATCATTTAATATTGTGTGATCAATTTAAAGTGTGTGTGTGTGCGTGTGAGAGAGAGTGAGAAGGGGCAAAGTTGCGTTGAGTGACGAGGGCACGCGTCTTGAGCCACCTGGATTTATTTGGGCCAAACAAGAGGGGCCTGTCTGCCTGGGCCCCTCTTCTGTCCGCACTGGGGCCTCAGAGCCATGAACAGAAGGTGCCTCCTCACAACTCGCACCTGAGCTTCACCCAGCCTGGGACCAAGCTCTCTCTCTCCATCCCTCTATCCCTCTCTTTATCCGTACATGGTCTCCTCGCTCTCTCTTTCCCTACCCTCTGTATCCTCTCCATTTCTCTCCCAGGCCGTGGCCTGGCCTACTTTTACCTCTCACACTCTGGACGCTTTGATGTCAACTATGTTGGCCCTTTCTACAGATCATGTGTGTATTTGGAAATGGCCCCTCTGCTCAGTCCTCAGTCTGTTTATGAATATACATTTCACAAACAGGACATGTAGTTAATGGTCTACAAAGAGAAGCATTCCCTCTAATGTATTAGCTGTGCTTATCACAGTAAATGATGCTAGGGTTCGGATTGAAAGTCACTCCTCCGTTTACTCGATTCTGTCCTTTCTTTTCCAGACGCTGCTGAGTTTATTTTCATTTCTCTGTTGTTGATGTTTTTTGTCTCCCTATCCAAATCTTTCAACTCAGTTCCTGGAAAAGAAGCTTTATTCACGGAGGAAATGTGTGTTTGCTTGTCTGCTAGCATCGTTTTCATTTAGTCTTGAGGTGACAGGGTGTGAAGCTGGGTAAGCGTGCGCATCTCAGAAGTCAAAAGCACAAACGCTAACGAGACACAGAGTCGGCTGCTCCATTTTTATTCCTAGGTAAAATATACTGGAAATCAACAGGATTCGTGTTTCTCCGGTCAGTTTAATATCACACCAGATCATTTTGATGGAACAGATATAACAGAAAGTGATAATCCTTTAGCATCCACACTGGTTTAGATTGAAGGACTGGTGTGGAGGCTTTTAGTGTAAACTTGCCACCTGACCTCTTATCCGAAAATAGATAAGACGTAATTGGTGCTGAAGACGTAATTGGCTAGATTTTACCATTTGACTGACATTTGACTTGTATTTTTTTTACAAATAATTTTCTTTAGGTCTATATAACTATTTGTTGATATTATAAATTGAAAAATATGACAGTGGTGAAGTTTTAAATAATCTCTCCCTTGATCTTTAGCCCCGGCTATAGTCTCAATTGCTACAGTCCTCGAACACAGTTACCGTTTCCCCAAGTCTGAAATCTGTTTTGCTAAAGTGCATTGCTCGCTCAATATAGATGCAACTGACATATTTACCGACCTTTTTATTTTTGGCCATCTGCAGCCACCAAAGCTGTGCTACATGACCATCACGGTGTGAGGGGAAAGCACACCCTCTGTGAACTCCCCTCAGGTTTCTCATGTTAAGTTTGTATTGTGGCAGTTTCTATGTCTGAAGTATGAAATTATAAGACGACCACTAAAGTGCTCAATTCAGTCATGAGGTTTCCGATTCTAGTCCTAACCACTTTCTGTGAGTACAAAAATATATATATCGATAAGAAATACTTCCTGCTGTGTCCCAGGATTGTTACAAGTAGCTTGATAAATCTGGCAATTAATGGGAATTAGTGGATATATGTCAGATACAGTGGTATTAATAGAAAGTTACCCTCACACATCAGCTTTGTGGGGACTGAGCCATCCATCTCTCTGGACTCTTACAGTCAACGATCCTGAAACCTGGATAAAAATGTAAAAACTGGTTTGTCAATACCAGTAAAGCTAGTTTTGTTAATAAATATTGTCACAGGCAATGGCAATGAAGTTTTTCAAATCTCTCGCACTATATGTTCTTAATCTTCATGCACACTGCCAATACGGAGTTTTGTGTGTGTTGAAGAGTCCGTCTATTCTCTATCAGACTAATAGTGTGTTAGTCCATTTGTCAAGAGGTCTGAGGCTGTAATTAGTGGATTGCTTTGAGTCAGAGCAGCCCAGGGCGATGGGAGGAACTGTGGGGAGCGAGGGGAGCAGCAACACGAGGGAGGCTAGAGAAGAAAAGGGCCGCCCAGTTCTTATAGTCCTGATGGAGGTTATATTTTTTGTGACAACTGGACCAGAGTAATCAAAATGTGTTAATAATCCCTTCAAAGGGCCTGGCGGCACATCAGTGAGCTGCCTCACTGAACGCCAATCCCCCTCTAGACCCCGGTCCTGGCTGCCCCACGCTAATTGACCCCTGCGTCACTCCGTCTTTCTCCCTGTCCGGCTCGGTCTTCATGTCTCCTGCTCTTGATCTAATCTCTCTCATTTCAAACCAGTGTTTCTGTTGACTGTGTCTATACAGACTTTGGGCCAAAGTTGCATATGAAACTGGATCTTCTAATTTCCAAATCACCCAAATAGACGAGCCTATTAGCCTAAGTTTCTGAGTCTTCTGGCACCCTGCTGTTTGTGTCTAACCCCTGGGGACGAGTCCAGGTCTGACTGTATTGGTTCTATCTTTTGTTTTAGGATTAGCACGAAGGTCAAAGTTCACAAAGATGGCCAGATGGGGTCTCTAGCGCTAAATATCCATACCCTCTGCTCCTAAAAGGAGGCTGAACGTTAAAATCAATGGACCCAATCGATGGGTATAGTGGTTGAGGTAATAGTGGCAAAAAGTTTGATTGCATGCATATTGATCAGAGCGAGGATAAGAGGCTGTAAGGCAATGGATTTTATTTTGGATTTGTACTGTTTAATCCTCATTTTATTTTGTCTACAAGTTTGATTAGAGTGTGGGCGTATATGTACACATGCAGACAACACACGTGCACACACACACAAGCAAACGCACACACGCGGGCACAGCAGAATGACCAATCAACAGGTACAAACTCAGATGGTTGAATCAAGCTGGTTTTAATGCACCACTACCAACAGTCAACTACGAGAGAAAACCCAATCTGTTTTCTCAATTTCTTCTTACTTAACTGGTATCCAAAAAGGCCATTAATTTAAAATGCAGTATGCAAGGAAAGTATCCCAGCAGCAGCCCGTGTTGACATGTGATCCAATGAGAACAAGTCAAATAATAACAACCAATCAACCATCACCCACATTCATCATTAAGTTAAAGGTATAAATCCATACACTCGATACTTAACAGAACAAATCAGTTATGACTCATTAACTTCAACAGCTCTTCCATCCACCTGTCAGTCCATCCATGGATGAAACAAACAGTACCCTGCTTATTCAACTTCATTAGCTGTGAGGCTGCGTTCATAGAAAACACTAGAGCCTCAAGAGCAGTCGTATTATTACACTAAACTTTCCTTTAAACTTGACTCTGCCAATTACAGGAGCTCCATCTCATTTGGTAGTCTAGTCTGACGCCGTGTGTCAGGATCAGTTTGAGGCATTTAAAAATGCATGGTGTCCAGGTGAGGTGCCCGAGCCCCGGTGTGACCTGGGAGTAGTTTGTGTGGCGTCTCCAGAGAGGCCGCTTCCAGTGCAGGGGCAGGACAAGGGACCGCACTTAATAATAGAGCCACGGCATCAAAGGCTGTAGACTACTGCTGGCTGACACGGCACACATCATAAAACACTGTGTGTGTGTGTCTGTGTGTCTCAATTTTTTTTGTTTTTTTCATGCAAATCTATTACATGCAAATATGTGTCCAGTTTTGTGGACTTATAGCCTAGTGGTCCTATGTGCATCTGTATCAAGGCATGGCATGTATGCTGGACACATAGACACACACATGCACACACTCATATATATGTATATATGTGTGTGTGTTCATGAATGTTCACACTAGGGCCCTCACTAGGTGGTGTGGCTCCCTGGGAAGGCTAAGGTAGCTGCGAGCACTAGAGGACTCATTGGCTTTCTAATGATTAGTGGTCAGGCCCCCAGCCAATGCTAGTACCAGGGGTTTGGCCGAGCCGCTGCTGCTCGCCTCTGGCCACCGTCGCGCACCACTATCGACTCACCCCCAGCCCCCTCTTTCTTTGGCCTGCTGGCGATGTGTCAAAACCCATTAGCACATAGTTCCGCAACTATAGAGAAGGGATCATTTTAGTTTTATCTTTCTTGCTCTCCTCTTACTTCTCCATAGCCGTCTCCTCTCTTCCTCCATCTCCTCATCCTCCTCCACCCTGCTAAAATGAAGAGACAGAGAAAAAGAAGTAACCTTTGACTGGAGTTATTCCAGTTGTGGTATGTATGGCTGCGTATTGATCTGCACTGGCTTTAGGAACTATAGAGAAGAGAGTCAGCGAGTTGCCGCTGCTTTCAAGTCCCACACATTTTTTTCTTTCTGGGGAAAGACAAGGATGCCTTCAGATGCATGTTGACCTCCTTAGGTCTCATAAGCTATGGAGATTTGTTTTAGAGAAAGGATCGGGGTGTTGTAACATGTTTATGTGTATGAAAAAAGTTCAGGAGTCTGTGAACCCATATGTAATCTTCTATCATGTTAATTTTTGTTGTATACGCGTGTGATTTTTGTGTGTACGTGCCTGAGACAGAGAGGGAGAAAGGGTATGTTTTGGATTATGTATAGCGCTTATGTGCTCTTCTTGTCGAGTCTGACCTCCTGACACACTTGGTTGTGGCTTTCAAGTTATTGACCGACACAGCCAGTTTATCCAGATAACTATTTTAGAGTAGAACTTCTTTATTTTTAAAAAGCTAAGCCAATGGTTTGAATTTGAATAAATCCACACACACACACACTCACACACACACACACACGCACGCAGACACAAACACAGAGCTCAGCGAGACAGCATCCTTCCAACCCAGCACTTCTCTTTCTGATAAGCTCAGCCTCCCAAGAGAAAAGTGCCTGTCAAAGACTTTGTCCAAACAATGAGAAATCTGTGGAAAAAAATCCCCCTAAAAAACAAATACTTCTCCATCACTGTTCATCAATCCATCGAGTTCTGGATTCATTATTTATTTATGGAACTTTGGGGCGCGTTATTTGAATAATGCGGGGTATGACGAAGGGGGAGCCGCACGAAAACAACAAAATGACAACCACACCAAAAACACCCGAGGGCACATGCCAACACATCGCATCAGTGTCATCCCTCCTCGCTTTGCCCCTGTGGGCTTAGTGCACAGCAGGTAGCCCCACACACAACACACACACACACACACACACACACACATTATGACTTACTATATAATAATCTAAAACATACATAAACATATGAATTTGCTCTCACACACAAACGCACATAGTCAATGGTGTTCTGAGAGACATTTATAGACTCTACATAAACTTAGTTTCTCCCCATTATATATACATACACGTAGACACAAACACACACACACATGCACCACGCCCTCAGGCCCTTGAGACGGCAGCAGTGGCATCAGCGGTCGGATACATGGATCCTGTCTCCTTGTGATCTCCACTTGTCAGACAAGCGTCACACGAAGCCCAAACACAAATCAAAAAACACAGGTATGGGGCACATGTCAGTTTGATAGGACCTCGCCGAAGCCTTTCCCATCCATCACCTGCTAAGATGCTCATCCATCGACTCGGAATGAGTGTGTTAACATGTGCCTGTCAGAGTGTTTGGGCTCTTGATGTATGTGGGTTGAACAGTTGTGTTTGGTGTACGCTGCCAGTGCTGTTATCTTCAGCTTTGTTGTTGATGAGAAACACAGACGGGGCATTAGCGGTGCTTTTGTAGCGGCCTCTGCTCTGTTTTGTTTTTGCCAGTTTGCCGTGTTGTAAACAAAAAAAACAAAAAGGACGCTCCGGTATTTTTTAATTTAACCCAAACGTAGTTGCCTGTCTGTCTGTGGATGAGCACACGTGTTGGGGTGAGCGGCTCAGCTCAGGCCTCCCTCCCTCCTACCAACACCACGTAAACTTCTTACTCACGCGTGATCTTGCAATAAGTTTCACTTGCAGTTGCGGATGTGGTCCCTCACACCCAACCACTGCTGTTCTCACAACCCCCTAAATGTCACAGGCAAACCACAGAGACAGCCAACTTGTCTGACTTGTGTGTCGTCGTGTCCCCATCCAGCTTGCCAGACAGGAACAGCCCAAACCAGACCACAACAAAAAAGCGAGGGGAGAACCCACCTTTTGTTTACTATTCTCAAAGGTGGATCGCGGGCCGGGCCTGGTAAGGGCTTGTGACAGAGGTGATGTCTAAATTAATCATTCATGCTCTCTCACATGGGCTACAGTAACGGCCCTGAAATATTAATGACAGCTGCAGAATAAATTGTATTCCCTTTTCTCTCTGATTATAATCCACAGGCTCGCTCACACACATGTTTATTTATGCCCTGGAGATGAGGTACGGGGTCACTATCAGGAGTTGCGTGCGCACGCACACACACGCACACACACACGTGCACACACACGTGCACACAGTCCTTCCCTCTCCCTCTTGCCACTTGCACTTGTGTACCACCTCATTGTTTTGGAATATGTACATATTTTTCACATGTGGTGGGCGAGCGGCCTATACATTATACATGATATGCTTGTACCGTCTAGGTATGATATACTGTAGGAATACTGTGCAGCTGGCGGCCTGGGGATTTTGTTTGTTATTCTAATTAGGTGAGGGGCTCTTTTTTTCTTCTTCATACTTTTCGGAGAGCACGACCTGCGAGGAGAAGAGAGGGAGTCGGATGCGTTGCGTTGTTTCCACTTCTCGGCGGAAACTTAATGTGCGGTCTTGAGGTAATCTGACTTGCAAAGCCGAGGCACGCTTCTGTGCAGGTCGAGCCACTTTTGGATTTTTGTAACTCGGCTGTACAAGTCTTTTTTGGGACATTGTCAGCTCCGCGGTGGTGAAGAAACTCTCAGCGAATGCTTGAAGCTAATTTAGTCGTCCTATCAAGTCGTAAACATTTCTGGATTTGTTTTCAATTTAGCGGTGCAAAAAGTCTGCGATCAGAATGACCCACTCCTTACCGGTGGCCACTTGATAGGTGGTCTGTCATGAAACGTCATTGGATTTAGTTTTTGCCCGTTTCAGACATCATTGGTGTAAGCCTGACTCGCAGCAGCACAACCTGGGCTCGGTGCACAGATAACTATCAGCTGCTTCTGTCTCAACATGTCACCGGAGATCTCTGTCTTTCTCTGTCACCTCCTCGTATCCCTGCTTCTCTCTGTTCGCCCCCTTGCTTCCTCCTCTGTAATGAGAGGAATACAGAATGAGAATAGGAACCCAAGCTTTTCCTTAAAAAAACAAAAAAACACCTTACAGTACAAATGCAGGTTTCTCGCTTTTGCTGGCAAGAATGAAAAAACAAACTGCAGCCCGGCAGAAATTATTATTGACTGGATATTTGGAACTAATTAGGTGCTTGTTGGGTCGACGTGGCTCAGAAAAGGTTTGGTTGAGCAGCAGTTGATCTTTGACCAGTCGTGGATTTCGCAGAAAATATCTTTTATTAGCGATTTAGTTGAGGTGTTTATGTAAAAGGTTTGCATGTAGTCTCTCTATTATCCCTGTTGTTTGCTTCCCCTCCCCAGCCCTTGTTTGCACAATTAAGCAAGTGATGGGCCTAATTGCACATCATTCAGTTGTCATCTCCTCTCAGGAGACGAGGCTCACGAGGAAGACGAGTCCGTCAACTCGCCAAGTTTGCTCATTTAAATTCATCACGGGGAGCTAATGCTGTCTTCAGGCCGGCCGTCTCACGTGCTGTCCCGTATCAAAGAGTTGATTTCACTGCTATTTTGAGAGAAAAACAAAAGAGGCGCTTCAGGTGATGAATGTGACATCAGTCTCTGTGGGTTAATTTTCCGTTTTCTCTCTTTTTTGTTTCGAGCCACCAAATGAGAGGTATCCACACTGATTTGAATCGGTTTCTCACGCGCCATGTGTACTTCTTCTTTTTTTTCATGACACCGCACGGATGTTGATTTGTAGCATCGTAAGGCTGTCAGGTAATTTCAAGCTTATCTATTTTAATTCGATTTAGTGACAGTTATGTGTGTATCACATCGCACGTTGCCCGGTGGAGTTGTGCTCAGCCATGTGCCTACGCTTGTGTTAGGGCTATGCATAACTAAGATGTGGGGTGTCACATAATCTGTATCTCCTGTCTGTTCTGGTCGTGTTTAGCCTCGCCTGGCTCTGCCACAGTGTGCCTGCCACTGTGACATGACAGCGGCCACGACGTCACGCTCTGTCTGAGGTGCAAAATATTAGTCGCGAGATGTTTCGCTCTCTTTTTCTGTGCGGGCAGGCATGCACACATTTTCCTCTTGTCTGATGGAGTGCATTTGAGTATTCTGTACATAAATATTTGCGCGTCGATGTGTGCATCCCCACATTTGTCTGTGTGATCCTAATGATGCCTTCCTCCTCGACTCTATTGGGCTGTCAGCATGGTGCTGGCGACTGTCACACAGGTCCCCCCCCCCGTCCCCCCCCCACACACACACACCCGCTCTCCAAATCTTGCTGAGATAGGTCATTTTTCAGTGTCAGGACAGACGATTCGTGTTGGCACCAGATAGAGTCAGGACACGTTGGGCTCATTATTCTCTCTTTGCGATGCGTCCGCTTCGTGCAGGAATACATGTTGACGTTTACAAAAGGCCTGAGCTGAAAGCCCATCATATTTCTCAGTGCTTTGCAGCTATTAGCCTCATTAAACTGTTTTGCTAGTCATCTCAGGTTCAGGACAAGTGTGAAAAAGCTCTGTAGCAATTCACAAAAAAAAATAGAAAACCCAAATATATTGTGCTTTTTTTTCTAATGTTTTTAAAGGAGATTTAAGGCTAAATTTTTGCTCAATGTTAGATACATATATAGAAATGGACGGGGCGCTCTGTCCCTACTTTGCTTAAATTCTTTTCTATATTTGTGCACATTTTATCTTATTTATTTATTTCTCTCACTTTGAGTTTCTCTCTAGCTCCTCCTTGCACGTCTTAGATTCTCTCTTCCCCCGATGCTTTGTGTTTTAAGGTCAGCGCCTGTATTCCTAACCAAAAGACCCATTACCCTCTCAACCATTTTGTTTTTTTAACATCTCTAAACCTAAGTGCCCTCCTGCTTACTCACCGTTGCCAGCCTCCCCTCACCCTCCACCTCCTCCCTCCCACTTGACAGGGTGGGCGACTGTGTGGGTAGACATTTGGCAATGTGGGGTTGGTGGGGGTCAAGGCCTGTGTCCCAGGAGTGTGGTATTTTAATCTGGGCTATTTGTAATGACAGGCCTCCTATGAGTGCAGAGGAGTGGCAGGTTGAGAGGCTCTGACAGGTTCTAATCGCTGTCAGGAAAAGTAGCTGAAGAATGTGCCAGCTACACCCCCCCTCTCTCCCCTTCCTGTCCTCTCTCGTTGCTGTTGTTCTACGTTGTCTGCCGGCCTCTCTCTGTCTTTCTCCGTGTTCCTTTTGACCTGTGTTACTCCAAGTTGAGTGAAGGAGCTTTGTCTTCCGCTATTTTGTTTTCTCTCTTCCCCTCTGTCTTTATTTTGGCCGGCATCCAGGAGCCACTACCTGCCAGAGTAATCCCTTCCTCCTTCCTCTTCTCCTCCTCCTCCTCCTCCTCGGCCCCGGTCCCGGTCCATGAACTCCACCTCCTTCTTTCTGTGGCTGTGGGACAGTTGTTGACATTCCTAAGACATAACGACTCAACGTCTAATGTCCTATGGTCATTGGCAGTCTTCCCGGTTTAGTGTCTTTGCTGGAGCTAATTGTTTAATGTGAGATGAATGGAAGGAAGAAAGGGTTTTATTAGTGTCAAATTAGCACTTGCCTAGTAACCATACATCTACTTTCATTTTGCTTTCTTTATTCTCCCACAATCTCTGAAGTATTTAAATTGTTATTATGATAAACTCTCTGGAGACTGTTTTGAAATCATCGTGTTCTCCGATGAATAATAAAGATAATCAAAATGACAGGAGCCATTGGACAATAATTTAATATATATAATATCTACTTACAAATAATACACATATATAGTTAAAGCAAAGCTAAATATAGAGCTGCATTGAAAAATAATATCAAAACTCTATTTGTCACTAGTATTAATCAGAAATGTTGTCTTTGCTCATGCTGCCTTAACGTTTAACTCATTTCAAGACATATTTTGGCTTCAGTTAATGATAATATTCCAGCAGTAGTTGTGTCTAGACCGAGGATGACTCACGACTGGAGTGGAACCCAAATTCCACATTGTGTATCTAATCAGGGAGGAAATCAAACTTGAAGGAAAATGAGGAAAGAGGAGTATAACTTGATGAGGGTCTGCTCTCTGGGCCACTCTATTCATAACAGATGCATTTGCACCAGTGGACACCACACTGTTGAGCCAGTTGAGTGAAGGTGCGTCAGAATCAGATGTTTTTTCTTTTAAAGATGCTAACTCTTTTCCCTACTTTTACAGAGTGGGCCGATTAATGTACAGACTGTATATAGACTCAAACACAATAAAGAATTCTTCATTTCCTCACGCAAGGACTGAGCCATCGGCAAAAAAAATAGAAATCTAAAACTAAAAATGGCCAGTAGAACTTTTTAGGTTCAACACAAACTTGCTGTTCTGCCTCTCTTCTCCTTTGGCACCAGACGAGGGTGGCCGAGCCTTGCCCAGGTGCCGTCTGTGCCATTGGCGCTAAAGCGAGGAGAAGCTGGCACACTTTGGGCATGGCTGCGGCCCCCTCTTCCTCAAAGGCTTGCCTCGTCTCCCTTCTTTCCCCTCATGGTCCCTGCTGCTCCGTAGCCCAGGGAGCTCATTAGGCCAGACTTCCTCTTCATTTAATCCATTTTTCATAGCCTAAAAAACAGTCCCTGATCTTAAAAATCCTGGCTAATTTAAGCCTGGATGTTGGGGAGAAGAGTGGAAATATCATGAAGAGGGAAAAAAGGCAGGCAGGCCCGTGCATGCTTCTTCATATTTCTGATGTCAATATTAAATGTTTTTGTAGAGAAGCGGTATGGCCAGGGTGGGATGCTGCAGAACCCATGCTAATGTGAACTGTTCTTGAACAGAGTTTGAGATCCCAGTAGGCAGCATCCCATTGCATCCACTTCCTTGTGTGTTGTCTGCAGGCCTTGTGGGAGACCAATGTGTTAACTTGGCCTAATGAAAACATTGGTAATAACATGCTCCCTCTCCGTGTTCCTTTAATTATGTATCTCCGACTGGATACCAGAAGGCCCCTGTAGGCTTCCAGCTCCACTTGTTGTGGAAGTGAAGTTTCATTTGGAACTCAGATCCTGGTTGGGAGGATCTGTGTAAAAGAAACTAATGCGGTTTCTTTTTTACTTCTTTTCTCACGCTTGTTCTCTCCCTGAAATCCCCTTACTCTCTCTCCAACATCATGTTATTCCTATCTATCCGTTATTGATCAAGAGAAACTTTAGATAAATATAGCTTCTTTTGCAAACTCATTGGCCAACTATCAGAATTTGCAGTGTCGTCAGGGATACTACTATACTTGAGATCATTTTCCGTCTGGGCGTCTGTCTTGTGTTTTCATACCTTTCACATTATATTCACATAAACACTGGCAAAGTTAACATCCTCAAAAGTTGTCCAAGCCTTCGTCCTTTATCTCGCTCTATGAGGACAAAGCTTTTTTTTCCTTTCCCTCCTCCAGGAAACCATCACAGCATTAATATACCTCCCAGGTATAAAGTGTTGATGAGCGCCTGTCTCCTCAGGCTGACACTTATTTCACTAAAGGTCTCAGAGCAGGGGGAGAGGAACACTGACGGAAGAGAGGGAAAAGGAGCTGCTTGCATACCCAGCCGACGGATGTGGTAGAATTGCTAAGCAGTCTCGGGTGCCCTCTCGTTAGCCTCCGAGATGCCTGGTGACAGAGGTGAGGCAGCGAAAGTTGCGGCGGGTTGATAGGGGGAGGGTCAGCGCCCCTAAGGGTACCATGCCATGGCCGTGCCAGGCCAGGACCCTGTGCCACCGTCTCCGTTTCCTCTTCTGTCAGCACGCCCTATGCCCCGGGCCACTGCAGAGAGGGCACATGGGGGGCTGTCACACGTCGGCCTCAATTACAATCAGGGGACGGAGCATGCAAAGGCTGCCCACTGTCGCTGCTCATATTGCAGCGCTAATGGCTGCACTGTATCTGAGCCCATCTCCCATGCAGATGGTGATGGCCGCAGATGCACTGGCAATTGATTTTGTCTGTCTTGAGCACTTTTCTATAATTAAAACCCCGAAGCATTCTTACGTCTTCACCTAAAAATACTAAACCTTTGTTTGTGAAATAACTCATATGTAGTTTTTCTGGACAAATATTAAAAAAAAACATTTTATCATTTGCAACACCAGTTGCGGAGAATCACTGAGTTGGTGCAAGTGCTTCATGTTCTGTGGTGGTGCTTGATTATGTAGCACCTTGTGTTTAAAGTTTGAACTTGTGCATGGATACTCCGGCAAAATAGATCCACTGAAAGAATTAGTATTTTTCTTTTAGTTGCCCGTCTGCGTGGACCTCCTGCTGATTTGCAGTGAGGATCCACAAAGCTTGAGTGAGGAATCAGCATATTAGTATTAGTTTCTCACTATAGGGTGTTGTAGCAATGCCAGGCCGCTGCTGCTCCTGTCAGTCACGACAGGGTCGCATACCATCGTCCTACCCCTGAGGAGAAAATGACACCTGGCCAACAGAATCACTGCGTGTTAAGGAAATGCTGCCCCACCTCCTGGTGGCCGACCTGTCTAAGCAACATTCTGGTAAGATTAGCTTTGCCAGATGGCATACATTATTCATGAGGGGGAAATAAAAGGTATCTTAAGGTTGTGTTATTACAGATTTGATGACTCTCTCTCTCTCTTTGTGTCTTTCTTATTTCTCTGCGGTGAAGCTGGCCTCATCAGCATACTGTAAAACCCGCAGGGAGCCGCACCAATCGCAGAAACTCTCCCCTACCCTATTGTCACCTTCATTGGCAACTTCAAAAACACAAAGGAAGAAATTATTTTGTTCAGCAGCTAATGACAATGTGTATTTCTTAGTTATAGATTAAAAGCGAAGGACTTTCTTTCAAAGAGAAGACGGTCCCAGACAAAAGAGAGCGACAGGCAGAGTGAGGTTAGAAAAAAGGGGGGCCAGCTACCGAGTTGACAGTTGAGTTACAATATCATGTCCTTTATGAATAATTAATTTGACGGTGCTCAGGCCCCTTAGAAGGTAGATTAAATTAGTTCTGCCATGTCTGAAAACTTAGACATGCTTCATTAGTGTGTAAGACGGTGGCAGGTGGGTTGGGTATTCACTTAGGCCTGTTTTAGTTAATGAGGAGGAAAAGGAGATGCGCTGTCACCCCAGCAGTGATGCACAGTGTAATACTACATTTATGTCACTTAATGGAAAAATCCCATGTGTCGCTCCCGCATTGTGTAATGCAATGTGCAGGACTGAACCTGAGTATTAAATGAACAGCTTCAAGTTATCTTAAGCCTTAAAGGGCTGTTTTAGATAGGGTAAAAAGGGTTCTGTTTAAATTATCCTTGTGGTATTTTGACCAACATATGTTATGGACATTTCAATATGACCCCAAGGAACCATATCAACGGTGGTAAAATGGGCATACGATGAGTCCTTTAAAGGAGCAATGCAAAGTAAGCAAAAAACAAACCAACAATGTTCACTGTACACAGGAGCTTTGACATGCCCTCGCATGTCGTGCCATGTTGTGCGTATTCATGGTGACAGCTGACAGTAATCTGTCTTCAGCTCCGTGGCCCCAGTCTTTGTTTAATGACGCACATGATGTGTGTCTCTTTTGTGAGTCCCCTCTGTGCCTCGTATTCCCCCTATAATAGAAGTATTATTTTCCTTTTACCAGGGCGGGGAAGTGCAATGGTATTACCCCAAAGTTAAACACAAACTTGTGTTTGTGCTGTCAGAGCAGCCACAATGACACACTGTTCTGTTAACAGGCTGCACTGTTGCTCGCTCAAATGAAATTGTCAGAGCACCTTAGATTCGCCAAAGACAATTTGATGCATCGTCTGCACAGAAGAGGGCAACTGTGCCTGTTGCAGGGAATCGCTCGAGCAATTTGATGCATGGCAGCAATGCAGACGGGGAAATGTTAAAGTTATGCAGAAATACAAGAAAGCAGTATTTTATATTCAGCTCCTCAACATGAGACAAACATAGGATGAATATTTTATTTTCATACATACGCAGTGAAGTCTTTCTTCCTTTAACTTGAAAGGGAAGTTTTTACAATCCCAGTCTTTAATGTGTGGCAGTGGCCATTACTTCAATCAGTTGTGGTTAACAACTTAATGCCTGACATCCGGGGTTATGGAAACAATATGTCCTTTATACTGTTCAGAGTTATTCTAAACAAATTTTTCAGTATAGACCTATTCTCTCAATCGCTTAATTGGACGTGGTAGTCCCGGATTCTACATTTTTACATTGGAAGTGATGGAATGTGCCACCAGTGGTGAACATGGTGGGTCAGATTTGTTTAAAGTTGTAGTTTAAGTTCTAACTGGTACCAAGAAAAGTGAACCGGCCTCCTTGATGTATCCCATCACTCTCCAGCAAGCTTCAGCACCCGGCCCTCTCTCTCTCTTTTTTTTTGCGCTGTGTTTTGGGAGCCCTTCATCAGCTCATGAGTATTAATGAATTCAAAGTTTGAGGAAAATAATCTTTAAGTGTTTCCAACTGTCAGATCCTGTCAGAGCAACCACTTCTAATGGCCTGCGCCTCCCATTCAGGCTAATGTTTGATGTCTCGCTTTCATGCCCTCCTTTTCCTCCATCTCTAAATTGCTGCCGACAGTCCTGTGTCCCCACAGATTGTTTGTTTGTTTTCGACCATGCTTGTTTTACATATCATTGACGTAACGAGGGTTCATTTAGTGAGCTGTTAATGGGGGGGGGGAGGAAGGGAGGAAGGGAGAGAGTGATCCACTGCTTTCTTGTATTCAAGAAATAGGATGTGATCATGAGTCAGGCAGGCAATCTGTTCCAGCACTGAAGAGACCGAGGCGCGCAGAGGACTTTTTTGAGAACCTCCAAAGCGATGCCAAATCCTCTCCTGAAGTAGGATGGACTTTTCATGTCCAAACCCACTTGACAGGTAACAGCTGGGCAGGAACAGTCGGGCTGCAGGAAGGCGTCATATCCTCGTCGGCTTGAACAGGAGCGGTGATCAAACGTTGATCAAGACGGTCTAGGAGCCTCTTTGTTTCTACCTGACGGCGTTTGCATCCGTTCTAACTTTCACTCGCAAACAGAGGGGCCGAGTGGGCGAATCGAACAAAGCCCATTTAGCAAGTTATTTTGTTCGTTTAGCAACGAGAAGCTATTATCAGTGGGTGTTGAAACGTGTTAAACACTCACTCCGAAAGCATCCTGAGGAGGAACAGAGGGAGGCTCCCTACTGGCATTGTCAAAACATGCAAATGAGCCCAGTACGATTTTGACAAACGTTATTAAGATCATCCAAATTCAGAACATGTTAATAAAGAAGACGGCAGGCCTCTCCCAGGTCTTCAAAAATCCTGACGCCTCCTAGCCTTTTGTGTGTGTGAGTGTGTGTCTGTGTGTGTGGGCTCGACTGTGTGTGTCAGCATGTGTACCCCCCTCCCAATCTCCAATTTTTATTGGATAATGAACTGTTGTAAGTGTTAGATCTCCTCTCTCCGTCTTTCACCGAGTTTGAGGAGATAGGCAGGGAAGAGCTGCCCGAGGTGTGGTGTTGTACAGATAATTAAAAGGCAAGAAATTTGTGCATTGCTCTTTGATCTGCCTGTCAACTTCCTGATTAGAGACGCGAAAGCTTTTAATCAGCGGTAATGCGATGATTAACGCGCCTAAACTGTTGAAAATGAACCAGAGCCACGTCAAGTTTTCCCCTCTTTCTTCTTCTTCCCGTCTGCCTCCGCACACGTCTCCCCCCCCACGTCCATTTCTGAAAAACCGGCAAACTTTTCTCCTCCGTCAGTTCAACCACGGGGTATTGAATCAGATGTTTTGTATGATTTGGACCAACTGACATGTTTCTTTTTCTTTCTCCTGCATACATGTCTCCCTGATTTTGCCATCATTTACTCATATTTACTCAATGTGTTGTGTTGTGCTTCTATTTAATTCTTCAAATGGCTTTGACCTTCAGCTTCGATATTGTCATAAGGTTTTTTAACAATATTCAAATGCTAATGCCCCATCATCTGTGAGGCTACTCAACTGATAGTAAAATCAAATTATTTAAGTTGCAGAGTAAAACACTTAAACTCTAATTATTTATGCTGCCTGTGGTTGAATAAAGTTTGATGCGCTCCTGTTTTCTAATATTTGTTTCTGTATTCTTTACCATTCATGTGCTATTTTTTTTTCCTCCATTTATTTCTTTCAATGTGGCCGACACAATTGTGTGACACAAATGTCAGCGTTATGAATAATGCATTCACAAATTAGCTCATTCAGAGACGAGTTTTAATTCTACACTTCATACATTTTTTACGATTTTGACCAAGTTTAATCAACACGTAAAAAAATAATTTCCCCCAGCACTGGGGAACGGGGAATTAATGAGTCCGCCGTGTTTGAGCTTCACAATTGACCAGTCAGGAACCATTTGTGTGTCGAGTGACCAGCGGTCTGTAGAAATTCCCTGTTTTTTTAATGAAGACCTCAGAAAGCAATGCTCCTGCCTGCACATTGTTGCATGCGGGGCAATCACAGCAAGCACCCGAGTCCATTAGTTTTCATTTGGATGGTTCAGTAAGACTGGTTGATTAAGTCCAGGCAATTTGCTTGTAGGAGCGCTCGTTCTCTCCTCACCCCGCCCGCCCCTCAGCCCTCCGCCACCAGCAGGGTTGTTGTTGAGGTTAATTTAATCTGGCTTCTTAGAAATTTTAGCCGTAGTTTATGATGGTAGAACTTTGCATATGAATGCTCTCAGACATCTGACAGCATTAGTGCACTCACAGTAAATATTTTGTTTCCATTGTTACTAACCTATGAAAAGCAGTTTAATACATGAGTGGCAGCGTGTCTGCAGCCGTGTCCGCAGGGACATGAAGGTATAGGTAATTTCATAAATGTAAAACAAGCTATTCCTCTCTGAGCCTCATCAATTCTCATTGAATGAGGGTGAAGGGGACTTTGCTGTTTAAAAGAAAATGTAAATCTGGTGATCTGAGAATTTGACTTTGAGGCTGAGGTGAAGGGAAAAGAGGAGGGGGAGCTCAAATAGAGGGAAAGTGCAGCTTTCAGTTCTCTGCATGCTGGTTCAGCTTTAAACAAATGGTTCTATTACCAGCTGGTCTCCTACAGGCCTGGTCATTTATACCCATTAAACTTGCGTCTTATCACCCATAAGACACTCTTGCGTCTCTCCATCCACCAATTGTCTATAATCAGCCACTTAAAACAGGAGCGGAAATTTCTTTTGCGCCTTGCTTCGGTCTGACGGACAGGCAAACGAGCCAGGAGGGGGAGGAATGGGGGGAGGAGAGAGGAATATTTTCTGCAGAATGATGAATAGGCCAAGTTGAGTGGCTGACTAACAGAGATCTGTCTTAATCAGAAGTGATTTGTCAGAACAGGAGCTCTGCGGGGTCAGGGCGCAGGCGATGAATAAAACAGAGCCTGGCGGAGTGAAGAAAGGCCCCAGAAATCCACCCTGACTGCCCACCACCACTCATACTCATGTAAGGGGAAGGGCTGATGCCTGGGCTAAGTCAGGATGGACTCGGTTGGCCCAGCCTTACCCTGCCCAGTGTGATGCTTGGTCTGGGCCTTTTAAGAGATTAGACTCCTGCAAAAAGACGATGCCCTTCTTCTGAAACACTACTAATCATTCAGACTTTTTTTGAAATCTGTCATAGCCCTGTATTGAGAAATAAGCGCTACTTAACGTGAAATAGAATTCGTTGTTATTGCCATGATGTCATGGCATCACAAGTCCCGAGATGCTCGATGCCCCCCGTGACATAGCATCGTGCACCTCTTTATTTTGAGCTGTAGCTTAGTGAGAAGGTGTGAGCCTCATGGCCTGTGGGCTCAGCATTACAAATACATCCCAGTGTGGGTACAACATTGATGGAGGTGATGAAAGTGTGTCACCAGGCAGTTGTAGACTAGAGAAGTTGAAAAAAAATAAAATAAAAAAGCTTCTCTGGGAAGTGTACCGAGACGGGTAACTTTATTCACCTGGGAATCACAGGTATATAAGTTACGGAGTGCACAGTATGTACAGTGCATATGTTTGTACGTGTGTGTGTGTGTGTGACAGAGAGAGAGGTTGAGAGAGAGATAGAGGGAGAGAAATTTATGGTTCAACATTTCTCTTGCTCCTCCTCGACCCTCCCGTGGGCTTCCATACCCCGTTTGTTGGAGTGTGTGTGGCTTGTGTCCGGATATAAGTGTGTGTGGTAACCTTCAAAAAGTGGTCTCAACTGCTTAATGAAAAGGAGCTGTGCTGAGCCTCACAGCTCACCACTGTCAGGGTCTTGTACCCTTTCAGCTCTGGGGACGGAGGGAGCAAGGCACAAAAAAAAAGAAAAGGCAACACAGAAAGAGAGACAGGGATTCTGAGACAGTGTGTAACGGCTCTGAAACAGCTCCTGTAAAAAATAAATGATGCCTCCAATTAAACGGTGTCTGTGGAGAAAGTTGAAGCCTTCGGGAAGTTTGGCTCGTACCAGAACTGTTTTCTGAGCTGTGTGTGTTTTCATGACTTAAACTGAGTGGACACGGGCACTTAATGATATTTACATTTATATACAAATTCATAAATGGTTTATGTTGAGCAGGCAAGAAGCGAAAACGAGGAGAAAGTTTCTGTCGTTGGAAAGGGACACGAAACATTAATGTAATTTTCATTTAATTGTTTTTGGGTTGTCAGAAAATAGCGGAGGAGAACCTGAAAGTCGTATAATTGCTTTTCTCATATGTACGACCTATTTTCAAAAACACTATACAACTATATAACATATACTTAGCAGGGATTTGAATGAATGAAGTTAATTGTGCAGTTAATACAGTATATTTTCTGACTACCTTATCATTATCTACATGATGGTGATGTGTTGAGCTGAGATAAATGAGATCTGGACGTTGCTTTGCCAATAGCGTGACCGGGGGTTTATAGGAAAGAATTGTTATCCAGACATCATCTCCTTGTTGTACCTTCAACTTTTCCTGTGCTCGTTCTTTTCTCCAGTTGCTTCGGAGGAATGAGTTAAATGAAGACTGTGGTGCTGGTGTGAGTGTAATGTAATGGAATAATGGGCTTGTTAAATGGACCTTTGGGGATGGAGATCTTTAACAAGTGAGTCAGAACAAGGCCTCTGGGCCAGGGTTATTTAAATTGTTAATAGCTGTTTAAACAGGACGGGAATATTTTACACGCTAACGAGCAACAAGTCGAGGGCTTTAATAGAAAAATAATTTCTCCTCTCATGCATTGTTTTCAACAACTGGACATTTTAATAGGCCATGTCTTTTTTCTTAGTAATAAATTCTGTATTTCTTAAAATTCCGTGCAGTTAAAAACTCTAATTTGTAACATGTTAATTTTACTAACCAAAAACGCAATGATAGGTTTGTTATTACCAAAAACACCCACATCTACATTAACTCACAATATGACTGTACAGACACGTTATTGTATTTTCACAGAGGTTGTCCTCCCCCCCTTTTTTCATCATTTGCTGCCAATAAGCTCTCGTCCCCAGTTTCTAACAGGTTTTCTTCACACACCGCTGGCCAGCAGGACTTAAACACGATGAATGGAAATGTAGATACATGTCAGAGAATGAGTAATGTGAGGGAAAGATGCATGGTAAAGACAATGAACACCCTGGTGTCCCTGGGGACTTATGGGTATCCAGTAAATCCCACCGTTAAAGAGGTTTGGTTTCCTCAACGTCACAAGATCTGTTTTTCTTTCCATTACCTTATAATAACTTTTAGTGGCTAAAAGCTCGCTCATCATCTTGCATAATGACAATTCTCCTTCTCTCTCTAAAACAAGAGCTACTTTCAGGGTTATGCAATGAAGTGTGGACATTTTCCTGAAGTTTTCCAAAATGTCTTTTCCAGAACGTCTGCTGCCAGCAAGTAAAATATCCAGAAGTATTAAGACTAATTTCACATATAAACTGAGGGCTTTATTATCTGGTTTATATCAATCAGCGCCTACAGGAGGAAGAAACCTGAATCCAATGAATTCCCACTCTTGTCCATTGAAAAGTAGCTCATTGAAAAAGCTTTTTCTTCATTTAATCCTCTTCTTTTAAAATAGCTTTTTTCTTTATCTTAATGTCCTGCAGCACACACCTCAGCAGGATGTGTGTAATGATTGCTTAGTGCTAGAACATCTTTTGAGGCCTTTTCTCCCACGAGCTCATCCATCTTTTTAGGTTTTGCAAACCTTTCCAATAATGCAGTTGCCAAAAAACACTCTGCTGCTGCAGTACTTGTCACACTCATTTATTTAAAAAAAAGAAGCCACAGCACTGACAGAGATGGATAGACATGCTTATTTGGCTCTTTAACCGAATACTTCCGCCGCAACTCCCTTCCTGTTTATCCCTTGTTCTTCTCCAATGGGCGACGGGGGAGTATTTTTTATGGTTATTAATACCTGCACTCAGCCTTTTAATCTGCCCTATTTGTCACATGTGACTGTCTGACTGCACTGTTTAATCTGGGTATCCTTCAATCTGTCTCGTCCCAGATTAGAAATTAATGAAGGCAGGAAGAGGCACATTTGAGTCAGTTACAGTGTAAGGGGGGGTAAAAGGAACGGGATGAATGGGAGACGAATGTCGTTCATTTGACAGTGCTTTCTTTTTCTTTCTTTTTTTTACTCCTACTTTTCCCTGATCCCCTTTCTCTCTCTCCCTCTTTCTCTCTCTGTCTCTCAACTTCTCTCCCTCTCTCTCTCTCTCTCTCTCTCTCTCTCTCTCTCTCTCTCTCTCTCTCTCTCTCTCTCTCTCTCTCTCTCTCTCTCTCTCTCTCTCTCTCTCTCTCTCTCTCTCTCCTCTCTCTCTCTCTCTCTCTCTCTCCTCTCTCTCTCTCTCTCTCTCTCTCTCTCTCTCTCTCTCCTCTTGTTTAGCTGCCAGATGTAGCCCATTTTTTTTGCACTGCTCCCCCTAAACAGGCGCTCAGCACGTGGGCCCTTTGGTGTGCGGCACCTGTGTAGTGTAATACAGTCAGCGACTGCGTTGTTTATTCCGGATTTGTTTGGTGTGCTTGAAAGCCCGTCTTTGATCCATGCAAAGATTCTTCACTCCTTTCCCTTTTTTTTCCTGATTCATCCTGTGCCTCCCTCATTTTTTAGGCGCTAATGCTGAAGCAGTGTGGTTACATTGACAGCAGCAGTAAGGGGTCTTATTTTGGAGGGGTGGTGGTGGGGGGGGGTGGGGGGGTCTTATTTTGTTTATGTTATTCTTTTGGTTCCTTTTTCGTCCCCGACCTATGGGAAAGGAAAGTGACACTGACCACTGACGAGCTTGTCGGGTGCCTTGTCAGAGATGTTTTATAACTGTGCGTTAATGTGTTTACGACAACAAGGAACGTCTCAATGAATATTGCATTGGCTGAGTAGACCCCACTGGCAGGGTGGAGGCTGGGTTATTGTTGTCCAGAACTTAATGTCTGTTTACTTCAGTTTTTAAGAGGGTTTTAAAAAAACGATTCCCATAGCGACAGTATTCTCATATCTGCCTGCCTCACACTCCCTCTAGACAGTGTTGTTGCTGCTTAGTTAGTGTGCAAAATACAACACAATCACTTTATTCTGAATATTATGGTCTTGTAATTAAAAATGCTCACTCCAACTGAAAAATATCATATTATTTCTAACTTGTTCATGATGGTGGGAGGGAATTGAGACAGAAACATGGAGAATCAAGTGTTTCATATAGTTGAAACATGGATGAAGAGCCTGAAATCCTGAGAGGCCATTGTGGGCATTCCAACCATATGACACGTAAATGTAAAATTACTTTTTGGCTCATTTGTCTCACGTTTTTTTTTAAAAAAAAGGTGGAAATTCCATCTTCCTCACACTCTGTCTTCTTCCCCCTGCAGAACAAGTGGGCCAGGAGATTCTTTCCAACCTGCACACCGACCGTGAGAAGATCCAGCGAGCCAGAGAAAGAGTGAGTACATACACGCCACCTGCACACACTCATCTGTCTATTCTAACACGTGTTTGTGAGGCTGTAGAGGCGTTACGACTGGTTAACAACATTGACAGCCTTCACCCCTTTCTGCTGCGTTTGCTCAGTAAACACACAAATGCGAGTGTGCACACAAACACACGGCGTGCACAATGTCGTGGGTATGCTTACACTTGTTCACACAGAGTGTCGGCGCCGGGGGTTTTGACAAGCTAGTTAATGTGCTTATTTATTGATTGCACTGTGTTGTATTCAAGTGTGTTCAGTGATCGGTATCACCTCAGTGTGAATGTTGGAATAATAAAATGTCGAGCATATTTTCCCGCCATGCTCGCATATTGTCCGAACCTGCACACCTCCCTCCCCTGACTGTTGCCAGCCGCCATCCTTCTTCACCTTCACTCCTCAGCATTCCTTTCCGGTTTTCCTCTCTCCTTCTCGCTTTTCCCTCAGAGAGAGCCCCACCCTCCCTCCCTTGTCTTTATCCTGAGCGCTGCCCCTCCTTACATCCAGGCAGCCAGCCGAACAGACAGGTAGGCAGAGACAGAAAAGACCAAACACAGGAAGGGGGCCCAACCCTGTCGGCCCCCTCAACGCAGAATGCTTAAAGATCACAACATGGCAGGGGGCCTCACACAGGCGATTTCAAAGGAAATCAAACATTTCCTTTAAAAACGGTCGACAGTGTCTACTGAGAGTACCTGCTCTCTCTTTCTTTTGCTTTCTGTCTCTCTCTCCTTTCTTCCCATGAGTCTTCTTTGCTCAGCCCCACAAAAACACACAGACACACACACATACACACACACACGAGGGGCTTTAAAGGCAGTTTGTGGGGCTAAAGTCAAAAGATGCAAAGATGTAAAGACACATGGACAGTTAGTGACTCTTAATGAAATGGAGAAGTAGTTGCAGTTTTAGCATAAATTCCAACACATGGACACAGACATGCACACATATAAAAGTAGACACACAAATACACACACACACCTACAGACAAACCCCTGTGCGCAGCAGGAGGTGTGGCCTTTTGTTTAGCTTTTATGGTACAAATTGAAGTCAGTGGAAGGTTTCCACACCGGGTCAAAGCGCTTTGCTCCCAACTCTGAAACCCGGAGTGGAATGAAGAAAGTGCTTTAGAACCTTCTCCAGGCTCATTCATAGAGAGTCAGACCGCAAGCAAGGGGGTGTGTTTTAATAGACACTCCCTAAAATTAGTAATTTATATATATATATATATTTGAATCAATAATTCAAGTGTATAAAATGATTCATTTAAGGGTAAATTCAAGAAACAAAATAAGCAATTTGTCTGCACTAATTATTCATTTTTTCCCCCCAAATGAATAATTCTACTCCTTGAATTACTTACTCATACTCTCTACTTATTCAATTTGTCCACTCGTGTTTTTCTTGATCAGGTGCACATCTTCTCTCTGTATCCCAACGTCCATCTTTAGCCTTCAAACTGAAACATCGCTTGCTAGCCTGCAGCCTTTAGCCACAACAAGCTACAACTTTAATGTTAACTGTTAGCATTATTTCGTACTATTCTTTTAAGGGGTAGGGCGAGGGGATGCTTTAGTTATCTGAGATTATTCATATTTTAGGATTAGTGGTAATAGAGAAGTAATTTATTTGCCTTTATCTTGCTCAAAAACCTTTTAGAGTTAGAAACAGTAAAAAGAAATACATCTCCATCCTCAAGGCTTTTTCTTTAAATACCTTATTTTAGCAATAAATAAGGAAAAGGACATGGATACAAATACATGAAAAATAAAATAAGAGTGAGAAACACCTTCCTCTCGTTCTCCCCATTCAGATAAGCACAGTTAATTTTAGACAGTCAGCTGCATTGAAATTTCACTTGCATACCATTTTAGGTTAAGGAGGAGAGCACGTGATTTGGTGAGAGGTTTCGGAGAGAGGGAGAGGAATGGAAAGAAGGAATGATTCAGAGAGAGGTGTATTTTGGGAGAAAGTGTGAAGTGTCTAGGGGGGGCACAGATCTGCGGGTAGAGGCAAACATCAGGCTACTGCAGGACTTGTTGTCTTTGCCAGAGGGCCCAAACCCCAGGTCCCCGACTTCCTACACTGTACCACATGTATCCCCGGCTCTGGCAACCTGCATCGCACCAGCCCAGGCTGCCAGAGGGTACGAAGGAAAGATGGAAGGAGAGGAAGAAAGTAGCAGCAAAGGAGGAGAGGGAAGAGACATGACTACGAGATGAGCCAGAACAAACTAGAAAAAGAGTGATGCCGGAACCGAGGAGAGAGATGTGAAAATTATGAATTAAAAGCGCAATATAATATGTTGATTAAAAGCTACTGACTGAGAATGGCTTTGTTGGGACTGCTGTTATGGTCTCAGAGGGAGAAGAAGATGAACGACTCCCTGCTGACTCCAGAGAGAAACTCTCTTTCCCACACTCTCCCCCCCCATCATCCTCTAGGAATGCGACTACAGGTGGACGTTAGTGGCAGCTCGCTCGGTGCAGTGTCAGCGTTTTTTACCGCAGTCACACTCACATCTCGCTGGCAACGTCTCCGCCAATCCCCCTCCCTGTGAAAGCCCCTACTCCAGATGAAGAAAGTGTGAAGGAAACATTCATATGACCCCCGAGGAGGAAAAAAAAATGCAAAGAGAAAGAAAAGAGAGAAGAAGGAGCAAGGAAAAGGAAAATATTGTAGTGCATCTACTGGATGGCCGTGATCATTATTTTAACTGTGTCTACAAGGATTCTCTATGCTTTCAATGGAAGTCAAAAGATAATTGTCCTTGTCACTTTTCTTTATTCTTATTGTGTATATTTTAATGTTGATCCACGGCAACATGAGGAGAAGGCCATTAGTTACAGTTACAGATGTTTTCTCTCTGTCTGAACAAAATTAAGTATCAGCACTTTTATCAGACATTTGTGTGAATTAATTTAATAATTAGTGCATAAATGAAAAGTTACTGTCAGAAAGATATTTTGTGAAGTTCTTGGTGACCTTAAACTTTTACCATTAACTATAATAATCTAATCGGTCCATCCTTGAGTCCAAGTTAACGTTTTTTGGCTGATTTTAAGAAATCTCCTCAATCAATTCCTTAGATAGAATATCATATTCACAAAGGACATTTGGACGGACAACCTGATAAACCCATTATCTCCTGCTACGGCTGTCATTGGCATGGAGACATAAAAGGTCAGCCTGACAGAAGAGGAGTGATATTCCTTTTAATTTTGACCGCTCTAGACATAGCCTGAGTTTAATAACCTTGAGAGCTGTCGGATCAGAATGAAAACTAAGACCTGTCTCTCACCCGTTCTGTCTCCCCAGCTCAGAGAAACAGACGCCAACCTGGGCAAGAGTTCTCGCATCCTTACCGGCATGCTGAGAAGGTAAGAGGAAGGTAGGGACCTTGTTTCTGCACCTCTCTGTACGTGTTGTGCACTTAACAGTGATGTGAGTCGTCACCATTCCATAAACACTGTTATTAAATTATATTTTATACCATTTGTAAAGGGTCTCAAACACTGTATAGCATTGGTTTTCAAGAGAAAACAGGTGGGGATGAATAAATACACTAAAGAGCACTTAAATATATGGATGAATGAATGTGTGGATGAATGTATACACAATATTCGCAAAGCATTACAATCCATAACCTGTGTCCAGCTGATTTTGTCAATTTTTACTCTTCATCAAGGATCAACTTCTATAGCTGCAGCATTTCTACTTTTTGAGAGTCTTTTATAGTTTATCAATATGACATTTACGTACGTTTCAACAAGAAAAACAAACTCATCTATCCGTGTGAATGTGTGCTTTGTGACATGTATTGTTGTTAAGTGTCTGGTTGGACTGAGGAAAGAGTGGCCCTGCACGGCACCCTGCAGAAACTGAAGCTGGAAAAGACGGTGCACACTGTACACGTCTCCATTCTTGACGTCTCTTTGCCTTTTGTTTTTCAAGCCTTATTACAGCCCATATTCAACTTGCAGCCTTTGTCTCCCTTGCTGGCTGCTTGGTGCACAACGCAGCCCCCGACAATCGCACAAACACAAGCATTCACACGCAAATATTTCAATAGGCCTTGCATTATCTAGATGCACTGCCTCCTAATACACACACACACATGCACACAAGTCAAACAAACCGTCACGCACACACACACACACAAACACACGCCGTAATGTCGTGTCACATCTCCATTTCATAAAGTGCTCTGTGCCTACTCCTGAACCGTGACGCCACAGTTTTGTTTCTCGCTCCCTCTTTCTTGTTTTTCCTTTTTTTTTCTTCCTCCCCTTGTCGCCCACTGTGGATTTTGATTAAGAGTAATATGTAAATGACACAGACTAAATGTAAAATCCCGGGGCCAGGAAGGAAGTGCCAATTGAAATAGATGCTTCAATGCCCATAGACAATTTGGAGGGCGGCTCGCGGGGCGGCCGGCAGTTACTAGAGAGGGAAGGCCTGAGAAGGGCTGTGATGCCGACTGTAACCAATATTTCTGCATATGTCTCCATTTTGTCAAGTCTGATTATGGGAGGGGGAGGACGGGGGGGGTCAGCTCGCCTGGCATGTCACCCAAAGCTGTCCAGAAATCATTCATCATTCCCTCCTCCTTCCCTCTCTTCTCCCCCCCCGTCCCCACCTCCGGAGCCGAAGTAAATAACACACACTTATTTCAATGTTATCATATTAATGTTAAAGTTCAGCTGTCACCTAATGGAAAGACTTAATCAGACGTAGCATTTTAAGAGGCAAGCTGCCACCACCCCCTCCCAACACTCCAGCCCCCCCCTCTCTTGACGTGCCTTACCTCCTCTGGTTAGCCGCCCCGCTCAAATCAGGATTTATGAGGGCTTTCCAAAGTGGGGCCCGGCTGCGAGCCCCTTCCGACTACCACCCGCCTTTCTGCTTGATGGGAGCAGCACGACACACACACACACACACACACACACACACACACACACACACACACACACACACACACACACACACAACCAACACACACAGCCTACACACACAGCCTTTCTTTATCAAAAAAGTCATCTTTTTGTTTTCTTTTATTTCCGTCACTGTTTGAATAAAAGCGAGTGTTTTGTTGTGAGGTCGCCGGCTGGAAACGTCAAATCTGAAGTCATTTATAACCACAGACAGAGAACTGAGACCAAGAAAAAGGAGGTTCAGAACGGTTCACTGGTATCCCTCCTCCGCCCCCTCATCTCCTACTCATTTAATTATTTGTCCCCCTGGTTTTCTGGCTTTTGATTAATTGTTTATTTGTGTGCGATGTCAGAGCAATTGTGATTCCATTTGGGGAGGTGGCTGCTCTGTCGTTCTCTTTAACGTCTGTGCATACAAGTATTACATCAATATATTATGTAAATAACTCACAGATAGGCGAAGATTTAACCCCTAATGTTTTATTATTTATCTCTGCACTTGTTACACAAACCAGATTCTCAGGTTGATAAATGTTTGCATTTCTTGTTTCATCATTTATTTTTATTTTTTTTAATTTTGCTGGAATGCAGCAATTAGTGGAAGATTTTTTGGGGAAGTGTTTTACATTGTTATCAGTGATATATCTTATTTTCTTTAACACTGAGCAACAATTTTAAGTTGATCATGAACAGCTTACACAATAGCCTTGAGTGTGTGTAAGTGTAATATTGGAGGTATTTCTTGTGATGCACAGGACAAATGGTTTATTTTCCATTGTTGATGTAGTTCGTTTTAAACTCGCACCTCTGCTTGAAGTGTCTTTGTGGTTTCTTTCCTTTCACCTCAGCTGAGAAACAATTAGACACCTATTAATGGAGCTGTCAGGGTTCAAGAAAGACAATTAACTTAAAGACTCTGAATATCACTTATTGTGAGAAACGTTTTAGAAACACACACAATCCTAAATAGCTGTTGCTTTGTTTGAAATTTCATCCTCACAAATGTTCTGTCTGTGAAACTCATCACATGCCAATAAGGGTAATTAGTATAGATAGTGTTGGTAGGTGCTATCGATTTGATGTGGTTGCAGGTTGATAACTAGCTTCACAAACGAGGCCTCTGCAGTCTCATGTCAGCTCCAGTCATACATAGTGGATGTCAGTGGTCTAGTGGTTGGCATCCAGGGCATCCACTCATTTAATTTTTAATTCAATCATCTGGAATCCTTTGGGTTTTAATTATACCATGACAGGCACCGTGATCCCAGATGAGGCAGAAAAAGAAATCCTGATATTATATTTATATCTATGATAGTCAATCTAATATCATTTTTATAGTGCCTGGTTAGTACCAGCTCTTTGGACCACAAAGAAAAGTTGCCTTGCAGGAGTTTTAGGAAATTTCCACCAAGGAGGTTATGTTTTCACCCTTATCTGTTTATTTGTTGGTTTCTTTTTTTGGAGACAAGATTTCCCAAAAACTACTGGATGGATTATCGTGAAACTTGGTCAAAGGATGCTTCATGGGTCATAGAAGAAACCATTAAACTTCGGAAATTTCCGTGCAGATCTGGATCAGGGCGCAGATCCAGGATTTGTTTCTTTACCGTTGCGTTTTTAAACATTCTCACCAATTTCCCGGGGAATAATTGATGGATCTTGATGAAAATAAATCCAACAGGGGCCTGATATCTATGACTGTGTGCAATTTGGTGCAACTTGATTGAATTTAAGGGGGACGATTGGGCCTTGGCAGAGGTACTCCAACATTTTATCGAGTCTAATTGACATGTTAACAGGCATTACAGCTCACAATGTGGATCACGATCCCTGATTAGAGAAGCTGTGGGCTGTTTCTTTTACAAGGTCTCTGTTGTTTCCATGGCACATTGACACTATGGCTCCTCGTAAATACAAAATTACCCTGTGACTGTACTGTGAGCCTTCCTGCTGCTATACTGAACATCTCGAGCGTCTCGCCCACCACAGTCAGAACAGTTGGGAATGGGATGCAGCTCCAGACCCAGTTAGGACCACTGGGGTTCCTGGCAGCTTCACGGAAGGAGGGGGCAGAGTGAAGGGCAATGAAGCAGGGAGGACGAAAGGGGGGGGAGGATGTATATTTTGAAGCAGAGGGGTTGTCTGCTCTCACTGGCAGCTGATCCCACATGCAGGTGGTCGACTCAGTCGCCAGGCAGATCAAAAAGTCAAGGCCCCGGGTGGACCTCCCTTTGAAATGGGAATGGGGCCTAGATATCAGACAGAAAACATAAGCAAGCTCCCAGCCACAGAACAGCTCCATATTCATGGGTGGAACTGGCAGTAGCGATGGGCAGGCAGGATGGACAGAGCCTCAGCCTTCAGAAGAGGACTCCTGCACACTCTGGAAACTGATTAAGAGATCAGCCCGGGAGCTGTGGTGAGGATGACGCTGTATAGCTCAAAGGCCAATGCAGCCACACTGTTACCAAGACACCAACTTCCTTTCTTGTCTTAATGTGTGGCTGAGTTCATTGCTCTGATCTTGCCACAATAGTTTCTTGTGGCAAGTTTGACGCCGATATAGCCCAGCAAGCCGAGTCCAACTGTCTGAATCCTGGAATGGAAATGAGACCTACTCATTTGACTATTTGTCAGAGAGAGAATAGGTACAAGTCATTCTAGCCTGTGGGTAAATCAAAAGTTTGCTACCCATGTTATTCGCAGGGAGTTTCTTTCCAATGTTTACTTGGCTCAATAAACCAACATGCAAACAGTGTCATGAGCCAAGACAACAAAAAGCATGGTCTTTTTTTGATTCCTTACAATTTATAAGTTTTGCCTCATTTTGTACTATTGGCAAATATACACACTCTCTCTTTATCCGTCTGTCTGGAATATTAACTAGATTATGTAGGTCACATAATTAATGGAATTCCACTCTACCAGTGAGCAGTGGTGGGATCGGAGTCTTGGGGCCCTCTTGAAGTCGTCTTGTGAAGTTGAACAAAAAATTTGATTTTTTCAAATTGAAGCTGAAAGACGGGACAGATTGAAGTTGAGATCCGGGGAGCGGGTTTAGGGCCACACTGGGCTGTGGAGGGGTCAGCTCAGGGGAAGAGTGACACAGTGGCAGGTTTTCTGCCTCTATATTCTACCTTTTCTCTTATTCTGTTTCCTCGTGGTTGGTGTATACTTCTTGTCTGTGACATTGTGTAAGACATCTTTGCCCTATTTTTTCCATGTCATTTACTTTGTATTAGAGCTGAACTCATCACAGTAGCCATAGCCGAGCTTTGCATTTTCTGTCCCGAGAGTGGCGGTTCACTCCCAGTGGATCTCACTCTCTCTGATCTCCCCTCCGTGCTGCTGCCACGATAATTCCATGTTCTACATTTAAACACGTTCCCTTTGCTTTGCAATTTGTTCAGCCTGGCATCATTACCACCCCACTCGACCCCCCCTACCCCCATTCTGCTGCCTCCCTGTGGGTCAGTCCTACCCCTGGCCCTTTCTGCCCCCTCCATGGAGGCATTCTGTGCCTTTTATGTCCAGCCTGATTTTTTTTATTCGGGCAAAGGACCCAAGTGCCAAACCATAAATTGTATTTGTTCCCACTGCAGCCGCTAACTAAACTTTATCTATATCAACATGTGCGCAGGTGTTGTGTGCACTTTCAAGCATGCACATTATGGGTTATATTGTTGGCCTTCAGTGTTAAAGATGTTAATGATGGTAGTTCTTACTTCTGGTGGACTTGCAAGTGGTTCCTTGCTTGGCTTTGAGGCCCATTTGTTATGTAAGGAAAGCAAATATAGGTTTCTTCAGGACAAAGTATGCTGTTTACACTTGTCACTATGGGCGCTGTATGCTTACAACCACCCACGCAGCAGCTAACCCATATATTAACCATTCTGTTGTCTAAATCCATGGATCAATGGATATAAGTCAACTATACCACAACTCATTCTTGTAACATCATGTCAAGTTGAGAGAGCTGATGACTCTGATTGTCATGTGACATTTTACACCATGTTGGAGATTGAAGCTGTTGGTCTTCCCCATGAAATTGTCTTAACATTGGATTATCTCATATAATGGAGGCTCTCGTATCAGATAATCACAAATTAAATCACGTTTAAAATCTGTAGTTTTCCAAGTTTGGGGATAGAATATACTTTTGTGTGTGTGTGTATGTGTGTGTGGCTACAGGCTGCTGCTGGGACAATGACAGGGTGCGCCTCAGCCTCATTACTCACTGCTCCTGAGCCAAACAAGCACCACTGCCACCTCTCTCACTCTCTTTCCCTCTCCCTCCTGCTTTATCGCCGTCTTTTTCTCTCTTCCTCCACCGCGCCCATTAGAGAGTGCTGATGGGACGCTTTTTGCAGAAAGGAAAATATATACACACACACACACACACAAGCCTGGGCTGCAGAGGAAAGGATTGTTGACAAGGGCAAAGACGTGTTGTTGTTTTATATAAGGGATGCATTTGTCTGTTGAGGACTGACTCGCTTAACTAGCTGCCAAAGCCCCTTTTTCCTCCCTACATTTCTCCCTCACTCTGTTATCCAGCCCACAGCAGCTTCTGTTTTTCAATAGGTCAAGACATAGTTGAAATGTGATTCTTTCAAATGTGGACTGAAGATATTCTTAAGATAGTTAAACTAAAGTACTTAGTCTTATATATTCTTTTTAAACTAATTTATGTTAGCTGGCATTCACTATCAAATAAGTGAAAACGGTAGTCCTATTTTGAGGGGAATCATCTAGATCAGAAAAATTATCTACTCCATCACGTTGTCCCCAGATCAATGCGGATCTTCAGCATTCCAACAGAACGCTTTTTTTATACCATCACTTCTCCAAATGCTCTGGGGTCAACCAGCCCCGACATTGAGGTGACGCTTCGTTCGACCTCGTTCATCCTATTCCTGGTTGATAGAGCTTCCCCCCCCCCTCCTTTAACCCTGACAGACTGTCGTTCTGACGAGATGACTGGAGATCAGTGGCGCTCTCATCCCTTGAAGTGGCTCCAGGTGTCACTCCAAGGGTACCCGCCCTGTTTGATCTGCCGTCGAGCGCCTGTCGGGCCACGGCACCCTCTGATTTCGCCGTCAGAGGGGAAAGAGGCTCTCCTGTCCAAAAGTTCCACTGCTACTTTTGAGTGACAGCGAGCGAGAGGGATTGGCGGCCATGGAGTAAACCATCGCCATAACCCACCGAGGAATGGACGTGTTCCTGTTGTCATTATTCCCCAGCTCCCGTTTAGCAGCTATAGGGGAACCCTCTCATGCACCCCCTCATGGGAGCATTTTATAGAGGTGATCTTGATTTGCTATGCCAAGCCCCAGCAGTCCAAAGAACACAGAGAAGAAAACAAAATAAACATCAAGATATAACCAAAACCATTTTAACTGATCATGCTGTGGGCCCTGTCTTAAGAAGAACAAAGGGACATCTTCTCAGACATCTTCAGATGCTGTCCAAAGGAGGTCCCTGTCTTCACTGAAGAGTCGCACAAACAAAAAGGACAGATGAAACAAAATGGAGGAATGGAAGTATATATCTTTTCAGCAAACATAGATGCCTGTATCCTTCCTGCCTTACATTTCCCCCCCACCTACTGTGAGCTTCTGTAGAAATTACAGGTGAGATCTCAGTCTCTGGCAGGGCCTGCCTTTCGTCTAGAGGGAGCAGGGGAAAGGGTGGGGGATTCGAGGGGGCAGAAAAGACTGAGGAGGAGAGGAAAAGGAGATTCATGCTTTGCAGTACTGCTGTGTTGTTTGTGGTGCGCACTCTTCCCTTTGTGTGTCTGGCGATAACTTATTCAGCACAGGGCCATTCATCCAGGGGTTGAGCGCGGGCGTCCGTCAAGACGGAAAATAATGAGGCGACAGCAGCGCAGAGGATAGCTTTCTCCCTCTGCCTAGGTTGCCCCCCTCCTCTTCTTCTCCTCCTCCTCCTCCCTTCTCCATCTCCTCCTCCTCCTAGCCTCCCATTATCAGCGGATTTAAATAGATAATAGGGGGCCTTCTTCAGGACATTTTGAAGCAATTAGAATCTATCATATTGTCTCTTCTCTGACTGTTGTTCCCTCCCAGCAGGCAATTGTGCATACTTCTTGGCACACTATGCAACAGCTGCCTGGTATATTGTGGAATGCCACTGTAATGCTGGGTGCCACTATTTGTGTCTGGGAAGAAAAGGGGCAAGTCTGTAACTTATATCTTTTTAAATAGGCTCCGTCCCGATGCGTGAATGTCATCTATTCCACCTTGAACCCTGTGTGGTCACGGGATCCCTTTGCAATGATAAGTAGCTCTCGGGCTTCATTGCTTGCCAGGATAAAGTGGCTTCTGCCCAAACACTTGTACTATACATACCTTCCCTTCTCTTGCAGTCAACTCTCATTTAATTCTTCCACTCAACATCTTTGTTGAGACCATCGCAAGCATTCAACAGTGGATAGGGAAAACCTCAGCCCCATGTGTTCTTAAATACCAGAATTCACATTTTTAAAGCTGATAACCATGCATGTCGAGTGGGTCTCGAGGTTAGACTGCTTCGGTGTATAGGTTTCATCCTCTGAAAGATATCTCAGTTGTTTTTGAAAACAAGTCAGCTATCGAGTTTCGGGTTTGCGTCAGGATAGATGAGTAAGTATAGTTTGTGCTGTTATTGTTGCTGCTCAGATCTCTCTTTGGCAGGGTGCAAGAGCTTGAAATATTTACAAATGCTCAGTTTTGACTTCTTTTTTCCCTCCTTTTTAATATTTTCTTCTAACCCATCAATCATTTACTATGCCTATGTTTGTCTGTATCTCATCCTAACAGACCCCCAGGATGGTGCAATCAAACAAAGGCAGTACAGTGTTGCCATGTTGTTGATGGCATAAAAGATCCCCTTTATCACAATGGGCAAAAACAATAAAAAGAGGACCACTTTTTTTTTAAGAAAGCATAAAAGGTTGAAAGCCAAGGCATTTGTAGACATCAGGATTCAAGAGGAGCTCCTGTCAGAAAACTCCAACAGCAGATTGGTCCCTCTTCGAAACAAAGATCTTCTAACCTTGAGGGCTTTTATACTAAACACATAAATATAATTTGGTTCTTTATTTTTTTCTGTCCCAAAGGCTGGAAGGCAAAGGGACCGACCCCATCACTCCACCCCTTTGCTTTGGTGGTGCTTGCTGTGAAGGGCATAACAGGATGTGTAAATCAGTTAAGACAAGTGCTGAACAAAGATAAAGCTTTGAACGTTTCTTGCCAAATGCACTCTAAAAATGCTGTTTACTTTAAAAATGTAATTTCTTCTTATGAAAATTGGTGAGATTTTCTGTCAATCATCTAAAAAAAATACAAGAAGAGATAAAATTGTGTAAAGAAAGAATTTTCCTTTTTGTCATTTCATTTCCTTTCAAAATGTTATTAGTCAATAGCAGTAAATGGGGGAAATCCTTCATAATTTTTGAAAACACAGTACTTGAACTGTTTGAATATCCATGAATCCACTGTCTTTAGTTGATAGTGTACAATACTATAGACTAAAATCTCATCACCTCAAAAGGATCTGTGGTCTAGTATCATAGTGTATTTGTCCCAGTGAGTGGACCTGAGTGCAAATCAATAGGAGCTGTAGTTGGACATTGTTTACTCAATGCAGGTTAGTCATTGACCTTTTAGAATATCACTAATGTTCAGACAAATACAAGATCATTTTAAACTGCATCTCCAGCAAGCTATGTACTGAATGTCAGACATGAAATGAAAAAGTGTGGTGAGAGTAGCGATCGTATGTTTTCAATAGCCTCACCTAACCTCCTCCTGTTAGAAAATTCAGTGGAGTTTCAGACATGCAGAGAATTTGATTAAATTATGATTGAAATGTTGCATTTTTAAGCAGCATAACTTATAAATTACTGCTCATATTGCATTGTGTCACTTAATTTAGAGACCATAGGTTAATTCATCAGATAAATGTATATGCATTTATCTAAATTCAAAGTAAAACCCCCAAAAAACAAATATCATTGGTCTTCGGTTACTCTGAGAGGCTGCGTGGATGTATTCGCCTTAGTGGTGCATTCCACAGGAAGCAATGGTTGGATACTGGATTAAGATGGTCCTCCCTCTGACTGATTCATATGTAGTGATGTTAAAAGACTGTTTTTATGATGGAATCCTCAAATCATCATGTGTTGGAGCCAAAGTCGTAAGGACAAAGCAGAGTTATGCCACAAAATCCTGCCTTGATCAGTGGAGAAAACCCCAGTGAACTCCAATGTCCATTGGATTCAATTTTAGCCCAGGGAGCATAGGAAGTTTTCTAGATGTTTTATAATTAGATGGGGTGCAGTTAATCCCAAGAGACTGTTTGGCCGGCGTGTTCTTTCCACTCGTGTAAACGTCTTGAACTCATCATTCATGACTTTAAAATTCTTCTTGTTATTGTTTAAAAAAGTGTTGAAAATCAAGTTCAACAATTTACCACTGGTAAATAGACACACGTACCTCGCTATATTAACGATCCAGGGTAATTCTGAAACGGGATTCTCTTATTTTGTGACGTCCCCTGGCTACGAAATTAGCTAGAGTCAAGTGCAGTACACATTCAAGCCCTTGGCCTGGCTTGGGTTTTGGGGAGTGAACCAGCCATGCACGGCTGGTAATGACAGGTTCCATGTTGCCCGTGGCTTGTGGCCCACTGCACTGTTTGTTTGGAGAGTGGTGCTCGGCCGTGAAGTGCTGGCCCAGCTGGCAGGAGTTCCGTTGCCCCTTTGGCCCTATGGATGGGGCTTGTTTGGCCCTCACCAGCCAGGCAGACTGGCATCCAGGAGGCTGTGGAGGAAGAGGTGGAGGAGGGAGGGGGTCTGACAGAGGAAGGGAGCTGTTGGCTGAGCACCCTGGTGCTAGGCCAGGCGTGCTGCCAGTTGGAGAGAAGACTTCCCTGCTCACACCACGATCCTCACGTCCCTGTGGCGACAGGGATCTTAGTTTGCACCTCGAGGGTCAACATCATCCCATCGTGATCTGTCTCAGCTTGAACAACCTTGCTCACCGAACAGCCTTTTGCAGACAGTAACACAAGCCTGGATTTAAGACAACTGACCCCTTTTTATTCAGTTAAAGTTGTATTGCATCTCTGAATAACCCTGAATTTATTAACACATAAATATATGAATTCTTGCAGGGCTGTGAAAATGAAAATGCTGACAACATAACGTGCTCTTCACTTGAGTGTTATTTTGAGGAGTTTTTCCTATACTACTGGTAACAGCAGAAATGAATTGCTAAATCAGAATGAATGTATACTAAGATATTTGCAAAAGGTCATGAAAAGGTCTTGTGATGACAACTTTCAACAACAGGTCATGTTCTCTCACCGCCGACCTTTGTGCGCCTTTACGACTAGAATTAGGTCTATCATAGGGATTTACCTTAAGACACATTAGTTTAATAATTATATGGTTTATTTTGCATCACAGCAACTGTCTGAATCTTATCCCGTTCAAATATCCAATTATTTTTAAAAGATCACTGAAAGCCCTGAAAGCTTTTGCATTTCAAATTTAGAACGGCTTTATTTATTGTCCAAATGTTTGCTCGGTCACATGGCTACATCCTGTCAGCCGTCGTGTAAACTTTAACCCCAACCCCATATTCTGATGGCGCCAGGGCTAACATTGCTTCAGTGTTAAAGGGAAGTTGTGAGGACATTGATGTCTTGGCCTAGCATCCCGGTGTCACTTTCCCGCCCTGTTTGTGTAGCCCGCCGTTCCCCTCATTCTCCTCAGCTGACCTGAATGCATCACCGAGTATCACACAGGAGTGAGGAGCCTGATATCCCAGCCAACAACAAATGTTTTCCAACCGTTACCGTCGCATTACCATTGTACACAGCCTTCGTCCTTTGACCTGGCTCACACTGAGGCTCTGTCGGTTAGATGTTTTTCTCTACAGGCCAAGACTCTGTTTTATTTAACAAGACGATGATGCACACCCATCCCATCTAAAAGTTTCCCTGTGGTGTAGCGTTTCAGAACAGACTTGACATAAACCATTTCTAAACACTGGTTTCATTTCACCAATCTTTAATTACATCGTTTGGTGAGGACTGAAGTACAGAGTCGAAGCAAAGCACCATGTTAGCAAAGCGTATAATACTGAGGGATACCACAGTCAGACGACAGTGGGTCGAGAAAAAGGGAAGAATATTGTACACAAACAAGTTCTGCTTGAAAGCTGAAGGTGTTAAGAGTTTACAGAAATATTTAGAAAAGGCTTAGATTAATTGCTTATGGCCTAGAGAAGATGACTTGATTGACTTGTAGATTTTAAAACCCTTTCGATTTGTGATTAAACACCTGTTCTGTGATTCTTATGGACAAGTTTCAACTGAGGAATGGTCATTTTCAACATATCTATAGTAATAAACCAAATAACTGTGAATACTTTAAATATGGGAGTAGTAGAGACATTGTCTCTATCGTAACCTCTGAATGAACCTCAACACACAAAGACAACCGTCCACATTCCCTATCCAAGGATTTATAGTCATCCGTATGGATTCCAGAAGTCACGATTAATGCCAGGAATATAATAAGGTTCTTACTAATTAAATTGGTGTAGTTTTGTTGGCCTGTTTTTTCAATTTTTTTCGCTGTTACCTTAATGCTCAACATATTTCAGCCAAGCCTCAAAAAGCCAGCCACAGTCATTCAATTAATTGTAGATACACAAACCACTGGGTTGCATTCCGGTTGCACAGCGTCTCAGGGTATTATGGTGCCATGAAGAGAATCATTGTAGCCCCAAGCGATGGACAAGCCTTCCTCCAGCTCTGTGACAAAGGCGGCTGTGAGGTCGTGCCCCAGGCCAGGACTATCAGAGCTATCAGTCCAGCAGAGAGAACATAACAACAAGCCCTGTCTAATAATGGTGTCAACAGTGAGATTGTTTAGCTTCATTTGTACAAGGAATGTCCCTGGTTTAATGGTAACGTGTCGCTGACTATTGACTCAGTGGGTCAGATTGTTACCCTGTTGTTGTTTCTGTATCTCTCTCCGTGTGGAGTTGTAGAACGGTATGGTGTAGTCTTTTTAAAATATTTCTCTTTCCTCAAACTTTAAGATGTCAGAAAGGTCAGTTGTCAAGGAAAGTTGGCCTAAAGACATAGATGTGGGAGGTGACATGATAGCTCATGTTTCGCTGAATCTTTTTCTTGCCTCCCAGTCAGACCTGTATTGTATAAGCGCGATTAGAAGCTCCCAGAGTTTATTCCTCCTTGTTTATTAAGCTTGGTTGTAGTTCGGTCTTCAATATAAAGAAGTAGGCGTAATCCTGAAAACCTGGCAGTGAGACTTAATTGATGGGCAACAGTTTAGGATTTATTGTCCCTAAGCCGAACTCACAAATTGACTTTTCAGTTGCTTCTTGGGGATCTGGTGTCTCCAGTTAACTCAGCACCAGGGCATTTAAGAAAACCTTTGCTTGTGGCTTATTTTCCTCTGTCTTCTGTTTTGAACTGTAGGAATTAAAAGAAATGAGAGTTTCAAGTGTTTAGTGTAGCCCCCCTGCTGTGAAGGAGCCTTTCCAGGGTTCCGGATGCTAGTTGCCTTCTGAGCTGTCAGAATGTCCGTTATTATTGAGCCCCCTCTGCCGCGCCTCACCCTCTGAGTTTCAGTACTTCCTTCACCTGACTTGCTGGATAAAATGATTTCTTCTCTCCCCTCTTCTTCTCTAGTCAGAATATTGCTTCCTCCCCACCACAGCACATCACATCCCCCACCTGCTCTCCTAACGGTAAACGTTAAGATCCAGGAGTGGATCAATGGCTGTTACCCTTTGATGTGCCAGGACGCATTATGAGGGTTGAGTTCTAATTGGAGCAGAGAGCTGAGGATCAATGTTGGCTGTAATTGCCTGACACAGGGATGGGTGTGAGACTTTATTATCATTAATATTTAGACATGATGTGGGAGGACCCAGCCAAGGCTAAATGTACAACGGCGGTGCAAGCCTTTGATCTCGAGAGATAAGCAGATCGATTGGGGGGTTGGTGGGGGGGTGGCTGAAGGAAAAGAGGTCGCGGAAGTGTGGTGAGGTGGACGGACGAATTACCAAGGCCCGCGCCCTGGATTTTATCGGATTTCTTGGGGAAGTTTTCCCTTCAGCTCAGGAAAGGTCATACTAGGCTGAAGTCCTCCTAGTAGCTAAATCAACAACACCGCATCTGGTCAGAATCAAGGGAGGAAATAGGGCAAGTGGGCGAAATTTCAAGTTTGGTCCCAAATAGGAGACAAACATGTCAACACACTAGATGCTGTTATACAGTCTTTATTTCACTGAAAAGCAAAGTAACTTTCAACATAACCTTGACCAATGCTCTTGTTTTGTTGTTTTTTGTAACGTCACATTTATATTTTCTCCATGTAAACAGTTTAGGAGCGGTTTTAGATGCAGCAGTTAGAAGAGGAATGAACGAAGAGATATTTAGCCTTTGTCTATTTGATAGCCTCCATTGTCTGGGAGACGTAACAGAATATGACGAAGGGAGAAGCCCTGCGGGTTCGGGGCTGCCTCCCCGGTGTCAGCAAACACAAGATAATGTCACTTAATCTTATAGGTAAAGAAGGCTGGTAGGCTGTCTGAAGACACTCCCTGTGAGGCAGCGTCACCAGAGGGAGTGGGGAATATCCCCTATGACCATGGAGGCCAAAGGCTGAAACTGTGAGACGCTGATGCAAAAGCTCAATTCTGTCTCCACTGTTTTTTGCTCCCCAGGGACTGATACGTTAATCATTGTACTTAGCGGGACAAAGATGGGTAGCAGGTTGGACAATAACAGGTGTGTCACTCTTCATGAATTTGACTTGCTGCCTGATGTTGGACAGAGTTAAAAAACCTGACAGAATCCAGGTCAGTAGAGATAATGGTCCTAAATCTCGCCCAAATTCCATCAATCAATTATTCAAAGCAACTGTTCTTTAGAAATCACGGAGTGAAGACATGAAAGAGAGCAACAAAACGCCCTGTCTGTTCATCCGGTCCTCAATCCAAACCTACATGAACATGTTCCCCCTTTGCTTTATAATAATTAGTGCACCTCGTTTGTTTATTTGAATCTCCATTTCTTGTTGTAATTACTCCTGGCATCAACTTCTCCTCATTAGGTCCATATTAAACATACACTCCACATTATTATACTCTCGTTTGTACTTGTACTAGAGAAAAAACGACGCCATTGTAAACTAGGAAAAAATTACTTGAATTAAATTAGATTGGATTTACTTTAGAATTAGTCATACAAGCAAACAAAGGTGATTAAATAATATACAAAGTAAGTAAAGCTGACGGCCACTTTTCTCTTCAGTGCATCCTCTCATCGTTTCTTTTCTCATTTATAAAGTACAAGCCTGCAGTTGTGGAGGTTTTGTAGTTGTTGCAGATCATAGGTCTGCTTTGTCTTTACTTTCGTAGATTTCCATTCAGCGGTAGTTGTACAATGTGCAGCAGGCGGCACCATTGTGGAAAAACTCAGGGTTGTGCAACAAATGGCCCATTATGTAACTTTTTGATCATTGCGACCTACTTTAGTAACCAAAGAACAAGAGAGTTTCTCAATTATGACTTCAAAATATACACTCAACACAAAAATAATACACATGGTAAGAAAAACACAGACATCTTGGGAGAAAAGAGCTGACATTTGCCATGTAAACCTTTGCTTTTCATCAATATTGAAAGCCAGTATCCTTTTCTTTTCTTTTTTAGACAATAAGCTTTTGTGTTTCTAACATTTCACTCCAGTGTTTTTCAAAGTGCCCACAGGTTCTGGTGTAGCCTCGTGGAAGCGGCTCGTCTTTCGACAGTTAATGTTAAAAGTTAGCTCAGTATTTTTGTTTGCTCTCTTGTGTGCTCGAGTGTGTGCGCGTGTGTGCACATTTATTTCCGTTGCATATTTGTGTGCTCTGTTTTGTGTATTAGTCTTTATTTCTGCTGTGGGTTTGTGTGAGTGCGCACATGCCTGAGTGCATGCGGATGAGGGAATGAGATAAGAAGGAGATGAAGAGTCGTTCAGAGGAGCTTTCTCACTCAGAGGCGTCCCCATCTGTTCGCCTGGGCCTAATTGTTCCTGGGTGCGGAGACATGGAGAAAAGGGAGGAAAGCAACTGTACCCGTCCCTTGTCCCCGAGTTATTTCTGTAACATTAAAAGAGCAGCACCAGCGCGCTCCAGATTATTGCCATGTAAATAATGGCACTTGGCTCGATTCCCCACTAATGAATGTCATTTACTTTTCCAAACGAGGATTAATTATCGAACGAGCACCCCTTTCACCTCCCACAGGGAGCACGTGGCAATTAGCTGCCAAAAGATGGCTGCTAATATTTGTGTATTTTAAATATAACTATATATATGTGCAAGCACATATGTTCCCGTGACACGTGAATAACCTTCCAATTAAATCCCTGCTTAATTCTGTGGTGAAACGGAGACAGACTTGCTGAAGGAGAAGAGCAAATTGAGGCCCATGTCATTCTAATGTCCTCGTGCCGGTTGAGAATGAGGATTTTTGTTGGATGGTGGTGTTGGACATTGTTGTTGTGAAACTGGAGGAAAAGAGAGAGTTGTGCTGCTGTGGAGCCAGCCTCCTGGTTGCAAAATAAGGCCAGGAAAACAAACACTGGCCTCAAATTAGATTTCCCAAAACATAGCATTCCCTCTCATTTTACACACCACTGCGGCCTGCAGACTGGAATAGAACGGCCCGTGAAATCCGCCTCACATTCAGAACGGCACAGTCACAGGAACGCTCGACAAACGAGTGCCCTCTGGATCTCTGTGATGACCCAATTATTTTTCACAGAAAGATCTTTTCCCAAATCCTTATTTAATCTACCACATTGAGGTATGCTGTCTATCTTTGGATCACCGACGGGACTGTCCAGCAATGAAAGAATTTGATTCTCTTTAACTCTCATATCAAATCTCCCTCTCTCTCCTCACTCCTTCACTCCCATAAGATCCCGCTCTCCTCCTCTCTCCCCATCAAACTGCCTCTCATTGCTCATTGCGTGGGATGCTCGAGCTGATGCACTTAACTCAAATGAAGGAGAGGACCGGGGGATAAGGGTTATTCCTGTCGACAGTGGCCCCGTTTGAGGTGCGGACCCCCTCCTGAGAACCTGAGACTTTGATAATGTCTTATAGCTGAAAGGGTTAAATATGGAATATGGGATGAAAAATATGAAGCGATCAGTGCTGCCATATTTAAAACCAACAAGCCTTTCTTTTCTTCTTTTTTATGTGAGTATTTTCATTTTAGTTTTGGTTGTAGTTGTCAAGTGGCCTTTAAGCAAACAGCCAAGGGAGCTTTTAATGACTTTAAAGGGACAATAACTAAATTCATCAAATATCTAAATAATAATCTTTATGTTTCGAGACAGCAGAGTAATGATAAACTACATTCCCACCTGTTTTTGGCTTGTGTGTCAGACATGCCTACAGAGACAGGGGGTTATAATAATAGGTGACTGTGAGAGAGCGAGTCTACAGAGGAAGTGGCAGTTGGACGCACACTATACCGTCCTCCGTCCTCCGTCCCCACCCCCCCCCACCCTTCTCCACTCCCTCCATGTTTTATGGCTGGATTCTGTTACTGCTCCCTGGCTCGCCTCGTCGTGTGAAATGAGCAAGTCTGGACTGCCCTCCTCACCCCACCCCATGAGCTCACAGGCACATGTGAGCGCTGCCAAGAGTCGCCTTTCTGTTTGCGTCTAAACACGCGGAGGTTTATCATCCGTCAAGTGTGTCATTCGCAATATGTCTCAATGCGTACATTTAGATGTGTGTTTTATACATTTTTGTGAGGGGGCCTTTTTGTCTGCATGCTAATACGGAAGCAGGCACATTATGGAAGGGCCTGTACGCTCGGTCGAAAATCACAATTCTAAATAATATTAAATAGTTCCTACATCACCCTCATAATCCTTCTTTTCTCAAGTTTCTCCTGCCCTTTCCTTTTTCTTACTTTCTTTCCTTCTCTTACTCTGCGGGGAGGGTGAGGGGCATGCTCCAGGCTGCAGCGGGTGTAACAGGTTCTGAGGAGCGGGAGAATAAATCTGGATCCGCTCTGTTTCATCATCCCTTGCTGTCGGAAGTTTGTTTCTGAAGCAGGAGCTTAAAAACTTGCTTCCTCAGATGATGTGTCACAAGTGACACTTTGTCGAGCAGTTGCATTTTACTCTGGCAGGTTTTGCATAGTGGAAGTAAACAGGGATCGTACAGTGAGCTAGTTGTGATCTCTGTTTAGTGTAAACCAGGGCTTTGTCAGAACTTGTATTCTTGTTGTGTGTAGTGTTTGTGTTCGTTTCCCTGTTTGATTTGTTTTCACATTTGGGAGTTTCCACAGTCTCACCCACCCATGGAATATTCACAACTACTTTATTCTATATAACATGACAAGGAATTGTATGCATTCTTGTCATTTTTTTTAATGGTGATTCATCACAGGGTTTCCTCTGGGTCTTATCGAGTCATTATTTGATTTTTAAGCTTTAAAGTATTATTTTCTAGGTTTTTAAATACATTCAGGCAGGTCTTAATTAAATCGATATTCATTAAACACTACTTCTATCATGCTTTAGAATGTATTTTTTGGGAGAAATGTTTTTTCATCTCAAGGGTTATTCAATTATTGGGAGATGTTAATAATTCGCGGCCTCAACTTTGTTTGACATAGATCTCAATTTAAATTTATTTCTTATCGGTCTTAAGTCAAGGAGCTGAAACTCTGTCTAACCCTCCAGTGCAAAAGAAATTCACAATGGATAATTTGCAATGTCATTGTCACTGTTGCAGAAATACAGGTCTGACACAAGCGTTGTCAGGTTTGACAGGCGTTTGACAATTGACGTGGGTGTGGTTAAAATAAAGTTTTCTTCCTTTACTGTAGTTAGAAAGGAGACATTGGTATTATTTCACCTTGTAGCTATTCAAGAAATATTCTCCTGCCTGTTTTGAAATCTGAAATAGGAACCGTCATTTCATAACTCTCATAAAACTTTAACCCTCCAACAGGCTTATATCCCATGTACCTGTGTAGTTCACTGGAGAATGTTTGTCAGAACCTGTGGAAGTGGATTTTAAGGAGTTTAAATGTTTTAAATGTTAGTGCCAGTGTGGTCAAGGTGTAAGTGAATAAACAGATAAATAACCAGCGGCCCTCATGGAACGAGCTTCGCTGGCCGTGGGCCAGACAGGTAATTCCTCCAGCATAGCTTTGGAAGGGCCACAGCAAGCCAAGCCTGCCTCAGCAGTCAGACTGTCTGCACATTTCTGCCGCTGATGGCATACCAGGGGCGCCATTTTCCTCTCTGAGACAGACAAGCCGGAGGATCTGATTGGCCTTCCGCCAAAGCGCACTCACAAAGGCTCCTTTGACAGCAGGTCAGTCGGTTAACCAAGCAGTAGGCAGAGGGAGAGAGGGGTAAGCCAGAAAAAAAAAGAGCTTCATTATTAAAGAGGTTCTTCGCAATAAAAAAGACACACTTTTTTGTGTTTGGGAAATATTTGATTTGCATCTGTGAGCTTTGTTTTAGGGTAGAAGACACAGTGGTGGAAAGTAGTGAAGGTAAATGTACGAATAACGGCCTCGTCTGAGCTTGAGCTTGTGAGTAAATATGACCTTGGCGTGTTTGTTTTATGTGTGGGCCTACTTCCTTACGGCCTCGTGTAGACATCCAGTTCTGGCAGAAATGGGCCTCACTTATTTAAAATTATCGCTTCCTTGAGTTGACATTGATTTGTTATTTTTCCATGACTTGTATTTAAAGGTTATAAGCTAATAGAGGCAACTTAATCGAAATGGCACCACTATGATTAAAATCAAGTGTTTTTATTCTGTGGCAGTATTATCTTTGGCCACAATTGGTGGTTTTTAGATTTATGAAGCAAATCTTTCGGTGTTGTCCGGAATCTTAACGCATTAATATTGAGTCTGCAATGAGTCTGCAATATAAATACACGCTCAGCCATTAGCTTACCCTTGTTATGATGTTGATGGAGCCTCTCATCTTATATTTTCATCATAAAGCTGTGTAGGAGCTGACACAGGAGCGTTAAATAGCTGCCGATGTTCTCCTGTGTGCTCCCGCGCTCATTATCTCTCCGGTCCAGGCCTTGCGTCTCAGCTTTCTCCTGCCGCCCATCTCCTCCCCTGTGTACCAGCCGCTTTGCATACCACTGATGTTTAAATGCTGCATTGTTAACTGACGTGGGGTAGCCCTTTGCTGACCCGGGAGGTATTTGCTCGTTTGATCATGGGGCAGCAGTTTTAATGTATCGAAGCAGCGCCGCTCCGCAAAGCCCCCAGTATAAGTGGAGATGGAGGGCAAAGGCAGGACGAGGGATCCATTGGTTGTAGGCCTGACAGCCCGGGAAGAAGGTGATTATTAGACTGTTGGTCAGCAAGGCCGGAGGGGACACTGCTGACCCTGCACTTCCACTTGTGCTGTGATGGTGGGTGTTGGTATTTCAGGGGGGGGGGTTCTTGCGTGGGGTTGTGGCAAACACAGAGAACAGGGCTCCATTGATGAGAATAGTTCCATCACAGTGTGTTTTTTTTTAACAAGGTTTGAATATTTGCATTGAAGTTCGTCCATTTGTCTCAGGCCTTGTTCTGTGGTGTCACGTTTATTATTGTTTATCCTCCTGTTGTTCAACATCTAAGGCCTAAAGTTTGGTTAACGTTCTTCTCAAAAAGTTATTTGCGCAGAGTTTCAGCTATTTACTTTCGCAGTCTGATATCAGTTCAATCATATATTTCGTTCTCGGCCTTAGTTTGCCACAAAGCCTGGAAGAAGCTACCTGAAAGCTGATAAAAAAAAACACCTCTCCTTCTCATCTGTGTCACTGGGCACAGGAATCCCACTTTACTCGCTGACAGCACAAAAGCAAGGAGTGTTGAGAAAGAGGAAAAAATATGACACAAACAGTGTACAAGTTTGACTTTTAGCCGAGGGACATGTGTACCAAGACCCTGCTTGTGCTGAAGCCAACCTGACTCTAGCCCCTCAAAAGGAAAGTATTGAACTCCCATATAACCCCTCTGGCCCTTTCCTTACCCTTCTTTGGCCTTTTCTTCTGTTTGCATCCTCTCCTTTCCTCTTTGGTTCTTGTTCTTGTGGAAGTCTCTCAAAGCAGCAGTGACCACAGACACCAGGGGGAAGAAAACAGTCATAAAACCCACTTCGCTCCACTAGATTATTAATATTTAATGGGCAGTTCCCCAATGAATTTCCCATAGCCTTCCATTTGGGGGGCCTGCGATGTACCAAATGCAAGGATACAGAAAGACAGGATTCAAAGGATTCAATGTAGCATCAGCACCACTGTGACCAGGTGCATCCGTTTGACCACAAAAAAAAACAAAGATGTGTATGTTTATGGGGCAACCAGAGTCAAAAGTTCTTCGAGGTTTACAACAGGGAGCGTGTTATTGTGTCATTAAAAACATTTGACCGTTTTTGAAATAGATTTACCTTCAAATTCCCCTCTGATTAATTATGTTAACCCGCTCCAGATTAACTCCCTCCTCCTATATCTGTGTCAAGCACTGTGGATCCTCCAGAGGATCTCAAAACGGGATTCTGCAAATATGGATTGGCTCTTGCATTTCGAGAAGTCCCAGAGCAGCCGCGGTGCCCCTTGACTTTTGAACCGCGGTTCACACGGAAAGCAGAGGTGAAGCAGCAATCTGCATCTCTCATGGTGCCTCACGCCCACGCCGCTGCCGGGAAAGAGAGAGAGGATGCCACATGAGTTTTACGTCTAGCAGTGGAAGGAAAAAAAATATATTGAAGGAGAATTCTGAGTCGATTAACTCGGGCTGTCATCGTCAGCCCTCAAATTTCCTCTTCTTCTCCGTCTGTTGCCCCCCTATCTCCTCCCATTTTCTTGCTTCTTCACCTTCAGCCTTTTTATTTATGTTTTTTTCCTTTTTGCAGAATGCTGACCCTGCATGGCTGCAGGCCCTGATTAGCAAGGCTTCAGAGCCCAGAGTCTATTGATTGGGCCTCCAGAGAACTAAGCAAATGTAGCGGGAGCAACAAGTCAATAACGCTGTTACTGCAACAATCACAGTCACACTGGTGGCTTCCCCCCCACACATTCCCAATGGTTATTTTATATGGGCTGTGGAAATGGGGGCGATTTGCGGGCGAGGAAGGTGATCATGATCGTGTCACTCACGAGGACTGGCTGTGAATCTTTTTCCGTCTCAGTTTCCTCATAAATCATCATATTTTGGCTTTTATGTGATTTATTGGGCGATTTCTCAACAGGAGAAGTTTATTCTAAACCAGTTTCCAACTTCTTCTTCTCTGCTTCCCCAGCTTGAGCCCTCGTTTCTTGTCTCTCTCAGACTGCCTCGGCGTAGACATAGGTTCTAGGGAAGCTAGTCTGCAAATTTAATGGAGCAGCATGGATTATTTAGACTGACTAAAGCCTCCCTTGTAGTGTCAAATGGGGGGTTGTGGGATGACATTATACCCTTACATTCTCTCCCTCTCCCAGTCTCCCGCTCCTTCCCTTTCCTTCTGTTCTGCTGGCGCACCTGATGGTTTACGTGATCCGTGATTGTCTTGTGTGTTATTTCGCAGCAGTCTGCCAGACACTCTTGTAGATATCACACATTTTACTCAACACTTGCTTTGGTAGACGCTTCCTACCTGCAGGACAGAGCAAGGTGCCAGAGTGTCTTACGGTCAAGTTCATGAAACGGCTTCCTCTCTCTGCCTGCCTGTAGCCCTGACACTGAACCCAGGGTCTGCAGCCTGTCCACACTGACATGTCAACACAACCTTTGACCTTTGGATACCAACAAAGGAAACAAGTGTGAGCGACTTCCTCTAATTTTGGACCTGCTGCCGTCCCGATTAGAAGAATTTAGCCCCCCCACTTAAATCCTAATTTCTCTATCTTTAGAAATCAGTTGCTGTCATGTGCCTGATGGGATTACCTCGCTGTTAAAAGGTTCTCTACACTACACACTGAAAGAACCTGGTCATCAATCAAGCTGCTTGTTCCGCATGGACCACACAGTCACCTTTGTTTGTTTTCAAAATCAACCTTATTTTGACCCAGCATAGCATTCACTTCACAGCTTCTCATTATTTGAAATCCAGGTTCTTATAACCAGCCTGGACGATTGTAAAAAGGGAGAAGTTGAGATTTGTTCTTTATGAAAGGCCGATATCACAACATCATCTGGATCTGAATACACACAGGATGTAAAAAAAAACCAAACCACACGGGACTTGAGGCAAATATTTGGAGAGGAGACTTAAAATGGCAAACAAACACCATGTGGAGGAGCTTCCCGAGCAGTTAATATAAAGAGTCAGACGTAAACACTAATATCCTCCTGGCTTCTTTGTCGTGGAATCCTAAACAAAGGTTGTTTTTTTTAAAGCATCCATCTCATAAATGGTTTCAATCTGAGCAGACACAAAGTTCTTGTGAAGATAAAAAACCTTGATTTTAACTTATATTAAATATTATTTAGGCTTTTCCACAATTATTGCAGCCTTTTTTATTTACTCTTTCCAAAAAATGACTGTTTACTGTCGAGGATACTTTTATATTTTGAGACTGAACATTTCATCACAATAACACAAGTTGGTGTTTGGTGTCAGACTGTGGATGTTTTACTCCCGTCTTCCTTGACAGGAATTCAGAATAAAAAAAAACTCTATGTATTGTAATGTATTTTCTCCTCTACTGTGTTACTATATTGCGTCAGTTTCAAATCATGAACAGGCTATCAACCCTTGCTTCAGGTGTCCAATGCTCCCTAAGCACCTCAGTCCACTATTCTTTCCTTTTTCTTTCTCTCACGATAGTACAAGCACTAGTGCACACAAGTGATTTATGTGCTTTAATGAGATTTCAATACTGAACAAACAATAAAAATTTATGGACATCATAGTTTTGGAGCCCTGCAGCTCTGATGGCTAATGTTACGCCCTTTTTCACCAGGGCCAGTAATCGGATCTGCAGCTGGCCCCTGGCCCTCGCAGAATGTATAACAAGGGGGATTTTGTGTTTTGGGAAAATCTTAGCAGAAAGGAGAAATTGTGAGGAATGTCAGCTATGTTACAGGAATATTGCATCTGTGCATTCTGTAATCCCCAAGTCACGTTGTTGTCGAGTGGAGAACCTGTCAGTTGCACTCTAATGTTTTCACCATTAGAGTCCAAATACACTGTGAGCCGTCTGCAAACCCAGCAGCACACACCGAGCACACAAACACTGGTTTGTTCACACCAGTAATGGATATGGATTTATTTTCCATCCCAGGCAAGCTTGACAATGACCATAACACAGTTGCAAAGGGATCTTCATCCCGCTGTCGTTTAGCTCACATGACAAAATCCTGCTCCTTTTGTGCCGAGGCCAGGGAGTTCAGTTTTTAGTCTAACAACACGACAACTACAAAATAATCCTTCACAGAACAGTTCTTTAAGCGGTACTACCTCACAAAAAGAATATAGGATTAGATTACCACGAAACCCGGTCGGGGGGGTCAGGGATTTTACCAATTTGGATTTTACCAATTTCCTAGGGAATAATACATGAATGCTGATATAAAAAAAAGAGGCATATAAGAGGTATGTTTTCTTCTGAGTGCAATTCTTGTTATTAATTATTTTGCACCACAAACTTGCACCTGAAACAAATAAAAACATACTTGTTTGTGGATTTGGCACAGTTAACAAATTTGTGACCATATTGCAATGACAAGCAATTTTTCGTAATTGGTCAAATATTTAAATCTTCTTATTCTCCATTGTAGGATTCTAAACCTTGAGATCCAGAAAACAAGAACCTGACGTTGTCACAGAAGCCTAAAAAATGAACTAATTTGTTAAGGCAGGGGAATGATCTGTGTATCTATGGAGCTCACAGAGCCGCCTGTACATCACACCGCGATGAGGGGAAGCTGCAGCAGCTACCTGAAAATTGCTGCCGGCAAAAGAAAAAAAAAGTTCTTAAAAATTCCACACACAGTTGCAATGTGTTCTCTCTTTCTCTTTCTCCTTCACCCACTCGGCCTATTTTCCATTTCCCTCTACATCTCATTTTCTCTCTCCATCCTTCTTTTCATCCCTCGCATAGTGTTGCAGAGAGACACCCTCCTCTCCTCCCACGCTCCTTCCTACCTCCCTCTCCTCCTTTCTATTCTCTCTCCTCTCACTCTTCCTCCACCCTCCCTTCCTTCCTCCTTCAATACTTTTTCCGGTAAAGAACGGGGTCCCAGTCTAGGCTGCAGCTGGCCGGGGTTGTTGGCCGCCATATAAAAAATGGATGAACTCACAGAGCCCTGGCGCTCTCCTCCCGCATCAAGTCGGTGGAAGGAGAACCAGGCGGACATGAAATACCGTGCTCAGACCACGTCCTCCAAATAAAAACCTGTCCATCTTTTATGTCAGTTTTCTCACTTGTGAAAAAACCGTTTTCGTCAATACGCATTTTAAAGAAATGTCCGTGACTCGTTTCGGGGATCAATAATCTCCACAAGAGAAAGTATCAAAGAAGCTTAATCGATTACAAGATGAAAAAAAAGAAACATTCAATTTAGAAATAAGTTTCATATTTTTGATAAAATAAAAAAAATGGTATTGGTTCAGTGTGATTTATATGTTATGGGAATGTTCAGCACATTTTAGAAGCTTGACAGAAAGTTGATTTTAATAACCAATTCACCAATTCCACGTGAGAATGTCTGACATTTGAAATCCCTAATTGTCAATTGAATGTAAACAAACAATTTAAAACAGCACCAAATATCAAGAAACTAAAATAGTCATAGATTTTTTTGTCTGTGTATTAAACAGACCTGTCAGTCAGGGTTTTAGAAGGGCTCCTGTCTTTTGTTTTGGTTTTTGTGTCAAACTTTACAATTAGATCTCTTAACATTAATCTATATAATCTGCATAATGTCATGCTATTGTACGTGGTTAGTAATGGGCTATTTATCTTAAGTGCACAGTGAGTATGTGAGTGCGCTCTTAAATATTGTTTTTCTTTGGGGAATTACATGATGTTGGGGACTTCTTTTAAATAATTACAGTTAACGGCTTGCAATTATAGCCCCGCTCCGTGTGTGTGTCTGTGTGTGTCTGTGTGTTTTAAAAGAAGTCATAATTTAGCTTGAACACACCCTTGGGGGCAATAGGCATCAGATCTCTCCAGCAAACAGGTCAATTCATTATGTCTGTGGAGCAACATGAGCCCGTCTGATTGTTCTGGATTGTTCTTCCTTGTTTCGTTCACTTGACTGAAGCGTCGCACGTTTCTCACCTTTCTTCACTCGGGATGGATTGATCGCAGGCGCATCTCCACCCTTTATATGTCATGTCTGTGCGAGCTCAGACAATACCTGTGTGTGTGTGTGTGTGTGTGAGGTGTGGGGGGAGGTGTGTGTGTGTGCACATGTGCTTCCACAATTAAACATTTATTTGTATTAGTTTGTGATAACACGTCCATGCATTAGTTAGAACTTACCCCCACCAGCGTTCCGCCTTCTTGTCCATCACTCAAACCATTTGTGAACACATTGATCCTTCCCTCCCTCCTCCTCCCCCTCCTCCCCTCCTCCCCTCCCATGCTGTATATTCCCAGGGTTTGGAGGGAGGAGAGCCAGAATGGCTCAGACAGCCATTGATTTTTATTTTATTGGTCTACTAGTGAAAAGCAGAGGAATAGGGGAGGGCCTGGGAGATGCAACTCTGCTCCTAAGTTTGTTCTTTGTGGAGCGAGTGTGTGTGTTTGTGTGTGTGTGTTTAGGTGGGTTGGGCCTATCTGCCTATGTCTTTCTGACTGAGACTGTTTTTGTTTGGGGTAGGGGGTGTTATCTGTCTGTCTGAAAGGTGTGTCTATATGTCTGTGTGTGCATGTCCAGCCACCTCTGAGAGGCATCAAAAGCTGTGGTGTGTGTGTCTGTGTGTGTCTGTGTGCCCACCCTCCTGAGTTTTGTGTGGGCACAGACGTGTGTATCATTGAAAGGACTGGGGAATCTGGGACGCTGATGGGACTGGCACTAGGGACCTAGACCCCAACACACACACACACACACACACACACACACACACACACACACAGCTGAGGTGTATCCCGGTGCTCATTAGAGCTGGTAATAAGGCTGTGCTGCTGGAAGAGGAGGGAAAAAACAGGGAGAGGAAGAGAGCGAGGGAGGGAGGAAGAGGGTGGAAAGGGAGGAAAAGAGAAAAAAAAATGGGAGATTTTAAATTTTAATAACACTGGTACAATTTTGTAAATCTTTTCTGACAGAAAAGTCCTCATTATTTTCATCTGTCTCCAAGGAGCCTCTCCTCCAGCTCTGCCTCCCCGTGGTAAATGGACTTCTCTCTTTCCTTTCCTCACTTTCCCTCTGTTTCTCTTCACCTCTCTATTTCTGTCCCTCCACTCGTTCTCTCTTGTTTTTCACTCTCAGCTGCTTTATTGTCCATTTCCGTCCTTCCTGTGTGCTTTATTGTTTCGTTCTCCTTTTGCACTCGTCATTTTGACACACTCCCTCGCTCCGTCTCTCTCTCTCTCTCTCTCTCTCTCTCCTCTCTCTCTCTCTCCTCTCTCTCTCTCTCTCTCTCTCTCCTCTCTCTCTCTCTCTCTCTCTGACATTAATGCTGTATATCTGTGTATTTCCATCGAGTAAGGTGTGAGCTGACTGGCTGCGTGCAATGAAGGAATACCAGGAGCCAATGGAATGACCAGTATTATGTGCTGCTATTGGCTGGCGTCTTAGATACAGTTACACTTGGTCTGTCTTCATGTTTAAGAGTTTTTTTTAAATCGGGGGGGCAGAAAATACTTGATAATAGTATCATGGTAGGGAGCGGGGTGGAGGTAAGCCTTCTCAAACTCAGTGTGTGTACGAGTGTGTATATGTGGGTCAGCATGTATGTGTGCACCCTTGTACGTGCGCTGTGTGCATCACTTACACACACACACTCACACTCCTCACCACCTCTATGTCAAGTGTCAAAGCTGGAGGATGGATCCGGTTTGATAAGTTCTGTTCTGTCTGGCCACGTGTCAGGACGGGATCAACCATACGGCAGAGGAAAACCATGTTCTTCACTCTCCCACCTCCCAATTTTGGGATATTTTTTTGTGTTTTCGGGGGGGGGGTTGGTATTCTATATTTGCGCGGCTGCCTCTGTTTTTAGAAATTTAAATGGAGGCTAACAAGACTTAAAGTTTAGAAGCCAGTGAAGTCGTAGTGAAGCACTTTGCTGATAAGGATTAAATCTTCAAGTGTCCGGATGTAGATGAGGATTATTAAAATGATCCGTCCACTGTGAGATATTTTTTAAACACACTAGTTGTTACAAGTGACCAAATAAAAACAATTTATTAAATGAGCAAAATAACTGTGGGTATAACTTTGTGTGATTGGGATTCTAATAGAAAAATAATAAATGGGGCACCCACATACTAAAGCCTGAGTCCTCCTACAGCGGCCATGTGTTAGGGACTTTGCTGCATCCCCCCCCGCCCCCCATCTCAGGCTATCTGTCCTGTCAATCACGGCAAGAGGCCTCCAAGAATGTTTTTTATCGAGAAAAGGAATAATTTCCCAGCGAACCTGTGATGTAACACAAGTAGTGACTTCGCAGCCTCCTCACCTCTGCGGTGGTTAAAGGTTAATAAGGTTAATCATGAATCATCACTCTATCCTCCTCAAGCTGTCAGAGGAAAAGACGTTTGGCTGTTTACAGTGTCACAGACACAATATTCTTTAATGGGTTTTCGCATTGCTGGAGTGAATTATGACTGTACCCCCCCTCCCCTCCCCCTTACCACTACAGGTCTGCAGGTCCTGTGGTCGAAGGTAGTTCATGAACTTCTCAAGATCAAGCTGTGGTTTGACTTGAATTATTACGAGCAATAGAAGGGGGTTGTGCGAGGTTGTGATTATTGGCTTAGTCTCGACACTCGGCTTCTCACAGTGAGTTAAATCACACAGCTGCTGGAGTGAGAGACGTACTTAAAGTTTGAGTTGTGGCAAGAATTGAGTTCGACCTTAATTTGTTTTACAGAGGTTAGTTACTTTGGCAGCTTAAAGATTCAATATGAAACAGCTCTTCATTAAAATGTCCAAAAAGAACATCTAGATCTATGTTAAATGTTTTGTTGACTTGTGAACTTACAATATCCAGAAGGTTTCTAACAGTTCCTGATTTAATTCGAGGTGTTTCATTTTGGTCGCCTTTTAATCACATCTGATACACCTGTATAGCCGTGTTGGTATCGTTGACTTCTAGTGGATCACGATGAATCATTACCATTTAACATGAACAAAACTTTAATACAACACCTCCTCATCCGTGACCTTGATATGCGCCCGAGTGTCGTCAGGGAGATTTTCATCAACAACTCCCATGATCCTGTGGTGCTTCGCGGCAATCGTCAAACTAGGTCTCCTATTATTGTCTCACCTCGAGTGGCCACAGTTAAATTTGCATCAAGTTTCCTGAAGTTGCCACAAATAACAGTTTAGGTCAAAAAGAGTCTGTCTGAAAACACGTGTCCCCTGAGGGAATCGTTCTTAAATAGCCGGACTGTCGTGTTCCTCACTTCTTTCAACATTTCATTGTTTGAAGTCACTCGGCGTCGATTTGCAACCGAATCAGATTCCTTTAATGAATGCTATTATTACAGAGCTGAACTCCCCTCCTCTCTCTCGCTCTCTCTCTGTTCGCACCCCAGCTCCTCATCCAAGAGGCTAAACTAACTTCCTGTTCACCCCCCCTCACACAGACACACACACACACGCAGGCCTCTAGTCCCCCTCTTTTCTCCCAGCTGTAAAAATTAACAAACAACACAAGGTTATCTGGATTCTCCCAACACACTTAGACACCTCCTCTGGGTATTTGGCTGGGATAAATAATCATTCTAAATAATGAATGTCAATTAATAGGGGGAGATGTGGCCTTGCTAAGTACGCTCTGATTAGTGTTTCAGAGGGATCTCCTCCCCAGCTGGCTCCAGCCAATCAGCACCGCCCCATCCCAACAGCGGGATCATCCCGGCCTATCGCAGCATCCCCGGCTCTTACCATAACGTAGACATGAGGGCATTCTGCAGCTTATTTGTATTACTGTTTTATTGTTGTTGTTTTTCTAATGTCATCCTCAAGGGTGAGACATCCGCCAGGACCTGTAGCAACACGGTATTAAAATGCCATAACCGGTGCACGTGTGCTACTAGACACTCACTGTATACACGTATGACACTAACGTGGTAATGTATGCATTTATTCAAGGATAAACCGTCTACTTACAAAGCAGCACTGCACACAAACAGTAGCTGTGATTAGCTCTCCGGTGTTATCCAGTGAGAGCGTCACCGGGCGTCAGGGAAACGACAGCGTGGTGATCCTGAGAAGAAGTTTGTGTGAGACGGTTATCAGTATTATAGGAAAAAAAGTTTTATAATTAAGTAACATACTTGTTTTTAATTTAAATAATAGTATAGCATTATAAAACACAATATCAAAGGTGCAACATTAACAATAAAGAATGTGAATATTCAACAATACAACCACATTTAAACAAATCCAATGTCAGATGTGGATTACGTCGACCTCAAATGTCAGGAGTTGGGAAAGTATCAGTGTTAAGTGGAAACCAGTTCAAGCCAGTTGATGCTATCAGTTGCTTGCTATGGACGGAGCAGGAGCAGCTCATGCTTTTACAGCACCATCAGATCACCGTGGTAACCTCAGTAATTGAAGATTGGAAAAGTTTTTTAAGTTTACTGTATCGCTCCTTTTCAGCTAGCATCACGCTTTTGTCTCCAATGGGAATGGATTCAGTCGCCATTCCCTCCCTGGTCAAATGACTCTGAAACGTGTGTTGGTTTGTCGGTGGCCGGAGTGTCTGTTGTGCGAAGTATAAAAGTCGTAATCTCTCTGCACTAAGCAAACAAAATACTGTGCGTAACAACACTTCTGTGATACATTGACCGACTGAGCCGGGTATTTTATTTTGTAGTTCTTTCTTCTCTCGCAGTGGCTAGTTGAGTCCACTGCAGGTGTGGGTTAGTGGCCTGGACGCGGCTGGGAGGCTGTACTGGTGTGTCCGACTTTAGAGGGTAGCAGGGTGACTGAGCAACCAGCCAGACCCCCCCCCACACACACACACAAACACACACACACACACACCTCCTCCCCAGTGATAAATGGCCACAGCATGGGCTATTCATCTCCTGCTTAGAGAGGTGGACAGTGCCCCCCCCGCCACCTCCTCGGCCTCTCCTCCACCCCTCCACATGTCAGCAAATGTGATAATTCTCTCATTTGTCAGGAGCAGCGGAGGGTTCATGAGCTGGTGTGTGTTTGTGTGTGTTTGTGTGCGCAAGGACACAAACTCTGAAGGATTGTGGGTGGTGGGGGGGGGGCACCCCGTTCCCTCCTCTGCTCCCAGCTTTGTGTTTTTTTTGGTTCAAAGCCCCCCCCCCTCTCGTCGAGTTTACTTAGGTCACAGTGGGAAAATTTAAATGTGCAAAAGAGTGGAGTCGTTTTATGGCAAATTCCATCAGTAATTCAGTGATTTTATTACCTCCAGGAAACTACTGAGCCACTTTTTCCACTTTATTGTGCAGATAAAATTTTAGAGCCTGTCTGCAGTGGGTGGGTGTGTGTGCGGGTGTGAGTCTGTGTGTGTGTGTGTGTGTGTGTGTGTATCATACTTGTTTGGAAGTGTTGAACAGTGCCATGTTCATATGTGTGCGAACGTCAGTGTGACATTTTACTGCTCCGGCTACATGTGTGTGTGCAGGTCCGAGTTGTGAGACGTTTTTTCGACAGCCCTGTGCAAACACTCTGCACCTTTGGAAGTAGTTTTGTATAGTTTGTGTATGTGTGCGTGTGTGTGTGTGTTTAACGCTCCCCTGCCAATGCTTGTGTACTTGTAAATACCATGTACTCAGACCTCATGGTAGCTATTAAACATGATAAACCTGCAGTTGATGGCCGGTCATTTAGTTTGCACATAAACATGTGACTGTTTAACGTGTTTTGACTTTTCCTTGTAGACACAATATGACTTCTGTGAACCCGTTCCTGATGCGTGTCTCCCTCTTTTCTTTCTTTCCCTCTTTCTTCCCTCGCTCCTTTCTCTCTCTCCCTTCCCTCTCTGCAGGATCATCCAGAACCGTGTCCTGATCTTCATGCTCGGAGCCATCATCCTGCTCACCATCATCCTGGCCATCTATTTCAATCTGCGGGGCCACTGATCTCTACACACACACACACACACCACACACACACACTCCCCCTTCCCGACACAAATACAAACACACACACGCGTGATTAATAGCGACAAAAGCGTTGTTCTGCTGTAATTAGGACAAATGGTCCCCATGAATCACTGTTTCCAAAGCCTGACAGGGAGCTTTTTTTTTCCATCTCTTTCCCGTTCGATGTCCCCTCCTCTCTTTCTTTCCCTCTCTTACCTTTTTTTATTTTTCTCTCTTGTCTTTTCTCCTCTTCAGCTTTGTCCTCTCTCTCTCCGTCGGGCGTTCTCCTACATTTCCAGGGACAAACATTTTTGTGGGGTGGCAAGATGTTTTTATGACATTTCATATTTTTCAGGGCGTCATCCTGCAGCTCATCGTGGTGCACGAGGCCCGGGGGGGTTGTAACTCAAAACAGGTTCAGATATTTAGATGTTTTTAGTTGATATTCTGTGATGAGTGGTGGGTCAAGTGTTATTTAGGGCACATGTGTACAGACACAAAGAGAGAGAGAGTTGTTTCAGACACACATGATTCAGCTGTTCTTCATGTGGCCTCAGCACCGAGGAAGCTGCCTTCACATAAAGATTCACTTCCTCACACTCCTGCTTAAAAACACCCGGCCGAGCCCAAAATAGACGAGTGGCTCTGTTTGAAAAAGAAGACGCTCGTGAAAAAGGTTGAGAAGAGTTCACTCAGTCGAGGTGAAGGTTAATTTTTATTAATAAGTAAACGGTTTGTTTCAAATTTGAAAGATACATGAAGATTTCAAAGTTTAAAATAGCAAAAAATGATAATTTATGAAAGTTTTAATAGAAGATCGAACTGACTCACACTCCAGTCTTGAGACGTACGATACAGATACAGGTTTAATATCCATAATCCCCCCCGAACATCCCAGACACATATTTCCACTCTCATCTCCACAGACTTTATGACATAAGTATCATCGGGGAGAATTATATGCATCGTGTTTGTACTAACATTTAAAACACACATGTAGTGTTTTGCTCTAAATATAAGTGATTCTGTTACTATTTATTTATAAATGAGTTTACAATTAAGTATCTGTGATAGAACTGTATATTTGATCAGATCTGTAGGTTTTCACAATTAATATTAATCATGTTTTGTTTTTTTCCTGATTCAGTGATTAGACAAACTTCAGACTTCACACCAAGACCAACAGAAATGTTTTGATTTCTAGTTTTCTGTCTTAACTCTTTATTTTGTATTTTTTCTTCTGTTCTGATAAATGGATCTAACTTGTTTTAGAACTTGTACTCTTATTTTGTGTTCCATATTTTTCTTGTCAACTTCTGACGACGGTGTCGCGGTCCTTGTTTCTCTGTTTATCTGAATCCTCACTGATGATGTGATACATTTTGCAGGTTGTTTGAAAAACATGTGCGAGTTTACCGCTGTTGAATTCTTCAGGGGAAAGCCATTCTTCGGGGGGTCTTGGGGAAAAAAAATCTAAATTTAAGAGCATATTAGGAGATTATTTTCTGAAGTGGAGACGCGGGAAGGTAACGGCGTGCACCCTGCAAACACACCCACACACACTTACACACACACAGGGAGGAGCGCTGGAGCGTGCACGTGTCTCCTTTGGTCGGCGCGGCGGTTCCCAGCGAGGACATTTGCTATTCTGTTTTAGGGCCACGGTCTTCGTTTTTCGAAAGATGCAGGGGCGTCTGGGGGGGGAAGCGAGGGTCCCCCACCCCCAACGTGCACAGCCTCCCCCCCCCCTCCCTCCCTCCCTCCCGTCGACCACCATTTCACAGGCCCTCACCAGCCGCAGCGCCACAGTCTGCATCAAAGCCTCGAATTAATGGCCAACAAAATAGTGTGCCTCTGACCGTCCCATGCGGGGCCGACCCACCAAGAGTTATCATTAAAGTCAAGGAATGATGAAACAAGGAAGGAGGAAAAAAATAAAAAAGGGCAAGAGGAAGGAAGTGAAGAAGGAAGTGTGGCAGTTTGACAAAGCTCATCTGGTAATGACCCTCAGTGATTGTTTTTTCACCCCGTGCACAGTGCGCGTGCACGTGTGTGTGTGCGTGTGCAGACTGCCTATGTGCCAATGTGCTGTCTTCTCATCCGCTCTCTCTCTCTCCCTCCATCCCTCTGTCTTCCTCCCCCCCCCCTCTTCGCTCTACCTCTCCTGCCACCTTTCTCTCCTCCTCCCTGTCCTCCCCTCCCCTCCCCACCTCCCAGCCTGTCAGATGAGCGGTAGGTAGCGAGTGAGCGGTGGAAAGCAGCGTGGCGGCGGCTTCTATTTGAAGTTGTAATGGTGTCAAAAAGTCAGGGCTGACTGACAGACGTCAGTCCCACAGGGCCTCATTAAAAACAGACCCACTTGACAAGGAAATAATTGAGCGCCGGCGACAACTCGGGGGCCCCTCCGCGGTTTTAGATGTTTTTATTTTCTTTTCATTATTAGTGCCGAGCTATTATGTTCATTAAGAAATGGCATTAAAACAAGTTTATAAAAAGCGAGGCGAGGGGAGCTGAGGGGGGCGGCAGAACGCAGGGAGGTGGAGAGATAACGATTTGTTTGGAGCCCCCGTCCTGTTTTATTATTTAAACAGGAGCACTGTCATGTGATACCTTGGCAGACACCGGCTATCATCTGCCTCTCCTCCCTTTTTCCCCCCTTTTTACTCATCCCTCACTCCCCCAACACCCCAGCTTTTATCTACCCCATCCTCTGTCCACCTTTCTCTTTCTCCACCTCCCCATCCTTCTCCCCTCGCCTCATCCCTTTCTTTCTCTCGCTCTGAGCGGCGGGTGTCGTCGGAATATGAACTAGATTATTCATCAGTGCCCCCGCCACCCTCTTCTCATTTGCTGATTTGGTTTTCGACAAGCGTCTCGCCGCAGAAGGCTGAGGATGAAAACTTGTCAAAAATAGGTTATATCTTATTCCAAGGGGCAACAATAGCAGCAGGTACAGACACCTTTAATATTTAATTTAGACGGGTGTTAACCCTCCTTAAGTGACTGGAGCTGTGTCTTCCATGCAGACACCCAGAGAGAGACTCTGGAAGGAAGGAAGGAGGGAGGGGGAGAGCAATTAATTATTTGATGTCTGAAAAGTGATTGTGAAGCCCCGCCGCCTCCTCCTGTTTGCTGGTGAAAGGATAGAAGTCTTTGGGTGTCCCCTGTTCATCTCCTACGCCGACCACGTGCTCAGCCCGGCCGCCTCGCGAGGAGTCAAACATCAGATCCTCGCTCCGCTGCCACTCGACTCCATGCGGAGAGTGATCGTATAGAAACGGGTTCGGTCTGACCCGAGGACTCATCTCTTTAAGGCGCCAGGTTCCATCAGCCCGTCTCGCTGTGCAGTCTCTCCCTGGTTCTCTCTAGAACATAGGAGTAAAGAAGGGGGTTCTTTCTCGAGGAACCACTGTGTTGCACCTCCGTTACACAAAGCCCGATGTTTGTCATCCATTTAGGACGACAAGGGATTGTGACAAGCGTCGTTTGAGCTGTCGGTCCCCCCGGTGCAGGGCGGGCCTTAAACGGGATAAACAGCTCCAGTGGTGGGATCACGACAGGAGGGTGGGCACTTCATCTCCAGGAGTGTCCATGATGCTTCCACACACACACAACACACAGACACACACACAAATAAATATATATAAAATGAGCCCCCTGCAACAACAGCTACCCAAGAAAAACCCACAATGCCACGGTTTGAGAACTACAATGAATCTTCTACTGTTTGATTCCGCAAACACAGACACTACGGAGGACCACCCACATACATACACATGCTCCAGTGTACGGCTGTTAAAGAGGAGCCATGTTCTCCTTTTGTACAAACCACCAGTCCTGGTAGAATGGCTTTCTTTCTCTCTCTCTTCGTTTTATCTGGTCTTTTCTTTTCGCACCCATCAGCGCCTTCGACCATTTTCCTCGAGCCTGCGCCTCACAATGAAATGACAATGCCCCCCATTATCTGAGGGAGTCGCAGGGGCTTGCAGCCGTGCATGCACCACATGGATCTTGGAGTGCACGCGTGTGCGGGACGGAGCCGGAGGCTGCGTGGAGTCGTCTGTGTGCACATGTGTCTGTAATGTCGGCTCTGACTCATTCCTCCTGTCGGTACATCTGGTTCCACCAATCAGAGCCTGAGCTGCTCCTGAATCTATGAAGATGTGATTTTCTTGTTGTTTGTCATTAAAGCAGTTCTGAATCTCTTAAACCAAAGACGCTGTGTCATCCGCCTTCCTCTGGACGCCACACACACACAGAGACACACAACACACACACTAGCTGACTCCCTAGAAACAAATAAGAAGGTAAAACTGTGAGCTGACATTTGTGAACCTAAAGCCGAGTTGTCCGACTCATTTTTGATTTTAAACATCCTCTCAGAGAAGAGTCTCTAATAACACGTCCCTGTGCAGACAATAGATTCACGGAGAGCTGGGTCAGAGCTGCAGTGAGCCGGGCTAAACCACTTAGCACCACCTCCCTCCTCTATCTCCATTTTACCTTCGCTCTCTCTCTCTCTCTCTCTCTCCCTGTAGAATACTGCCACAGCCTTTGATCTGAAATTAACACTTTACCACTACAAAGGCAAACGATTGTAACCAGCTCTGTCATTTGCAGGATGACGGGGAGTAGGAGCAACCGAGTTGCTTTCAGTTCTCAGAGGCCGTCTATTAAACTGTATTTTATAAACCGGTATTTGTGTGACCTTTGCCCTTTCAATAAAACTCCTTGCCACGACATCCTGTATTTACATTAGAGGTAATCCTGTATGATTTTATGTCCTTTTCTTTGTGAACAAGATTTCACAGAAACTACAGAACAGATTATACAGAAACTTGGTGGAAGGATGCATTATGGGTCAGGCAAGAACAGATACTATTTTGGGAAGGATCCATCCATGTTTATTCACTTTCGTTAACATTGTGAGATTCATTTCTCAACATTAACTCCCGTTATAATTTATGGATCACATTTAGTTAACAGATATATATCAGTGTGTTTAATTTGGTGCAGGTTGATTGAATGTAAAAGGACTTTATGCCTCTCGTTGATCACGTGTTTCCGGTTTTTGAATATTCAAGAAGTGAATGTGTTTTATTGAACTTTATTAGATATTTTCTCGTCTGTTTTAAAAGTGGACAGAAGATGGAAAGAGAGAAACGAGGTGAAGAGAGAGAACGAGCTCAGGTTGCCTCCGAGGCATTCAGCGGCCAGGACGTTCAGAGAGAGAGAGAGAGAGATAGGGCTTTAGTCAGACTCGCCCCTGTACAGTAATTTACTTTGCATACGGTGTCTTAGCAGACACGATTCTAAATTTCCAACTGGGAGGCATCAGTGGAGGAATCACTGTCTTCAAAAGACGGCCTGCCAGTCACGCTCCTCTCGGAGCCGGAGATCTGAGCACATGGTGATAACCCGCGACATCTTTCTGGAAAAACGGGGAGTCGATCAGCTTTGATGGAGCACATCCGCCATGACAGGCTACTGAAGAGCTCGTTAATGAAGCACGCTTAGCATGACAGCCCGGAGGAGAGAGAGGTGGGGGATGGATGGATGGACAGATGGGTGGATGGAGAAGGTGGATGGATGGATGGATGTTCGCCGTGGAGCTACGTCAGGTCGCAGGTGGATGTTGGGAATCCTGGATGAGAGGGAGACGGGGACGAGTGTTTGCATTGTCTTTCATAAAAGGACGTCTATCCAATCACACACAGTCCTCCAGCAGCCTGTTACCCACCCCCCGCCCCCCCCACCCCCCACCTTTACAAAACCTCAGATGCTTGGTGGCAATTAAAGATTCATGAGAGGGCAGCCAATCCCTCGGCCTGCTGGCCAGTTGGCTCCGTGCTGGCCAGGAAGTGGAAATGGATTCTTATGTCTGTAGTGGGTGGGTCCAAAGGTCGCAGACCCTGTAGGATGTCTCTTATATCCCCCCGCCCCCCCACACGCTTCTCTGAATACTGTGAATCCGATAGATTTTCACGCAGCTATTAAGGGATCGAACAAAAGACTTTTATATACGACACGTGAACGTCTGTCGTCATCACATAACCAACAAACATCTTTTCCATCTCAAACTCCTTAAAACAAACATACCCTAACACTTATATTTAAAATATTCCAACAACCCACATATTTCCCCATAAATACATTACTAACCCATCACCCCAAACCCCACATCATAAAAAAAAAAACATACCAAACCTACCCCCAAACCACCCTCCTCCCTACAACACATCCACAACTCCATATTATTTAGATTCTACTTAATCATTATCACCCCAAAAAAAAACCCCCCAACCAACAAACCACCTAACAACCCCCAAACAACAAAACACCAACAACCACAACCACCCCCAACAAAAACAACCCAATCCACACACACCTACTACTAAACCCAATAAATCACCTCACCAACCACACTCGATCTTTTAATCTCTCTCTCATCCAATATATACACAAAAAACAAATCACTATTACACTAATATATACCTACTCATACCACACACCATCTTTAAGACAAAAAACTAAACTACCTAATACAAAAAATAACACACAAAACTTCTAATCTCCCCACCTCTACTAAATCAATCTTCTTAAATATACTAAAAAAAAAACTTAACACACATCTACTTACACCTAAATCAAATATCTACTAAAAATAAAAAACATTATCAAAATCTCAACCACAGACTCCTACAATCTACAAAAATCAAAACCTCTTATACTCCAAACCAAATTAACAAACAACACTACTCACTACAAAGATGATATTTCTTCCTATATATACAAACCACTATCCATTAACTCCAAACCTAATCCCCCATCCCAAACACTAACATTACTCATAACTCTCTAATCAACTATTACCATTGAGTGTAAATCTAACATCCCCTTGTAAACTCACAGGAATATCCAAGATAATCTCACATCTACTTCACTCTCATCATTTATTTTCTATAATGTTTAGACTCGATATGTATCTCTCTTGTTTCTCTAGCATAAGCATATTTCTTCTCTTTGCGTAACTTCTATTTATCACACTCATCTTACAGTGATACTCTATATCTTAAACTATTATACACACACTATTTGTGTATAACTATAAGATATATGCATTGTGTGTGTGTTAAATAAACTCTTCTTCAAACCCATTCTGGGTAGTATATAGAGTGCTCACCCTCGATCATCACGGCACTCTAATAGATTCCATAGAGATACGATAATTTTTGATTTGGGACCCTTTCTATAACCCATATTTTCTCAATCATTTTTTTAATGACAAATGTTTGAGATTATCAACTTCCCGTTTTACTCTCTGTTTTTTTTCCTTTTTCCTCGCCCCCGCAGCCCCCCCCCCCCCCACAGCCGACCCCCCCACCCCCCACCACCCACCTCCGTCCAAAAGATTAACAAACACACCAAGCACTGCGTGTTGTCATGCCCCACACCCACACCAACCACACTAACACACATCCCCCCCCCCCACCCCCCCCCCCCAACTCCCCCAACCACCCCAAACCATCCCCCCCCCCCCCCCCCCAACCCCACACCCCAATCCAATCATGACGGAGGAGGGTCATGCACTCCTTGACCGGAAATTTGTTATTTCAACAATTAGATTTACAGCTGCTGGATGTATATTAGGGTCTTACAATAAAGCAGGTAGTTGTCGAGTTAAATAAAATATGTTGAATGAAAAAATAGTCCACATCCTATACCAGTGGCGGACGCGGCTGATCTGATGTTTTCTATAGGGTATGGGTGAAGGAAAGGGGATAATGGAAGGAGGTCATACGCGGGGGGGGGGGCGGGGGGGCGGGGGGGGATTTGGGGGATTAGATTTAGGGAATTAGGGGGGGGGGGGGGATAGGATGCAGATTGAATATTTGAGGGGTTATGGGATATTGGGTAGGTTATTAGGGGATGGGGCACCCTACCACTCGGCGCGTTGGGGGTGGGTGGGGGGAATTTTTATTTTATTGGTATCATAGGGGGGATTATATGTTTTTATTATTGGATGAATATGGCGAATTAATTAGGGGCGCCCGCGCGGGGCCTACGGCTCCAGGCGGAGGGCTAGGTTGTATTAGATCCCTTTGAGAGGGATGGTGGGTGGGGGAGACAATTAGTCGAGGCGGAGGGACGGTGGGGGCCTTTTCCATCTCTAGCGGCAGAGGAAGTTTGCTGAGCCGGCTTAGTGAGGTTGATTGAGAGAAAAGTGAAAGGATGTAGAAAAAAGGAAAAGAGGGGGAAAGAAAAGTAAAAGCGGGAAAAGGGGTGAAAAGAGGAAAAAAGAGCGAAGGACTTGAAGAGGAGAAGAAAGGGGGAAGAATGGTCGCGATAGTTTGTGACGCGACTGAGGAATGAGACGAAAAGCGCCGGATGAAAGGAACAAGCAGAGAAAAGCCAGAAAAGCCGACTTGGGAAAAGAAAGAACATCCCGAGAAGGGGAAAGAAAAGAAGAAAGAAAAGCCAATAAACAATGAGGAAAGAAAAAAAACGATAACAAAGAAGACAAGGTAATAGAATGGTGGATGGGAGGAGGGACTGGTCCGAGGGGGCGGGCATGGTGAGGAGAAAGACAAAAGGATGATAGACGAGAAAGAAAAAAAGCGTGGAGGGAAGAGGAAAGAAAGGTTGAAAAGAGAAAGGGGATTTGAAGTGGAGAAGGAGAAAGGCCAGCGAGAAAGGAAAGGAAAAAGCGATGTAGGTGAAGACTCTAGAAGACTGGGACAGGGATTGACGAGAGAGAAAGAAAGCCAACCAATCTATTTTCATCACACAAAAAGAAAAGGAAGGGTAGAGTGAGAGAGGAAAGAGAACGAAGAGAGAGGATGGAAGGAGAGAAAGGAGAGAGAAAAAAAAGTAAAAAGACCTAAATTTAAAAAATGATGAGAGAAATAGAGAAAAGAATAATCGCTTAACCTCTATACTGGAGAGATAAGAAGAAATAAGATGCCAAAGTTGAATTTGTCTTGATGCGGAAAGAAAGAAATAAGTGAAAGAAGAAGAAAGAACAGAGAAAGGAGAGGACGGACTGAGAAAAAGAAGAAGAAGGAAAAGAAAGGAAAGTCTCAGAGGGAGAAAGTGTGGGGGAGAAGGAAAAAAAGAAAAACAAGAAAGAAGTAAAAAAAAGAAAAAAAAAAAAAAAAATATCAATAAGCGAAGTAAGTGACTAGAATAGGACCGTCAGGAATGCAGAGAAAGGTAAATTATTTTATAAAAAAGAATAAATAAGAGCAAGAAGTGTGATAGAGTCTCACAATATTGTTTTTGAATTGTCGTTAGTTATTCTTAGATGTTATGGAGTGGTTTTCATATTTTTTATTAAATGTATTAATATGTAAATGTTTATTTTACTTTAGATATGACAGCTACATAGTAGATTTGTATTAGATTGTGAAGAAAGAAACACAGATAATTAATTTTTATATAAGAAATAGAAATAAAATATAGACTCTGTGCATGATAAAAGAGAATATAAAATTAAGAAAGAGTATTGTAAAAAATAATGTAATAAAAAAAGAAATATTGTTTAAAAAATTATATTACACAAAAAGACAAAGAGTAATAAAATAAAAAAATATAGTGATGCTACCAAAGACAAGCAAAGGAACGTAGAAGAAAGACGCAAGGCACCACCACGAGATTATCAGATTAATTGATAAAAAAATAAAAGAAATGACACAGAAGCTAAGATAGATAAATGTGTAAAACAAATAAAGTAAAATAGAAGAATGAGAGACCAGCCAAGTGTACCTCAGAATTACCAAAACGACGTGAAAAAAAAAAGGACAAAAAAATAAAAAAAATCAATTAATAAAACAAAAAATAAATAAAATTTGCATAACGACATGACAATGAAATATCTATTTAGAGATTGGGAGTGATTTATTGAATTAAACTAGCCCAACACGACAGAGAAGACCAGACAAAGATAGAAAATGACGTGAAGAACTATTAAGACCTGCATGAGATATCCAGGACTCTCAAGTACAGGAAAGAATGTAAAGACCAAATAAGTGAACACGCAATAAAAAAAAAAATAATTCAATGTATTAGTTCATTTGAAATGCGGTAATTTTTCCACGATCTCTCTTCAGTTTATAATGAGTCCATCTGACAGATAATTAGAATAAATAATGGGGAAGGAGGAGAAAGTTAGAAGAAATGAAAGACATCGATGGATGTATGCCAAGATAAGCCTTTGTATATGGAAAAAAGAAATGCGAATGGAGTAGGGTTCAACATCATATTACTCAAAGTGAAGCCAAGTAATTAAGATGCAGGAAGAAAGGTAACTTCCGATGAGTATGGGAGAAGCTAACCTACTGGAGTTATCAATCACCACTTTACAGTTGTACGCCCTATTATATATGAGACGTTAAAGCAAGGCAGAGGGATGTCCCAGGACATCAAAAGCGCGAACAGCCAAGGTTAAGTACTTGGTTCGGTAACTCACAGTAGCAAACAAAGAAAACCAATTGAGAAAGAAACCCAAAAAAGCAAAAAGACTCCCATGATAATCTACAGAGCCAGACGCTATTGCATAATGATTAAAAAAAAAGACACAGCCGGATTGAGGTTGAACTCGAGAAGGGAAAAAGAGTTAAAGTGCCACCTAGCCACCAGGATAAAACGCAGATCTCTCAGCGTACCAGGAGTATAAACTAACTATCATATATAAAAAGGATAGAAAAAAAAAAAAAAATATAAGTTCCATTTGAGTTAACTATTTTGGTAGTAAAAAAAATGAAGTGAAAAGTCTATAAGAAAATATAACTAAAAACGGAGATTAAGAATTACATAGAAAAAAAAAAAAACCGAGTCAAAAAAATAAGAAAAAAAAGAATAAATAAAAGCAACATAAACCTACACATAATGAAAAGATATAAAAAAAGAAAAAATGAAAATTAATAAAACGAAGTATATAAGAAGGGTAAAAGAATAAATACAAAAGAAATAAATAAAAAAAAAATAAAAAAGACGACAGTGCGGCGACCCAGTGGGAGTAGAAAGAATTATAGATAAGAGGAATTTAGAGAGAGGAGAGGAGAAGCGCAAAAGATGAGGAAGCGAATTAAACGAAAGGAGGGAAGAGGAAATGATAGAGAGAATTTGGAGGCAGGGAGAGAAACTAGATAGTGATAGGGGGAAAGAATTGGAGACGCAGGGTCGAGAGAGAGAGAGAGAGGAAAGTGAGAGGTGAGAAAAGGGAGAAGAAAGAAAAGGAAAAAGTAGGTTTTTAGGGAGGAGGAGAGTGTGAGAGAGAAAGGAGAGGAAAGAGAATGGAAAGAGATGATGTAGAAATGAGAGAAGAGGGAAAGAAAGAATCATGGAGAGAGACAAAGAGAGAAAGAAAAGGAAAAGAGAAGACAAAGAAAGTGAGAAAAATACGAGGTGACAGAGAGGAAGCAAGGAAGATAGAAA